>CM055888.1:25061907-25661907 GCA_029582165.1 Portulaca oleracea
TGGAACTGTGGTGATAGAGGTCATTTTCGTAGGGATTGTCCCAAACCTAAGAAGAGCAGCCATAATGACCAGGACTCTGTATATTCTGTTGAGGATTTTGGTGATGCCCTAACTGTTTGTGTTGACAAGTTAGAAGGGGGTTGGGTGATAGATTCGGGTGCTTCGTTTCACTCTTTGTGTGGAATTGGAATTGTGTGGAATTGGAGTTTTTTTAGATTCAAAAAAGCAGTTAACTATATGCCAATAATTCCACATAAATCCAGATCTGATGGCCTTGGCTTGAGTTGACCGACATGCCTCCATTCCGGCCTGTGCTTGGGTGCTTAAATCTGATAGAGATCCCGGAGCAGAAGCAACAGGCACACTTGGTGCGGGAGTCCGCCTCCTCCTCACGCATTGTCGCCATCGCCGCCGGGAAAGGCAGCTGTCCGACGAGGCGGATCCTGTCCCTTGCAATGTTCATCCCCGGAGCTTCTTCGACAGCTTTTCCGGCGACGGTAGGAACATCCGGACGCCGCCAGGAGTCACCGCCGAGGACTGGCGGTAAAGAGGGAGGCGCTGTTGGACGGTCCCTTTGGCCCTTGTGGAATCATCCAGACCGGATATCTGGGCAGGGTCAGGGAGGGGCGGTTTTCTGGACATGTTGGTGGGGGTTGAGAATTTGGAGAGGTTGAATAGCCTCTGAACAAAGGTTTTCTTGAATGCCATTGATTAGGGATTTGAGAAAGAATGAATGAAGGAATAGAAGGATTGATTAGGGTTTGAATGTGGAGCTCGAATCAATGAATGATAATGATGGTTTGAATGAATGAATGACAATGAAGGTTGAATGCAATGGGTGGAGAAAAGGCTTGAATGCTACGTGTCAATAAAAAAATCAGAGTAACGGGGGTTTTATTTTTTAATCCTACATGTCAATAAAAAAAAGGAAAATTAGGCCAGACTTGTGTTTTCTGTGTGACGTGGCAATAAAAATCAAAGTCAAACCAGTCAAACATGCCATGTCAGAAAACCACGGAGTCACCACCGTTCAACTCGGCGGCGTCCCACTCAAATCCAATTCTATTTTTTTGGACAAACAGTATACTAAGTGAAAGTAGGGACCACCATCATCCAATTTGCAAAAGTAGGGATTATTAGAATCTAATTTTCCTATATATATATATATATATATATATATATATATATATATATATATATATAGGGAACGGATCCAGTTGGAAAGAACTTTAGGTAGAAAGGTAGAATCGTGGCCATCCAATCTAGATCTAACGGATGAGAACAAAACCACTATATTCCCTTTCAAAACAGCCACACGTGCCAAAATAAAAAATAAAAAATTGGGAGTGCAATTATCACGTCGTGTGTTTAAGGGAGGTTGCTTTTGGCAGTTTACATTATTTCCTTTCTGGTATTCATTGCCTGCTGGAAGCATGATCAGAGATTTGGAGAGAAAAAACACAATCTTCAACACAAGGGGGAAGGCTAGGGTTCAGACGCAGGTTGCGCACAGAGAGTATTGCGTTTGAATTTTCCGTTGCAGATTGAGTCGCCGGAAAGAGCCACAATAAATACCGAAGTTCAGAGCCCGACGGCGGGGTAGTGACACACACGCGATCGACAATGTCCGAGGTATGTGTATGATTTTGAGTAGTCGACAATGTCAAAGTACCGCCAGAACTAACATGTTAAGGGAATGGACAGTGGGTGCTAGAAAACGGTCGATTGAAATCCCTTCAGAGGCGTTGAACATTGGATTGGAGCAAGGGCAGAGGTTTTTTGGCAGAAAACCTCATTCGGATTCAAAATTAGGGCTCAATTTCTTCAGGTTTGTTTCGAGTTTGCTGCGATATTTCGAGTAAATATAGGAGGTTAATCACTGATATATGCCACGGGGTTGAGAATTCTGTAATGGGGAACGATTGTAGGGCCTAATAGGTGGACATGGTAGGCACCTCAGGCCGATCGTACAAACGCCGATGTCGGCGACGGCGAACCAGGACCGAACATATAAGTGTCTTCCATCCCAATCGACAGTTCGGTAGTGGTGTAGCATAATGTAGTCATGTGTGTCCAAACAAATGAGCAGTGTGGACAAATGTATTTGCCTCATATTCAATGTCCACTATACTATTGTTGATTTTACTGTTAAATAAAGTGATTAATATAAGTGCTTAATTTGTGGCTAAAATAGGAAGGGGGCAGGTGCGTTTTTGTTGGCTCATGCATGAAGTTGGTTATAATATAGTGCAAAAATGGTCAATGAACAGGTAATGTGGTTATATTGATTTATATTAAGTGTAATATTGGAATGGGATGCGTGTTCAACCTTGCTATGTAAGTGTTTCATTTGTCTTTACCATATGTGATTGCAATTAGGAGCCATACAGTGTGGTCAATTTGTCTCCCCATCTGATCTTTCATTTTTCTTTACCATTAGTTATACGGGCTACCACACTGTGGTCATGATTGTATACTAGTATGATAAGTTGGATCTGGTTCAATCATTACAGTGTGTGCGTACCCAATAGACTTCATAATGTTAGTTTACCATTGAGTGTGAACATTCTATGCTGATGTGTGACAAACATTAGTATGAGAGTTTTCCGTTGTCTTCACCATATGATTTTGTGTTGGTCTCCATCTTGTGTGGTTGCACTTTGGGGCCATACAATGTGCATTCATTATGTCCAATAAGTTCTTCCTATACGTCCTTGTATGATGTGTCGTTTGCTCGTTTGGATGTCAAGAAGCGAGAGTGAAGTTATTGCGGCTGTATTTTTTTTACGACTTCGCAATGCACAAGGAGAACTCACTCAAGGATGAAGTTGGGAATGGGCTTCTCAGCGGGATAGAGACCGGTCTCAAAGACAAAATGCTCCGGGGGTTCAACGGCCACAATGTTGCTGTGGCACAGTCATCGAAAAACTATTTTGTTGATCATAGAAGAATTTTAGAATGTGTGTGTTTTTGATAGGACACGTTACGATTTATTTGATGCAACTTGGGCGTAACTATTGGTGTGTATCGAACAATATTATCTAGCTCTCCATGTAGTGTGATCAAAACTAGGTTTGAAGTGTGGCCAAAACTAGGTTTGAAGTGTTATGTTTATTTAACCGCGTGTGTTCGTCTAGCTCTCCATGTAGTGTGATGCACTTGTAATCGATGAAAAAAACAGAACATCCCAATTATGTTCATTATTGGGTCAACACACATTTGAAGAGTAAGTCAATTTGTAATTCGGAATGTATGATGTTAATCATTACAAACCAACAACCAGATAGATGTTAACTTAATCTAATACATATGATTGACTACACACCATATTCCAGTGATAACACTTAATAGAATCCTAAGAATTAGAAGTGTAATGGGTCAACACACATTTAATGAGTAATAGGGCTGTTAATTGAAACATGTGAAGCCATGTGTGGTCATAACATTCACACAATCAAGATTATCAATCATGTACGCAAAACAAGTCAGTGGGCACCCGATCATGACATTTTCACCACTGGTTTGACTAAACAAACTGACCCCAAACTACATTCACAATACATACTTTTAGTTTACAGTGTGATTCCCCCGATAAGCACTCTGGAAACTAAATTGAATCGCGCCCCCAAATGCACACAATGACAATTGTGATGGCCACACTGGTTTGACCAAGTAACGATTAGATTGATTGTGCCATTGTGTGGCCAATTAAACTACTATAGTCATTGACAAACTACTGATGCTAAAAAACACTATGAAATTTACAAACGGGTTGGGTGACATACACGTATGTTGTTACAATTCGGAATGTACAATAAGTTTTTAATAATAAAAAACTAGGAACTATATAGATGTTAACTTAATCAAATACATAAGTTTGACCACACAACCCCCAGTAGTAACCACACCAAATAGAATCGTAGGAATTTGAAGTATGATGGGTTAGCACACAGTTGAATAGTCATGAGACTGTAAACTGAAATGATTTGACCGCACCGTGTAAGGAGTGTGGTCACCAAAGTGAATCGCATTCAAAATGAACACAATATTAGGCATACACTAGTTTCAACCACTGTGGCCATGTATGTAGTTGAACTAGTGTGCGCCTTATTTTCTTACATTTTTCTTTCCTAGGTTGGAAGACGGGAATAGTAAAGCACAACCATTAATTTAACATATGACGATGTGTGGTCATGAATATTAACAAGTGTGGTCATGCATTTCATGACCACACTTTCAAATATCCATGACCACACTCCCTCATATCTATGACCACGCACTATCATATACAAAAACAATGATCGATATTTAGTTAGATGTTTGACCACACAACCCGTAGTAGTAACCACACCAAATAGAATTGTAGGAATTTGAAGTATAATGGGTTAGCACACAGTTGAATAGTCATGAGACTGTAAACTAAAATGATTTGACCACACTGTGTAAGGAGTGTGGTCACCAAAGTGAATTGCATCCAAAATGAACACAATATTAGGCGTACACTAGTTTCAACTACCGTGGCCATGTATGTAGTTGAACTAGTATGCGCCTTATTTTGTTACATTTTTCTTTCCTAGGTTAGAAGACGGGAATAGTAAATCTCATCCATTAATTTAACATTTGATGATGCGTGGTCATGAATAATAGGACGTGTGGTCATGCGTTTTGTGACCACACTTTTAAATATCCATGACCACACTCCCTCATATCTATGACCATGCACTATCAGATGTAAAAACAATGATCGATATTTAGTCTGCTCATATCTATGACCACGCACTTTCAAATGTACCATAAGTTTGTAATCATTGAAAACCACAAACCAGTTAGATGTTCACTTAATCAAATACATAATTTTGACCACACAACCAATTCTAGTGATCACACCTAATATAATCATAGGATTTTGCAATATAATGGGTCAGAACACACATCTGAAAAGTAATGATACTTCAAACTGAAATGATGTGACCACACTATGCAAGGAGTGTGGTCACGAATGTGAATCCTATCCAAAATAAATACAATATCATGCGTACACTAGTTTGAACTATTGTGTGACCATTTAAACTGCAAAAATATTATTGTGTGGCCATTTAAACTGCAAAAATATGTTAGCTTATTCCAATATTAACATATACTACGACATGTACAATAGAAGTATTTCCACTGCCCCCTTTCATTCTTCTTCGTCTCCGCACACTGAACCCCCAAAGCAATTACATACTTTTCATAAAAGCACTTTGCTTCAGTCAGCGTACTAAACCCCATCCCCATACGGAGGACAATTGCCTCACCATCACACTTTGGCTAGTATACTGTGACATTAGAATCATCAATGACTGTGACGGCTGGTGGCACGACGTATGGATGTTGGCTACTACCTGGATCGCTGCAATAACATCAATTAATAAAAACATCAGAATTGTACATCGCAGTATTGCCGTGGTTTGATGTATACAAGTACAAAAACATGATTTATACTTGCGACTACAGCATATTAGAGATTCCTTATTCATTATTGTGTTGTCATACATATGGGGCTACTCCTTTGCCTATTCTATTAATGGTGCTTCTCCACTAACTGTTGTCATGGCTGCCACCCAGTGTGGTCAGCATATGGTGCTAGGGGAAATGGGCATTTACTATTATGTCGGTGTCATAATTAGCTACGCAAAATGTCAGCAAGGGACACGATTATGACATGTAACATAGCTAAATTTTTTATGTGGATATGCCCAACAGAAATTCGTTTTCTGACGCACATTAATAATCAATGACCACGACACACACCAATGTGGCCATCTACACGACAACCCACCCATGTTCAGTAATTGCATCCATAATGGTCGCGTTAGTGTGATACAAATGTGTTAATGTACATCTATCTAAACATCTACGCCCCCCTAATATTTGTCCCTTGGGCATCACCCCTCACACGACCGAATAAAATCTGACCCCAAATATAACAACTGTGGTCAAAAGTGTGTCAGTCACAAATGCATACATGCATGACTATTGTGAACCGTGGTTAAGTGTGTATCGACAACATTTGATACTGATCGAGCCCATCATCGGCACCCATTCGCATGATACGAATACATCTGTATGCATGGTTGTCGCCAATACATTACAAACTCGCAACCGCACTAAGTGTAGCTGTGTATCGAATTCATTCGTTATTGCCACCGTCACAGATTGCTCAGTCTTTCAACATCGCCGCCCCAAACCACCAACCACCACCCCCTCTCACCCCTACCATCAATGCCCAGATTGGTCACCCCATACTTTACGCAAAACCAAAAAAAAAAAAAATACCTATCATTTCCCATTGTTAAGTTACGTATGGAGATGTGTGTTGTGCAATATCCGGTGATCAGTAGCCAGCCGTGATCGTCAGCAAGGATCGTCGTTGATCTTTGATATTTGCTTCAGTTGACACCCTATGCACTCCAACGTGATCTTCTAATTTTGGCAAATAATTTTCTTAATTTGTTGCATTAATCCCCAGCGTTTTTTAAGGAAACAAGCTGATTCTCTACTTTTTTTTATATTTTTTTTGGCAAAACCACTAGTTGTTTTGAGAGTTTGCAGGTGGTTTCTGGTTTTGAATGGCACATGTGTGCGAGATTAGTCCCAGCCGTTAGATCTGAATTGGATGGCCACAATTCTCTCTTCCTACCTTCCTACCTAAAGTTTCTTCCTACTGGATCCGTTCCCACACACACACACACACACACGCACACACACACACAGATATATATATATATATATATATATATATATATATATATATATATATATATATATATATGTATATATATATATGTATATATGTATATATATATATGTATATATACAAAACTCGGGTAAATGTGGTTGGATTGATCCACCCTTTATAACGTAAATTGATGAGGGGGACCAATTAGTGGTTAGAAACCTTCTATCTCAGGATCAATGACTAACCAAAAGAGAACAAACTAACCAAGAAATAACAATGTCTCCCAAAAAAGGAGAACTAAAAAAGAAACAAAAAAAGGAAAAACAAACTTTAACAAAAAAAAAGCAAAACAAGTAGCTAACCGAAAAACACTAATAAAAAAACAATTAAACCTTGAGAGAGGTGTGAACCATCACATTCAAATTGGAGACAACACCCCAAACCCAAACAAACAAGAAAATGAGCCATCACTTTCAATAAGAACCGAGGCAGGCTCCACTATTGGGAAAACACCACCTCAGCTGGACCACTGCATGAACCACCAAACAACCCCCAAGACCTCAACAGCCCAACCAACCTCCCCCAATTGAACACAACAACCGACCATCACAACGACCACCCCACCCCACCAAAACCTCATTCCACCGCCACAACCACCAACCTCGACCAGCTAGCCACCATAGCACCACCAAAAACAACCCTTACTGCCACCCCCCTTAACTTCAAAACATCCAAGGCAAATAAAAACTTGCTGGAGATACCACAAACCACCAGTAAAAGAAAAACACTTTCTCTGTCATCCCGGTGTGCTCAGATCGGCGGCCAGAACCACCAGATCGTACACATCTCGCCTGAACAACGATTCCTGCTCATGGTTGCATCAAGCTTTCAAACCCAAAAAGCCTGGTTCTTTGACCTTCTTGACGAGTTTCTACCCCATCTTGGATGTTACAGGATGTTGACAACCTTAGATCTGATAGAAATTTTCAGATTTTTCTGTAGGAGGAGAAAAGTACTATAGATCAATTGATCTTAACTTAAACTGTTCGGTCTCGTTCCGAGCCGAATTCTTCTCTTTTATAGGGTATTTTTGCTTGTCTTTAATAATTATTTTAGTAGTTTTATTATGTTTTTACTCTATTATTAGATTTTATAGCGTTTTATTATTATTGTTATTATTATTGCTAATTATAAATCAAAAGTATACAAATTAGAAAATAAATGAAATGAAAACCTTTTTCTAATCCTAATTCTTTCAAACCTCAGCCCAATCTTTCCCCTGCTTTTCTTCCCCTCGGCCCACAACTAAAACCCCAGCCCCAAAACCCACACTTTCACTTACCTAGAAACCCATCAACCCAGCTACCATTTTCCACCAAACCGCCCCAATTACCCATCTACCCTACCTACTTCCCCCTCCTCTTAACCCAACCGAATATAATTGCTTCCCTAACCCTAATTCTAATTCTATTTTCCCCTTTTTTTCCTTTCACCTTTCCCGTCCCTTTCTCCCTTAGTTTCTCTTTGCTTCTTCTCTTCGCGCAGCAACACAACCAACCTCACCACCATTTTCATTCTCATCTATTCTCCATCTCCATCTCCTTCTCTCTTATCTCATCTCTATCTCCATCTCTCATCTCTTATCTCTTTCTCGCGAATCTCTCACTCTATTTCTCATCTCTTTTTGCAGATTCGTTGAAGGAGTAACCGAAGTACAATGGAGGAGCATTTGACGCATCCACCATCACCATCTTCATCTTCAACCACCAAACGCATCTAAACCGTCCACAAGGAAGAAGATCGACGACCAAGATCTGAAGAGGAGTCTCGGTATCGGCTATAAAAGGGAGAGAGGAGCCATTTGAAGAGGCATTCAGCTTTTTCTAAGGGTTTGTTTTAGGTTTAGAATTAGGTTAGATTTAGTTTATTCGTATTTTTATTCATGTTTTGAATCTCTATTCTCTCTTTTCTTCTTAATCGATTCTGTTTTTAAATGTTTTGAATGGTTGTTCTTGTAATCGATTTGAGGTTTTGATTATGGGATTTTGATGTTGAAAGTTTTCTTCTAAAGTACTGTTCGAATACCTGTCTTGTATTAATTTTGTTTGAAAGCTCTGGTATTGAATCTATGCTTGTTGGTATGTTGATTCGTGTGTTTTGGTACGAGTTGAATGCCCTGTTCTGCCTATCTCTCTTCTTCTAATTTCTGTCTTTCTTCTTCTCGTATTCTCTGTTTTCTGTCTTTCTTTCTCTATTTTTCCTCTGTTTCGATCTTCAGGTAGTAGGGTTAGGGTTTCTTTTCTTTTGGTTTTGTTTTGCCTTGGTCAAATATCTATTAGGCAGTGTTTGATCTGGTCTTTATGGTCCTTTTATTTGGTCGGGTATTAGGTTTTATTAGGGTTTATCTTTAGGTTTGGTTAAGTCAGATTAGGGTTAGTATTAGTCACAAAATCCAATCCAACTTTTAGTGAGGAGGAGGATTAAAGGTCACAAATCTTACTTCAAAGTGAGGATTTGAGGATCTCTTAGTAATCCAATTCACAATTTTCTTGTTTGTTCGGGAGAAAATTACAAGTGTAGATTGAAGATTAGAAGATTTTGGTCATCAAAGGTATAAATTCTTGTCCCAATTTCATTGTTCATTCCAGTTTCCATCCCTTGCTTTAATTGCTTTCTTGATTCAATGCTCTTATTTGCTTTCTTTGATTCATGCCTATGTTAGATTTAATTGCTTTATTTACATAATTTACCGCTTTCGGCATTGTGAAAAACCCCAAACACAAACCGATTGCCTATATCAAGCCTAACACCCATCCTCGTGGACTGACAACCCTACTAAAAACCACAAAATACACAACCGAACAATGGCGCCATTGCCGGGGATGACATTATTTGGTAGATTAGGTTATTGGTTTGTGTGTAAATAGTTTATTGCTTTCTTGATTATTTTAGAAAAATGTAGCACAAAAATGTAAATATCGAAAAAAAAAGAATAGAAAAAAAGGGAAACGAAAGAAAAAAAAATAGAAAAAAGAGAGTAATGGCTAGTCCCCAATTCCCCCAATTTGAGCATGAAGCATTTTGGAAATATTTTGCTAGATTACATGATTACCGAGCTCAATGTGAATTATATGGTATCTTTTATGATACATTGGATATGTTGGAAATTGTTTATGAGGTTATAAATTATAAAACTCGTAATCTCTTCAATTTTTATGGATTTCCTAATTTAGGTGAAGATGTTGCTTGGGAATTTATTGAATGGTTGTCTAGGGATACTTATGAGCTTGAACAAAAAAAATGTTATTCCTAGTTTCCAACCTTCTTATTATGCACCACCCTCCGAGACTTTAGCCATACTGTATCAAGAATACCCCCAAAATCTTTATGATCAATATAGTGGTGGGGAGTATATGGAAAATTTTTATGAGACCTTGCCTGAACAGTCATGTGAATACCCCATTTATTTTGATGATCAATCTTATGGTGGGGGTTATCTGGAAAGTTCTTATGGCCTTCCCCCGTGTGATGTTGTTGAGTCTCATCCTTTATGCTTGCATTGTGAATCTCCATATCATGATTCTGACTCTTGTTTGCAAAGTGAAATGGATGATCTTCAAGCTAACATGTGTGCGAAAATAAATGATATGCTTGCGAAAATGACTGAGTGCATGCGTGAATTTTTACATGAGACTAGTCATAGGGTAGAAACTCCTTCACAAGTGGTTGAGTCGATAGTTGAAGTAGATCATTCATCTTTGAGTTCTGAAGTGCATGATGATTCTTCTGTGTATGATTATTATTATGATGATGACTACTGTAATGGATATAGTTTTGTATGGAGGATTAGCGAGTCCTTAGTTCTAGCTCCACCTAGTGAGCATGAGAACATTGCTGATTCTGTGTGTGATGATGTAGAACTTGATGAATACATGCTTGATGATGAACCATTGTCCACACCATTGTCAATGCCTTTATATAAAGAAAAAGTTGAGTCTATTGAATGCCATGATTCTTGTGATGAATTTGAACATGATCTTGTTGAGAGTGAAGTTGAATCCTTTGTGATTGAATGTGTACTAGATACTGACTTATTCACTTTCATTGAGAATCATTGCATTAGTGAGGCATTAGTTACCCTTCCTTGCGAGTTCATTGAAAATAATGTGAAATCTTGTGATGATGAACTTGAGTCTATGGGGATTAATCCTAAGTGTTTGAACTTGGTTTGTGACAATGATATTTTTGATGGTAATATGCTTTATGAGTCATTGTTTGCATCCAAGTTTTTGCATGAGCATGTCCTTGACTGGGTTGTATTGCTTCCTTCCGTTGATTTGTATACCCAATCTCCATTTACGAGTTAATGGGAGGATCCATTTGTCATGTCTCACTTCACCGTGCCTAGAAAAGTTGTGTACATTCCTGTATTTCATCATTTCTTTGACTTTTCTAAGGCATTCGATAAACTGTTAAGAGCACTAATGTTTGTTGATGTAATTTTGTGAGTGTGCTCTTACCACCACCATTATGAGATGCATTCACGGATGGATGACTTTTTAATCCGGGCGTTGAATGGTTCTGACATGGTGCCCGGCGTCTTGAGGTGAGATGGAGTGGCTGAGGCTCCATGGATAGTTGATTATTCTGAGATTTCATTGTTTGGGTATATTCAATACCTAACCAGGTGTGGACATTTTTCCTCGCCGTTCGGGCTTCCAAACGTCCACTCAGATTGGGGTGTGATTTGATGATTTGTGCTGGGGTTTAACCTTTGGAAACTCTTTAAGGAAATAATCGTACATTTCATGAATAATACTTTGTAAAATCAATTTCCCTTTACTTATGCATTTTATGAGTCCTTGAATTAAACCTTTAAGAGTGAACCTCCACTTGTTCCAAACTCTTCTAAATTTAACCCAATTTGCTCATTTAAATGTTAAGCTTGGAAGAAGGTGATTTATGCAAATATTATTTAGAAATATAAGAACAATGCCTTAAAGTTGCATCGATACATTGTAAAACCATGTTAACCATAGTTTATGCAATCTTCGATGTGTTTGGTTAGAAATAGGAGTCGCCACCCGACTTTTGAAGAGAAAAGCCAAGAAAAACTAAGAAAATAAAGAAAAAGACTCCGCCTGCGTAACCCAAGAATGGACCCGGGGGTAAGGCTACGAACTTGAAAAGTAAACTTTAAGAGTTCGCCTCTCACAAAAGGAAAGACTATACTAAAAGTTTAAAATGTGCTTTTGATAAAGTTTGGAAGGGAAATGATTGAATACTTTATAGAATTACTTCATTGAATCATGCAATAAGAATGAAATATACAAGATAAAAGAAGGATACAAAATACATAATTATGTACAAAAAGAAGAACACTTAAAGCTTACATTGCTACTTGGTTGGGGAAATGACCTTGCCTAGACTTTGAATGCTTCGTGAATCCTCCTTGATGCCTTTAGAATTCTCCTCTCAAAGTGCTAAGATGATGATAGAAAAGAGGATCAAAGATGATAAGAAAGAGGGTGGAAAGAGGGTATAAAAAGGCTCTTTTTGTGGGGTTTTTGAGTAATAGAAAGGTAGGCTTTTTGTGGAGTTTTGTGAGGTTTATGGAGGGATGATGGAAGGTAAGATGAGAATGTGGATGGGGAGTTTAAGAGGATGAAGAAATGAAGAGAATGGTGGTAAGAATATGGTGGAGATTAGAGATGATGAAAAGGCTCTTTTATGGCTTTTTAGTGGTGTTTTGGGTGGTATTAGGCTAGACTTTTGTGGTTTTTATGTAAGAATGGATAGGATGAGGGTTTAGAGGCTTAAGGGAGGATAGAATTGAGACTATGGAGGTAAGGAAGTGGTGGAAAGGTGATAGAAAAGATGGTAGAATGATGATAGTAGAATATAGATTAGAGAGATAAGAGGAATGAGAGAAGGGATGAATGAAAGTGTAGAAGGAGAAATGGGTGAATGATTCAGTGAGTTTAGCTTTGAGGAGTAGGGTATTATAGGAGAATGAGAGGTAGTAGGATACATGCATGCAATCACATACATCCCACTTCTCGTCCAAGGCAGTCAAGGCACAGATAGCTAGGCAGTAAGGGGGAGTGTATGAGGGTGGATGGTAGCACGTGGTCAATTGACCACGTGTGGTCGGTGTCTGTAGGCCGACCGACCTACAGGCTGGGGGGGAGGGGAGGTTCCTGCTATCGTCTACGCACCCATGGACGGTGTTGTGTGAACTCACTCACCTGGAGAATTGGTGGTTCACACTGGACGGAGATGGCCTTTGTTGTGAGCTAATATGAGGTATTTTTGGAGTGTTTTTTAGTGCTTTTGTGAGGATTCGATCTCGCGATTTCTTGGCACGTGACTTGCATGGGTTGGCTTCCCTTATTTTCTAATTTCCTAATTTTCTTACTAAAAATATATAAAAAGGAAGTAATAAAGATTACATCAAAAGTACATAAAATCTATGCTAAAATCTAGCTTATCGACCGACTTCTTCTTCTTCATTTTTGCTTCTTATTTATATAGTTATGCTATATATCTATGTGCCAACATCCGGTGTCTATATATAGCCCCCACTTTGATTGAGTCCAAGGATAGGACGAAGATCAAAGTAGACATAAATTGATGGACACCGGTTGGGATATGACTTTGTGGTGCAAAGCCTGTGGATATGACTTTGGAGTGCAAAGTCTAGGGTGATGCTTGGAAGCTGAGTCCTGCATCGCAATTGTGGGCGGCATGCGCCTTTGTCGGGGTTGATCTCGAGCAAGGGTGATGCTCTACTTGAAATGGTCTCGGGCGTTGGATGACGTCCTACTTGAAGTGATCCCGGTTGCTGAAGGCATCCCTACTTGAAGGTGTGGGCTGACACTTGGAAGCTAAGTCCTGTGTTGCGGTTGGCGAACTTGCGCCGATATGTGATCTTAGGCGAGAATGGCCTTACTTGTTGGAGAGATTTCATTGGACACGATGCCGATGGCTCTTGGATGTTGGTGCTGATTTTCTAGTCTTTCCCAGTGTCGTTTCCAGTCTTTCCCGGTGTCATTTCCAGTCTTTCCCGGTGTCGATGTTGATGATTGTTGGCATGTTCAATGCCGAAGGACTTCATCGATCGCGATGTCGATGGCCTTGGTGTTGAGACTTCACTGAAACTCTGCCGATGGCTCAGGACTGGGACTGTATCGAAACTCTGCCGATGGCCCTGATTGTTGAGACTTCTCCGAAACTCTGCCGGTGGCTCTGATGCTGATGGGGACTTACGCCGATTGGCGACCCTGTTTTTGGTCTTTTTGATGATGACAATGATAGCGGTGACAAACTGGACGCGAGGCCTGATGCCGAGACTAACCAGACCCGAGGCTGGAAGCCGTTGATGATGATGATGATGGTGATGATGATGACAAACTGGACGCGGGGCCAGATGCCAGACGACTAACCAAACGCGAGGTTC
The DNA here is from genome assembly GCA_029582165.1 of Portulaca oleracea. Taxonomy (NCBI): domain Eukaryota; kingdom Viridiplantae; phylum Streptophyta; class Magnoliopsida; order Caryophyllales; family Portulacaceae; genus Portulaca; species Portulaca oleracea. The sequence continues at coordinate 25,076,088 of CM055888.1, forward strand.
GAAGCCGACCAACAGACGCAACGCTGGAGGCCAAAGAGACTGCACCGGAACTCTGCTGATGGCCCTAATGTTGAGACTTCACCGAAACTCTACCGGTGGCTCTGATGCTGATGGGGTCTTACGCCGATGGGCTACCCTGTTTTTGAATTTTTGATGATGATGATGACACTTTTGATGCAGACGAGACTTCACTGGACGCGATGCCAGTGGCTCTTATTCTTGAGATTATGATAATTGGGACAATGCTCTTATTTGGGAACTTGATGCTGCCTCATTCTTTGAGAAGACTGCCCTTCCTTATTGGGCACACTTAGCCGTGCTCCTCCTTGAAAATGTACAAGCTTGAGCCTTTTGAAATAAGCATGGAGAAAAGACAAAGGCTCCTTCTTTCCCCAGGCCGGCCGGACACTAGAGAGAAGAGAGGAATCCTTGCATTCACTCAGGCCCTTGGCAACAAGCATGGAGAAAAGACAAAGGCTCCTTCTTTCCCTAGGCCGGCCGGACACTAGAGAGAAGAGAGGAATCTTTGCATTCACTCCAGCTTTTGCAGGCCATGCAGGTGACAAACATGCTCGCAATTTTTATAGATAGCCCCAAGGCCGATCAGTCTTGAGCCTAGGCCAATGAGGGCATGACACGTGGCTGTGTGAACCGAGCTTTTGTGATTATCAATTGGAGCTTCTTCTTGGCCTTCTTTTTGTTTTCTGGATTTTCTTCTTTTTTGTATTCTCTGCTTTTATTGAAAAGTGATGGCTTCCTCCGCTCTTATTCCTCGGTATGCTTTATTTCTTCTACAAGCTTATTTTTATAGCATGTTGTTGTTGAAACGAGTTGCATGCTACTGCTTGTTTTAGCACTTTAAGTTGAATTTAAAGTAGGTGATACTTCAAATTTTGCTTTAAGCGTATAGATGCCAACATCTTCTTTGCTCATGGTTGCATGAGTTTGGAATTCCATTGGGGGAACATGGATTCTTGAATTTCGCCCGATCGCCAATCCGTATCAGTCATGTGAAGAATCTGTCCTTCATGTTGGACAGGTGCTATTCGTGTTTGGCTGAAGAGGATGTTGTCCTTCGTGTTGGACAATCGCCATTCGCGTCTGGCGGATGATGACGATTATGTCCTTCGTGTCGGACAATCGCCATTCGTGTCTGGCGGATGATGAAGATTTTGTCCTTCGTGTTGGACAATCGATTTATGACTTGATTGGATGCTAGCTTGACTTGCTAGAGTTGGATTAGAGGTTACTCTAATCTTGCTCTTAGTGATAAGAAATCATGTTGACCGGTCCGGATGAGATGGCCTACGGGCTTAACCAGCCCCTAGTGTTGCGTTATGGAGCAGCGATGTGGCACTTCTTTGCCTTTTTTTTTTTGATATGCAGGTATGCATGCAACTAGTCTACTAGACTCTTACACAAACAATGCATTTTTTTTTGACACAAGTATTTATGCACTTATGCACTTATGCATGCCTATGGACTTTATGCATGACAGACTGACTCGATGCATGATAAACTTAACTCAATGTGACTCTGATACAACTTATGGATGCAATGCAAATCTATTATGCTTAGACAACACACACATGACGCTTTATGATTCTAAACATGCAATTCTATATGTAGGTAACCCCCCGACTCTTTATTTAGACAATGACTTTCTAGGAAAATGCTTTCCTAAGACAATGTTTTTCTAGGACAATGATCTCCTAAGACGATGACTTTTTTTTTTCTCGGGCAATGCTTTCCTAAGACAACGACTTCCTAAGGATCAAGGCCACTTGTGGGGAATTTCAGGAAAATTCAGGATGAGGAACATTTCGGTCTAAGGGATGAGGAGTAACGGCGAAGGTTCTAGGCCTGAAGGACGTGCTTCTTGGATGCTCACGTAGATAACCTCTATTGCTCGCAGATCTATGCTGACGTACGACAAGCCCCCGGTTTGGCGTAGACCCTTGATGATAATGTTCTGCTCCAGGAGGACATATTAGGGGTTTGCAAGCCCCCAACTTAATGTAGACTCTGGATGACTTTGTCCTGATTTGGAGAGCACCTTAGAGATTTGCAAGCCCCTAGTTTCGTGAAGACTGATGATATGATGCACGAAGACCATGGAATAGAAGGAGGCATTGCTTCCTATGTTGCCGTGATGGAAGTATGTCCCTAGTTGTGAGTCACGATCTCTCCTTTTTCCTAACTTGCCCAAAAGGTTTTTAAGTTAGCCTCTCATTTTCCTTTTTTTCTTTTCTTTTCTTTTCTTTCCTTTTCTTTTCTTTTCTTTTCTTTTCTTTTCTTTTCTTTTCTTTTCTTTTTGTTTTTTTGTTTTTTTTTTCTTTTTTTTTCTTTGAGACCATTATTAGGACATCAGAATGAAGATTCAGGACCTTGTAGAATATGGAGTGGGTATCCCTCTCAGAAACTATCTCCGGTGATTGTCTTGAATGATATCACAAAGGTAAAGCAAGCCCCTAGTTTAGAGTAGCTTATCTCCGAGTCTGTTCATGATTGCATATGTCGCCAGTTCGCCGCTGATCTGATGTGGATGGCTTTTGCTCTTGTTGAGAAGTTAGCCACACTCAGGTATGATGAGAGTGGGCATTAAGAACAAAACCTCATACTTACACGTATCACTGAGCTGAAAAAGTCCTCAAATGGTAAGATGAGATGAAAAGGCTAAAAAGATTGGTTAGAAAGTGTTTGATGAAATAGATGATGGGAGAGGTATTATTAATGAAAGGGATGTAGAGACACTTAAGAATAAATGTGCCTTAAAAAAGAATAAGAGATGGTCAAATGGGATAAACATCATCTATTGGGAAAAGGTTAGAACATGGGGATAAAGAGACACTTAAGGATGATGGTGTCTTGAAAGGGTGAAGAGATGGTCAAATGGGGTAGACATCATCTCTTGGGAAAAGGTTGGAACATGAGTGATGGAATGATGTTCAAGTCTGACATAAGGAAAATGGAAAATGAAGGGTTAATGATGGTGATAGAAATCCAGGGTTTCCTCTCCTTTTGCCTAGCCCGCCCAAGTGGGTTTTCAGACTAGCTTTTTATTCTCTCTCTTTTTTTTATACCCTCAAAGACCAGTTTATTCAATGACGGCATTCTCTAAAGTGAAAAGGTATTGGGCCGGGCCTCGAAGAGGTTTTCCTACGTATCCATGTTGGAATGAGTCTAGTCGTAGTTCTTCAAATGCAACTTTGAAAGGTTAGTGCCTCGAGGAAGGCTTAATGGTTCAAAAGATGATTATGAAGGCTTGAAGGGTACATATATGGGTAATGGATGGTCATTGAAAGGTGGGGAAGATTATTGAAGGTTGAAAGGTTTGATAAGATGTATGGATGATGAGGTGAAGGTTTGAGATGGGAAAGGTATAGGGGATTTTCTGGTGTGCATGACTCTTATTTCTGCCTTCTAATTTTCTTATTCTCCCCTCCTTTTTGCTTTTTTGTTTCTTTCCCCTTTTTTCTTTTTGCTTCCACCTTTTTTTTTTACCTCTTTTTTGTTATCTCCCTCTATGCATTTCGCTATCCCCCCTCAACTTTTCTTTTTTTTTTTTTCTTTTGAATCTCTTTTTTCGAACTCCTTCATGGGTTGTCTCCTGTTCTCCAATGGCCATAACACACCTTTTGGGATTGGTTTAATGGATGAAAGGGTTTTGAAAAGGTTGAGATTTAATGGAAAAGGCTATAAGTGTAAATAATAGGTAGTAAGTGGTAGGTCGAGATTGGATGAAAAGACGAGGGTAATGTGGTTGGTGAAATGAAGGTTGGGCGGAAGCCCCCTGTCCTCGGCACATTTTGTTAAGCTGCGACATTTCTAATGAGGATCGCTCACTTCAGAGAGATTATGGGACTTGGTCTTTCCTGACAACACTCTCTCCTTTTGCTCAGCCTACTGGATGGGAATACAGGCTGACTTCTCTCATCGATTTTATTCTCTCCTTTTGCCCGATTTGCCTCAATGAGGTTTTCAAACCGGCCACTCTATAGTTTTTCACTCTTTTTTATTTTTTATGAATTTCACTCTTTATCTCTCTAACCCTGGATTCAAAAAACTAAAGGATGGGAAATGAAGCGTACGACCAAAAATGGAAACATAAGAGAAGATGAATTTGTCAGACTTGGTTTATAAGGATGGCGAATGGACGAGAGAACTTTTCAACTCAAATCAAAAGCACAATCACAAAACTCTGTTTGATCAAATAGCAACAAGAGCAAGAAAATTCAAGACATGAATTGAGAACTGACTCTTAACTCTAACATACTCCGGAAGCAAAATGCTTCACAACTAGGAATGTAGCTAACTCTAAGGTTCCCTTGATGATGTGCCCTCCATGTCTTCGCGTAGGGAATCCATGTTCTATCTGGCCATTTGCGCTACCTTTGGGTAGAAGCAGTTTTCCGTGAATGGATCATGTCCTTAATCTTGTTCTTCAAAGTCCAATAATTCTCCGTATCGTGTCCTGGGGACCTATGGTGATTTGCAGAATTTCATGCCATCCCAGAATTCCCTTTATTGCTGGTTCGGGCCTTAACCCTGCCACTGGATAAATGAAGAAAAACCCATCTTAATGCATGCAAGTCCTAAATGACCTATATGGGACTTCCTAAAGTGAAATTGCCTATATGTTGACCCGGAAAAACTAACCTATGACATGGTTTACACTAGACTTCTTAAAAAAAAAAAGAAAGACACTCACATGATATGCCAACATGAAAAAAGAATCACCCATGACATGGGTGTATGTTGGACTTCTTAAACAAAAGACAGGTATCTACAAGATGACTCTAGACACATACTTACCCATAACTTAGACCTTATACTAGAATTTGTACAAAAAGAAAAACACTTATATGCTAACTCTAGACAAAGACACACCCATGACATGGGTTTGCAATTGAAAACCTTAAAGTGGAAGACCCATGCTGACTTAGGAAAGAACCTACTCATGACTTAGACCATATATGAGATTTTCTAAGGAATGAAGACACTTACCTGCAGACTCAAGAAACGACCTAACGACCTACCAATGGCATAGGTTTTACCTTGGACTTTCTAAAAAATGAAAGACTCACATTGACTTAAGAAAAGATTCACCTAAGGCATGGACCTTACATGCGACTCTCTAATGATTGAAAGACTCTTACGTGTTAACCCAAGAAATGACTCAACGACTCACTTATGATTTGCAGGACCTAACCCCTATATGTGGCTTCCTAAAAAATGAAAGACATTTATATAATGACTCAAGGACTTACCCATGACCTGGGTATACATGGAACTTTCTACAAATGACAGACGCATGTTGACTCAAGAAAAGACTCGCTTATGACCTAGACCTCGTATGAAAACTTTCTAAAGAATGCAAGACACTTTCATGCACACACTAACACAAAGACTCATCCTAGACCTAGGTTTACATTGACCTTCCTACAAATGGAACACACACCTTGAATCAAAAAAGACTCACATATGACATGGACTCACATTGGACTTCCTAGAAATGAAAGACACATATTGACTTAGGAAAAGACTCACTTAGGACCTTGACCTTATTTGCAACTTCCTAAAGAATGAAAAACACCAACACGGTGACTCTAACACAAAGGCTCTAAAATAAAGACACTTATTTACTAATATTGAAATGCAAGACACTTACATGTAGACTCTGAATTAAAGACTCACCCATAACTTGGGTTTACTAGACCATACATGATATGACACCTCCTAACGTGTAAGACACCTATTTACTGACCGAGGAAACAACTCAACTGTGATACAGGTTTACGTGTTCTAACTTCTATATGACTCTAACACAAACCACAACACTTTTTTACAACAAGAGCATTATAAAGGGCCGGATAAAGTCAAACATAGCGAGGCAGCATAAGTTAGAAACCGCAAGTGAGTATGTCTCAATTCGGATGGGCTCAAACCACAAGCTGACCGTTTTAAGGAGAATCTGTCATTTGAACTTACAAACTTGTGTCAACTCAAGCTATGTTATGCGGACTAGAATAATGCTCGACACACTGACAGCCTAACTTCTATTTACACACTTTTTCATTTAAGACCCAACATATTTATTTATTTAACTCAAGGAAAGTGAATGTCATAAAGGACCGAATAAAGTCATCAAAAGGTGAGTTAAAACAGACTTACAAACTTAATTGTTAAATCCAACATGGATGGGCTTACCAACGGGCCGACCATGGATTCTGTTTAGATTTAATAATCAAGTTTATAATTTTATCTTTTCTAACCTTGAGACTATAACGCATGCTAGAACAACACACACTGACTTTGTTTTATTATTAATCATTTTCTTTGGACCCAAAATAAGAGAGTACTGAGAAGGGCCGAATAAAACCATCAAAGGTGAGTTAAAATGAATTGATGAACAAGGCCAATTAACCTTTAAAATGAATGGGCCTCACAACCGGGCCGATCATAAAATTTGAGGTTAATTAATCGAGTTTATGAACTCATTTCTTCTCAAACCCAATGATTATTATGCGGACTAAAACTGTATTTCAAGATTAGGTCCGACCTAACGAAGACACTACATACAAACACAAACACGTATTTACACCTAACGAAGACTAAAAAACTCAAAAACGTGTAAACACAACCACACACACATGCACAAATACATACACACACACATGCACAGACACATGCACAAACACATACACATGCACATGCACAGGCACACACACAAACACATACACATGCACAAATACATGTACAGACACACACACATGCATAGACACATACACAAACACATACGCATGCACATGCACACACACATACACATGCAAAGACGCATACACATGCACACACACATGCATAGACGCATATACATGCATATACACATACATATGCACACACACATACACATGCACAGACGCATACACATGCACACAGACGCATACACATGCACAGACGCATACACATGCACAGACGCATAGACATGCACACAAATGCATACACATGCACACACACATGCACAAACGTATACACATGCACACACACATACACATGCACACAGATGCATACACATGCACACACACATGCACAAACACATGCACAATCACATACACATGCACATGTACGAACTCTTAGACTACAACACACTTTATCTACCTTACGGACCTAACTCTATATGGACCCTAAGGACAACTGATCATTATAAAGGGCCGAATAAAGCCAAGCATGGCGAATTAGGACTGAATAAGGAATCACGAATCAGTGTTTCTCAATTCGGATGGGCCCCATCCACAGGCCGACTGTTTTAAGAAGAATCCGTAACTCGAAAAATTTATCAGTCCAACTCAAGCCATACTGACTATTACGCGGGCTAGAATAATGATCAATAGGACTGATAGTCTACCCTTTCTATATATTTTTTGTCCTATTTGTTTAGGAAAGTGGATATCGTAAAGAATTGGATAAAACCAACAACAGGCGAGTTGTAATTAGTTTATGGACTTAATTGTCAAATCCAATATGGTTGTGCCTAACCACGGGCTCACCATAAATATGATGGATTCAATAATTAATTCGATAAATTAATTTACCCGAGGCCGGTGATTGTTATGCAGTCCAAAACTTTATCCACTAACTTTGTTTGGTTTCAGATTTTTTGGACCTAAGGATAAGCAATCATTACAAGAGGCCAAATAAAGTCGCGCATGACGAATCAAGCCTAAGTCAAGGAGCACAAATCAGTGTTTCTCAATTCGGTTGGGCCCTATCCACAGGCCGACCATTTTAAGGAGAATCCGTAATTTGGGCTACCAACTCAGACTTAATTCGAGCTATGTTGACTGCCATACGGACTAAAATAATGATTAACAAGACTAACGACCCTTCTTTCTTTTTCGTTTTTTATTTATTTAATTACCAGAAAGCAGATATCATAAAGGACTGAATAAAACCAACAACGAGCGAGTTATAATTGATTTATGGACTTAATTACCAAAATCCGATATGGTTGGGCCTAACCACGGACCGGCCATAAGTGTGACAGATTCGATAATTAACTCGATAAATTAATTTACTCTAGCCCGGCGATTATTATGTAGTTTAAGACTTTACCCACTAGCTTTGTTTTGACTTTAATCAGGTTTATTAGACCTTTGTTAAGAAGACGTCGTAAAGGGCCAAATAGAATCATCAAAGGCGAGTTGAGTTTACTTTATGAACCAAGAGAACTAACCTTTACATATAAATGGGCTCAACCACTAGGTTAACCATAAATTTTGAGGTTTATTGACTTAGTTGGTAAACATGACTCTTCTCAGCCCAATGATTACTATATGGACTAGAACAACACTCCTAAACTTGGGTCGACTCCTTACAACGAATTTAAACACATAGCACATAGCATACATATGAACAAGGGGTATCCTAAACCAAGGCTCTATGTACAAAAGGGTTTATTAGCTGGATAAGGCTTAGCGGCTCATGTACTCGCCCTGGTCCATTCTTGTTGTAAAGGCAACTTGAATGTGTGGGGTGTTGCTCTTGGAGGCTCGAGTGGAGACCTCGTAGAGTGATGCATGAGTGGATGTGGTGACTAATGCTCTCTCGATGTAAAGGCACCAATTGAGTATAGCCGGTCCGACATCCCATGGGTTATTTTTTGTGGTTTAAAAGAAAAAAAAAAACCTAATACCGCCGATTTACATGCTCCTACAACATATTACATGTCAAGGGAGTGCCCCGGTATTTACAATGCATTATGCCTTAAAAGAATGACTTAATAATATAAAGCAAAAATTCATTTTCCTTCCAAAAGATTTAAAGCACACAAACTTTTTTCAAGTTTTACCCACTTCAAAAAAACTCCCCATTGGAGTCGCCAAAAATCCTGGGGACATTTTTCCTCGCCGTTCGAGCTTCCGAACGTCCACGCGGATTGGGGGGTGATTTGATGATTTGTGCTGGGGTTTAACCTTAGAAAACTCTTTAAGGAAATAATCGTACATTTCATGAATAATACTTTGTAAAATCACTTTCCCTTTACTTATGCATTTTATGAGTCCTTAAATTAAACCTTTAAGAGTGAACCTCCACTTGTTCCAAACTCTTCTAAATTTAACCCAATTTGCTCATTTAAATGTTAAGCTCGGAAGAAGGTGATTTATGCAAATATTATTTAAAAATATAAGAACAATGCCTTAAAGTTGCATCGATACATTGTAAAACCATGTTAACCATAGTTTATGCAATCTTCGATGTGTTTTGGTTCAAAATGGGAGTCGCCACCCGACTTTTTAAGAGAAAAGCCAAGAAAAATTAAGAAAATAAAGAAAAAGACTCCACCTGCGTAACCCAAGAATAGATCCGGGGGTAAGGCTACGAACTCTAAAAGTAAACTTTAAGAGTTCGCCTCTCACAAAAGGAAAGACTCTACTAAAAGTTTAAAATGTGCTTTTGGTAAAGTTTGGAAGGGAAATGAATGAATACTTTATAGAATTACTTCATTGAATCATGCAATAAGAATGAAATATACAAGATAAAAGAAGGATACAAAATACACAATTATGTACAAAAAGAAGAACACTTAAAGCTTACATTGCTACTTGGTTGGGGAAATGACCTTGCCTAGCCTTTGAATGCTTGGTGTAACACCCCCAAGTTACTAATCACCAGATTAAGCTAACTCACTACTTAACCCAATGATCAACAGCGGATAATCACCTGAGAGTATACCGCCGCCCATGAAAATGGACTAGGCTAAGACTTCACACACCACGCCATGAGACTTTAACCAAACACATAAACAGACCATCATAACAAGACATCGCAAATCACCAAGGTAGAAGACTCTTAAGATTATACAACCCAAAGAAGTGGAAACTTAACATACAAACCATTCATAACTACACACCACAAGACCAAAAGTAACAACAATTCCCAATAATTTCATCACACCCCTAACCCTTTTTCCTATAAAACTTCCAAAAAAGCTCCATGATCACCTGGATACCACCTAGGTTGTCTTTGGGTTCCGCCCGTCGGTGACTTTGCCCCTACCTTTCCCTTGCGGCCCTAGAAGTAACAGACAACTTAAAAAGTGAGTTTTACTCAGTACGAATACTACTAGAATTAAATAAATAAAAAAACAGAAAATAAAACTTTAATTTCGTTACCCCTAGGCGCGCGGCTCCATTTAATAGTTTAAACAAGTAAAGCTTGAAAGAAAAGAGCTTACTAAGGCAACTTACAAGGAGTCAAATTCTTGGTAACTTCCTGGTTTCATGTCACAAGTACCGTATCTTAAAAGGGTAACCGACCACAAAGTGGTTAGACGTGTGAAGCATAGTTGTTAAAATCGCGATACGAATCGTAGGATCGTACGATCCTACGATCCAAAAATGATCAAACGATCCAACTCATTACTGGATCGTTACTTTGTTAGGATCGTACAAGGATCGGTTAGGATCGGTCAGGATCGGTAGGATCGGTCAGGATCGTTAGGATCGGCTCGATCCTAACTATAGCCTATTTTTGTTAGAATGGTCACAATCTCCCTAGAATCGGTTAGGATCGTACTAGACTCGGTTAGGATCGTTTAGGATCGTATTAGGATCGGTGAATATCATGGCTTTTTGTACAATTTTTGAAAAACAATGTATTTTCTAGGGAAATTTCAAGTCACTTATAACAATTTTATTTTATTTGTAGGATCTTACGATCCTCGATCCGATCCTACGATCCCGATTCTAAGGACTCCTATCGATCCTAACTAGAATCCCGATCCTGACAACCTTGGTGTGAAGGAGAGAAACTTTTAATAATAAACTTGTAAGGCTAGAAATACGACCACAATTTATAAAAGAGCATAAACTCTTACGAAGCCATAAGGTATTGAATTTTTAAAACGACCATAAGAGTAAAGAAAATTCAATAAAGGAAGGTAACATGATAAGGTAGAACTTAAACATGGGTGCCCCTACTTACGATCATCGCTTAGCCTCCGTATGCGCATACCCGGACCGATCGGGAGGTCCGGATGGTGGATGTCTATCCTACTGGCCAGATCTTCCTGGTGTGCATCTAAGGCACAAAATTAATTCTCATGAAGTGCCCAAGGCACGTGAACATGGTGTATACTTAAGACACTACTTCCTTGGTATGCTTTTACGCACACAAATCATGGGTGTGGCTTTAATAAACTTAAGACAACTTCTATTTTCTTGGAAAACTTTAACCGTAAAGATAATCTTTAGTTCAACTTGACATCAAGCATTGAAAGAACCTTTCTTCAAGTAAAATTAACTTATAAAAAGGCTTCTTAGAAGGTAAACCCTTGAATTTTCGCACCCAACATAAGCTAGGTGTTCACAACGTAAGAGGGACTTTCTTCTCTAATTTAATAAAAATGACACTAGGTCTTAAAACATGAAAATTCACCTCTAATACCCAAAAACTTTACTCATAAAAAACCATCTTTCACAAAGGCTTGTTTAGTAATAAAATTTCAGCATGTAAATATGTATGTAAGAACCACCTTATCGCACGATTAACATAATACAAGAGTAAATAGCTTAAGTACACGCATAGCATAAAAGCTAAGTAGTACACGTACCTGAAAACGGAAACCACCAACGAGCAAGGACTTGAACAGTGCACGAGCAACGATCACTTGAGAGAGAGAAAGAGATTTTAGAGTTAGACTTTCTCATCTAGTTAGGAGAAGGGTGATGAATTCTTAAAGAACACTTTCGGTTCGTAACTAAAAGAATTTTCCTACATTTACAAGGAGGAAGGTAACTATTGCTATAGATATCAGATTGTCACATAAGAGTACCTTTTTGGAAAGCTTAGGACGAGCCCCACAACTTTATAGTTAACCCTGGAGGCTAAAAACATGAATACAAGGGTCAAAACACTTACTTAAGCAATCTGCCTGGAATTTGAACAAGCCGGTTAGTGTTTTTTGGAATGCAATATCTTGAGTTATACTACTCGGTTTTGGGCCTATAAGTTGTCTATGGAAAGCTCAAGAATCAAACTTTAACTTATCGTTTCATCACCAAACGATTTAAGCTTGGGAAAAGGTCTAATTTTAACCCAACATAGGAGCAGCTCCTAACTTCTAATTCTGGAAAAATTCCAGAATTTCTGTCCTTCAAACAAACACTTATAACTTGCTTATCCGACGTCATATGAACGCATACTATACCATTCCGAAAAGCTTAAACAATCCCCTAAAACTTTTATGTTCAGACCCGATGCTATATCAAACTCTAACTGGACGAAAAATAGTCATTTCCATTCTGCCGTCACTGAAACTCCAGATTAGCGCGGTTTTACGGTTTTGGTCCTAACTTTTAAAATTCATAACGAAAAGTCGATCCGTAAAATCCGGGAGTTAGCTAACACTTTTGTCTACCTAACTAAACCTTAGTAATGCCAAAATTCCTTTCCTTTACTTCTTGGAAACACGAATCCAACCAGATTAAAACTTTATGTTCAAACACTCACATGCATGCTTAAGTCTTTGTGATTTAGCCAAGGATTCTTCATGAAAGATCATATTACCCTTATATACACAGAAACTCAGCCTTAAGAAGTCAAGAGAACACCAAATACATCTCTTTTAAACTCATGCATCCTCATAGCCACATCCACATTCACAATCTAGCACCAATTCATACATGTAACACCACAATACTCTTTTTAATCCCCATTTACACATAATCTATAAACATGCACCTTGGATACACTAACTTTTCCATACTACCACAGAGAATTAATCCTCTAAAGCTACATGTATGCTTATTTACATAAGAAGATCACTTAAAACAAACAAGATAACAAGGGTTTAATAAAAACTCACCTACTCTCTTCCTTCCACTTGAGAACCTTCCCTCTTTCCTTGATGAATTCAAGAATACCACTGTAATTTCTGGAAATAACATCATTTATAAAGAAAACTCATATTATAACTTAGATGTAACTAGAAAAATGGAAGGAGAGAACCAAGAGGGAGAAGATTACACTTGAAAATGGAGAAGAAGAGAGTAGATGATGATGATGGCGGTGACGTCTGGCCGGCGGCGGCGACGTCTGGCCGGCGGCGGCGACGTCTGGCCGGCGGCAGCGCTGGTGGCCGGCGGACACCAGGCGGCAGGGGGCTGGTGAGAGAGAGGGGGAGCCAAAGGGTCACACCCACAAGAGCTTCAAGGATATTTGAGTTTTGAAAAAAATACTCTAACTTGCTACTCCCTCATACATATTTATACAATTGACTCCCTTAAACCCACTCCCTCCTCCTCTCTTGTCTTGGCCGGTCCAAAAGGGTCCCTAAAGGCCCATGATTTTCATCAATTTAATCCCCCATACTTAACATATAATTCCCTAATTCAATTATCCAAAATATAAAACCCATAAAATTATCCAAGATATAATGCACATAAAACTATCCTTAGTGACCCATACTAATCGTAGCTCTCGTTTTACTTCTCATAAGTAACAACTCAAAACATCTAATCGAAATAGAATCATCCTAAAAAAAAGAGTTGAGTCCGATGGGAGTATTTTTAATCTGCTCGAGAGGAGATACTATTAACGAAGAGAAAGTCATAGAAGATTAGAAAAGGAACGCGTTGCACTGTTCAAACCCTGCAAAAACGTACACTGGTTATAAAAAAAAGGGGAAATTCCAAATGGTAGACATCAACTGTTGGGTATTCTAAATGGTAGACACCTTTTTTACCTATTCCAAATGGTAGGCTTAAAAACAAAAAAAAAATCCAATCTGTAGGCTTGTCTCTAAACTGATGTTAAGTAGCCAAAAAAAATTTAAAAAAATTGAGGCTTTGAATTCATTCATCTGGGCGATGGAGAAGCAGGCAGGCAGAGAGAATGGAGGCAGAGAATTGAGGAGGCAGACTCATCGTTCGTTGCAATAGGTAAAAAAGGACAAGCCTAACAATTACACCCTAATAATCAAAGCATAATTCAGGATTTCATCCTCATGTTTCAAACTTCATCATCCCACAAAAGGACATATGTAAATGAATAAATCTGTATATATACATACATGAAGTAGTCTCCTACAAAGAATCAAGATCATCAGCTGGGCTATACGTACAAACATACATGTTCTTCATGGATCCAGAACAACAAAATTGATGCCCGAAATGCAAAATCAAACCGATGAAAATTAAACTCAAATTAGCCAAAGACTGGATTCGAAGATGATCCATGACCCATACATGTTCTTCATCGATCCAGAACAACAAAATTGACCCCCAAAATCCGAAATCAAACCAACGAAAATTAAACTCAAACTAACCAAAGAAGATCGAATTTGAAGATGATAACTATCAATCCTCCTCCCGATCCATCTCCATCTCCATCTCCCAGAGACAAGTGGAAGACGACGATTGAGATGATCGCGATGATCGCTGATCGGACGGCGAGATCGTAGCTCTGACGGCGGCGGAGATGGTGGCGAGGGAGAGGCAACCGTGGCTTTTGGAGCGGCGGACGGGGAAGGATACAGTGGAGGCGGAGCATAGAGTGGTGGCGCTAGGGTTCCGCCGGTGACTTTTTCCCTACCTCAATACAGATTTACTTTTTTTTTTGGCTACTTAACGTTAGTTTAAGGACAAGCCTACGGATTGGATTTTTTTTTTGTTTTTAAGCCTACCATTTGGAATAGGTAAAAAAAGTGTCTACCATTTGGAATACCCAACAGTTGATGCCTACCATTTGGAATTTCCCAAAAAAAAATAAAAAATAAAATAGAATCATAAAGGAAAAGAAATAAGAGCACGCGCTTTATTTAATCTACGAATTAATCCTTTTCTAATTTTGATTAACGACGTTAATCACACGTATTAAAGGAGGTTTTTTCTTGGGTTGTTACATCTTACTCCCCTTAAGAGAAGTTTCGTCCCCGAAACTTAAAGTTACTATCCTCACATTCTCGATGTTTTACCTTATAACAAATGGGGATACTTGTTTCGCATGTCTTCCTCGGTTTCCCAGGTAGCCTCTGAGGTAGAATGGTTAGTCCACAATACTTTTACTAGCGGAATCTCTTTAGAGCGCAACTGCTTGATCCTTCGATCCAGGATTTGAACCGACACCTGTTCGTAGGACAGATTCTCGGTGAGAGTTATTGGTTCGGGCTTGATCACATGGCTCGGGTCGGGCACGTATTTACGCAACTGTGATACATGAAATACATCGTGAATATGCTCCAAGTCCGTCGGTAATTCCAACCTATAAGCTACCGGGTTAACTCTTTCGATGACTGAATAGGGCTCGATGTATCTAGGACTTAGTTTTCCCTTGATGTTGAACCTCCGCACCCCTTTAGCGGGTGAGATTTTGAGGAACACCTTGTCGCCTATCCAAAATTCTAAGGGCCTCCTCCTCTTGTCTGCATAACTTTTCTGTCGGCTCTGAGCCGTTTTGATGT
Organism: Portulaca oleracea; assembly: GCA_029582165.1. Classification (NCBI taxonomy): domain Eukaryota; kingdom Viridiplantae; phylum Streptophyta; class Magnoliopsida; order Caryophyllales; family Portulacaceae; genus Portulaca; species Portulaca oleracea. The sequence continues at coordinate 25,091,548 of CM055888.1, forward strand.
GCTGTTGGATCACCCGTACTTTATCTATCATATCCTGTATCAGTTCGGGCCCCACTATCAGGGTTTCATCTATCTCATTCCAGCACAAGGGAGACCTGCACTTTCGCCCGTATAGGGCCTCGAATGGCGCCATTTGGATCGTGGCTTGATAGCTATTGTTGTAGGAGAACTCTACCAAGGGTAAGAAGTCCTCCCAACTTCCTTGGAAATCCAGCACACAAGCTCGTAACATATCTTCTACGATCTGGTTTACACGCTCCGTTTGGCCATCCGTCTCTGGGTGATAATAAATGCTGAAGTTCAATTTGGTGCCGAACGCTTTCTGTAAAGCTGTCCAAAATCGGGATTGGAATCTAGTATCACGATCAGAGATGATGTCCTTCGGAATACCATGTAACCTCACTACCTCTTTCACGTAAATGTCGGCTAACTTATCCACCTTCCAACTGTCATTTGTTGGAATAAAATTGGCAGACTTAGTCAATCTATCCACAACGACCCATATGGCATTCTTCTTGGCAATCTGTTTAGACCCGATTCCGTATCTAAATACCGTCTAAATCCTTAGGGTTTTGACTGGTTTCGTAGCTTGTTTTAATAACTTTTAATGCGTTTTGGTTATTCTTGTAGTTTCCGAAGTTTCTACTCAAAACGATTCTAAATGGGCCAACTTTGCACCAATCTTGGGAATCCCGAGATTCCCTAAGATTCCCCGAGCCCTGGTCGTGTCAAAGGCAGCGGATTAGAAGGGTCGGTCATGTCGAAAGGCAGCGGAAGCGGAAGCAACTGTTGAAGAGCACCCTGAAGAAACCTGTGGCCGAGAGAGACCGTGGCCATGGTCACATTGACCGTAGCCATGGTCTTATTGAGCCAATGCCTAAGGAAGGGAAAATGCCACCCGAGATGGACCGTGGTCACGGTCACTCTGACCGTAGCCACGGTGAGATTTCTACCCTGCCCAAGGAAGAATCTGGCCGAACAGGACCGTGGGCACGGTCTCCCATGACAGTGGCCACGGCGGTGTGAAGGAGCGAAAAGTTGTCAGCCCTAATCGCCTTGACCGTGCCCACGGTCCCCTTGACCGTGCCCACGGTCCCCTGCGGGACAGTTTTGTCTGTTGTGTAAAATGATGAGTTTTGAGTAACAACCTTGATTACTATTTTATGTATTTAGGTCATTTTAGCTAAACATCATCTAGGCAGCAGCTTTTATCTATCTTTTAGGATACTTTAGCACACTTTATCACATTTTAAGCTTTAGATTAGAGTGATTAAGGAAGATCTTTGCTCGACGAGTTGAAACTCAGGCTCGAGCATTCCAAATACTCAAATTGATCCTTGTGGAAGAATCCAGGAATTTTTCGACAGCCCCAGGTGGCGAAGAGCCGACATCGAGGTGCCAAACCTTCCCGTCGATGTGAACTCTTGGGGAAGATCAGCCTGTTATCCCGGTACGGAAAAACCTTCTGTATAAGGTTCGAAATGGTGAATTGAGGTAGAGTAGACCGATGATCCTGCAGACCAGACCAAGTGCGCGGCGAGCCCACGCGGACTGAGAAAGCGGAACTGCTTGACGTTTCGTCGTATTTGGTTTGATATTGCTACCGCACATGACTTCTAATGTCCGAGATCTTGTAGCACTTACCAATGAGGCCCTATCTTTCTTGTCCTTTTACTTAAGGGGAAAAGAGAAGCTGGGTGCTAGGCGCTCTCGTGGTTCGCGAGAAGGAAAAAGGGCTCATCCTTTGCTGGTTGAACCCCCGAAAGAAGCACCAAGTGAGATTATTGGTTCTTGTATTGGATTCTCTTGAGTTTTACTGGAAGTTTGAAGATTATTCTCAACTTTGGAGCATTGGAGCTTTATTATTCTGAAGTTTTCTTCTTTCTCATCACGATCAATGAGCATTTCTTAACTTTCTCTCTCTAATTTATTACTTATTTATTAATCTCTGTTTTTGTTATTATTGGTATTGTTGGTATTGTTGAATGTTTATTGTCATCTTGTTTACTCTTTTAAGCATGAATGAAGTTGTTGATGTTATTATCATGATAGTTAGGATGTTTAGTGGCTAGAACCTTAATGGGTTAGGGAGATATTAAGGGTGTGAATGGGTGATTAGGTTTGGGTTAGCAATATTAATGAGTAATTAGTTAGGAAATCAACTTCCTAATCCTATCCTTCCCTCAAGTGGGATGTATTTGGGTGCGAAAGCATCCCGAATACATCCAACGCTTGTTGGAAGGTAGGAATTAGGATAGTTAGTATTCTAGTTCGCGAAAGCGAGTAGAAACTAACTAGGAAATTTCGTTCTATTAACTCTCCCAGGTTTGTCGATGGACTTTGGGGAAGTTAATCCGGACTATCCTTGAAAGAGGAAGCCCGGTGGGTATTTTCTAACAAAGTTACCATTTGATTTCCTCTTCTCGTTACTCTCTTGTTGCAAAACCCATTTCCTCATTCTCGTTTGCATCCCGAAAGTCTCCCTACACCCATTGTTTCACCTTTTTGACTGAACCTAGTGTGTTTGTGCTGTTTTTACCCTGAATTCTATCATCCTTTCATGATCGTAAACCATACCTAGACTCAACTAGTTGCAGCTAAGGCCCCTAGCTCCCTGTGGAAGAACGATAAAACCGAGGTCTTACAAACCACGTTACAACAAAATGGCGCCATTACCGGGGAGCAAGCGCACCTAGCTTAGCTCTTTGTCTCTAGGTTGTTTAAGATCATTTCACTGCTAGAGATTTTGTTATCCTTGGTTACTGGAAATTTGATTCTTTTGTTTGTTCCTTTTGTGCATGCGGACTCGCTCTCGACGAGGCCAAACTCCTATAACTCCACCGAACCCGAATCTGGAGAGCATTATTCGCCAAGCTAACGCCGGCTCGAGACGAAGAAAACAATAAAGGGAGCGAGAGACGATCGAAATTCCAATGGCTGAAGGAGAACAAGTTCCACCCCGCACCTTAGCATCATATTCCTTACCATCGTCGGGTACGAGAGGCGATCCCATCACATTACCAGAATTGCCACTGAACACATCGTTCCAGTTCAAGCCATATTTGTTGGAGATATTTGAGAACACCCCGTACCATGGAGGAGAGCATAAAAACCCTATTGACCACATCAACAGGTTCGAGCAACGCATCGACTTCGTACAAATGAATCGAGTTTCTGCCGAATACATGAAGCTGAAGTTTTTCCCTCTTACTTTGAAAGGGAAAACACTATTATGGCTCAACACGTGTCAGCCCGGAACTTATTCAACATAGGATGCCCTTAGCCGCGACTTTCTTCAAAGGTTTTTCCCCAATGATGAGACGTGTCGGTTGAGGCAAGCCATCATGAGCTTCAAGCAAGAGTCCGATGAGTAGTTATTCGAACCATGGGGGAGATTCAAAGGTCTCCAACGGAGGTGTCCACACCATAATCTTGAGGATTGGTTATTACTGCATCACTTTTACTCCGGATTGAGTAGCTCTTTGCGAGAATCCATCGATCATGCCTCGGGGGGCATGTTCCTCAAGAAGACGGCGGAGGAAGCAAACGTATTTCTTCACGAGCTATCTCAAAACACTCCTCATTGGGGAGGCGGCCGTGGTTCAAGGGATGGTCCTCCTCTAGAAAGCAATCCTACTATTAAATTTCTCATGAATGCCGTTCTTGAGATGCAACAAAAGGCAGCTTTGGAGGAAACCACGAGGCAAGTAAAGGCGGCTCAAGAAGTACCTATGCTTATTCCGGATGCACGAGTCTTGGTATGTGATTTTTGTGGAGGGCCACATTCTTCGAAGCGATGTGAAGAGTATCAAACCGAGCAAGTCCAAGCCATTTATCCCAACAATAACCTCTCCTGTACCAATCAAACCCCCATTCGTCCTCATGGGAATTACGCCTACAACCAACAAGCTCCACTAAACCAAAACCCACCCCCCGGTTTCCCAAATCAAAATCGCCGCCAATACCACCAAAATCCTCACCAAGGTCAATCTTCCCAAGCACCCAAACCACCACAACAAGAAACCCTTGACCAAACCCTTCAAAAGTTGGCCTTATCTCAAGAAAAGATAGCCTTATCTCAAGAAAAGATGGCCTTAGATCGAGAAAAAGACCAAACTCGCATTAAGAACCTCGAGTTACTATTCGCTCAATTGGCACAACAATCTCAACCTATCCAATCTTTGTCTAGCCAACCCCAACCAAACCCGAAGGGACAACTTAATGCTATTACATTGAGGAGTGGCAAGGAGATTGATGGCACTAGGATGGTGGGAGGAAGTCTTAGGTGACAAAGAAGGTGATGTGGTGGATGTCTTGGAGGAGGAAGATTTGATGGAGAAGCGGGAAAGTGAGTTAGTCTTGGGTGAGGAAATGAGGGAGTACATGAGGATGAATTGGGAGAATCTAGTAAAGAAAGAGAGGAGATGGAGAAGTTAAGGAAAGGGAAAGGAAAGATGGTGGAAGAAGAGCCAATCCAAACTATTGAGAAGCCAAAGCTACCGCCGGTCCCTTTTCCCGAGCGGTTAGCAAAGCCAAAATCCGGTGCAAAGTTTTCAAAATTCATTGAGATGCTCAAGAAGCTTCAAGTGAACATTCCATTTCTTGATGCCATTTCTGAAGTCCCGTCCTTCAAGAAGCATTTGAAGGAGCTTCTCACGAGCAAGACGAGGATTCAAGAGAAATCTACGATCCATTTGACAGCGGATTGTAGTGCAATTATCGATAACAAATCACCGGAGAAGTTAGCCGACCCCGTAAGTTTTTCTATTCCATGCACCATTGGTGATATGCGGATTGGCCGTGCCCTTTGCGATCTAGGAGCAAGTGTAAGCGTCATGCCTTATTCGATTTGCAAGAAGTTGAATCTCGACGACCTAGCTCCTATAACAATTAACCTCCAATTGGCCGATCGTTCTGTGCGAAGACCTTTAGGAATCTTGGAAGACATCCCGGTCCAAGTGGGGCGGTTTTTGATTCCTTGTGATTTTGTGATCTTGGAGATAGAGGAAGACAACAACATCCCTATTATTTTGGGAAGGCCATTCCTTGCTACGGCGGGAGCAATTATCGATGTGAAGAATGGAAGCATGTCGTTGAATGTCGGGAATGAAAGCATCATTTTTCAACTTGAGGGGTCATTGAAAGGTCCTTCGTATGGAGCATGCTATGCTATTGATATGACGGAGTTTCTTGTTGATGAGTATATTGGGGACTCCCATTTTCTTGAATCTATTTGCGACGATCCCTTGGGAGCTTGCTTATTGGAGTCCTTCCAATTTGAGACCGACGACACCGATATTACTTTCTTCACCAACCTTCTTGACTCTTCACCCGTGCATGAGGAGATTATTATTGATGAGCCTTATATGGAGTGCATGGAGATTCAAGATCAAGCTCTACTATCCAGTAACAATAAGCTATAGTTGTTGAAAAGTCCTAACAGATTTTTGTAAGGCTGAATGAAAAACCCCTCGCGGATTTTCAAGAAGAAACGTCCATCATCAACTCTGCTAGATACATTTTACATGAGAACAACTTTATTTTTTAAAGCATGTTCATCATACGTCAAGTACCTATAATCCCTCACGAATTTTGGGGCAGTTGGATCGTTCGAACATTTTCATGGTAGTTTGCATGGTCCACAATTTTGAAGAGAAGTCCTTAGTTGATTGTATATGACAATTACTTTTTTCTAAACATGTTCAACATAGGGTCTAGCACTAGAAGCCTTGCAAGCCTTTGAACAACTTTTACGAAAGCTTGTTCACATATATCAGTTTGGGCTTGAAGATACAAGTTTTGTTGACCTAACGACCTAGCAGTTTTTTCGTTCATGAAGTTCTTGCGGATTTTGGGTGGCCTATCGCTCCTGGAAAATTCACATATGATCCATGAAGCTTCAGCGAAACTGGATAAACTAAGGAGATTCTATGCTTAAAGACAAGGTCAAATATAGCAACTGGTGATCCGAACCAGCAACTACCCTTATGTTGTTAGTTGTTAGCCACTGACCTATTAAGTCAGCAACTAAATACTTACCCTACCTTTGGAACTACGACGGCCTGGTTCCACTCGTAAAGTGGATACATAGGAAGCTTTTTGAAGTCTGAGCCAAATAATCAAATAAAGGTAACTTCTTTGAGTGATTTCCCAAAAAGATCCTATCCAATCTCCAGACCATACTCAAGAAAGTTAAAGCAGAATCCTTACGAAATTTTGCTAAGAGCTCTCGTAGATCCCTTGAGGTCCACAACCAGAGTGCTTCGGGATATCGATTCTCATGGATTAACTAGACTAAGGTTCATCATCGATTGGCAAAAGAGGTCGGAGCGGGTTTTATGGGTTAAGCTTAAAAATGCTTGCGGATTTTGGTTCTTACTATTGGAAACGTTCTAATATTTCCATTTTTGTCGACCACAGCTCAATACCTAGATTCTCTTATTCATTGCATGTGTGTCTTGCATCCTCAAAAATTAAAAAAAAAAAAAAAGAGTCTGCATAAGTGCATTAACATCATGCATTACTAGAGAAATAGAGTCCATCCATTGTATCAAAAAAATAAATGAACAGTTTAATCATTATACACCCACTCAGCGCTCATCAACAGAGACTAGATCAGTCGCTTCTAAACTCGAGGACCCATAGCGTGAACCCATAGCCAACAAATCAACATGCATGTTAAAGAAGTAGGTCCAATCTGCATGAGGAGGAATGATGAACCGGACTCGATGTAAACAGCAAGAAAATACGCCCGACTCATTTGGATCCTTGAGGATCCCGAACCATCAAATAATACTTATGTATCTGCAGATAATTATTTAGGCTCAAGCATACAGTCTAAGTTGAGGGGTTCCTTGCGGATCCCATCCCGACCCACATAGTATTTTGGGAAAATACAGTTGGAATACAGCCCAGGCAATATCTGGTCCAAGTGGCGGAATCCTCACGGATCCCACTTCCTACCCAGACAGTTTCGGACATTTTTTCGGCAATAAAGTTCGGGAATAAAATGCGATCCATGAGTAGTTCTTAAATTCACTTAGTTCAAGTAGAATGCATGACATGTGCACAGAGAAAAGGAACTCAGCAGCTCAACTGATTTGGTTCCTCGCGGATTTTCTGAAAATTTCACAAAAACTTACTCAGTTGCCAAAGTTCATCTATGGTTTCTTAAGCAAGCAAAGAAAATGCAACTCTGAAGGTGTGAAATCCTCGCGGATTTTGCACTTGAATCTGCCCAATTTTCAAAACTTGAGCTTACCAATGGCAAGTTTGCAAAATTCGGGAAAAAGCACAGCTGGAGACCTCGATTCTTCGCGGATCTATTGGAGTTCAATGTTTAAGATGCAAGTGTTGAGGCTCATGAAATGCAAGGATAAGGAGTAGTAAAAATGTATTGAAGGGAAGTACTCCTTCAACCTCTCTTCGTTATTACTAATATTATCTTCATCTTTATTTTTACTTTTACTCACATTATTACCTTTTGTTTTATTTTTGTTTTTAGTTTATTTATTTTTATTTTTATTTTTATTTTTTATTTTTTATTTCATTTTACTTACTATTACCTTTTACTAGTATTGTCACTAAATAATTACATGTTGTATTTTTAGGTGAATGATCGCACCAAGCCTGGACAACCTCCAACAAAGTCAGCATCGGACTACCTCCGGTCAATTTCCAATATTCAAGCTACCCTTGAATAATCGAGCCTGGACAGTCTCCAGCAACCAAGTTAGCATCGGACTACCTCCGAATATCATCCAACTATTCGAGCTACCCCCGAGAAATTCATCAAAGCCTGGACTACCTCCAGCAATTTCAAGCGGACTACCTTCGGATATCATCCAAGTGTTCGGGCTACCCCCGGAAAATTCGTCGAACCCTGAACTACCTCCAGTAATTTCAAGCGGACTACCTCCGGATATCATCCAAGTGTTCGGGTTACCCTCGAGAAATTCATCAAAGTCTGGACTACCTCCAGCATATCCAAATCGGACTACCTCCGACCATTCTTCAGCTTAATCTGATTATCTCCAACCAATTTTTCAGCTTCGGGCTACCCTTGGAAATTCACTGGACTAGCTCCAATAGTTTGAAGGTATACTTTAACTTTCGTCTTACCCAGACTCAGTCAAAGTGGGGACTAACTGTAGACACCAAAATAATGTTTAAGAAAGTTCTCGATAATATCGAACATGTTGGACTCCTCGAGGATTTTGGGCGATATGGATCCCTCGTGGATTTTCATCAAGAGAGTCCTTGTAACAACTCGTATTTTTAAGCATAAATTATTTTACTAAGTACACTTTGATTTTCAATCATCATAGATAAATTAATTTCACCCAAACCCCAATTCTTTTCAATTGTTTATAATTTACTTTAATATTAGTAATTTCAATAATAAAATTATATCAAATTTCTCAAATTTATAAATTAACATATAGTACGTATCTTCCTATTTTATATTTATATTATGCTCAAATTAATATGATAATTTCTTTTACCTTCCCTAAATTTCTTTTATCAAATGTATTATTATTATCATTAGTATGATTATTATTAGGATTATTGGATGATAATACACTGAACTTTAGGGGTATTGGACAATAATGCACTGAACTTTTTTCTTGGACTCTAATACACTGAACGTTGAGGGTATTGGACAATAATGCACTCAGACCAATTCAACTGGTGGTTGACGCGGTGGTTGTCCCACTTTGGGTATCGTTTTTCTATTTTTTTCCAAAAAAAAATATTAGTAATCTTGCTTATGTGTACTTTCTTACACGGCAAAAGTTTTTTTCTTAAAAAAATATAAAAACGACAACTCAAAATAGGACAGTCACCGCGTCAACCACCAGCTGAATTGGTCTGAGTACGTTATTGTCCAATACCCTCAAAGTTCAGTGTATTAGAGTCCAAGAAAAAAGTTCAGTGCATTATTGTCCAATACTCCTAAAGTTTAGTGTATTATCATCTAATAATCCTTATTATTATTAGCATTGTCCACCTCCTCCTTCCTCCTCTAGTTGTTGCCTGCCCAAAAACCCAAGTCAAACCACCCATTTTCACTTTTCCACCTCCCTTGGCCTTCTCACCTCATCTTCTTTCAAGACTTTCCTCAGCTAACCCCAAGAAAAGCAGTAGCCTCCCTTGACTTTTGTTGTCCATGGTCGGCTAAGAGATGAGTCCACCCATTACCTTCAATCAACACTTGGAGCTTCAACACAATTGTGTTTAGTACTTGCTAACCAACCCAACCAAATTAGCACCCCTATTTAATCAAACTAAGTCAAATGATACCAATCACTCGCATCTTTCTCTGGTATTCACAACCAACGCATACTCACCTTCCTCCCCTTGTTCTTGGTGACCACCATAAGCAACCAGAACCCTCGCCGAATACCACCGCACATCACCGCGAGCCATCACCATCCAACTCCCGAACACTTAATCTACCTACCACTCTCTCTCATCCATCTCAAAAACCTCAATCAACACCCACTCTAAAATCAAACCCAAAATCAGTATCACAACTCTAATACATCACTTGGGGATTATACTTACCAATCTCCGTTGAAAAACCCGTCAGAAGCCACCCATAGAATCGTCGGGAAGTACCGGAAACCGCCCAGGAAAAAAAAAAGGGTTCCTCGGCCTTCGTCCCCTGTTCGCGATTCCGACCACCACCGCCTCTGGTGGCTCTGGTCGCCATCCCTGCGTCTCCGGCAGTAATCCCGGCCACCGCCACCATCTTCACCGCCCAGCCGTCATCCGCCCGTCACGCGCCCAGCCCTCCTCTGCTCCTCGCCTCTCCCTTGTCTCTCTGTGTCGTGTGTTTGAAGAAGAGAAGAGAGTGATTAGGGCCCTTTTTAAACCCCAAATCCAATTGGGCCTCTCATTTTCCACAACCAATTTATTTGATTTGGGTAACTTTTCTATCTAATTTTTACACCTTAAATCCTAATTTAGCTCATTTAATTTAGTTACTCTTTATATTAATATTGTTACTATTTATTATATTTATACAATCAAATTTATTCAAAGTCAAAGGGGACAATTTATTCGTTTTATTCGTCAACTCAAATATATTTCGATGACTGTAACCTTCGAAACTGTTTAAATGTAAAAACATAAGCTACTCTAATTAAAGTGGAATAATTATTATTTTATTATCTTTGAAAGTTATTTTTATGACTAATATATGTGGACTCATCCATTGTCGTTTTCGAAAACCCAGCGTCCAATGTTCATTGTTTAATGTCTGTTTAATAATCGGGTTGATCGGCCCGAGTGCATGTATCTTCATGGTTCATTGTTTACCTAATCGAGGGTTGACCGTCCTCAAGTGCATGTGTCGTAGGGAAACAGTACCGGAAGGGGGTGCTGGCTTCCAAGATCCAATGTTAAACCCCTATCACAATGTTCATTGCGTATTGTTTACTGTCTATCGTTTAATGTTTATCAGTGACTATATCGTGCTTAATTTATTTATGTGTTACCTAACGTCTGTTACTTGTCTTATAAGTGTCTTAACCATCGTTGTGTTATTTTAACATTATTGTTACATTATGTTACTATTTTTATTAATATTATCTGGGCAGAGTTCCACATTCTGATAATAACCTGCAACTGTTTGAGCATATTCTCTTCTCCCTCATTTCAAAATGAATTTAAAAATGGCATGCCCCAATAAAATTATTTTTTTTAAATATTGTTACATTACAGTCTCGAATATATTGAGCTACGACTCATTTTTCTCCATTGTTTTCAAATGTTTTTTTTTTAGGTATCAGCGGAACATTTTGGGCAGATTCGTGGTAAGGATATCTCATATAGCATATCAGGCCACCACCTAGTTATTTAGGTTCAATAATAGTTGGCTCACCTAAATAGTTTGACACATATGTTTTAATATTTTCATTGTAATTAAAACGGTTTACACTTTTTTTTCGTTTCTATATGAAGTATATTTTACTTAAATTATTTACATAACAAAAGCCTTGTTTTTCCTCCTTGGGAAAGCGGCATAACGCTCTCGGCTTCTAGACGCTTCCGCTAAATCAAGATTAAATGGATTAAAATATTGCTAAGTAATACCCCATAAGCCGGAGCTGTTACAGTCCTTGGGTCGAAAGGGTCAAAAGGGTCCTCGCCGAGTTTGTTGATCAAGGGGGTCTTTGGAGATGCAGACTAGCGGTCAAGTCAAAGTCAAAGTCAACTGTCAAAGTCAACATTTGATCAAAGTCAACTCAAGAATCCTCGCATATTTTTTAGGAAATTGGGGTGCAATCCTCGCGGATTTTTCAGGAAATGGGGGAAAATCTAGCCCTGGAAAAATCCTCGTGGATCCAATTTTTCGGCCCAAGTCAAATCCTCGCGGTTCCTTATTCCTGCCCAGAAGACAAATCCTCACGGATCCCTGTTTTGGCCTAGAGAGACAAATCCTTGCGGATCCCAGTTTTGGCCCCAATGAAAATCCTCGCGGATCCAAATGAATTAGGCCAAAGACTGTCCCTCACAGATTCACTACCAGAGATCCTCGCGGATCCAACCAAAAGTCAAGCCATACAACTATCAGTCAACATGAAACTGCAAGTCAAAACCGCCAACTGACTCTCCTCGAGGATCCTCGCGGATTTCTCAGAAAATGGGGTGAAAATCCTTGTTGATTTTTCAGGAAATTGGGGTGAAAATCCTCACGGATAATTCAGGAAATTGGGGTGAAAATCTTCGCGGATCAAATTTCCAACCCAAAAAGCAGGTCCTCGCGGATCAAACTTCTAGCCCGAAAAGCAGATCCTCGCGAATCTTATTTTCCAGCCCAGAAAATGGATCCTGGCGAATCCAGTTTTCCAGCCCAGAGATTAGATCCTGGCGGATCTTGATGTGGGCCCAGGTGAAAATTGGCGCGGTTCCCCATTTTCAGTCAGCTGGCAGTTGCTCGGTAAGAAAATTGTCTTTCCCCACTCTCCCCACTAAGGCGAGTCCTCGCGGATTTCATGGGTGAGGTGGGACATGTAACTGCAGACAACTCCTAAAGGTGATGCTTATAAAAGGGAGGATCGACGTCTAGTTTTGGGGCGGAAAAAGTTTGGTATAGGTGCGCTTTCTGGGCAATTTCCAGACCAAGGAAAAACACAAAATACACATCTTGCTTCGAGTGGGATCCTCGCGGATCCAGTGAGGGGGCAGCCATCATTTGGTCTGGGTGAGGTGTTGACAACAGGAAGCAATTTTCCGTCTGAATGAAGAAATCCTCGCGGATTTGGTGACTCCTAGAGTCTCGGGTCCTCGCAGATTTGCAATTTTCGGGTTTGATAAACGCTAAAATCCTCGCGGATTTAGGTAATTAATCCTTTGTTTTCTTTTACTCATATGTAACAAGGTAGTCATTAGTCCCCGCCCGCTGTAATTGTTTTTTTTAAGTACTTACTTGAATTGTTAAATTTACGTACTTTGCATGCATTAATTTATAAAATGTTGTGACAACCTTGTTTTTCCGTTTTTTTTTTCTTAAACAAACCCGATGGAGTAAAGGTCGTTTCTACGGGCGGTGTAGGAGCAACCCTCCTACACTCATACATTTGCCCCCGAGCCCATATCTTTGGCTCGTAGCTTGGAGTTTTCTTTTTTTTGTTTTGTTAGTTTTCTCTAAAAAAGCTAACTGGCGACTCCATGAGGTTCATTTCGTGCATGTTAATGACCTTGTATGATTGACCCTTGTCTCAAAATTTTCTGTGGCCCTTGACGTGAATGGCGAATCAACTCGGCGCACTGCTCAGAAATCCTCGCGGATTTCTGGCCAGTGGGTCAAGTCAGATTTCCATTTGGGTTGCAAAATGTTGCATGTTGTGGATAACGGACCAACTTTTCGTACTGGTTGAAAATCCTGGCAGATTTTGGGCCCGTACGTATGTTCAAAACGTTATCTCGACCTCCTATGACCAATATTCTCATTCAGGATGGGCTTAAACCTTGGTTGACCTAAGAAATCCGCCAGAATTTTTTTGTCTCGAAGTCCCGGTCCATTTCCGAACGAATAGGTTCCATTGTAATTTTGAGATCAAGGATTAAACATATTTTAGAGGTGAACTATATGAAATAACAAGTTAAAATATTTATTTTGTGCATAAAATAATTAAAAATGCACCGTAGGAAACATAAGCCACCCTACGTCGATTTCGACACTTCGTGAGGCCCGTGCTCTACTGCTGGCCTTAATGCCCTTTAACAACCCAACCTTTCAGTGACCCTTATTTTATATGGCCATTCCCTCTTTACCCTAAGGAAAGCCGCCCTGCTGCCCAACACCAGGCATGAGTTTTTGTGCCTTTCCTCCTTTTGTATTTATATTAGCCTTTTAATGTAATCCTTTCGTTTTCAAAAACATTTTTTTAAAAAAATAGCAAACGAATAAAATTGCTATATAAAGAGGGGGGAGGCGGTGGAAGAAACGCTAACCTGATTAAGAGGACGCTGACCAAGCAAAGACTTTGCAGGATATGCAAACTCAATATCCACGTTTGCTCTGCTCTTCCCTCCTATTAGTTTTTTACTAGCGATTGGGAAATTTAGCGATGGATGTCTCCAGAAAGCCATTTGCTCCCTCTCTTTAGCTCTTGGCTTGCTGTGATGCCTACATTTCTACCCCCTCCCACCTCTCTATGAATTCTCGTGTGCAGGTTTCAGGTTTAACATGTTGGGACTCCAATTTTTATCTTTTGATTAGCTTTGGTTTTTTTTTTTTTTTTTTTTTTTTGTATTGTTCCTTTTGGGAGTTGGGAGGTGAGGGTAAGCAATAGCAAAGTTTCAATTTAAATAGTAATCCATTAGTATGATGGATTCAAAGTTGGGTCACTTGGAAACAACTTTTAGAAATTGTAATGGCAAACTATAAGCTTGTAAATTGAACACAAATGTTGATAGCCGCAACAACTCTTGGACTCCATTTGGTTAGAATTTGGTTCAAGTTCATTTTGGTTGAGTTTCATTTGATTCAGACCTAGTTTAATGGCTGATTGTTGAGTTCTTCGCTACCCTAGTAAACGAGATTCACCTATGTCCATTTTACACTCCTATGGAGATTATAAAGATGGAAAAAAAAAAAAGTAAAAACCTGTCTTAGTGGCATTAGATAAGGAGCCTAAAGGGATTTGCTTTTGCATTTGAATCAAATTTATTCATAGTTGATAAGCCACTTCACAAATTATAATACCTAAACATGAAGTTTGGTCAAGCTAAACCACAACCATAGTTGTCACTTTGATCTTTCTTTTCAGTGGTGAATGGATCACAAAATTACAATTGTTAAGGACTTTGATCATCAGTAAACCAGTTGTACAAATGTATATTACACAATCTATGAATTTTGGGAAAAAAGATACAATCAAATCAAACTGAAGAAACAAGCCCCCTAGATGGAGTGATTATCGGCAATAAGGAAAGGGGCAGCCATGGAGTTAGATGAACAATCAAGAGGATGTAAGTTGTGGATGTGGATTTTCTTGAGCTTGTGCAGCCATTGCAAGTTCAAATTGCTTGAAGGTAATAGTGGGAAAAGATATAATCTCAGGTAGGGAAGTTGGATTTTCCCACCCTTTGACTTGCTGGTTCGTTATGGTAGTTGAACCATCCCAACCTATGTGTGTTAGATGCTTCACATCTGTTGGATACCCTATCTCCATCTCTGCTTCTTCCTCCTCCATCTCATCTCTGTAAGCTGCTTAGTGCCCAAAACAAATATGTTAATTTTACTTTAATACACATATAGGCTTCATGTAAGACACCAGCTTTACCCAATAAACAAAATTGGAGAGCACAAGGCAAGATTATGGGTTCCCTTCAATCAAATACTCAAACTTTTCCCTTACTCGTGAGTCTTGTGACTCCCATTACAAAAAAAAAAGGGATAATACAATCCTAGACGTTTCATGTTTCTAAATATCTGGGTATATACTTGAGGGGAAAAAAAAATCCATAAGAGACTGCGACCTGTCAAATTCATTGGTAAATCAAATTTACCAGCTTTTACCTAAATTTACCAAAATTTAACAAAACTTATCAAAAATTACCAAAGTTTAAAAATTAAAAAAAAATTAATTTTGATATATTAGGATAAATTTGACAAAAGTTACCAAAAGTTATCAAAATTTAACTTTTACACAACTGCTTTTAACCCATGAATTTTACACACCCAATTAATTTTGGTCCTATCTATATTAACAGTCGGCTACACAGGAGGGGTAGGTATTAGGCTACAGGCCCCAAAACAACCATGCAAGTATGTGGACTGATAGGAGTCAATTTCATGCTAACTCTTGCGAATTGAAGGATATACAACTTACCAAATATTTGAGATATCCTCTTGAAACCTTTGATTAATCCTTGAAGTCGAAGTGATATGTTAGGTTTTGGAATACTAAATCCATTGGAGTACTTGCTTCTCTTGATAATTGCAGATGAAACCTTATGATTTCCTTGTTTACCAAAAACAGGTCATCAAAATATCAGTCATATTTATAACTAGGACATTAGAAATAGACAGCTCAAGTCAGACATTTAGCTTAGTGCAGTCAACCAAAGAAAACAGTAGCTCGACTAGCAAAAACCCTCACAGCCTAATTGTCAGCCAAACTAGTCCAACAAATACACTCGAGCTGCTTTTGTGAGCCAAATCCAGTCAAGCCACAAACCCACTAACTTGACCCGGTTTGTTTAAGTTGTCAATCCATCAAACCAAGTCCAACCCATTTGACCCAAAACAAATTTTCTCTAGGACAGACAATCTGATTGCATAGAGGGGAAGAAAAGAAAACCTATGTGAAAGGGGATAGGGGCAGCAGTGGGAACTAGGAAGAGAGGGAGTTCATACTGGCTGGAGTTGCATTTTTAGGATGACTTGGTGTGCCAACTGCAAGACTTGATCGGGAAGTACAGCCGAGGGAGAATGGAAGAAGCAGCCATCTTTCACCACGGTCCTTCATATCTTCAAACTCTGCTTAAGCAATACACCACTTGACAGCACACTAATGAACAAGATGAAACAGAGGAAACCTAGTTTGAAAATTCCTGTACAAGTCAATCTTCAACTTGAAAATGGATGAGATTTTAATAAATACCAGTAGTAGTTTCCGATTGTACTTTATTCCCAGAAAACTAGAATCATGAATCATGCTACGTGGGGATAAGTAAGGTAGCATCTGAGTTTGGTGCACAGAAAGAGAGGAGAGAGAGAAAGAAAGGATTAGTTAAATTAGCTGGTAGACCTGTGCAACTCAACCAACTAACACTTGATTGCAATTCTTTGTTTCTAGCAATTTTGATTCCCAAGCTACAAATGAGCCCCCAATTGATTAAGTATTAGCACTTAATGCCTTTCCTTCTTTTGTTTTCTTGTCTAAGACAGCCTCTCACTAGTCTACCATCTCCACACATCCCACAATTATTATTATTATTATTTTCATTTAATTTGTTCATATGCATATAATAAGAAATTCTCCTACACTGGTACTGGTAGGCAACTCAATTAGGTGGTGACAGTTTTGTTATTGGTAAGGATGCAGACATATTATTATACAATGTTGACCATCAAGCCAATATACATAACCAATGACAGTAGTGAACACTACCAAATCAAACCTATATCTTAAAGTCCCTCGTAGGGAGAATGTGGACCAACAAATGGTACCTAATATTCTTGAAGGCATGTAATTATCTCTCAAGATGAATATTGTCTAATATAATACTGAACAAAACGAGTGTGTGTGTGTGTAGAGAGAGAGAGATGGTAATTGCTAAATTGGTAAACTTAATTATAAGCAAAGTACAAATCAATTAAGATTCAAAGATTAACTCAAGTATATCTTGGACTCTAAGAAGGGAAAGTGGTGGGCCAAATGATGAGTAGGGGATTGGTGGGTCAAATTCTGCTAACAAGGACCGTCCAGACTCCAGAAGAACTAATTAATAATTATGAAGATAGTAAAACAATTAACTTCATCCTTTTTCCCTGCTGTATGATCCTTTCATCTACCTAGCAGAGTAGAAAGTTACCAGCACACTTTGCATAATCCACAAAACTCCTAGTGTTAGAAACTGAGCAGTACTGAGAAAATGAAAAACTAAACCGCAAGAGTGCGATTGTTTGCTAATTGAGAGAAACTAGTCAGAGGAACTTCATTGATTTGTCAAAGAGCTTACAATCAAGAATTAGCGCATCTATTTTCCTTCTTAATCTTCTAAAATCACTTATTTACAGTTCCACTCATCATAAACTTCTACAGATTAGAATTGAAAACCTAGCTAACAGATAAAAACTTACAGTCAGAAGATAAGGCATATTTTATCTCTCAATCGCTCCTTGCTAGCTAGCCAGCTAGCTCTCCAGTTTGATCTCTTTCAATAGCTTCACCACTTCAAGCATATTAGGTCGCTTGGCAGGAGTGTCATTAGTGCACATTCTGGCTATGCCAAGCACCTGCAACATCTGATGCCTCCATTCTGAGACAGCCGGGACATAAGAATCGAGTACTTCATCTTCTCTCCCACTGGTCATCATTACACGGACCCAGCCCACCAAATTACCACCCTCAATGTCGGCCTGCCCTGTTGGAGCCCTACCCGTTACAAGCTCCAGCATCACCACCCCAAAGCTGTATATATCACCTTTAGTTGTTGCCACCATGGACTGCCCATATTCAGGAGGGATGTACCCGAATGTGCCAGCTAGCACAGTGCTCACGTGGCTCTCATATGCACTGATTATGCGTGCCAATCCAAAGTCCGAGACTTTAGGCTCAAAGTTCCTGTCCAGAAGTATGTTGCTGGACTTAATGTCCCGGTGGATGATGTGGGGGACAAAACCATGATGAAGAAACGCAATCCCTCGAGCAGACCCTAAGCAGATCTTGAAACGGGTTGGCCAATCAAGGATTTCAACCGCATCAGCTCGGTTCCTCAACCAAACATCAAGGCTTCCATTCTCCATGTACTCATAAACCAAGAACCTCTCCTCAGCAAAAACACAATAGCCAAAAAGAGGAACCAGGTTCTCATGTTGTACCTTCCCTATAGTCTCCATCTCTGCCAAAAACTCTCGGTCTCCATGAAAGTGGCCTCCATTAAGCCGCTTGACAGCAATAGTCCGTCCATCAGCAAGGGATGCTTTATAAACTGTACCGAATCCACCATCACCAATTATGTAGGTCTTGCTGAAGTTGTCAGTAGCTGATAAAATCTCTGCAGGGCTCAAGCGTGTCAGAGAATGCTCAAATGTCGCAATGTTAATGCTTAATGGCTCCTTTGACTTCTTCCACATCAAGTCATCCGAATCATCAACTGCAGTCACAAGCTTATCCTCTTTGCTGCGTAAAAGAATTGCTTCATGCCTCAGGATCCAGTGTCCAGCCACACATATAACCCCAATAATGAGAATGAATATGGCTCCAACCACAGCAACCAAAACAGGAGCCCGGGTCACTGTTTGGGCATGAATGGGGGCTAAACAAGGCCAGTGCTTAGTGCATGATTCTGGGACAACTCCCAAAAATCTGTTGGCAGAGAGATTGACATAGGCCAGCCCTTCTATGCTGCAGATACTGCATGGAACATAATTCTCAAAATTGTTACCAGAGAGGTCAAGGTATGTCAAGGCAGCAAGGTTTGATAGAGAGGAAGGCAGGCTCCCTGCCAAAGCATTGTTATGCAGGTCTAGAAAGGAAAGGGTGGTAAGGTTTGAAAGGGAGTCACATAGGAGGCCAGAAAAATGGTTGTTGCTGGCATTTAGATAAACAAGAGAACCTGTGGCTGCAAAGTGACAAGGGATAGATCCTGAAAAAGAATTAACACTGATATCCAGGTACGTCAAACTCTCGATGCCAAACACAGATGGTGCCAATGAACCACTGAGCTGGTTCCATGATATGTCTAGCTTGGTTAAGCTTGGCATTAATGAGGCTATGTTATGAGGGATAGAGCCAGTGAGCTCGTTGTGAGAAACGATAAGCCCCTGAAGATTCCTCAGCGTGAGAAATTCAGGTATGGCTGGGCCAGTTAAATGATTGGAAGACAAATTCAGCAAGGTTAAGTTTGACAGGCCAGATATCTCAGGTGGGATGCTGCCATTTAGCTTGTTGTTCTGTAACAACAATTCCATAACTATGCGGCACTGGTTGATTGATGCTGGAATGGGACCCACAAAGCTGTTGTAGGATAGATCAAGCATGCCGTAATGCTGAGTGAACTCTGAGTCTGGCAATGGCACCTTTTGGAACCCAGAGCATATCTCTTCAGGAATAACACCAGAGAAATTGTTCCTAGATAATACCAAATTATCCAGCAGTTTCAATCTGGAAATGGACTTTGGAATTGGACCTGTAAAGTTATTTGAACCCAGGTCCAATGATACAAGTTCTGTGCAGTTAAAGAGCTCCAGAGGAATCTGTCCTCCTAACCGATTGCCATGCAGAGAAAGATTTGTGAGGTTTCTTAATTCCCCAATGGAAGTCGGGATGGTCCCTTCAAAGAAGTTATTATCAAGTTGCAACCTCTGCAGGGTCTTCACTTGCGCTACTGCTGCAGGTATCTCCCCAACAAGCAAATTGCTGCTCAAAAATATCTCCATAAGAGATGTTGACTCCCATAGCTGATCAGGGATCTTCCCATAGAAATTATTCTTTGACAACTCCAGTGTGACTAGTGGGAGGTCACCTAGATAAGCAGGTATCTCACCAGAGAGATTGTTTCCAGACAAGACCAGATCAGTAAGATTATGGCAACTTCTGAAAGTGTTCTCAATGCTTCCTGTGAAGTTATTATCTGACAGGATTAAAATAGTCAGTGACTCTGCATTGCAAACTTCTGAAGGCACCTCACCAGAAAGCATGTTGGAACCAAGGTCAAGTAACTTCAGAGACTGCATATCAAGCAGCGGTATAGATCCTGTGAAGAAATTCCTGGACATAACTACAGAATCCACCTGCTTCCAGTTGGATATCCAACTGGGTATTGGCCCTGAGAGGTGATTGGAATCAAACACCACAGATTCAATTGATTCCATGCCAGCGAGATCATCAGGTAAAGGACCAGAGAGAGAGTTATCAGCAAGGTTCAGAACCCTCAGCTTCTTGCAATTACCGAGCTGCCCAGGTATGCTCCCACTCAATCCAGCATTTGGAGCAAGAAGAAAAACCAAACTTGTCAACTTGCCAAAGCCTGAGGGAAATCCCCCCTCGAAGGAGTTCTGGGCTAAGTTCAAGTATGTTAGATTCGCTAGGTTAGACAGTTCTTCCGGAATGGTGCCACCAAGCCTGCAGTTTTGAACATTTAGCACCAGAAGCTCCCTGAGATTGCCAATGGATGATGGAATAACTCCACCGATGCTGTTGTCCCCAAGATCAATTGAAGTAAGGCTAGTCAATTTGCCAATGCCATCTGGTATAGACCCACTGATTAAATTCCCCGAGAGATCAATCCTTCTGAGGCTCCTCAAATCTTCAATGCCAAGAAAGAGAGGGCCACTCAGTCTGTTGTTGCTGGCGTCAAAGTACAAAAGGCTAGAAAGGTTGCCAAAACTTGATGGTAGGAAACCAGAGAAGGAGTTTGCACTAAGGTCAAGTGACTCTAACTTCGAGAGGTTCCCCAGCTGTGTTGGAAGATCCCCATAGAAAGAATTCCCGCGAATTGAAAATTCCACAAGCTCTTCGAGAAGCCCAATAGTAGTAGGCAAGCGTCCTGAAAACTTATTATCATCTAGCACAAGTTCCTTGAGAACTTTCAAATTGGATAACATTGGAGACAGGCTTCCAGACAGCGTGTTGCCACTAAGGTCCAAGATCTCTAATTTTTCAAGACTCCAAAGGTTCTCAGGAATATCTCCTGTGAGGCCACATTGACTCAGATTAAGATACCTCAGATTTTTCAAATGACCAATGCTTCTTGGAAACGGAATTTCCATTGGGGAGGATTTACAAGGAAGATTAAGTCCCTGCACCTCTGACCCCTTACAGTCCACACCCGTCCAGTTACAGGGTGGGATCTCTGAAGAAAACCAGTCCGGAACCGTGTCTTTTTTCTGGATTAAGCTCTTTTTCAGAGCAACGAGTATCTCCACATCACTAGAAGCACTGGAGGCAGAAGCACAAAACATACACAGCAAAGTAATACCCAGAATGTGAAAGGTTTCTCTAGGTAAGCCTGGCATTGACATTTTCTTCAGGCTGATCCCACAATGAAGCATATAAACTACAGTGAGTGATTCACCCAAACTTTCTCAGACAATCATACCATGCTCCCTGCAATATTAACGATAGATTTCCATATGTTAGAAAGGCCAGCAAGCCTTTTCATGAAAACTTAATACACCAACAACAGTTCCCGGTAAAGTCCCGCTAATGCAAGGTTTGAGGGAGACGAGATGTAGGCAGTCTTCCCCTCATGCAAAAGAGGGCATGAAGAGGTGATTCCGGAGAGTCCAAAAAAAACATTATTTTTAAAAAAAAAAATCTTTATATAAAGAAACAAAAGGAAAACTTAATACATCAAGCTGCAAAAGTGATGTACTAGCAACGAGACTTTATGCTCAGCAGTCAGCAGCTATACAAATAAGGGAAGCTCTACTGTAATGCTAGAAATTTTGAGCGTCTAAACAAATGATGGAGCGAAAAATCCATCCTGATCAAAACAAAGTCGTTCTTTCTCACTGATCTCTGACTTTACTCTCTCCCTCCCCAACACTACATTCCCATTTAGCTTATCATGTTTTCCTCCCACTTTTCTCTTAATTATGAAAGGTTAACATGTTTTCCTCCCACTTTTCTCTTAATTATGAAAGGTTAACATGTTTTCCTCCCACTGTTCTCCTACTTCTTAGAAGGAAAACATATTGAAAAAATTAACCAAATTTTTCATGATATTTTCCACAAAACTCCTTCAGTCCATTATTTGGATAGCTGAATTTTTTATTTTTTTAAAAAAAACTTAGGTTGTAATGGACTGAAGTAAAATGTCCCCAAAAATCTCCCTCACTTCTTTTTCATGGAGTAGTAGATAGCGAACGATTTCTAGATCTTGGGTTCGTGGGAACCGGTCTCTCTAAATTGTAAAATTTAGGGGTGAAACTATTACATCCAACCTCTCCCTACCTCGCTTGGCGGGATTTTGGAGCATTGGTTTTGGTATTGGTATTTTCCAAATAACTCCTATAGCAATTCTTGAAGCCAAAAATGAAAGAAAGAAAATGATTTTTCAAAATATTTCTTCGCATCTCATTTTAAGTATCAAACGTAGCCAAAGTAATTGTTAGGATTCTATTTGAAATATTATCTTTGATATTATTTTGAAATAATATCTCTTGACATTATATTTGAGATTTGGGTCAAGGTAGGTTTAGAGGAAATTATTCTTTAGCTAGGTTTTGGAGGCATCTCCCATGGGAGGAGGACCAGGAGGTGTATTCAGATATTTAGAAATTTCGCATTCCAATTTGGTGAGAGAATTGGTGAGAGTTTGTGTGAGGTGCAAAATTTAGGGGTAAGATCGTTCGTTTTAATCTCCACCAATAGTGGATTTGTTTGAGGTTATGTCGCCTGTGATTTTTCCCGATTTGGGTTTCCATATTAAGCTCTTGTCCCCTTTATTCTTGTATTTATTTTTCTCGATACTCAATAGTCATCTTATTTTTCACTTCCATTAATTAATCTACTTTTAAAACCCTAACAAGTGCTCGATATCAATAGTTATCTTATTTTCGCTTCCATTCATTAATCTGCCTTTATAATTACCATAATAGTAATTTATAACTCAAGTAGTAATTGGTAGCACCAGACTACGAGATGGTACCTGAAGAAGGGAATAGCATGTACTCTTTGGCAGTATGAATTGAAATGGCGCAAGAATTATTGACCCGCATGAGTAATACAATCCCTGCGAATACAAATAAAAAGATATTTAAAAAATAAAAATAAAAAAATAACTTAAGTAATCAAATGACGTAAAAGGAACACAAATTCAAAGTAATCTAACAAATAGCTGCCCCTATTGTCACTGTCATGACCCTAACCCACTGGAGTTGATAACAACAACAACAAAAAATTACTGGTAAAAACATGTGTGAGCGTGATTTAGAGTTGATAGCACTTATAGTTAATCCCAATCAATAACTCAAGGAGAAGGAACTCACAAGCAAATAATCCCTCATGAAAAAAACAGAGTGCTAAAACCCCAAAGCAACAGAAATTCAAAGAAGATAAACGTTAAAGATTTGAGAACGACATTTGCTGAGATTGTACTCCTGCAGTGAGATTCTGGTTCCACATAAGTTGAGCAAATAATGTGATCAGAGTTGGACCCCCACCCCCACCCTAGTTTCATCACGGGGTACCAGCCCCTCTGCAGGGAGTATACCCCATCCAAGTAAACTTTATGAGAGGAAAATTGAAATGATTCCTAAAGTCCTAAAAAGGAATTCTGGTGATATGCCCATATGGGTTCAGATTTCAGAAGGGTCGTACTCCTCCCCATTTTGAATCTTTGACCCACCATTGTGGTCCCAAACCAACCCCACCCCAAAAAAAAAAAAAAAAAAAAAAAAAAAAAAACCAGTAACCAAATTTCTCCCTTGATTCACCCACCTGTCTTAGTCTTCGTGGTAGGCAAAAACTTTGGAAGTTTAACCAGGAAAAAGGAGCCTATCCTGGGAGGCTAAATGACCATAACTGTACACACAATTACTACCTCTGATGTACTAATTAATCACTCACTTGTTTCTTTTTTCATGGAGAGTAGAGGGAACAAGAGGTCGACTTTCGCGGGTCAATTATCCTGGGCAGCTAATGTCAGAACTATAATGACAAATAAGCCAAGCAAACCAACTCTTCTTCTACTTACTACTACTACCATTACACACTGTTCAAACGCTCTCTTATCTTCTCACTCTCACTCTCTGTAATCTCTATCTCTATGAAAGGAGAGGTTTGCATAATTCAGACTTGAAAGTTGAAACACATTGGAATAACTCAACTCAAGGTGAAAAGCTCTAGGAAAGGGGGAAAGAAACAGTAACCTAGGAAGAAAAAGGGTACTAGTCGTAGCTTTTTAAACATACACACACGGCAAATAATGAATGGCAAGGGGCTCAAGAAAGATATAATTTTCTTATTTTCCAATTGGCACACGCAACAATCCAATCAATGAACTTGCTTTTTAGTAAAAAAATTAATTAATATCCTGCTGGAGAAAATCACAATAATAAATGCAACACCGTTTGTGGTGTAAACTCGCTGCATTTGGAAGAAGAAAATCAAACCTAGATTAAAAGCATTTACGAAGCAAAATCAGGAACAATACCAACTAACGTGAGTAACTATTTAATGATGTGAAGAGTTAAAAGAACAACATCAAAAGGAGAGTTAGACTAGAGTAACATTGATGGAGCACAATTTGGAAGAAACTAAACACGAAAATTGAATGCTTGTAAGTTAAAAAGAGGAATTAGGTAAAGAAAATGATGAGTATAATTGTATGTTAATGATGGAGAAAAAGGAAGGAACCTTTAGAAGAAGACGACGAGAATGCAATATGCAAAAGTAGATTCCGTGCTTGTATGTGGGAAATTCAGAGTGAATAGGAGGTAGAAACTTGGAGAAAAGTGAGTGGGGGGTTGAAGAAGGAAGAGAATTACATGGATAGGCGTGAGTAGGGTTTTTAAAAAGGGGACAACGAAGGAAGAGAGAGAGAGAGAGAGAGAGAGGGAGAATCCGTACAATGGTGGGGGCAGGGGAACAGAGTTTCTCTCTCTAAAACAGAAAAAGGAAGAGGGTTCTGGGGGGGAGGGGGGGGCTACAAAACAAGAAAAACAATCTCTCTCAACATAAAAAAATGTGCAGAAGATATGCAGGAGAGAGCAGAAGAAGAAGGGAGAGAGGGGGGCCAGGTAGGCAGGTGCAGAATGCGTGAGCTTGGCTTGGCTTCTCGTTTGTGTTGGGGAGTGAGGGTAGTACTACTGTGCTATTCCAGGCGGTTACCTCCAAACACTCTCTCTCTCTCTCTCTCTCTCTCTCTCTCTCTCTTATGCTTTAACATAGTCACGTAGAGAGAGACGCAGGACACACATTACACACTGATAG
This sequence comes from Portulaca oleracea, assembly GCA_029582165.1. NCBI lineage: Eukaryota > Viridiplantae > Streptophyta > Magnoliopsida > Caryophyllales > Portulacaceae > Portulaca > Portulaca oleracea. The sequence goes on from CM055888.1 coordinate 25,116,672, forward strand.
AGAGAGAGTGGACCAGAATTCTTCAGTATTACGGGGATCATTAATAACTTCATTACGCTTTTTCTTTCTTTCCTTTTTGGCCGCTTTCACGCATCTCATGGGTTGACCTCATCCTCACCACTTTGGCACTTTGCTCTTTCCATTTCACAATCTTTGCCTCAATTTTACTCTCTAAACTACCCATTTTTCAACTAATCATGATTTCTATTGAGTCTCTGGACGATAATATATCCATATTTGGGGCGTTGAATTATAATATACTAACTTTTACTATTGGACAGTAATATCTCTAACCTTTATACTTAGGTGACATTATTATACCAATAGTAATTAAAGGGGTGGTGAACCGGTCTTCATGCGCACTAATTAACGTGGCTGGCAAAGAGAAAAAAATTGTTTCAAGCCAATTACCACATTAACCGCTTAGTTTTTCTCACTAACCCATATTATAAGACATTGGTTGGTTGTGTGTCATATCAATACGAAGACGATTCACCACGCTATTAGTCACTGTGTTAGGGTCGATTTTTTTAACGTGGGTTGGTGAGAAAAATGGAGGGGTTAATGAGGTTACTGGGAAAGGGTCGGTTGTTTTCCCTCCGCCTGTCACGTCAGAACAGAGATCAGTTAACCAATCACCTCCCCCTTAGTCACTGTTGGTATAATAAGCTCACCCAAGTATAAAAGTCAGGGATATTATTGTCCAATAATAAAGGTCGGTGTATTATAATCCAATGTCTCCAAAGCCCGGTATATTGTCATCCAATATCCCATGTCTATTTTCAAACACTTACTATTCTTCCATTACAAAAAAAATAATGGCGGTATAAATAATCTCCAAACCAATTACCCCAATTATACTTTATTACTTTGTCTCTTCTTTTATATGATGGGTTGCGGTGCGGTATTTTATGTTATCATTCTCTTTAATTTTTATTATACTTCACCACACTATATCATTTCTACTTTTATAATAAATCTTTAAAAAAATTATATCAAAAGTCAACACTTTTTCTATTGAGATTCACCCATGAGTAAAAATGTCCCACATCGGAAATGTAAAGAGAATGGACATGGTATATAAGTTAAGTGGGTTACTTCTCTTAACACCAATTGGTTTTAAGATTTTAAGATGAACCTCACTTAACTTGTTTACCATGGGCCTTAGTTGAAGTAGGCTCCCACTTTAAATCTCCCCAACATTTTCCATTTCTTTAATCATGTAATTAATTGTTTAGGCAAAATTACGATTAATATGCTTCAACAAAAAAAAAAAAAAACAAGACATAACCCATAAAGACGACAATAGTAGCCATTGCAATCCCTAATAGGCTAAAAAATTCACTTAATTTTTCACTTATTTTTTTAAATTTAAAAAACCTTTTTACTTTTTCCAACTTCAAATTAAACAACACATACCTCACTTACCACAACTCCCACCACAACTTACCACACTTCACCATACTTTTTTAATTTTCACCGGACTCCACTCACCACATAAAAGAACAGGACCTAATTACTTCCCCATACCAATTAATTTGTCGAATTTACTTTTTCATGGTTTTCGATGTAACACTTTGACCGTTAATTTTTCACATTTTAGCTAAGCAAGACTAATAATATTGTGTTCAAGTAAAAGTATTTTTAAGCACAAATCTAATAGTGATAGTTTTGTATAATAATTCAACATATAATTTTTTAAATTAACGGTCAAAATTTAAAATTTTTGGCCTAAAAAGTCAAACATGGACAATTTGTTTGGGAAGGAGGGAGTATTTATTCACTTGGGCCCATTCTTTTTTACGGTGTGGTTGGTTGCGTTGTGATGGAATGTGGAAAGTTGTGGTGGAAATAATGGAAAGTAAGTTAATATATTTTAATTTGAAAATAACGGTTGGTGGAAATAAAGTAAAAATTTTGATTTTTTTATTTGAAAAGTTTTCACTTTTAATAAAAAAGGAAATGAAAAGCTATGGTGAGTTGTGGAAATTTAAAATTTGCGGAGCGGTGTGGAACCGCAAACGAACCCACCATAAAAAAGAACGAGGCCTTAATTGATCTTTTTATTTTCACTTATTTATTATTTTATATTTATATTCTTTTTCCTCATAATTAATTTTTAAAAATTTAAATAATTTTATAATTTTTCTCCTTAACTTCATTAATTATCTTAGCAGGATGTGTCTTGTTATTTGTTGGCTATTAATTACTTACCCTTGTTCCTTTTTATTTATCAAATTATAATAATTTCTCCATCCTTTTTATTTATCAAATTACTTTATTTTTACAGTTTCAGTAAATATAATACTCGCTCATTCTATCCTTAAACCCTAATCAATGAACTTTTTACTCTTTTTCAAAAGTATTTGTAAAAATATTTTAGACTGTGTGCAAATTCTTTGATTTCTTTCCTATATTTCTTAATTTTATGAAAATAGTTTGCGATAAATAATTAAATCTATGGTAGTTCAAAAAAAAGTATAAAACAACCTTCATAACAACCATCTAAATAAATGATTCTATATAAGCAGCTATGAATTACAAGAACAAAATAAAAGAATTATATCAAAATATTTATAATAATCTTAAAATTTATAGATTCAAGACTGATCAGTATGAATAATAAGAAAAACATTGACTAGTCTTCACAATATTTTTAAAGATGGTACCATTTAAGAAAATACTACATCCGTCCCAAATTGTTTGTCCATCTACTAACTCCTTTGTCCCAAAATGTTTGTCCATTTTATAATTCCAATGATTGTAATTCCTATTATACCCCTAATAAATACTTTTTTATTTCTTTTTTATTTTTCTTCACATGAGAAAAGTAAAGGCAATTCTGATACATTACACATTATTCACCCCATTTCCCATAACCATTAGACTTTTAAATATAGTTGGATGAATAAACAATATGGGACGGAAGTAGTATATATCAAAATAACTTCCATAACGACCATCTAAATAAGTCGTTGTACACACTCAACAAATATTGATCAACCTAGATTATCAACAAAAGTTATACTGATCTGTCTCCTCAATGTTATTAAAAAAAAGGAAAATGAAACAAACAAACATTGATCAGAAATCCAATCAAGCATCGGTTTGAACCACTGATTTTTTTCGTTTTTCTTTGCGCACTTTACCAAGATGAGTAACACGTCTAACATGCTTTATTAAACCAAGAGGGATATGATATTCATGTTAGTTAGGCTAGCTTTCCGATTTTTTAGCCAAATAACTTGGAAAAAGAAACTTGAAAACTATTCCATCTGTTTTAATACAGTACTCCCTTGTTTCATATTAATTGACCCTTAAATTAACTTTTTTTGCTTCAAAATAATTATCACTATCCATTTCCCAATACCTAATTTAATTATTTTAAATTCATTAATTATATTATTTTTTACTTTTTCAATAAAAAAACTACTCTTACTCACATTCTCTCGCTACCTACACTTTGGTATCCGAAAAAACACATTAGAAAATAGTGCTATTTAATTATTAGAGTAGTTTTTTAGTTAAATCTTGGTATATGAGAATTTTTTAAATATGACAGTTAATATGGAGTGGAGGGATATTACTTTATCATTTGATTGTTATAGGCTATGTTATTTTGTGTTGTTGGTAAGATGAAGAAATAGTGTGGCGTTGTAAAATTAGGGAAAGTGTGCACATTGAGGTGTGAAATGGTATGGTAAAATTCTGCAGAAAGTGTGGTTGACGTGGTATGTAAAGAGAGAAAATGTGAAAAAGTAGAGGAGAAAAGTGATGAGATATATTGATAATGATTATGGTAAAATGCGGTAACATGTGGAAAAATATTGAATAGTATGATAAATGATGATACCGCGTCACACTGTATAAAAGAATAGGGTCTATAATCTTCAATATTAATGATGGAGTTAGAAAAAATTTTCAATGAGGATGCTAAATTTTTTGTATTGTTGTTAGCTTTATTTTAATTAATTTTTATCAATCTATAGTAAAATAATTTTTTAACTAATCTATTATTTTGCATGACATAATTCAATTAAAATCAATTTATTAATAACTATGTCTTTACCTTTGTACGAAACTTAATCAACCTAGTAACGCTTAATAAATTAGGGTTAAAAATGACAATAAGTACTAATTTTATAAGGAGCAAATAATGTCTTGCCCCAAGACACGTATCATCATCCAAAACTATATTGTGCCTCACATGAATCATAAAAAATACTATAATCTAAAACTTATTACTTATTTTAGTCATTTTTTAAATAATTGTCAGGCAACAGAACCAAATTTATTAATGGGAAAAAGGCTTTAACGAGCCCAAATTTATAGCCGTACTTTGTTACTAAAAGTGCTCCTAAACTAAATTGCCTTTTTTTTTCTGTTTATCAAAAATCTTATTATAATAGTTGGAGAATCCATTTGACTCTCTCCTCCTTAATTGTAGGAGCCTTGACCAGTTTTTTTTTTTCTTTTTGGAAAACAAATATTAGCACTCTTCAATAATTGTACATTCACGCTCAAATCCTTCTCCAAGTCCTCAACTCTCAACATATATACATACATTTTTTTGGGGGAAAAACTATTGCTCTTCCCTTTTGAAATTCAGTTATCGCTTATAACTCTTCTTTTTTTTCAAATTTGTAATTTTTTTCTTCCCATTCCAAATTAGGAAGTTAGTGGTCGTACACATTCATTACATATAATTATGAATTCATTTCTTAATCACTCAATTAGCTATTTCTTTTAATTACCAATATGATGCAATTAATTCCTCTATTTTTATTTAACTGTCACAAAGACTTTTGTGTTGAAATTTTTGATTGTTTATATCTTATGTTATATAATAATTCATAGTATAAAGTTGATGTCATCAGGATCATAATAAAAAACTATTATTAAAAAAATATAATAATGTGTTAGCGCTGACAAAAATTCGGGTTCGATTAAATTCGGGTCGGCCAAATGCAGTCAATGTTAAAATTTGGATGAGAAATTAATGTGCAGACCGGGTTTTTGTCGGAAAATTCGGACGAAGCTTCGGGTCAGAATCGAATTCAGACAATAGAAAAAAGAGAAAATTTATGTCCGAATATTTGGTCAATTCGGTTAATATCAACATTCGGACGACAAATCTATGTATGGACCCGGTTTTTTTTGAGGTCATACAATTCATATTTTTCGTGGGTCAGAAAAAAATCATCCAACTCTATAATGTATTTTTTTAAAAAAATATTATTTGAGAAACTATGATTATAGATGTATCTAAAATAGTTGAATGACAAGTAAAAAAAATAGACCTAGTACATACGTTGTAAAAATTCGGGTCCGATTAAATCCGGGTCAGTCAAAGTCAGTCAATGTCAAAATTTGAACGAGAAATTCATGTGCAACCCCCGTTTTTGTTGGACAATTAGAACGAAGATTTGGGTCAGAATCGGATTCGGACAATAGAAAAAAGCAAAAATTATGTCCGAACATTCAGTCAATAATCATTATCAAAATTCGAACGAAAATTCTATCTATGGACCCTTTTTTTTTTTTTGGTTCATACAATTTAGATCTTTTCGGGTCGGGAAAAAAATTCTCCTACTCTATAATGTATTTTTTAAAACATATTATTTGAGAAACTATTGATGATAGATGTATCTAAAAAAGTTAAATGACAAATAAAACAATAGAGCAAGTACATATGTTTCCATAAAAAAGAAAAAAAAAACAACATACATATGACTTAATTGGTTTCTTAATTATACTATTAACTATTTTTTTTGTAATTATCAATGATGACCACTTGATCTATGAATAAAATATTTCTTGATTCTATAAAAAATAATAATATTTCTTGGATATTTTAAATTTAAATTTTTAAAGAAAATTCATTTCTAAATAATATGTATTTTCCCAATATATATTACATGCACATGGAGCATATGCTCCAAAATATTGCGAGTGCACAATCATGATAATAAAACTGAAAAATCATAGCAACAAGACTGAACAATTGTAATATTTGAATCACATTCTCCAAGTGCACCTAATAAATTGCAATATTTTGCAATTAAATTGGATGTGGTTATGTTACATATGTGTAGACAAAATAAATTTTGATTCCAATTACTATGACATACATCTTTAATTTACAGCTTATTGGTTTGAATTTGATTGAGGAGTTGACCATTGTTATGCTTATGTTTAAGAACATTGATAACTACCCATTAAGGGAGTCAAATTACATTGTAGTTACATTATAGGCATTAAATTATATAGATACTACAAATGTAAACATTTATTTTCATCTTTTAAATGATAGTTACAAATTGTCGGAGTAAAATTACATTATGTATGATAATATCTTATCTTATTATTATAGTTGGAGAATCTAGTTGACTGCTTTGAGAGGAATTTCAGGAGGTACAAGATATTGTGATCGTTAGATCTAATATGCCAACCAATCTCAACCTTAAAAAATATTTACGATAAAATAAAATAAAAAGGAAAAGGTTGACTATTAACCATGTAGATGTTAAAAAATTAACAACAAAGCTACACTGTTCATGTCTCCTTAACTGTGAACTCCCATGCGACCTTACCAACAAATTTCATTGTTAATTTCCGACCCTCATCTTAATTGTCATATATTGTCATTATGATGGTGTATGTAGGTAATTACTCCCTCTATTTCATACTAATTGTTGTATTTGGAGATTGTATAGTCAAATTCTTAATTTTTGACCATAAATTTTTCAATATATATAATGATAATTTATATACAATTAATACCATTAATTAAGTTTGTAACGATAAATTTTATCCAAAAAGTATAACATTACAATATTTAATAAAATATTATATAAAATTATCAATTACATAAGGGTTTTCGGATGTTAATATACTGAACTTTTAGGGTATTAGACAATAATGCACTCAACTTTGACTTTGGACAATAATACATTGTACTTTGGGGGTGTTGAACAATAACGCACTCAGTATGATTTTGACAGTGGCTAACTTGGTGGCAATCCTATGTAGCTTGCCACAAACTTAAATATTATTTAGCATATTCGTCTTCTCAGTCTGCCACGTAAGATTGTCACCAAGTTCGCCACCATCGAAATTGTCTCGGATGCGTTATGGTCCAACACTCCTCAAAGTCCAGTGCATTATTGTCCAATGTCAAAGTTCAGTGTATTATTGTCCAATACTTCAAAAGTTCAAAATATTAGCGTCCAAAAATCCATTACATAATGACATTAAAGCCCGTAATATTCAGTTAGCTGACAATCAATATAGAATAGAGGGAATATATTTCATGAAGTACGCCCTCCATTCCATATTATTTGTCCTTTTATTTGACTATGAAGGTCTACAGTCTTAATATTATCATTTTTCAAACAAAAGACTTTCCATAGTTTTATGGTTATTATATTCATGAGATGTAGGGGGTGAGGTAGGGGTTAACGAGTCCAGGATCATGGTAATTTTTGGAAGTTTCGGTCTCAGTTGTGAACGTGAGAAAAATTGTGCTCTTGGTCTCAGTCCCGGTCCCAATTCACCGTAGGTGGGAAATGAACCGGGAAATTTGTAGTCTCGGTTTCATAATTTTTGGCACCTATTATTTGATTTATGTCCATAAACAACTAACACAAATAATATATATTTTCTCAAATTTCACGAATGTCGGCGCTGGTTTGTTTACATAGCCACCATTTCCCAAATTAAAATTACACAATATCTAATACATAACGTCTTTTTCCGGAGTGATTTAGCTTGCTTCCATGGTGTATTTAGTATTATAATTCCCTACTGTTTAATTGACCATGTCTATGTTTGAAATAATTAGCATCCCTACCTTTCATCTCATATTGCAAGAAACACTATGAACGTTATGTGTCATATTACCCGAGTAATGACAACAATCATGGGTTTTTGTCCGCAAATCTCATTTTAATGGTCCATATGACCCTTGGTTGAGTTAATCACATAAGATAATTGGAAAAAAGGAGTTATATTTATGTCAAAGCATCAGAATTGTCATTGGTGCTATAAACTCAATTACAACATCCACTTAATTTCACATGTTCATATTTCATAACCTTATTGTTATTTTCCAACATTTTTACCACATATAACCGTCCTCCACTCATTTGACATCTCATTTATATTTTTCCTTTTATCTTAATGATTGTTTTTTTATTCGTCCACATCTTAACTATTATTGAACTTATATTTTTATTTATTGTAGTTTTGTTTTACTTGATCAAACAATTGCTTCCTTGGTTAAGTATTTTGAATTTTATCTTAATGAATAATCATATTCGTACCAAACAACGCTCCAATATTTTTTAAATATATTTATATATGAACGCTCATGATTTATTTTTTTGTTCGGGACAACACCCGGGTATTTGCTAGTTTTAATAGAAGGGATTAGCAGGTCATAGACAGTACATTAGCAACCACTAGTAATCTAATTATATGTAGAAATCGCCCATATGGGTATCCATAAGGTAACTTACCCACTCAGTTTTTTAATTTATTGATAGACATTAACAATTTAATTTTCTTTAAAAGAATGAAATGATTAATTATATTTTTCAGAATATCTTCATTAAAATTCACATAATCAAATCTTTTCTCATATATATATATATATATATATATATATATATATAAATATATATAAATTTGATTATAATAATCCCTACTTTCAGGAATTGGACAACAATTATTCCTACTACATAATCAAATCTTTTTCCATATATACATATATATATATATATATATATATATATATATATATATATATATATATATATATATATATGAAAATTGGATTCTAATAATCCCTACTTTCGAGAGTTAGACAACAATTATTCCCTACTTTCGAGAATTGGACAACAATTATTCCTACTATCAATATATATATATATATATATATATATATATATATATATATATATGAAAATTGGATTCTAATAATCTCTACATTCGGAAATTGGACAACAATTATTCCTACTATCAATTTGGATTCTGGTGGTCCAAAAAAGAATACAATAAAATTGTATTCCGGCGGACACCACCGAGTCAAGTGATGGTAGCTCGGTGGTTTGCTAACGTGTACCGGTGAGAGTGTATTTGACCAAGAAATTATTATTTTTTATTGTATTCTAGTGATCCCATTTAAATTGCTATTGTATTCTAATAGTCTCATTGACATATTTATTGTATATTGGTGGTCCCATTTCATAGTTGATTATATTCTGGTGGTATGAACTCTTGGTCAAACAGACTATCGCTGGTAGGCGTCAGCAAACCACCGAGTCAGCACCATTTGACTCGGTGGCGTCACACCATAATACAATTTTATTTTTTTTGGACCACCAGAATATAAATTTGTATTCTGGCAGGACGTCACCGAGTTAAGTGATGCTAACTCGGTGATTTGCTAACGTGTACCGGTGAGAGTGTATTTGACCAAGAAATTATTATTTTTTGTTGTATTCTAGTAATCCCATTTAAATTGCTAATGTATTCTAATAATTTTATTGACATATTTATCGTATATTGGTGGTCCCATTTCATAGTTGATTATATTATGGTGGTATGAACTCTTGGTCAAACAGACTACCGCTGGTACGCGTTAGCAAACTACTGAGTCACAACCATTTGACTCAGTGACGTCTAACCATAATACAATTTTATTTTTTTTACCACCAGAATATAAATTGATAGTATAAATTATTGTTGTTCAATTCGTGAAAGTAAAGATTATTAGAATCCAATTTTCCTATATATCTATATATATATATATATAGATACACGTAAATTGTAATTATTATTCAAAAAAACCCCAAAATATGATACATATTTCTTTGAGGTTTTTTTTTAAACTTTCAATTTAGAAGTTTGTAAGTAAGAACTCAAACTCCACAAGAATGAGAGTTTTGAAGGTCTGAAAGACTGAGATTTTCGTGATTTCACAATACTTGTAGAAATCAAAGTGGGGAATGATGATAAAAAATGGTGATGATGTCGATTTGAGATTCTTACAAGTCATGATATTTTCTTGGAAAATTGGACCACAACCAAGATTGGGGGAGGGGTATCTTGGCTACACTAGAGATTTTGCTGGATTTGTAGCTAGGTAGTACATGTCATTATTTTTACCCATTCCCTCTTTGGTTTATAGTTGGACAAGGTGCCCGATATTCCTTCTACTTTATTGATATTTTTGAAGAAAGAAAACAAAGAGTACCCAGACATAATTTACGAAGCATCATTTTTGAAGAAAGAAAATAAACAACTACTCAGATCAAAATTACAGCCTATGAATTTGATCGGAGTCATTATACTAATTTGGTTGATTTGGTTCATTGAACATATTACATATATACTCCCCAAAAAATTGCTCCGGGGTGCCATACATTCCTTAAAACTGGCTACTTGGGGACCATATTATCTTTTTTTTACTCTTTGGGGACCAAATTGTTGTTAAAACTTGCTGGATGGGGCTTTTCCGACCAAAAGTTATGAAAATCCGGTGAATTTAGCCGGAATCAACACCAAATAGATTTAGATAGATGAATTGACAAAAATAACCCTATTTGGCTCCATTATTTTCTTTCTCTCTCCTCCTTTTCTTTTTCTTTCTTCTTCTTCGGGCAGAATAACATCCGCCACCCATCTTTTTCCTCTTCTTTCTTCCCGGCCGACCACCACCCTTCACCCCGCTGCTGCCTCTTTCTTTCTTTCTTTCTTTCTTTCTTTCTTTCTTTCTTTCTTTCTTTCCCCGCTGCTGCCACACCCTCAAACCCCACCACCCCTTTAATACAATCTAGCAACCAGGTCAAGATATGGCTTGGACAAATCATCAGTACACTCAAACACAAACGATTATCAAATCCAATGTGCGGCCTCAATTCTCCACAAACAAACACAAAACCACAAAACCGACAACACAAACAAACAATCAAAACCCTAATTCGTTCAATTAGGACAGAATCATAAACCTTGGAGACAACATGAAACGTATCCAGTAATAGTTCCAAAACCTCCCTCGCATTAGCAGCTTTAGCTTGTTGTCTAAGCCCATCCTGCAACGACACAAGCGACGCCTCAACACTATCCCTAAACGCGGAGATCTTCTCCCTGAGATCAGACAAAGGCGCTCGCATTCGAGCAACAGCAGAATCCACATCGATGAGCTTAGTACTGAGATTGACGAAGTCATTGTAGTCGCGATTGATTATGTCAACGAGTTCGTGCTTGAGAGACGACAAATGCGATTGGAGTTGAGATCGGAGAGTGTCGAAGGGGACGAAGGTTCAGAGGTCGGAGATGTAGGATTCGGAGTCGAAATCGGGAGAGAGAAAAAGGTCTTTCTTGAACCATAAGGGGTTGGAATCGTCGATTGGATCGCCGAAGAGGTCGGTCGGAGATCGAGATGGTGCTAGATCTGCCGATGCCATTGTTGCTGGTCTTCAAAGCTTCAAGAGAAGTGAATCGCCTTATTAGCTTATGTAACTGTTTTCAACAAGTCACTCTACAAAATAAAATACAGTTCACTCAAGGCATGGTAGTTGGCTAAAATGCAAAGAGAAAAAAATTTGGTTGGGGGGTTAGCAAATTTGTACTAAACAAATAGCCCAGAATGAATGAAAGTGAAGAAGAAGAAGAAGAAGAAGAAGAAGAAGAAGGAGGAGGAGGAGGAGGAGGAGGAGGAGGAGGAGGAGGAGGAGGAGGAGGAGGAGGAGGAGGAGAAAGATTTAAGCGGGGAAATAAAAGGGGCAAACTGGACCTTTTATTCATTAGTCAAGGGGTAAAACTGACTTTTTATTGATTCCGGCAGTTTTGGTCGGAAAAGCCCCAACCAGCAAGTTTTGACAACAATCTGGTCCCCAAAGAGTAAAAAAAAATAATGTGGTCCCCAAGTAGCCAGTTTTAGGGAATATATGGCACCCCGGAGCAATTTTTTGATATACTCCCTCCGTTTTTTTTAATTGTCACGTTGGTAATTGTGTTTAAAAACTTTGACTGCTAATATCTTACTTTGTACAATGATTTATCATACAAAATTGATGTTGTTAGATTCATTATAAAAAATACTATTAGAAAAGTATAATATTGTAAATCTTTATAAAAGTATTATAGGTAAAATTGTTGATTAAAGACGGACCTCAAAAAGCGTGAAAGACAATTAAAAAAAACGGAGGGAGTACTCAATAATTTATTAGTTTTGAAATAACCCTAGGAGGGGTGAATAGGGTTAACTAAATAAATTCTGCACTTCAATCAACACAACTTGTTAATAGCACTTTTATATAATGAAAAATACTTCTTTATTAATAGAACAAAAGTGCTTAAGACAGAGGAGGTTACTACTCAGCTCAAATGAAGACTGTGAGGTCCTCAAATGACCTACAGGGATAGAAGACTTAGTAGATGTTTTCTATATTGAGGCCTCACAGAGGAGGCAGTTACAAACAGAGAAGGCTTTGAAGTGAGACTCCTTCCTCACTTCAAACTAACGACCTTGGAGGTCCTCACCAGAAAACTCACTGGCTACAAACTCACTACATACAACTTGTGGCTACACTCAGAATACTATCACAATATTCCTACACTCACAACTTTTTCTCACAAAGTTCTTACTCAGATTTGCTTGCTTGGAAATCCACACTTGTAAGAGAAGTTTTCGGCAAATTATATAGAAGTGCCCTTGAGACAACAATGGCTACTTGCACCTTGGAGAAGATAATTTTCTTTCTTGGGTTATCTTCATAATCTTCCATTCAATCTTGATATCCTTGATTCTGCTTCCATAAATTAGATATCTGAAATAAAGGAAATTGTCGTTATCAATTCAGAAACAATAGGGGGGAATATGAAGGGTTTTAGGAGATACTTCCCTAAATTAAGTTTGTTAATCTTTCAAACAAAACCCTTGATGTTGGCGCTGGAGTTGGAGGTCCTCGGAGCTTGCTGCGATGAGGTCCTCAATCTGGGCTTCAGATTCTTCAATCTCCCCCTTTTTGTTTGAAAGACAAAATTTCAGGGTACTTCTGTATACATATTCTCAATGTACAACAAGTATAGGCAGTGGATGCAATAGTACATTTATGTAATAGCAGTAGAGTATCATATAGCAGCAAAAGAAGGTAGCAACAGTTCACCAAATTGTTTCGAGTACAGGCCAAGGATATCTCCCCCTTTTTGTCTTTCAGACAAGAAGGAAACAGGAGTTAACAAAAGCAACAAAATGTTTGGCCTAAAGAGTTTGCAAAAAAATTGTTTAAAAATGAGAGGGGTGGGGAAATCACTGTGGGGGAGGGGGATTGACGGTGGAAGCATCAACATTGGCCTCTACAACTGGTGCAGATGGGGGAGTGCGTGGACTGAGGAGTGTTTCAGCCTGTCGAACCAGGTCCTTCAAGGTGGAGCAGACATTGGTACTCTCCAGAAGAATTGAATTTAGGGCCTGGTGAAGTTTCTGGAGGGCTCGCACTTCAGTTTGCAGAGTCTGGATGTCAGCCTGGAGTAGATCAATCTGTGCTTGGAAAGGTACAGAGGCGTCAGGGATAGATGGGGCTGATGAGGAAGCCCGAAGAGGCTTGAGGTCATCAGAGTGCATCCAGTGATCGGAAGTGTGAGGACGGTAACCGAGAGACTCCAAGGTAGCAATGTTGATGGTGGAGAGAGAGATTGGGGGTTTTTTCATCATCCGGGAGAGGAACATTAAACTTCTTAAAGATATGGTTGAGGAGGTTAGAGTATGGAAGAGGACCGGTAGTACTAGAACCCGCTCTGACAATGTGATTCAGAATGACCTCCCCCATGTTCGGGTGACAGTCGTTGAGGATATTCAAGAGAAAGGAGGCGCAAGGTTCATTGATGGTCTCTTTAGAGGTTCCTCGTGGAAGGATGGTGCGAACAGTGAGAAAGTACAGACAACGTGCCTTAGACAGAAGATTTGTGTATTGAGGATATTTCGTTTTGGAAGGTTTACCAAAGGCTTGAAGGCGTTCAAGACGAGCATCGGTGATGTCTGTAAGGGCAGGTTTGGAAAGGTCAGGGGTGAGGCCCAAAATGCGTTCGAGATTTAGAGCAGAGAGGTGAATTTCACGGCCAGAGACGGTGGTTTTGTAGGTGGGTTTGGAAGATTTTGGGGAGGTGTCCTCAAGATGAGCGTAAAACTTAAAAAAGGTTAGGGTAGCAGAAATCATCGACATTGAAGAAGAGGTCACAACCAAGAGAGGACAAGGTGGAAAGAAATGCGAAATTGGTACCTTTGAGACTGTCCATGTCCACTCGGTCACAGTGGAGAAGGGACGTTGCTTCATGGACTCTAGACACTGTCGTAAGGCTTCTTGAGAACCGGTAGTTAGCAAAGCAGGGCGGGGAATGATAGCGAACTCATCGGAGGAGGAGTTGGTGGAAGTGGCATCGGGAGTGGCCAGAGGTTTGCTGGAATGCAGGCGCTTGGCACGCTGGAGGGAGCAGCAGGTTTGTTTGAACGTTTAGTCATGGTGGATATTAGAAGTGAGAGAGGGAGGATTTTGGAAGATGGTTTGAGAGAGGTGGTGTGAGAGGAAGTGGTAAAAAGTAAAAGGAGACGGGAGTTAAATAGAGACAGTTGAAGAGGGGAGAGAGTAGGTGGGAAAGTGAAGATGGGATGGGACAGTTAATTATGGAGAGGGAGTAATTAGGGGAAGAAAAAGGGAGGGAACCTAGGGAAGGTAAAAAGGATTTGAAAATGAGATTTGAAAAAGTTTTGGAAAGATACGGGGGAAAAAGGAAAGATAGAAAATGGAAAAGATTTTAGTAAATAAAGAAAAGAGAGTTAAAAGTAAGTAAGAAAAATATCAACGGCTGAGACACATATAGAAGATGTGGTCAGATCATTGATGAGGCCAAGTTTAATGTGCAGCAGCATAGAGTTTGAGCAAGCTGATGAGGACATCAGTCGTTCAAGGAGAAGTGAGTATCATACCTGAGTGATATGAGGACCTCAGATAGAGGCTCCCCCTCAGATGGTGTGTGGGGAGAGGAGGTCCTCACAGTAGTGGCTCCCCCTCAACATGTGCCTTGAGGATTAAGGATTGAGGTGAAGCATGCCGAGCTCATGACGGATGTAGGAGAACTGATCCTCTGGCAGTGGTTTGGTGAAGATATCAGCCAGTTGATGTTGAGTGGGAACAAACTCTAAGCTGATGTGGCCTTTTTCAACATGATCACGGATGAAATGATGACGTATTTCAATGTGTTTGGTCCGTGAGTGTTGCACTGGATTCTTTGTGATCTTGATGGCACTTATGTTGTCACATTTGATGGGCACATTCGTAAAGTGGAGACTGAGGTCCTCTAGTTGATGTGTGATCCATAGTAGTTGAGCACAACATGATCCGGCTGCCACATATTCGGCCTCAGCAGTGGAGAGAGCTACTGAGGTCTGTTTCTTTAGATTTCCAGGAGACAAGTGAGGCTCCAAGCAATTGACATCCTCCTGTGGTGCTTTTCCTATCAACTTTGTATCCGACAAAATTAGCATCGGTATAACCACAGAGATGGAGGTCAAGATGTCGAAGGTACCAAATTCCTAAACTTTTGGTCCCTGTAAGATAGCGCAAAATTCTCTTGACAACAGAGAGGTGAGATTCTTTTGGGGCGCTTTGAAAGTGCGCACATAAGCAAACACTGAACATAATATGAGGACGGCTTGCTGTAAGATAGAGGAGAGATCCAATTATACCTCTATATAGTTTCTCAGAGACAGGTTTACCTGTGAGGTCTGAATCAAGTTTGAGAGTGGAGGACATCGGAGTTGAGGAGTGCTTGAGGTGGTCAAGTTGGTACTTCTTGAGGAGCTCCGAAATGTACTTGCTTTGATTCAGAAAAATTCCGTCTTGTGATTGTTTGATTTGAAGACCAAGGAAGAATGTTAATTGACCTACGAGACTCATTTCGAATTCAGCACTCATGAGGTGTAACGCCCCGAAAATTCAATTCTAAACTTAATGGTCAAAGCCAAACGTTGACTAACATTAACAGCGGAAGACTCATTTTTTTTCTTTTTATTAACTTTATTTACTTGGGCGTTACTGCCTATCTCCGAAGAGATACAAGGCAAGAAAGGAAAACTAACAACAAGCGATAACTGTTTACTTCAATTTAACAACGAAAAGAACTTCGAATTCTAGAACAACAAAAACTCAACATTTGCTAAACTTCAAGTCTAAACATAAACTAAACTTTATTATCAAAACGGCTAACTCCAACGTCCTCACTCTAGTGCCCTTCCCCTTCACATAACTGATCTTTACCTGAAAACAAAACATTCACAACATGAGGGGGGAAACCTCAATAATGTCTACCCCTAACTGTCAAAACAGTTCAAAGATTATTTCAAACCATTTAGGGGAGGGGAACAAGTCAAACCTTTTCACAACTCATTTAAACCCAACCCAGAAATATCCAGAGATCAGAAATAACCAGAGTTTCAGAAATAACAAAACTTATAAACCAACAGTACCAACTTCCAACTCAGAAAAACACAATGTTCCAAAAACCACAATTACCCTTTTTAAACTCAGAATCAGAATTCAGAAATCAGAAACCAAAAACAGAGTAATCAGAAACAGAGTAAACTTTTCCTCAGAAAACATATTAGAATTTTATTATGCGGGCGGGATTTGCCTATCCCCAGAATATCAGAACTCAAAATCAGAACAGGATCTCAGATCCTCAGAATCAGAATGGATGGCGGTCGAAGCGAGAATCAGATGTGTGCACAATCTCAGAAATAATATCGGGACTCCCCGATCTCTTGATAACTCCCCTGCAGGAACAGATCCTGGTCTAAGGGTCATTACCCGCAACCCGCTTATGGTTTCACTTTGATTATTAGTATCTTATGAATTATCAGACGTCAGACTTCAAATAAAACTCAACCCCGTTTCCAAAATCAACAGAATGAAAACTCAGAGTTTAAAAGACTGTCACGTTTTACTCAACACAGAAAAACAACTCACAGGAATCCAAATCAGACAGTCTAACTTTACAGGAAGTCCCCGTGCGGGATGAAGCTTCATAAATCAGATTAAAAATCACAAAACAGATAAAAGAGCATCCCAAAGGGGATTAGGACATAGACATTACCTGAACAGCTTCTCTTTACTGCAATCACTTACACACAGGAGCTACTACTTCGTCGTCTCGCTCGGACGTAGGATTCGAATAATATTTCTAAAATTAACTCTCTCTCCACGATAGCTAATTCATACAAATTCTACCGTTTCCCCAACTTAACAATTTCTTACAACTAAACTAACCATGTAACATGCAATATACTCTCATAAAATCATGTCAACAATAAGTCCGCCTTAATCAAATAATAACTAACTTTAAGGACAAGAACAACTCTAAACATAAAAGCTTTGCATGGTACTATTCACTATATTTACCAAAATGCCACTAGACAAGCATATCACTACAATAGGCCACTATTATCACATTTAATTAGTTACAACACATATTTAGGGTTCCTAAACATGTTTCTAGGTCTCATGAGACAACCGTACAAATACTTCACATATGACATAATAAATATACATGCCAAGGCATAGAACTTCAAGTCCACACACACTTATCAATATTTAATAAGTTTGAAAAAAAAATAAAGGGCTTTTCTAGTATATATAATTTGGTAATAGCAAGTAATATAACTTAATAATCTCTTAGTCGTAAAACAAGTTTCCATATAGTAACAATATTAAACTTTCCACCAAAATTTGCTAATATTCCAACTTATACTTATCATATAAAAAGACAATATAAATTATTGGATTACCCCCAAGACTTGTAATGTAACGAGGTACTTTAATACTTTGTAGTATAAACTAAGTTTCGAACCTTGTCAATTTATGCTAATAATAATACAAAGCTAAAAAAAAAAAAATCGACATAACTTTAATATAATGTTACCTTGTAATAGTAACTTCTAAAATAACAATAAACTTAGTAAAATCATATGTACTAAGATAATATTGGGATCTAATAGAAATACTTCAAATATAAAGTTCAAACTTTACCAAGGGCCTACTAACATATATTTAACTTAATATTAACGTAATAGTAATAACTTTTTAAAAACATAAAATCAAGACCTACTATTATTATTTTTCAACATACTTTTTAAATAAAGGCCATCAAATATTATATTTCAAAATACTACATACATAGTAATTAACCAACTATATAGATAATAATAATAACATGCTCTAAACATTAGGAAAATAATGTTACCAAATACTATCATATAATATAACATGATATTTTACACTACTTACTCAACATTAATACATTAATATTCATGAGATATAAACATGGATACAAGCATCAAGATATCATACATAAACATTTAAACTAGGAATAGTAATTTATAAAATTAAACTAATCATACCCTAATATTACACTTAATACACTAACATGTATTTTCCATTAATAACAATATATACACAAGTTTATTTACTCTAATAACACATTAGTAATATAATATAGCATGAATAAACTAACCCTAGCATAAAAACACCCATTAATCCACTCCAAAACCTCAAGTTCTAAAACATCCATGTAATCTTTCATGATATTATCAATAAACAACTCTTATTAACCCATTAACTAACCCAAAGCAGTGATTATACTAATAAAATATAGAGAGAGAAAATAAGAGTTTTAGGGCACAAACAATGGGTCCAAGCTAGAAGAGATGGGCCGGGGTGGTGCTCGGGGTCGGCGGCTGAGTGATCGGAGCTCCGGTGGCAAGGTGGTCGTTGGTGCTGCGGTGGTCTCCGGAAAACGTAGCGGCGTCGGGGTGGTTGTGGTGGCTCGGTGATGGTGCCAAAGGTGATGGTGATGCGGCTCGGGTCTGAAAAAGAGAGCAATAGAGGGGGTCGGTTAGTGCGTTCTGGCGGCGAAGCGGGCGGTCGTGAAGCGGTGTGGTGGTCGGAAAAGAGGAGGAAGGTGGTTGGCGACGCAGAGGTGGAGGAAGGAGGTGGTTTGGTGGTGGTGCAAAGGTGGTGCGGTGGGGCTCGGGTCTTGAAGGTGTAAACAACAGAGGGAAAAAATGTTGGGGTTTCAAAGATATGATAAGTTAGTAACAATGGATGAGATTAGAAGAAGAAACAAGAATAGAGGAAGAAGAAAATAGAATAGAGGAAGAAATGGAGGAAGAGGGTGAGATGGTGTGTGGTGTCTAAGGGAATGTCGAGCAGCAGCAGTAATAATATTAAGGAAATGAGAGAGAGAGAGAGAGTGAGTGTAAAACCCCGAAAAATCCAAAGATGTTGACCGTGACGTCGTTAGTAAATTAGGTTTGACTTCGTTATTTATTATTATTCGTTTGTGTTTATTTTGCTAATACTTGAGCTCGTAGGATCGTTGAGGGACTAACAAGGGTATATCGGTATTTTTTTCGTGGGTTTAATTTTTTTACTCTAATTATTATTAGTATTATTATTAATATTTTTGTGTTTATTAAAATTTGTTATTTGAATGATTATGTGAATTTTATTTGTTATGTGTTTAGTATTAATATTATTATTAGTAGTATTGTTTTATTATTACTATTATTATAGTTATTATTATTTTCTAAAAGAAAAATCTGATTTTCTTATTGGGTTGGATTAGGAGTAGGATTAGTATTAGTTGGGCTTTTTAATTGTTAATATAAAAACTAGTTTTTCCTCTCAAACCCTAATATCAACCCTAACCCTAGCCTCCCTCTCCTCTCCTCTCCTTTCTCTCTCTCTCCCTGTCTCTGTCGTCCGCGCAACCGCCGGCCACCGCACCGCCCAACGCCGACGACCACCCAGACCACCGCAACCACCCTTCCTCTCTCTTTCATTCTCTTTCCCTCACCCATCTCCCTCTGTTCGACTTCTGCCTCCGCCGCGCCACCACCGATCGTCACCAGCAGACGCAGCCCGCATCGTCGGAGACTCTCTGGGAAACCGTCACATCACCGGAAACTGTCGGCCAGTGGCTAGACACGAGGAAACCCGAGGGTGCTGCTGTTGATATTCTACGAACCCTACCGTCGTGACTCGAACTGCGCCACCAACACCCCCACTGTCTGCCTCGTCACCGCCGCCGTGACTTTGCTGCCTTAACCACCGCTGCTCCGACGCCGACGTCAGCCCTCGCCAGAAACCACCAGTGCCAACCCCTAACGTAAACCCTAAAATTATTTTGAAACTTTTCTTTCTGGTTTTCTTAGTTTCTTTATTATTATTATTATTAATTATTATTGTTTCTTGATTTTTTAAATCTTGTAATTTGGGTAATTAGGATGTAATTTTTTATTAAGTTGTAATTGTAATTGATTTGTTCTTGTGTTGTATTGTTTTCTTGAAATTTTTGTCTAAATTATTATGTGTAATTTTATGTTCTAATTTGGTGTATTAGGGTTTGTAATAATTGTAGTGAAATTATTAATGTTCGATTATATGAGAAGCTTTGTTTTTCATGAGAATCATGTTAGGGTTTTAGATGACACTATTATTGTATGCACGAATTAAAAAGTTTAATTACCTAGATAAATTCTTGAATCGTTAGTTAAGTATCCACATGTTCTTTAAGTTCTTTCTCGAATCTTGATTAAGAAAGTTCATATTTTATAATCACCCATGTTGTAGTTTTTGGATCTTGAAATAGTATATTGTAGAGTTCATGTTTAGGGTAATGTTATTATTATTTCATGTATGCTTTTAGGGTTAGTGGAAATATTAAAGTTGATTTCATGTTTTACATTTTGGTTTTGATGATAGGAGGTTTGATGTTTGGACCTTAGTTGGATTAGGCTAATTACTTTGGATCTTAGTTACTGTTCTAAGCCCTAGTTAGGACCCCGGGATCGATTGGTGGAAGATAGAACCGAAAACTATAAGTTAATTAATCACCGTTATCGGGATAGTTTCGTTAGTGTCTAAAGATCGGGTCACCACGATTAGTATAGTTGTTCTTTGATCGAACCCTTTGGACTGGAGGTTCCCCTAAATGTTAGCTTTTATAGGAATTTTGCGGAACAGACTTTTGAGTTGTATAGCTTGAGTTATAGTCGTTTTACCAGAACCTGTCGGAACTGGACCAGTTGGAAGTTTTGGTACTTTTAGAGTCTTTCGAGGCTGATATGGGCTTAGTCGTCAACTTAAGAGTTTTAGTAGACATCCCGAGGTTTCCGAAAAGTCTAGAACCAGACCCATAGGATGTCAGGAAGTCGAGTTGTGACCCGTTTTATGTGAACGTTATAATCTGTCCTCTGTTTGCTTTTATTCATGAAAATGTTTGAGTAAATTTTTATGTGTGAACTTGTTCCTTGAATGTGTTAAGTGTAAACCATAAATGATAGGAACCTAAGTGTTCCTAGGGGATGGGTTAGGTAGTTGATAGTTAATACTAACTTCGTTAGAACGCGTTTTGATTAGATAATCATTCTTATTCTAGGCCGAGTTAGTGCGAGACGTTAGCGAGCTCAAGTGTGTTCTTCTTTTTGGCTGTGCTGTGAAATATATCAGGTAATGTCTATGCTCTAATCCCCACTGGGATGCTCTTTAAATGTGTTTTAATGTTTTCTAATCTGTTTTGAGAATTGCATCCCGAAAGGGGACTTTTGTGGAAATGTGACCATCTGTTTGGATAACTGTTTATATTTGTTTGTGCTTTGATTTTATTGAGTTGAGAAATTGGATGGTATTTTATTAATGGTTTTATTATTGGTTTTGATAATATGGGTTTGGGTTTGACTTGAGAGTTGCGAGATGAGTGTGAATAATGAATTAGTAATTCAAAGTGGAAACATAAAGCGGGTTGTTGTTTTGATGCCTTTAACAGGCTAATATCCATGCGGGTGATAACCCCGAGATCAGTATTCGATGCCTGTATGGGTTATGTGCCAGGAGATCAGGGTTTCATCCCTGATATAGGATAGAGGTTATGATGCCCTTGATGGGCGACTGTTTGATGCCTTTGAGAGGCTAATATTCATGCGAGTGATAACCCCGAGATCAGGATTCGATGCCTGTATGGGTTATGTGCCAGGAGATCAGGGTTGCATCCCTTATATAGGATAGTTGTTATGATGCCTTTGGCAGGCGATGTTCTTTTTGGATTTGATCTCCCGCCCGCGACTTAAAATATGGATTGAATGGGTTGAGGAAAACAGTTAAGGGTTAAAGGTTTGAGAAATGGTTTGACTTGTTCCCTCTCCCCAAAATGAATTGAAATGAACTTAAACTGTTTTAAACGTTAGGGGTAGACATTATTGAGATTTCCCCCTCATTTTTGAAATGTTTTGTTTTCAGGTGAAGATCTAAATGCTGGGGACGGGAATTAGAAGTGAGGATGACGAGTCTAGAAGTCCTTGAATCTTTTTATTTTGTTTTCGTTATGATGTCTTAAAGTTTTGTTTTGAGTTGTTAGTAGTTACCGTTAGCAGACAGTTGTGTTTTCCTTTCTCGCCTTGTGTTCCTTCCGGAATACGGCAGTGACGCCCAAACTAAATTTGAAGTCTTCCGCTAAGTTTTGTCTGTTAACGTTAGTTTGACTTTGACTTTCTCTAATTGAATTTCCGGGGCGTTACAGAGAGAGAGAGAGAGAGAGAGAGGAGAGAGAAAGAACACGTGTAGAGCTAGCATTGGGCAAGAGTGGTATGCATGGGTAGTGAGGTTTGTTTTGCAGTACCAACAATTCGGTTAAAACCATTACTTGGGGAGGGGTTTTTTTGATAAAATAGGAGGAAATTAGGAAGAAAAGGTGAGGTCATCAAGATGATATCATCACAAAATTACTACAAACAATATCCCTAATGTTAATACTATATTCCCTAACAATTTTTACCCGAAAACATAATCAAAACCAGATAAAATTTCCACAACTGATCCAAATAAAATCTACCCAAAGTCCTAAAAATTTATAACTGATATTTTTAATACTCTAAAAATATCAACGAACTCACTCGCGGTCCTAAAAGCTCCATGTGAAAACAAATAAATAACTAACAGGATAAAATGCTCGCTAGAAAATTTAACGGTAAACGCAATTGAATTTTTCAGGGTTTTACATGAGGTGAGAAAATTCTTCAACCAGAGAGGCATGTGAGGCGCCAAAGATGATGTCATCAACATAAATTTGTGCAATGATAAACTCATGATTCTTCTCTTTGATGAAGAGAGTCTTGTCTACTTTGCCTCTTTTGAAGTCGTTTTGAAGGAGAAACTTGCTGAGGCGCTCGTACCAAGCTCTTGGAGCTTGCTTTAGTCCATAGAGGGCCTTATGCAGACGAAAGACATGATACTGATGTGTGGTGTCCTCAAATCCATGTGGTTGTTCAACATAGACTTGTTCAACGAGGTCTCCATTTAGAAAGGCGCTTTTGACATCCATCTGATGTAACTTGATGTTTTTGGATGAAGCAAAAGCGAGGAGGATCCTGATAGCCTCTAAGTGAGCAACTGGTGCAAAGGTTTCATCATAGTCAATGCCTTCTTCTTGTTATATCCTTTAGCTACCAATTGAGCTTTATTTCTGGTGATGGCACCATTTTCATCCAGTTTGTTGCGGAAAACCTATTTGACACCAATGACTGGATGATGATGAGGTTTAGGAACCAAAGACCAAACTTTGTTTCGTTCGAACTGGTTTCATTCTTCTTGCATAGCATTGATCTAGCTTGGATCCAGTAATGCCTCATTATGATGCTTTGGCTCAATCTGTGAGACAAAGGCGTTAAAAGCACAAAAATTTCTTAATGAGGATCTAATATGTATACCTGAGTTGATATCTGTGAGGAGATTATCAGCCGGGTGAGCTGCTTTAAACTTGTAAGATATCTCAGGTGCTGGAGGAGCCTAAGGTGAGGGCTCTTAAGAAGGAGACTGAGAGGATGAGGCCTGGGATGATGGTGAGGTGAGAGGTGAGGGTGCATCCTCAGGAGATGGTTCTGTCTGAGGCAGAGGAGCAGGAGAGAGCTGAGGAGGAGGCTCATCCTCACTACCACTTACAGAGGGATGCATATTAGTCTGCCTCAAGGAGGTAGCCTCATCAAAAACGACATGGATGTTTTCTTCTACAGATCTTGAGTTTTTGAAATAGATTCTGTAAGCTTTGCTTGTAGAAGAATAACCAACAAAAATTCCTTCTTCACTTCGTGCATCAAACTTGCTAGTTGGTTTTTTTCCATTGATGTGAGCAAAGCATTTGCAGCCGAGAACTTTGAGGTGCTTGATATTTGGAACCTTCCCTTTGAACAATTCATAAGGGGTCTTTTTCAGAATGGATCGAATAGTACAACTATTTAGAATGTAGTTTGATGCGTTAATGATTTCTGCCCAAAGGAATTTTGGGAGGTTGTTATCGCAGATAATTGTTCTTGCCATGTCTTCTAAGGTTCGATTCTTTCTTTCAACAACTCCATTTTGTTGAGGGGTTCTTGGAGCAGAGAAATTGTGAGTTATCCCCATTTCTGCACAGAATGCTCCAAACATATCTTTGTTGTCGAACAATTTTCCATGATCGGTCCTTATAGCTTTGACAGAATTTCCTATGAGGACCTTGAATTGCCTGTAGAGTTTTGAGAAGTGTTCAAACGCTTCTGTTTTACTTTTAAAAAAGAACACCCAGGTAAATCTTGAAAAATCATCTATTATAACAAAGATGTATGAACTTCCTCCAAGACTTTTGTAGGGAATGGGACCACAGAGGTCCATGTGGAGGAGGTCAAGGCATTTTGAGGTGGTCACAGACTTGATAAGTTTGAAGGATGTTCTGGTCTGTTTACCTTTTGCACATGCATCACAAACCTGATCTTTCTCATACTTATGAGGCGGGAGACCTCGGACTAGGTCTGACTTATGCAACTTTTGTAATGGTTTCATGCTAACATGGCTTAGGCGGCGGTGCCATAGCCATGTTTCCTCAGTTCCAGCCTTAAGGCAGGAGAGGTCCTCAAAAGACTCACTTAGATATATAACATAAACATTATTCAACCGATGACCATGCAATATGACTTGATGTGACTCTGAAGATACTACACATGCAGTTTTATCAAAACTGACTCTATTACCTTTATCACAAAACTGAGATATACTAAGCAAATTATACTCTAGACCCTCTATTAGATATACATCATGCAAAGAATTGTTGAGGTCCTTACCGACTTTCCCAATGCCGAGGATCTTGCCTTGGCTTTTGTCTGCAAATGTAACTTTCCCTGTTTTGCTGGTTTTCAACTCGCAAAACTTGGTTGGATCTCCGGTCATGTGGCGAGAGCAACCGGTGTCCAAATACCATAGGTCGCTGTGAGTTTTGAGGCATACCTGCATCAGAGAACATTATACCTTCCTTGGATTTTGACAGACAAGTTGTAACATTAGGTTTGGGGATCCGAATTTCACCAACTTGAAAGAACATTGAGGACTTAGGTGATTTAGGAGAGTTACCTCGAGAGGTCTTTTGAGCATGAGCTGCAGGGGAGGTTTTTTGAAAGAACCTTGAGGACTTAGGTAATCTAGGGGAGTTGCCTTGAGAGGTCTTTTGAGCATGAGCTGCAGGGCAATTTTTGTGATGTTGCTTTCTGTGAGGGGTCAATTTAGGAGTAGGGAGAAGAGGTCCTCTGGGAGGCTGATTTGTGGAGTATTTAGTCCGAGGTTGAAAAGGAGGAGTTGTAAAGGCCAATTTATTGTTGTAGGGATGAGAGGCGGTGACTGCATCATTGGACAATTGAGTGATGGTTTTATAGCGGTCTTTGACCTCAAGAGATAGTCTATTGCTTTATGTGAATAGGAGGTCATTTTGAGAGTATAGATTATCCTTAGCCTCACTGAGACTTTGAACATGCTTGGTAAGGTACTTGATCCTTTCTATCAATGACTTGGAATATTTAAACAGATGCAAACATTTATGAGCAAGATGTAAAGGTGAGAGATTGAGGAGGTCATCAATGTTTACCTCATCTTGTGGTGAGGACATTTCTGGTTCCTCATTCAGTTGAGTCATTAGACAGACATTCGCAACCTCATCAACATAACTGTTGTCCTCACTTGATTCACTATCACTCAAAGTTGCAAGCATTGCCCTACGTTATTGTTTCTTGGGCCTCATGTTTCTTCTATCCTTGTTGTTTCTTGCGTGAGGACAGTCTTTAACCAAGTGTTTTGTGCTGCCACAACCATAACATGTAAAAGGGTCAGATTCTTCTCTCAAAGGAGTCTTTCCTTTTGGTTTTCTGTGCTGTCCATCCTTGATGTAGCCTCGAAAGGTTGGATTTTTCTCGTATAGTTTTTTGAAGCCTCTTGCCATCATAGCCATTGTTTCTTCTTCATCCTCATCTAATTCATCATCAGACTCTCGAGTTGCTTTGAGGGCAATTCCTTTAGATTCTATGAGGTCGCTTAATTGGATCTCATGGGCCAACAGTTTCCCAATGAGTTCTTCCAGTTTGAGGACCTTCAAATTTTGTGCTTCTTCAATGGTTGTAACTTTTGGACACAACTTTCTTCTTGGCAAGCATCTGAGGATTTTTCTGACTTGTTCCTCATTGGAGTAGTTTTTCCCAAGTGACTTGAGGTGGTTAGCAATGCTGCTAAATCTCTTGTACATCTCTTCAATTGATTCATTCTCTTCCATTTTGAAAGCCTCATATTTCTGGACAAGAATGTCCAGTTTGATGTCTTTAACTTAACTTGTATCCTCACATGAGGTGACTAAGTATTCCCAAACCTGTTTGGCATTTTCACAATTAGAAACACGTTCAAAATCATTTGGATTCAAACTGCAATATAATAAATTTAAAGCACGAATATTTTTTTCCAAGGTTGTGAGCTCTTCGGCTGTCATATCAGCTCTTTCTTTTGGGACATCTAGATTTGCAGTATTCTTCTTTGTGGGAGTAGGGAAATCTCCTTCAGTGACTATAGTCCAGAGGTCCTCATCTTGGTCTCTGAGGAATATTTCCATCTGTCTCTTCCACATTCTGTAATTTTCACCAGTGAGGAGAGGCGCTCTTGTCCATGAGCGTCCTTGGGGAGCTTCGGTTGTGTTAAGGCCGACCATAATCTTTACCACGAGTTGTTAGACTCTTTAGATCTGTGGACCTGCTCTGATACCAATTGAAATGACCCTAGAGGGGGGGTGAATAGGGTTAACTAAATAAATTCTGCACTTCAATCAACACAACTTGTTAATAGTACTTTTATATAATGAAAAATACTTCTTTATTAATAGAACAAAAGTGCTTAAGACAGAGGAGGTTACTACTCAGCTCAAATGAAGACTGTGAGGTCTTCAAATGGCCTACAGGGATAGAAGACTTAGTAGATGTATTCTATATTGAGGCCTCACAGAGGAGGCAGTTACAAACAGAGAAGGCTTCAAAGTGAGACTCCTTCCTCACTTCAAACTAACGACCTTGGAGGTCCTCACCAGAAAACTCACTAGTTACAAACTCACTGCACACAACTTGTGGCTACACTCAGAATACTATCACAATATTCCTACACTCAAAACTTTTTCTTACAAAGTTCCTACTCATATTTGCTTGCTTGGAAATCCACACTTGTAAGAGAAGTTTTCGGCAGATTATATAGAAGTTCCCTTGAGACAGCAACGACTACTTGTTCCTTGGAGAAGATAACTTCCTTTCTTGGGTTATCTTCATAATCTTCCATTCAATCTTGATCTCCTTGATTCTGCTTCCATAATTAGATATCTGAAATAAAGGAAACTGCCGTTATCAATTCATAAACAATAGGGGGAAATATGATTTAGGGTTTTAGGAGATACTTCCCTAAATTAAGTTTGTTAATCTTTCAAACAAAACCCTTGATGTTGGTGCTGGAGCTGGAGGTCCTCGGAACTTGCTGCGATGAGGTCCTCAATCTGGGCTTCAGATTCTTCAAGTTTCATAATTGAAAGGAAAAAACAGTTGGCAGATTAACAAGAATATAATCAAATTGTTTGTTTGTACTTTGTTTCTGATGCACTTTATTTTGGTTTGCTTCAATCATAGCTCCGGTCAAGTAACAACCAATGTAGCGATAACAGTGGTCAACTTGCAACCAAAGTAGTGATGACAAAGAGTTACACACTAATAGACGACACTCTTGTTATAAATACACTTAGCTATGCGAGTATATAACATCGCTTTGATTTTCAGTTGGAGTCAACCGTTCCAATTACTTTCATATGGTATCAAGATTAAAAGTTGTCTCTTATCTTTCTTATTTTTCATTTAAAAAAATTTTAAAAAAAATCAAACACTCGCTCAAAACCATTCCCACTACCCCACTCTTTAATTGTTAAAGTTCTCTAGTGCCCCCCACCAAGTTTTCCGGCTACCATAATCTAGGTCTAAGCGTCGCTGGCCCACTCTGAACGTAGTGTTTTCACTCTGATAGTCATCTTCTTGTCGGTCGTCTGCCCTAGTTGTTGTCTTTGGCTACACATCTAACCCAGTCATCCGCGTTCTCTGTCTCTGATTTTCGCTGCATTTTAGGTTTCTTTCATCGATTTTCTTGCCCTTCTTCTGTCGGTTTTTGGACTTCCTCCTTATTTGCTGGCATTCCACTCTCCTCGCCTGGTGTCTGCTGTTCCAACCGCTATTTTATACCCTCGTTGTTTTCATTACCTTTCCCACTGATTCAACTCTAGTAATACTTAGTTGGCGATTGAGATACCTCCAGTTACCGTGTCAGTGGCTGATGCCACCTTCTTTGTTGGATAATTTTAAGCGTATGATAAGTTTTAGTGGCTTAACTTTATCTATGTTAACTCAGAAGAAGGGTTATTGGATATAAGGAAAAGTCGAGTAGAATTTTCGTGACCGAATTATCCATATTAAAGGTAACACAGGCATGTGTTACCAAACAAGGAGGTAACTTTGATGAAATAAGGTCAACATAAACCGAATCAAGTAGAACACTATCCGTGTGACAAGGTAGAAAGTGAAACGAAGCAAGCAACATCTGACACAACCCATGTTGGACAGTGACACGACCCGTGTTAGATTCAAACGACGCATGTTGCTTTTCTTTCGGCCGTTTTGTTCATGGATGGTTTAAGTATGCTTTCATATATTTTATAAGTAGATAATAATAATTTAATTATATTATTATCTACATTATTCAATAATGAAAAAAATTTCTATCCACTTGAAAAGATGGTTAAATCCTATCCACACCCACCCTATCCAAGTGCCTCTTCATGGCTTATAAATAGGATGGATATGGTGTCATTTCAAGAGGATGTCAAATGATGTCTAGGATAAGAATGTCAATTGGACATAGGGCCCATCATATTCATTCCAATTTGAGAATCACATCTCCATGGTTTTTTTTTTTTTTTTTGTGGCCATAAACTCAAGATTGACTTGAGAGTATGAGTTTGAGTTTCTCTAACGCAAGTGTTTTATCCTGTGACTATATACGGGAGATATATATGCCAAAGGAGAGCATGTATGCCTGCGATTCACTTGATTGTTCAAGTAAGTTACAATCCTATATCCTTAATTTCCGACATCCTCACCGATGGCGCCTCTTGGTTTTAAGCGACTAGTCACCATGTCCATGCCCTTGGCGCCTCATGCTTCTCGGATTCTCACACACATTAGGATTCTCTACCTGAATACTATTCTCCGAAGCGGTCCCTACCACCACTATTATCCGGGTGGCTCTTTCCTACACCCTGCTGGAGGCCACCCATGTCATGGCCCTATAACAACCTACCTCCTCATGGAACGCTCACCCCTTTGGATTTCCCCAAACCTCTGTTAATGGTTGTGATCTTAATCCTTTTCATATCCCTTTTTTTACACAGTCCAATTGCATGCCTTATGGGGATTGTTCTTTGTTGCCTTCATATATGCATTTTTTGGGTCTTCTATCTATTGGGTTGCCTCCCAAGAAGCGCTAGTTTAACGAGCTAGACGAAACTCAGCTCAACCAGGAGAATGCTCAACAATGTCATGGCCAGACTCCTTTGGATCACCAACAACACGTGATCCTACAAAGTCTCGAAGTCGCACCCACCAGCAAGGGTCGAACTGATCTCCTTCCTCAGCAGTGGAAGGCATCTTAGAGTCAAACCTGCAAAAATATGTCAACCAATCCTCATTAGTAGTACAGGGCATGTCCTTGGTAATGTTAGGCTCGGGTTCAATAACATGTGTCCAATCTGTCACATCACCAAGTTCATGGCCCTTAGGAAACACATCAACAGACTCATCACTCCCAATCACATCAACACCAGAGTAAGAAGAAACATTATGAGGCATATGTTCACGAAACAAATCAAATTCAACCTCATACTCCCCAAACTTAAAGCTCATTTTCCCTTTTTTCACATCTATTATGCACCCAACAGTGGTAAGGAAAGGTCTTCCCAAAATAATTTGGGTACGGATGTCCACAGCCATATCAAGAATTACAAAATCCACATGCACATAATAGTCTCCTACCCTAAAAGGAAAGTCCTTCAAAATACCCATTGGGTACTTAACAGAACGATAACCATTTGCAGTGACATGGCGGTAGGTCTAAGCTCTCCTAAGTTCAGTCTCTTATAAAGGGAATAAGGCATCAAGCTCACACTTGAGCCCACATCACATAAAGCTCGGTTGATGTTCATAGTTCCTAGGCCACAAGAAATAGTGAAACTCCCAGGGTCCTTAAGCTTTGGAGTGAGCTTATTTAGAACCACTGAGCTACACTCCTCATTCAATGCAATTGCCTCACATCCATCTATTTTTCTCTTTTTGGAGAGAATCTCCTTCAAGAATTTAGAATATAAAGGCATTTGGGACAAAGCATCAAGAAAAGGAACATTCACATTTAACTTTTTCAGCAAACCAAGGAATTTCCCGAATTGAACATCAGTTTTAGACTTAGCGAGCCTAGAAGAGAATGGAATAGGGGGCACATAAACTCTAGGTGGTGAAGATGGTGGTGGTTGAGGGATTTCAGCACTACCCTCATCGATGGTCTCTCTCTCATGGTCCTTCTCCTCCTCACTCTCTTTCTCAGCATCCTTCTCGCTCAAATCCCCCCTATGCTTAGAATTTGGCGTCTCGGGTCCCTTAATCTGAGTCCCACTCCTAAAAACTATAGCATTGTAAAGCTCCTTAGGGTTAGACACGGGTGGTCCAGGAGGGGTAATGGAAGTACTAGATTGAATAGCAATATGGTTCTCAAGCATTTGGTTATGGGTGATAGAAGGTCAACCTTAGTGGCTAGGGCCTTAATCACCTCATCTTGTCTTTGTTGATGCTCGAGTTGCTTTTGTTGGGCCCGAAGTATGGTTTCCATTATAGCCTCTAGGTCGGGCTTTTGAGGGGCTTGGTAAGGTTGAGCAGGAGGTCTTATCCTTGTGGGTGACCCATTTGGTTCCGATAAGAAAGATTAGAGTGGTGTCTCAAACCGGAGTTATAAGTGTTGGAGTAAGGGTCAAAAGGCAATCTTTGGGTAGGGGTAGTTGGCTTGGTCAGGCTGGCTACTACTACCTACCCCATTAGGACAATGAAGGGTCGCATGCTCAAAATAATTGCAAGAAGCACATTGAGGGGGAGGGGAGACATTCACATGCATTCTTTCCATTTTCTGATTAATGGCATCAAGTTTTGCAGACAACAATGTAATAACATCGACAAAATACTTAACTCCTGTTCTCGTGGAACGGGGTCTCGACCACTGGTGGCTGTTTAATGCCATTTGATCAATCGGCTCATATAGTTCCTCCACCGTCTTGCTCATGATGTTCCCTCCAGCAACTGCAAGGATCGTCGCTCTCAACTGATTGTCCAACCCATTGTAGAAGGCATGAATGGGGACCCATGGCTCAAATCCATGCTGGGGGCATTCGCAAAGCAATTCCTTGAATCTCTCCCATGCAATTCTGTCTCGGTAAAACATTATCCTTTTTGGAGTGACGAATGCTCGTCAGCTTGCTATGAAATTCATAAATGAAGTGGTTAATGGTGGGGTTACCATTATCCTTTTTGGAGTGACGAATGTTGTATGTGTTCCTAAGAAAAGGAATTTGTCCATTTTTCAGGGTCTCAAGGGGCGTGGAAACACATAAGAGCATCATACAGGTTCTCGTCCGGTTCCTGGGAGAAAGTAGAGATCTGGTTCCGGAGGCTCGTCAGCTTGCTTGGCGGAAAGTACTTGGCCAAAAATGTGCTCGCCAGCTGATCGAAGGTGCTAATGGAGTTTGGTGGAAGGGAATCCAGCAACTCCCATGCTCGATCCTCCAGGGAAAATGGGAACAGTCTCAACTTGATTGCATCCGGCGAGGCTCCGTTGGCTTTGAAGGTGTCGCATGCTTGTTGGAAGATGCGAAGGTGGCGGTTGGGATCCTTGCTCGGGGACCATGGAAAGGCGTAGCGCGCACTAGGCTGATGACAGAATTCTTCAGCTCAAAATTGTTCACCACTTCAGGGAGTTTGATGGCGACCGGTGGGTTTGTGACGTTCAGAGTCATATACTGGCCGAAAGTTATTGGTGGTTCTTCTTCGATCATCTCAAACTGCTCCGCGGGCGTCTCTTTACTAGCTTCTTCTAGTCTTTACCTCTTTCTCTGTTGGAAAGTTCTCTCTATTTTTGGATCAAACTCGAACTTCGGAGATTGTTGCATATACCAATAGATCCTAGCAAAACAAAAACAAGAACACCAACGCAGTGAAACAAGAAAATCAAAGAAAATAAAAGAAAAGAAAAAGAAAGAAAAAGAAGAACAACTTAGTCAACCAAAGAGGTTCGTTTAACGACTGCTAGGGACAGAGTCCCCGACAACGGCGCCAAAAACTCACAAGCGCACTGTAACGCCCCGGCTCCTCCCGGGTCGTGGACATTACCGGAACTTCAAGGATCGCTGACTGGCCCCACAAATCACCACGAGTCTTTAAGCGTGCTTGGCTGGGAGTAATCCAAGGATGGGTGACCTCCTGGGAAGTTTTCCACTTAAAAACTATGTGGCAGCCTGATTTACTATGTGAGTTATCCTTGCCACGAATCTGCCCCAAAAGTCGGGGCGTTACACGCACGGTGTACGGAGTAGCACGTCAAGGTCGATCCCATAAGGACTCAATTAGCAGCACAGAAAACTAATCTCTAATGCGATTGCTAAGCTAATCAGGTTTTAAGTTTTGAAAAGGCCTAACAACTAATAAGAACTAATAAAGTGGGGAAAACAATAAGAGATTCTATCAAGAGAAAAAGATTTCTAGGGAATTGCTTTCCTAACAATGAGTTCGATTACTAAAACCTAGCCTGCACAATCATACATTCAAGAATGAATCAAGAACGATAACCATAAGAACTCTACTACTCTTTCGATGCTAATAGAATTACCCCAATTAACCTAAATTATAACTTTCGTATGCTTTTCAAGTTAATCAAAGTTGAAGGTACCAAATATTCTGGTTATCAAAATGTTCCCTAGTCTGCTATTCTTTTCTCAAATTTCACAAAACTAGGTAGAAAGGTTGGTAGTTAGATTTTCCCAATTTTTTCAGTACTTCTTAGGTTAATCTCAAATTATAAGTATTCCACGCCTAAAGAACACTCATAAACAAGGAAAACTCAACCTTCTATTGATTCAAAACAAAAATTCATGCAAAAACTAATAACATTCAATCAAACTACATTGTTTCGGGTTGCAAAGCCCTATAATTCAAGAAAACTACTCACTCATTGTCAAAGAAAACATGAAACAAGTTCCAAACATCATGATTGGTTCTCAAAACAAAGAAAGAAATCGAAAAGAAAGATAACTATGAAAAATACAACCGTCGAGTCTTTCGATTCCGTGGTGGAGTCTTCCTCACGAGCGTTGATGATTTCTTCCCGAATCTTGATGTTCGCTTCTCTTCAAATCGATCTCAATCTTAAATCTTGATGGAGGTTTGAGGAGTAGAAGGGTGGATTGGATGCTCTCTTTCTCTCTTGAAAGCTGGGGAAGAACGAAGGAATGAATGAATGATGAATAACCGCCCTTGCTCTTTCTTTATCTAGCGAAAAAAACCGACGACCGAGACTTACCGGACCACCACGGTCCATGGAGCTTGCCACGGCCAAACCATGGTGCGTTCTGGTCGTTCTTCCTAGCCTTCGCTTGTTGCTGCTTGCAAATCGGGACACCACGGTCCGTGGCCATCACCACGGTCTGACCGTGGTGGCTGCTGGCCAGGTGTTCCGAGCTTCGTTCCACGTGAAATTCAGGCCACAGTCTGGTCTTGACAAGTGGAGACCAGTGGTATATTTGCTCTTGCCTGAAATGCTCCTAAAACTGGTGTTTTGCTCCCAAATTTGCAAGTTTGCATCAAAAACACCAATATCGAGCATAATAGAGAAGTAGGGGTATATGTATACATAATTGACTCAAAACACCCCTAATCTACTATCAAAACACCCTAGAATCTTAGTCATAATGAGCACTTATCACATTCATTAGTGTTTTGCATGTGAGGGGTTTTTTCCATTTTGAACCTCGAAGTAGAGGGATATTTATTTTCTGAACCCTTGGTTTTCATTGTTTATTTTTAGGACCCTAAAGTTTATGGGTTGGATAAAAAATGGCCTTAAGTTTTGTAGGTTGAAAAAAAAGGCCTGTGTACTGTTTTTCTTTTTCTTTCCATGTTTGAATCTATCTCCCGATTAGTGTCAAACTTCAGGAGTAAGGTTAAAATTGATATTGAAGTTATAATACACCCCTCTTATTCATGTCAGAACTAATTAGACCATGAAGTACTCAGGGTCTAAGTAGTTCTGAGATGAATAAGAGAGGTGTATTACAACTTTAATATCAGTTTTAAACTTGGTCCTGAAGTTTGGCGCTAATCGGGAGATAAATTCAAACATGTGAAAAAAAAAGAAAAACAGTACACAAGCCTTTTTTTCAACCTACAAACTCGATTAGTCATTAGAGGCTTCCAACAAATCAAAGACGAGGACTACAAATACACCTTTTCTCCACTAGCCAAGTTGGGTACAGTAAGAACCTTCATAGCTCTTGCTACGGCAAAAAGAGGGAGTATATATCAACTTGACATTAATAACACATTTCTTCATGGCTTTATTGATGAAGTGTATATGCTTCTCCCACAAGGGTACTCCAAGGCCCAGCCCGGACAGGTTTGCAAGTTAGTTCGTTCTCTTTATGGCTTAAAACAAGCTTCACGACAGTGGAACCTAGCATTAACTAATTTTTTGATCAAACATGGATTTCATCAATAAGAATGGTTATTGTTTGTTCTCTAAGGTTTCTTCTGCTGATGCTATTTATGTTTTAGTGTACGTTGATGACCTCTTGATTTTTGGTGATGACTTAGATGAAATTTCTTTCATCAAATCTGCTCTTCACTCCACTTTTACAATAAAGGACCTAGGGTTTGCTAGATATTTTTTGGGTATTGAGATATCCAGATCAAGTGAAGGCATCCTTCTCAACCAAAGAAAGTATATTCTAGATATATTGTCTGATGCTAGCATGACAGCATCAAAACCCACCAAGTTCCCTCTTCCTAAAGGTCTCAATTTGTCTCTAGACACTGGCACACGATTGACAGATCCTTCTCCTTGCAGACGAATAGTCGGCAAACTTTTGTATCTTGACCAGGCCAGATATAAGTTACGTTGTTCAACATCTTTCCCAATTCCTCAAGGAGCCTACTGACAAACATTATGCTGCTGTCTTAATTACATGTTTTAACATTATGCTGACAAACATTATAATAATCTTCAGCTCACTGCTTTCACAAATTTTGACTGGGGAAACTGTAAATTTTCAGCACGATCTTTGACAGGTTATTGTGTTTTTCTTGGCAGTTCCCTTATCTCCTGGAAGACCAAAAAGCAAAAGAAGGTCTCCAAATCGTCTACTAAAGCGGAGTATCATGCCTTGTCAGCTACGACTTCCGAATTAGAGTGGATTTCTCAATTACTTGCAAACTTTCACATCACTATCAAAACGTTACGTTATTTTGTGATAACAAAGCTGCACAGGCAATTGCTGCTAATCCGATTTTCCATAAGAGGACTAAACACATACAAATAGATTGTCATTATGTTCGGGACAAGGTTCAAGATGGCTTCTTACAAACTGATCATGTTTCTTCTAATGATCAATTGGCTGACATCATGACAAAGCCACTTTCTGAATCCCAACATCATCATCTGGCTTCAAGGTTAAGGTTGGTTGATACACCACCCATTCCACCTTGGGGGGGGGGGGGTTCTGTGAAGTGTTGGGTTTATGTATTGGGCTTATTCCTTTATTCCTCTTTGTAATCTTTAGTTGGTTAGGTTGTTAGTTTCTGTTTTTCTTTCTTTTCTTTTTCCTGATCTATTGATCGTTCCATCTCTTCCTTTCTTTTGTATAAATATTTCATCCTTCCTCCCTGTAAAGTAGTTCTAATATACATCACAGTTTCAATTAGCCTTCTCTCTTCTCTTTGTTTCTTTTCTTCATAGTAACCTCAATTTTATCAATTAATGTATTTACTCGAAGGGAAGTACGGACGTGCTCTAGTATGAGAACACTATAAGAACACCATTAATGGATAATAGTCATATGGAGTCATTCTTTTACGTTTGTTTTTTGAGTTGTTTCTCCAGAATCTTTATAATGTAAAGGTAAACAAATTTTTTTGTCCTTTTATTGTGTAGATTACCTATTACGTACCAAAATAGATGGAGTAAATTACATTTACCCTGACATTTGTGGGAATAATGTTTACACACCCGACATTTGTAAAATAATTTTTACCTTACCTGACATTAAGTGTTCATACATTTAAACATCCTAAGATATTTTATATTTAATTTTTGTTGGATTTTCCGGCGAACATTAAAAAGATAAATATAAATTGACATTTTCACCCTTGATATTAATTCATATGACTTTGAATTAAACATGAATTAACGTTTTTACTCTTAATATTAATTCATATCGCATTTAAACCCCAATATTTTCTCTACTTTATTTCTTCGAAAACTCAATCCCTTCCCATTTTGAAAATGAAAACCCAATTATAAAATATCATATAAAATATCAAGGGTGAAAAATCAATTATAATAAAAGAAATATCTTATAATGAAAATGAAAAATGAAAAAGAATTAATATCAAGAGTAAAAAAGTCAATTCATATTTATCTTTTTAATGTTCGTTGGAAAATCCAACAAAAATCAAATATAAAATATCTTAGGAGGTTTAAATATATGAACACTTAATGTCAGGTGAGGTAAAAATTATTTCACAAATGTCGGGTGTATACAAATTATTACAACAAATATCAGGTAGGGTAAATGTAATTTACTCAAAATAGATGTATATCATGTATAGGGGGTTATTTGCAGTTTGGACCCCGAAGTATAGGGGTATTTATTTTATGGACCCTTGGATTTCATTGTTTATTTTTGGGACCCTAAAGTTTATGGTTGAATAAAAAAGGACCTTAAAGTTTGTAGTTTGAAAAACAAGGCCTGTGTACTGTTTTTCTTTTTCTTCCCATGTTTGAATTTATCTCACGATTAGCACCAAACTTCAGGAGTAAAGTTAAAACTGATATTGAAGCTATTATACACCTCTCTTATTCATGTCGGAACTAATTAGACCCTGAAGTACCCAGGGTCTAAGTAGTTCCGGCATGAATGAGAGGGGTGCATTACAATAGGGTCTAATTAGTTCTGGCATGAATAAAAGAGGTGTATAATAGCTTCAATATCAGGTTTAACCTTACTCTTGAAGTTTGACGCTAATCGGGAGATAAATTCAAACATGGGAAGGAAAAAAACAGTACACGAACTTTTTTTTTTATAAACTACAAACTTTAAGGTCCTTTTTTATTCAACTATAATCTTTAAGGTCCCAAAAATAAACAATGAAATTCAAGGATCTAGAAAATAATTACCCCTATACTTCGGGATCCAAAATGCAAAAAACCCCATGTATAGGCGAGTGGCAAAAATTAATTTCTTCATATATTGTATTGATTATTTTTTTTAATAAATTATCAAAGTATTCAAAAATACTTTTACACGATGAAAAGATCGAGTAACAAGAGAGCGAGATACATGCTAATTAGGCCTTATTCTTTGGTTAGGTTGGAAATAACTCTCCCAATTTATCCAAACTTATCCAAATTTAACACAATTTCCTAAAAAAACATTCATTCTAAAAACAAAAATCCCCAAAAAAGCATCGTAACTTATCCTAACTTATCGTAACTTATCATAACTTATCCCAACTTATCCTAACTTATCTATCCAAATCTGAAAATAACATAACCAAAGAACAAGGCCTAAAATTGGTTGGAAAATTTTCCCATCTTCCTTTATCCTACTATTTGAAATTTGTTAGAAAAATGGTTAGTAGTGATATTTCTTAAGGTTTGATCGATAATTATATTCTACTATTTAGATAAATAAGGAAAATGAGATCATAGTGCATTGTATTTTAGAGATTTGGATTGTAACAAACCGTACTCTAAATTTGTATAGAAGTGGATCACAATGTAAAAATGTTAGATTTCAATGTACCACCACCGAGTTAGTTGAAAACATAACTTAGTGGATTGTCTACATGGTACCAACACTGAGTTAATGTGTTAATGTGATACAATCATCACAAATTTTGGTGTGCTGAAATTCAATAACAAATTTTGGGGTTTACTAAAATCCACCTATCATAAAGTTTGTCTACTGAAATCTAATAACAAACGTGCTATGTGGACAATCCAATGAGTTTGTTTCACTCAACTTGGTGCGTAGTGTACGTAAAACCATCACCTTTACATTTTAATACAATGTGATACAAATTTAAAATACAACTTACTGTAATCCAAACTTTTAAAATATGGTGCACTACTATTCAATTTTTCATTAAATAGTAAAGCGCAAGATGTTAAGGACTAACGAGTAACAAGAGTAAATGTGATAGATGAAATAAGATGACAGGCACGCAAATAGGAAGAGGGTGAGAGTACAGGGGGACCAACAGTAAATAATAAGTGATATTTTGCATAAAATGGAGCTTCATTAATTCAATTTTCAGGACCCTAGCGGTAGACTTTGATAGACTTTTATCATATTTAATGTCTTATTCGCATGTCATGGATTTAGGAAACTGCACTTTAGAGCCTCTACAGGAAAACTATTGCATAATCAGATCAACACATATATATGAACAAATTATATGCATAATCAAGATATATTACAATGTAAAATACCTTACATGCACTGCTAAAAATATGTGTATTACCAACCACTTTTTTCCAACCAATTTAAAATGGTTGGAAAAACCAACCATTTTAGTAACCATTTGATATTCCAACTATTTTTCAAAAAATTTAGTGGAAAAATGGTTGGAATTTCCAACCAATTTTGCTAAAGTTGGTTGGAAAATTTTCCGACCATCCTTTTTCCTACTATTTGAAATTGGTTGGAAAAATGGTTAGTAATATAATCATTTTTTTCAACCATCTTCAAATAGTAGAAAAAAGGGTGGTAGGAAAATTTTCCGACCATTTTAGCAAAATTGGTTGGAATTTCCAACCATTTTCCCACAAAAATTTTTAGAAAATAGTTGAAATATTAAATAGCTGCTAAAATGGTTAGTTTTTCCAACCATTTGAAATTGGTTGGAAAAAGTGGTTGATAATACACATATTTTTAGTAGTGATACAAGTGATGAAAATTCCACTACAATGGTGACTCATCATTCTACTAATTATGTCACATAACCATCTACGGGAAAAGGCAATATATATATATATATATATATATATATATTATTGGGATTGGGATTTTGGTACTAGTATATTACTCTTCGTCGCCCACCATTTTACTATTGTCGTCCACCTTTTCATTATATTTTTCCCAGTAACGCCCTTCACCCTCATAATCTCACTCTCCACCTTCTCTCTACTTTATCTCTCTAAAAAATGCTCTCAACCAATGACCACGATGGACGCCACCACACCAACCTCTTTATGAGAATTGTTATCGACGGGTTTCTTGTAAGTTGAATGTGTTTAGAATTGTTATTTTTGAATTTGAAAACTGAAAAAAAGGGTCGGGCCTGAATTTTTTTCCAGAAAAAGGCCCGGTGACGTGTGACATTTGCGGTGAACAGGAGCCAGTTGCCGCACGCCGGTCACGACACTGGTGGCGGCCTTGCCGAGATCAGCGTGCGACAACCAGCCGCGGTTCGCCGCAAATGTCATGCGACAACCTGCACTTCCTTGGACCAATAACACAGTTCAATTTGCATCTAAACACGTGGTTTTAATTATGCTAATCAATTACTAATTCGCTAACTACGAACGTCCAAATCATACAATAACTTAAGGGTGCGCTAATTCAAAATTTTTTTGAAAACAATGCAACAAGGAATGTTTAGGGTTTAGGGTTTAGGATTCTACAGGGTTCCTTGTAGTGTAATTTTAAAAAAAATTGAGTTAGCGTAGACTTGAGTTAGTGTATGATTTGGACGTACGTAATTAGCGAGGTAATTGGTTAACATTATTAAAACAATGCATCTAGATGCAAATTAAGTTGTGTTATTGAGAACGAAATGCAAAAGTTCTATGTTTTATTCAGCTTGTGGGTGAGATACAAGCTTGCAAGTGAGTCTTACGCTAAGGAAACTCAACATGTGAAGTTTACTTATCTTGGGCCAAAGAATCATGTACGGACATTTTTTGGAGTATGGAAATACCGGTCAACCACAACTATGTGAACGGTTGACCGGTACTTTCGTACTCCAAAGCACGCCTATACGTGATTCCTTGGAACAAGATAAGTAAACTTCAACCGTGGAGTTTCCTTGGTGTAAGACTGAGTTGCAAGCTTGTTTCTTGTCGACTTGTCGAATAAAACACAGAACTTCTGCACTCATTCTCAATAACACAGTTCAATTTACATCTAAACGCATGGTTTTAATTATGTTAATCAATTACCTCGCTAACTACGTACGTGCAAATCATACAATAACTTAAGGGTGCGCTAATTCAAAATTTTTTAAACATAATGCAACAAGGAGTTTAGGGTTTAGAGTTTTTTTTAGGGTTTAGGGTTTAAGGAGTTTAGGGTTTAGGGTTTAGGATTTAGGGTTTAGGGTTTAGGGTTCAAAATTTCCTTCTAAGCAGTTGTGTTTAGTTAAGTATTTATTTTATTATTATGCAGGTGATCTAAAATGGCAGGCAAGGGTAGAGGGTTTCTGGATCGGCCGCAACAACTTAGGTCTAGTTAGAGGGGGGTGAATTTGGGAACCCGCACTGACGTAATGTGACTACGTCAGCACGACGTGCCGGCCAAGGCAGTGGAGCACCTGATGATGCGGTCGACCAACCCGAGGATACGCACAGTTAGACCTTGCAAGGCTACGTTGACCATCTCAATCAATATATTGATTACTCGACCAACGCGGAGACAACGGGGGACGATGGGACAGAGTCTGAAGTCCCGCAGATGATCCCTACTTCAATAGCGCCTCCTTTTGGGCCAATTTACAGGCCAACGGGTTTCGAGCCGTTGAGAAATGCATCAGGGAGGTTTGCCCCACTTCGACAGCGGGGACAACTAAGCAGTGATGTTGGGGCGAGCAGCAGCAGCAGGCAGACTAAGAGGAGGCGAAGTGATGATGACGACTGGAAGATTGTCGGTGACGTTCCCGGGGGGCCACAATTGGGGGACGTTATACCGAGCTTTGGAGGTAATAATTCTCGGGTAATATAGGAGGGTCGTGAGCGTTCGCCTCATGCAGTTCTTTAGTGCATGACGAAGAGGAACGGTTGAGGGAGTTGAGGTCAATCAGGTCCGAAATGGATCCCGTATGCCAGCGTGCACTGGAACAAATCCAAATCACCGCTTTTGCAGACTTGATGTATGAACACATCAATATGACGCCGGTCTCAACGTTCGTTGAGAGGTGGCAACCCGATACAAACACGTTTCACCTTCTCTTTGGTGAAATGAAAATCATGTTGCATGATGTGGAACAAATTTTGGGCCTTGTAGTTGATGGCGTGATGCCTGATTGTCTTGATCGGGAAGTGGTCAACGAGTACGTGC
This sequence comes from Portulaca oleracea, assembly GCA_029582165.1. Taxonomy (NCBI): domain Eukaryota; kingdom Viridiplantae; phylum Streptophyta; class Magnoliopsida; order Caryophyllales; family Portulacaceae; genus Portulaca; species Portulaca oleracea. The sequence goes on from CM055888.1 coordinate 25,158,789, forward strand.
AGGCTATTTTCATGAAGACTATGTCGGGCCTAAAGGAAATGCACACTTATGACAAGGGCACCATACTTGACACTGATTTGAGGGTGATATGTACATCGATTCATTACCCCATTCCCCATAAGACAGGGGCATGGTTATTGAGCTTGCTGGGAAACACTATCCTCGTGGACAAATCGAGGAAAAGAGTTCGTCTGCATCCGTGGCCTAGCACTGAGCATGTCAATAATGTTTCTTGGGGCACGATTACATTGGCGTACCTATATCAACAATTAGGGGCGACGAGTAAGGCTGGGACATCGAAGGTTGCTGGGTGTTTGACCCTGTTGCAAGCCTGGATATATAGGTACTTTCCCGCGTTTAGGCCACACAGAGAGTGACCGGTTCAGAGGCCTCGCGTGGCCAGGTGGTTTCCCGCTCACTTGGCGAGATGGGATCAGCACCTCCAGGTGTTGAGGGCTTCCTTGGACGCGTTGTCGTTAGATCAGGTGTGTTGGGCCCCAAATAGACCTACACCTTACAGGTCATGCTAGAGGACGTTGTACATGGGCCTTAATTTGTGCATATGACGTCACTGAGTTGTACATGCCTGATCACGTGGTACGTTAGATAGGGCACCAACAACATGTTCCCCCAACTTTGACTGTATCGAAGAGCGCTCACCGACCGGCGCAGGGGCCGTACAAAGTGGAGTTCGAGGAGGTTAACGTCAGTCTTACTAACGTCAGTAGATGTTGGAGGTGACGTCGGCGGTGCATAGTGGTTAGTCCCAAGAATGGAGGACCATTCCTCCAGTAGCGGGCACAATTCCTTCATGTTGAATCGAAAGACATGCATCTTCGAATCCCAGAAAGTCTCCGCCGCTCAAAGAAAATCAAGGTTCACTCTCACCTGCTGCAGGCTCAACAGGCTTGTTAGCTTGTATCTCCCAAGCTCTTTCTTCTCTTCCTTGGACAAGGTACTCATCCAAGTGGCAAGTTTCTTTTCAAACGCTATGAAAATTTGAGGGATTTCTTTTGTGATTCTTGGTGATGCTCTCTAGTTAAGATGATGAATGAGGTTGACATGCTTAAGGAGGGATATTTATACACTTCAATTCAGCTCAAAATGGATCAAAATCACAAAAAAAAAACGGTCATATAGCCGTTGCTCCTCAAATCCCATGATTTTAGCCAATCTTCAAGGGCTAGCAAAAAAAAAAAAAAAAAATAAAAATGCATAATAACAACATAGGCCACTTAGCCTACGCTGTTTGCATACAGGGCGTGCTTGGGCCAGGCCCGCCTCATGCCTATTCTCTCAGCATAGGCCGCGTGACCTTTGACGTGGTCCATTCCCATTTTTGCTACTATGTAGGCCGCATAGCCTACACAGACATATTGGTTATTTCTCTGGTGAATTAGGCCGCCCAACCGCATTTCTCATATGTTTCAGGTTTTGTTGTCGGCCCAATAATGTTCAGTGCAGAAATTTATGCTCGAGTTGCTCCGACACTTAAGTTTTCACTTTTTTCTTTTCATTTTCTTTCCTTTTGGGGAAGCGGGATTAATGTGGGGTTAATCCCATCATGTAGAAAAGCATAACGAGAATGCATTTTTATTATAAACATAAGAGTCATACATGCGTCGAGTCTTGCATTAATAAAAAAAAAAAGGAAAGAAAGCTTTAAAATAAAATAAAAATACAAGGAGTCTGCATTGCATAAGCATTATCAGTCAAACCACATCAGAGAATTTGAATCTCCGTTGTTCTCAGCATTGTCATCGCCAGCATTCGAGGTACCAGCAGTCCCGAAATAGGTATCTCAGGAATAATAATCCGGATCGGCCTCCGGATCAAGACTTGTGAGGATTGGATAAGGAACAATGGGCGACATTGGTGGAGGCACCGGAGACGGATCCCATACTGGGGGAGCCACAAGAGAAGGCTCTCGAGGTGGTGATAGCACCGGAGAAGGGTCTTGTGGTGGTGGCGAAACAGGAGGAGGACAGTATTGAGGAAGCCCTTTGTTATTATAGATAAATGATCTTGAAGTTCCTTTCTGAATGCATAGGCTTCTAGGCCTATGGCTGACCCTACTGGATGCGTAGGGCCATGGGCTTATGCTGTGTTAAATATTCTTTTTCCGTTAGTTTGGGAGAATTGGGGTGCAATTGTAACCCTTGCTAACTTCTGTTGGGCAGATATGGCTGATGGAGCATTTATGATTTGTTGAGGAACCTCGGACGTCGTCCGCTCTAGCCAACTATTGCCAGCGGAAACAAAAGTACACTGATCTCCGATCGGTAACCATTTGAATTGCGCTACTAAAGGAGCCCCGAGACATCATATAGTGGGTCGAATGGTGGCACATACCCGAGTATGTGACATGTGATTCCCGAAACGCATATGTGTGCATCGCCGGTTTGACGCACATGACCTACTATTTCCCGGACTGGGTGCGAAGGGAAATGGGGTGGAAGCAGACTATTCCTGAGTTGCTGTGCGAAGCCCCCGAGCAGTTGAAACTTCGTCTAGCCATTGTAGAGTCATAACTAAAATATTGAGAGAAGAGACCCACCATTCGTGCCCCTACGAAAGCGCATGTGTCACATCATACTGATGTTGGCTATCAATGGTGGCTGATTGCAGCTGTAGAGTCTCGCCGAGCTGGGGAAGCGAGAAGGGGACATGTTGCATTGTCTGTGAAGAGAGGAGGTTGCACGGTGTTCCAAGGACCATTGTCTCGGATCGTGGTACGAAGATTGTGAGTCATTTTTGGAGATCTCTATGGAAGTTACTTGGAACCAAGCTCCTCTTCAGCTCATCTCATCACATCACCCTCAAATTGATGGTCAAACTGAGGTCACAAATAAGACGCTCACTACCTTGCTTCGGGGTCTTGTGAGTAAGAGCTTGCGAGATTTGGATGCCAAGCTTTGTCATGCCGAATTTTCTTACAACCGGGCTCCTTCCTTCGCTTTGGGACACTCACCCTTCGAAACTTGCTACGGGGTCAACTCTATCACTCCCATCGAACTCCTTCCTCTTCCAGTGGAGTCGAGAGCAAGTTTTAAGGCTAGCTAGTGAGAAAGCCACCGAGATCCAAAAACTTCACCAGCAAATTTGCGATGAGATCAAGCGGACTAATGAGCTTTACAAATCCGAGTCAACAAACATCGTCAGGGTATCACATTCAAGACCGGGAGCTTGGTTTGACTCCATTTGAGTAAGAAACGGTTCCCTTCCCGGAGGAAAAGTAAACTTATGCCACGAAGTGAGGGACCGTTCAAGGTTTTGGAAAAAGTGAACGACAACGCGTATAAGCTCGATCTCCTGGGGGACATGGGAGTCTCCTCTATATTCAATATTGGCGATCTTTCACCATACATTGAGCACGACGAACCCGATGCGGATTTGAGGGAAAATCCTCTTCAAGAAGGGGAGGATGAAGAGTTTCGGGTTCTGTTTTCATCCCTTGTTGTTTTCGCTAAGCGAGCCACCTCAACTACCTCGAACTTCGAAGTACAATTCCCGGTGAAATCCGGAAATGCAAGGATAGTCTCGGTCATCCATTGGATGGGCTCCGAGGCCTTCTAAGGAGGCTCGCATGTTCCACCGACCCCGGAGGCCTCGGGACCGTATCGGGCCATCCCGAGATGATGAACTACGAGGTATCGGGGTTCTGGTGAAACCCAGGGTTAATAACATGCAAGGTAAGAGGAGCAGAACAAGGAGAGGTACGCAGCTGCCTCGTCGCGCCCGCTACACCCACCATAGTGCCCACGACGCATTTGGGCGAAACAGGGGGAAGGGACAGGAGAGCGTGCCACCCGCGACCTCCCAGGGTCGTACCCGCGACGCCACTGGCCTAGAATCGTCGCGCCTGCGACGTCTAGCGTAGCGCCCGCAATCCTGCGCAGCTTGGCGATTACCCGGTTCTCGCACAGCCTTAAACAGCTGCTTTTAAGGGGATAATTACTTTTATAAATACACTTTTCACTGTTTTTGAAGGTAGACTTTGATGATTATGCTAATGAAAAGTTAGAGTGCTCTCTAAACTTTCCCTCAAACCTTGTTTTTATTTTATCCAAATGATTATTGGTGGTGTTAGCAAGTCATTCCTTTATTGATTAGTGGTGGATTATCTTTAGCTAATCATGGTGGAGTGTTAGATCTTTGGTGGTGGAATTTCCTTTATCCAAGGTCATATCCAAGCATCTTGGTGTTCAAGCTTTGTGTGATTGTATGATTTTGGTTATCTACTCAAGCTATTTCATTCCCCCCATGCCGATATGCTCCACATATCCTTCCCAAATTGGGAGAATTAGATACCTCCCAATTTTGGGAGGAATGGATTTCTAGCCTTGAGGGATAGATGTTTATATTAAAAAAAGAGAAAAATCAGTTTCGATGTCTTCTTGCTTTTGGACCCATCATCATTTTCCAGCCATCTCCGACCTCAGATAAAGAGAGGGTAGAGAGAGAGAAGACAAATCTCCATAGCTGCCATGGCTGCACCACCGATAAGGTCGCTGACGCCAACGTAACACACTAGGTGCATCGCAACACCACCACAAGGTTGCGACTGCTGACACACCGGGAAACACCAACAAATCCGTCGCTCAACAACTTTTTGTTCAACTGATATTTTTTCCTTCTATTCTGAAAATTTCATCTCTTTTACTTTGGTTTGTGTGTTGTGTCTAACATAGAATTCGGTTTGGTGGAGTAGATTTCTGTGCACTATTGGATTGGGGGAGGGTGAGTGTGAATTCATGAATTTGACTGATGTTTTGGTGGCCGATAGTCGACGCGGAAGCCACTTCCTGGAAAGGGGAAAATTTTTCAATTGGAATGGAAGATGGATGGGCGCAGGATGACAATTTGCTTTATTCCAATATTTGGTACTACAAAGATTAATTATTAAACAAATAAAAAATAAAAGTTGAAGACAAAGATTATTTATTAAACAAATTACTATTACAATGACTGATTATTAAAAGTTGAAAAAATAATTATAACTAATAAAAAATATCAAAATTTTATCACAATAATATATCTTATAATACATGTAATGACTCAAAAATAAAAATAAATTTGATTCCATTCCATAACTGCTCACCAAATAGTACAACTGGAATTTGATTCTATTTCAATTTTTCTCCAAACAACTTTAGTTTTAGTAACTAATTCCATATCCAACCCTCCAAATTTTTAACTTCATACATATTCCATTTATGAAATCTCTCGAAATAGGCCCTAAAGAAATTTTTTTGTTAATTTGACTTCTGGGCCATACTTCATGGTCAATCGCCCTAAAATGTTTGGTTTGTACATCTCGTGGGCCGTGATTTATTGTAAGAGTAGGCCTCGAAATGAGCCCAAAACCTCAACGTTCATACTTTTTGGAGCCTAATCTAACGTCACCCATCATCCCTCTCTTTATTAATCCCCCTCTTTTTCCTCACTCTCTTTCTTTCTCTAACAACCCCACTATCTCACATCAATGGCGTCGACGCTTCTGTTATCAACTCCTTTAACGTCTTCCCCTCCTCGCCACCGCCTCAAGTCCCTAACCCTAACTCCGAAATCCCCAATTTCCCTTTCTTACTCCAGTTCCTCGTCTCACGAATTCGCCACCCATTCAGGAATCACTTCTTCTACTCAGTTATTTTTGAAACCCTTGCAATTTCGCCGGAAATTGCTCGCCGGCACTTCCCTCGGAGAATCCGATGATGATTCCGATGAATTCCTTGTCGGAGAAGACTCGGCTGCGTTCGACCTTGCTAGCCAGAAGATATCTTCGTGGATTTACTTCACCGTCATTTTAGGAGTTGTATTGTTTGCGCTTAATTTTCTTTGGATTGATAATTCTTCTGGTGTTGGAAAGTACTACATCAGCGCTCTTGAGAACATTTTTCAAAGTCCTGAGGTAATTTTTAATTCCTTCTTGGAATTCAAGCTTTCTAATGCTGACTCTGCTGTGGCTTCATGAACACATTTGATCATGTGAATGAGCAAAAGCGGTTAGAAATTTTCGTCTAAATTGAAGCTTAATCTTTGAATTGTAAAGGTAGAAAAGCGGCACGATCGGGTTCTGTCTCAGTTCCATTTTGCTCAACAGGAAACTTCAATGTTTCGGGTTTTGTTTTGCGTTTTTTTTTTTTTTTTTTGGTAGGATGGTAGAGAGAAGGGGGGGGGGGGGAGGGGGTTGTTGTGTCAGTCTTTATGTCATTATGCAAATTGGGCTTCCATTAAGGGTATCTGGTAGTTTAGGTGATTGCTGTAACAATCTCACAATCAGTTTGAGGTTGATGATTTGTATTATGGGACAAGCTAAGCTCCAGCTGCAGAGTGAAGTTTTTTGTGAGAGATTTGACAAGATTAGTGCTTTTGTTATGAGAAATTGTGTGAGCCTGGTCCAGAATTAAGACATTATGTGCAGTTTTGGCAGTATGAATAGCATGTAATGCTGACAAACCATCCATTGCCAGACTTTGTGGACACTGTTTGATTTTGAGGTGCTGGCCTGATCTGAGTTTGGTGGATCCTAGATTAGCAAAACTTACTGCTCGTATATGTTTCTGGTAAACAGTTGTGAACAAGTTAATCTACTATATCATCTTTTACATATTGCAAACATACAGAAAGAGGCTGAAAGGGTTATATCTACTCATGATTGCTGCTTAACTTAAGATTCAGTTTTGATGATTGTCCTGCTTGGTCACTAAGGGATAAAGAGACTGGAGTTTACAAATAATACTGCCAATTCAGCCTAAGAATGTTGCAAAAATCTGAAGCTGTTTGTGATACTAAACAAGACATTTTAGCTGAGTAATCCAATGAATCTCACCTGCATCAGCATGCCATGAAGACTCATGAAGACTGCTGATCTTTTATTTGAGATTAACAAAAAATAATCTTTTTAAAGTCTGGAGATTGTGAGTTGCGAGTTGCGAGTACTAAAGCATGTAGTAGCAACTAGCAACTCTGTATGGTATTCAATTTCTTGGACACGAGAGATGTTTTGGAAAGTGAATGGTGGTTTTGCATGGATAATCTCCTTTCTTTTCTTTTGTTTTTCTGTTGTTCACAATTAGTTGATTCCTATTCATATTAAAGGGCCTTGGATCACTCATGAGGAATATCAGGTCTTGATTCTTTACTTGCCTGTGCAGCTTGTTATGCTGAGTCTTACAATCATATTTGCCGCTGTTCATAGTGGACTGGCTAGTTTCAGGGATACGGGTGAGAAACTAATTGGAGAGCGTGCTTTTCGGGTTTTGTTTGCAGGAACATCCCTTCCACTAGCTGTGAGCACTGTGGTAAGAACATTTCCTTCACACTTTTTTTTCTTCTTTTAGGTTAGGTTAGGTTGGGGGGGAGGGGGGGTTGATCTTATTTGCGATAAATATACATTAGTGCCCCCCCCCCCCCACACACACAAAAAAAAAAAAAAAAATCCTCTGATCCCCATTGCTCCAGGAAATAGGCTATAAATGTATCATGATTTTGTTTCTCTTTTTCAGGTGTACTTCATTAACCACAGATACGATGGGGTACAGTTGTGGCAGCTTCAAAGTGTTCCTGGAGCACATCAACTTGTATGGTTGTCTTCTTTAATCTCCTTCCTTTTCCTCTACCCTTCGACATTTAATCTGTTAGAAGTTGCTGCTGTTGATAAGCCCAAGTTGCATCTATGGGAAACAGGAATCATGAGAATTACTCGCCATCCACAGGTAGATATCGATCATTTCGTTCTTATAATTGGTAGGTGGTAGGTTTTGTGTTAACTGTCTCACTGAAGATATGTTGGTGAGCTTCTATTGAGTACTTTGATGAATATGATAGCAACAAATAATTTATTAACTTGTATGCTTTATTAGTCATCTTCATAAATTATAGTCATCCTCGTATTTTAAAGTCACTTTCATATGACTTATTCATATTAAAACCTTGAAAGGGTCGCCTATAAAGGAGTACGTCACTCTTTGGGGGGATAGTCTCACCAAAGAATCTGCGCATTATTGGAAAGTCTTGGTGTTATTTTTCTTTTAATCTTTTAGTTTTAACAGATTTTGTTTCTGATGGTTGAAATAATGCATAACTGCATACAGTATTGTGAAAACAAAGTTGAATTTACCTCCATTGTTCTAATATCTTGGATATTAAAGCTGTCCTGGGGTGTTCCTTTTCATATATTGGCCCAATTTCTGGAAGAGGGCATATTGTCTCCTTCCTTGATTAATGCACATGGTCCTATTAAATTCTTCTTTGTTGCCTCCTTTGACTTCCTTGAATGTTGCGTATGGTGTAGTGGCTGATCATTCAATTTCGTCCAAGATGGTTGGACAGGCCATCTGGTGTCTGGCTCACACTGCTTGGATTGGAAACTCAGTTGCAGTTGCTGCCTCCATTGGCCTAATTGGGCATCATTTGTTTGGTGTTTGGAATGGAGATAGAAGATTGGCTTTACGATATGGAGATGCTTTTGAAGCTGTGAAGAACCGGACAAGTATCATTCCATTTGCTGCTATTCTTGACGGACGCCAAAAGTTACCAAAAGGTTACTACAAAGAATTCATTCGGTTGCCATATTTAGCGGTGATTGCCGTCACCCTAGGTGCGTACTTTGCTCATCCACTTATGCAGTCAGCCAGTTACAGACTCCATTGGTAGCATATCAGCAGCTGACTGAAAAATTAATAGGAGACCAACATAGTGTTGTAATACTGAATCTATTCAGCAAGATTTCAATGTAGAAGCCACAGGATGTAGAAGATTACATATACAGTTAGTTGTATACTTCACATTTATTGTAAAGTTTCTGCGTGTCTTTCTCCTTGTCTTGGAAGCAGAGTCACTTATGATGTGCTGATGTGTAAGATTAACATGCACAAAGACTTGATCAGTGCGCTATTGCTGACATGATCTGAAAGTTTGCTGCTTACAAAGAGGTTGATCTGTTCACCATTTACTGCTTTAGGTGGTATGTCTTGATTCCATCCACTCATTTGTCATGTAATGAATTGTATAAAGTTACAAATTTCCAAACGATTGTTCTGCACTCACCATTTGTTCTTGGTTATGAGTTATGACCTATTTTCTTTATATAGTCACAATATATTACACATTGTTGGCTGCCATGTCCTTTGTTATTTTGCTTTGGAAATGATATACTGCAGGATCAATTAGCTACTGCTCACGAGCTTGTGCTTGGGCTATGGCAAACAGTTCTGAACCCATGGATGCCAAGGTTGTGTTACCTGTATAGAAGGATAATGTTGTTCTGACCCTCTTGATTTCCAACTGAGGAAATACCAGCTGTGCACAAATTGTGTTTAAGCAGGTAAAGTAATTATTTTCTGGTATAACTGCTGCTTCTTTGGTCTGATTTGATGGCAATGGTTAGAGGAGAAGTCTGCCTTTCATGTCATCAGATGGGTGGACCTGCCATTTCTTTACACATCTGATTTAGGGCAAAGATTCAGATGCTCTAATGTTATGTTCATATCTCTCTCAATTTTGTTACTAATTTGGCAGAAGTGATAGCTGAGTTGGCATAGATTTTGCCCCTCCAGATATTTGTGTTAAGTGATTAATTTGGCAGAAGTGATGATTTAATAGGCAATTGTATTTTCATGAATGATTTGAGATGGACTAGCTTTAACATAACAATGACCTTATTGTTTTTTTTTTTCGATTATTAATAGCCAAAAGGCTAAAAGTTCATAAAACACAGCAAATCGCTTACAAAACTGCAAACAACCACCATCAAAAGAAAGAGGTTACACCCAGACTGCTAAAAAAGAACTCGGCAAGGACTTTAGCACGACCACAACTGTTACACCACAAAAAATAAGCAAGACCAATGAAATTAACTTCTTGGATCATCAGGAACTAGCACACCAATAGCATTGCCAATAATCACATCCCTTCGTTTAATCTCAGCTTCAATGTCATCAAGATTGTCAATTTCAGACAAGTTCGCACGTCGATTCATCTTAGCCTTTTGACCATCCTTTTGCCCACGAACACCTCTACAAGTTGCAAGTGGAGGGCATACTGCACAAAAAGGCGGAAAAAACAAAGTTGGAGAGGAAAAAACGTGGGAATGGTTTGTTCGTTATGTATTTTCTTAGGATCTTTCAATTCGCATGTGTTGAACTTCTAAAGCATTCCGATGAAGCTTTAGCATATTCCTACTATGTTCTCTTTTTTTTTTTTTTTTTTTTTGTTTGGCACTATAATGTGTCCACCAGATTGTTAACAAACAGACCTGTATTTTCACAAAGTCAGGATATGACATATATAATGGGGGAGGGATGTGGAGAAAAATATTGATTTAGTTTCTTGTGGTAGTTAACTGTTTCTAGGTTGGTAGTCTCAGAGTTCTGGGAAGTGGGAACAAAACATATCCTCATAGTAAGCCCCTAAAACTGTCAATTGCAAAATCCAATCTCTTTATATCATGTATGTATTTAGCATGCGTTTAATGTCCAAAGAGTGTTTGGGAAGTGCTGGGCACCAATACGTGAAACGGTGGAGAGTGTCTGTACATCCTCGCATATAATTGTAACTTAGGAAAGGGGAGGGGGCTGTTCAGCATCATGGAAATATGTGATTGCCTTATAATAAGGGAAATATGTCATGTTTTCTCTGTAAGGTTGGGCAAGGCAAATATAAATTTGGGTAAGTTGGGAATCCTGATTTACTTAAAACCGCCCAAATTTGTCCAAACTTACCCAACATTACCTATGTTTATATAAACCTATATTTAACCTACCCAAGCTTAGCTGGGTAGAGAACAGGTCCTACTGTGTAAGCTCCATGAGTTTTTACTTTTTACAGCCATTCTGGTTACCTGCCTTGCAGTTTAAGTACAAGTGTGCCATATCCTTCTTCCCCCACAAGCAAGTTGGGTTTCCTGACTTAACCTCTATTTTGGAGCTGCCCATAGGCCAAATAAGTATTGATTATTTAGAAAAACAGAACCTGAACTCATTTGTCGATAATATAGAAATGAGAAATATTAAAATGTATAATGTGGTGACTTGAACAGTGAATTTTGGTGATTACTTGGGTTTTGTTTTTGTTTTCTAATTTATGATAGACTAAGCACCATTTGACAACTCTTTGGAGATTATTCTGAAAATGTGGAAAATCATGTATAGTGTCTTCATCTCTAGGCTTGTAAAACTTGCAAGAAAATACAAATGTTCTTTCAAGGTATGGTCATATTAGCACAACTTTCAAAATTTTATAATATGATTCCAAAAGCCTTGTTAATGAGTATAATTGACCTGTTGATGGCGTGCAACGCCCTCTAAAACAGACTGGAGCGCTCAAGGATAGTTGAAAGTTGAAACAAGTGAGGACAGATATACACCATTTGAGTAGTTCCAACATTTTCCTCTCAAAATCAAGGGAGTTGTATATATTAGCCTTCCCTAGACTTATTTCAGTAATGTGCTTAAGTAAAATTGTTCTTGACAATGCTGTTTGGTTTTTTCTCCTGATCATGCCACCTGTGTGTACGAACAGGATAGACTAGGAGCCTTCTTCATTGAATATCCAAAATAAGTTGCCACTATTGACAATGCTAATTTTAGTAAGGGCGTTGGATGCAAGGGACTAGTACAAAATAAGGAAACAGACAACTAACTGGAAACACTACTGCACCATCCAATGTGAATTCTGCTGAGGCAGGGTCAACTCTTTCACTTATGGTTATCTGGGTACATTCCTGATTAACTGAAGTGGTAACGGTTCTGTTGGAAGAATATGACATAACTTACTTTTAATTGTAAGATGCGCAGGGGGTGGGTGGGTATTCATCGCTGAGAGCAGACACGTATGAAGTTATCTTTCTCTCTGATTCTCTTGTCTACTTGGCTTTCCAAGTTGTTTTCCAAATAGTTTCCAAAATGGTTTTGTTTTCAGTTTTCAAAACTTTTTTTTAGGTCTGTCGGAATCAACCTCCTCATGCATGCACTTTCGTGTGTGGAGGAAGACTGCTTATATTTAGATCGTCTCAGACCTTACATTAGTGGGATCACAATGGGGATTGTTTTTGCTGCATGGAGAGGTTTGTATTGAATATGTTACCCATCATGACAATTGTGCTGTTTTGGTGGCTGATCATTCTACATTCTAGTCGGCTTTGACATCTCAAACTCAGAGCCCTTCTATTTGCTTCAAGTCTTTTTGAAGATGAGTATGATTAGTTAGCTTCACTTCCGACCCTTGCCCCTCAGTCCTCTGGCAGGATCATTTATGTCAAATCGTTTTCCTCCAGGGTCCAACAATACCCCCATCTAACAATCTTATTCTAAAATCTTTCAAAACTTGCCTAGTTTTGTAAGCAAATAGGAACTTGTGGTCCAAATCTATTAGACCATTTGAGCATGGTACCCATTTCTGGTGGCTATATTTAATCATTTATGATGTTTTACTCTTCCTGAACTTGGAGTGGCTTTCTTGGTTTATTATCCCACAGCTGCTGTCATTTTTCCAGTGTCATGTTTGCTAGTTTTCTGTAATCTCTGGATACTACTGAGTGACTAGTGACTACTACATTATTTGAAGGTCACAATGCTCCTGAGCCTTTTGTTTTTCTGTTGATTCCTTTACACTATTTGTACTGTTTAAGATGGATTTTAGCAGTGCTTGCTCCGACTTTATGCTGTGTGTGAATACTATGGATTAAAATTTGTATGGTTAACTTGATCTCATGGTCCCACTCGTATGAGTTGTAGTCATATGTTTCATAGTTGTCCTAATTGGGATAGTTGATGTCTAGGCTAGTCTCTCGCCTTCTCTCAAGGCTATATTGGGCTTTCCTGATGCATATCCATCACTGATATTATTTGCTTTCATATGATATTATTTGCTCTATCATGTGGCTTAAAATATTCTTTTCTAGAAAAATAATAAGATTTACTCTCTTCGTTCCATATTGATTGACATTTTAACTAACTTATTTTGTTCCAAAATAATTGTCACTTTCCTATTCCCAGTACCTAATTCAAGTATTTTACATTATTTATTAGAGAGAAAAAAGTCAAATGCAATTGAGGTTTGGTAGTTATTATAGTTATATATTGGTATGTGTGAAAACTCCAATTCCGTCAATTAATTTAGAACGGAGCGCGTAGTCTCTATTCTTTTAAGGGGTAAATATCCCATTACCCATATTGACACAAATTTATCCATTTCACTCATACATACAACACTCAGTGTGTTCTTTTAGAGATAAGTTAATATTGAGCATAGCAACAGTTAGTCTAAAAAAGTTTGACTCACTCGATGAGATGAAATCTATGGACTCCCCATCAAGAGTGCCAAAGTTTGTCTCTATATTTACCGTGGTCCAATGACGACTATGAATTTGGCTCATGTTAATTTAAAAAATTTGTGGTCCTTATTTAATAGTATAATTAATTTGGTTATATTGATAAAAAAAAAGTCAGGTGTAGTAAGGGTCCGTTTGGACCTAGGAAAACAACATGGAAAAAATTATTTTGGAAAATGAAAATTCTTTCCTTTGTTTGGATTGAAGAAAAAGGAATAGAAAAAAATAGTTGAAAAATTGCATGGAAAATTTGGGGTAACAAATAATAAAAAATTTTTCCTTCAGAAAAAAAAGGAAAGTTAGGAGAAAAATTTTGGATCAAAGCCAATCTTTCTCTCTATCATTTCTCGTGGCTCCCTTGATTCTCTCTCTCTCTCTCTCTCCCCATCCCCGTGTCCAAATCACATCATATAATCTAGAAAAATGAAGTTTGACATTTAAAATTTCCACGCAATATTAACTTAGTTTCACTAAAATTCACCAAATTTTGATTCACCAGTGCAAATGGTCTAAGATCGGATGGAATTGCAATATTAACTTAGTTTCACTAAAATTCAGGAAAAGAATGGGTAAGTTTGGGTTGAGTTGAAAACTTAAAATGGTTAAAATGTTGGATATTTATTTACCCACCAAAGAACACACCCTTTAATTTTCAATTTTTCCTAAACCTGCCAAACATTACCTTACGTCTCTAAAGAAGAGTGAGACAATCATCTTGTATTTGGAGTGTCACATCATACAATTTGATAAGCACAGTTTTGTTTTCTCCAGCAAGGTGAAGGTGGAACTTCCCATCCAAGGCTGTCTTTATCATTTGTAGCACATAGCAGGATACCAGATTGGATCTTATTTTATTGACAATCCTACTACAACTGTCTGGTTGAAGGTACATATTCCTACTTTCCCGAATAATTTGCCATAGGAAAATAACATTCTTGGAAAGGTTAATTTAAAAATTAGATTACACCTTAACAAGGATGACTGGAGAGCTAATCTGATCCTAGGTCAAATGAAGTTAGCCTGATCGATTACACCTTAACCCAAATTAAATCAACCCCAAATAATTTCATTTCAAGAGTGTTGACTATGTATATCCCTTGCTGTATTCACTATTGTTTGCCCTTGTTGAGTTCATGGTGATTTTCTTGGTATACTGTTTTACATCCGCTTTCTAATTTTCGGTAGTCCATTTCTCATTAATAGTTTTTCAATCTATTAGGATTTTGGTGTGAATATCGTGATTTAAAATAGTATGAAAGTTTGATATGATGATCCCGTCCATATATTTGGTAGGTGTGTTTTAGGATAATTCATGTCTAGACTGAGTAGTCTTACTATCATGACTCATGTCCATTCATGTCATGCTGAGTGGCTACTTCAACGTGACTATCTAAAGGTTGGTTAAACAAGTATTCCTGATGGATACCCATCAGTGACATAAGTATAAGTTGCTGTCATATAATCCAGGAGAGTTAAGACAACTATTTCCTAACTTTGTGTCCCTTGTTGTGTGGCTCAGAAAATTCATGTTTTAATTTACAAATAAATCCTGGGTGTTCTTGGACGTATACTGGGGGCACGTACCTGGCAATTCTGGCGCATTGCTGACTGAATGTTTTACTAGAGGTGTGAGTGTATGTGCCCTTTTCTGAATTAGACACCATAAGAAACAGAAACAGTAGTGTTCATTCTTGTAACGGTTAATCTATCTGGAAATTAGACCATGTAATTCCAACTTTTGTTGATTAGTAAACAGCAACAAGGAGAGAGTTCTGATATCTACAGGCGTCCAAGTTGATCTTAATTGATTGGGTTTTCTTGACAAGTTTATTGGACCAACAGACAATCAATCTAAATAATTAAAGTGGAGTCAAATAACCTAATCTAAACCTTATCCCAGCAGTTTACACATTTGTTTTGAAGCTAGAAGTTTGATGAGTATTGTAATGCACAAATCCTTTCCCAATCAACTGTGCGCCGTATGGCCTTGAAACTTTATCCCATGTTAGATTTGTGAGGTAGGAGGTATCTTTTTGAAACTTGTTTTCAGATGAATAAATCAAGGTGGGTGATTTTTTTGCAAATCTTATTGTCAAATATCGGACGGACGGAGTGATATTTTTACGAAAAGCATGCAACTTCGTTTGCTTGTATTTATGTTAGATGCTTGTTGGGGTTTAGGTCTTTGATATGGCTTTAGTTATCCCTTTTCTGCTTTATTTAGACAAGTGGGTTATTAAAGTCTCTTGTATGTCATGCTTGGTAGGGCTGTTGGGGACTCTGTTTATTGACTAACAATAGTGAACCAATCAGTCCGAATCATGCCTTTGCATCGCATCATCCACAGATTTGGCATCTGTATTGTCCTCCAGATGTGATCATCTTTCAGAGTTTTCAGACTATGACTAATTAATCCCTTCCCTAAACAAGTGTATAATTTGTTCTACTTTGTTTTTCATATATAGATTGCATATATGAAATTCTTCTTGTTCTGCAACTCTATGGTTAGAGATTTAGATATAGGCAACCTGATGCCTAGCTTTATCTGAAATTCACAAATAGTGTAACTTTAATTTGTCCAAGTATGTAAATTGGTATTATATTGATGTTATCCGACATATAGGAATGTCTTTTTGCAAAATAGGCAGGCTTTTTCAAGTCATCTTTTGGTTTGTCAGGGCTTTTAAATTATTGGACAAAGAACATGGAATAAGTAGAGGGAGCAAGAAGAGCCAAATGAAGGGTAACCACCAATTGAATTTTATTGCCTTTGATGCATGCATTGCATTGTGAAATGGAGGGAATAGTGAAGCAAAATGGACCCGAGGGGATTTGATTTCACAGTTCATTTTGGTTATCCGCTTGTCTTAATTTCTCTCTCACAAACTCTATCTGCTTAGGATTTGCTCCCTCATCAACTACATGGCTTGTTTCCCAAACAGAAATCCCATAATAGAAACCACATGCACCATCCCTACCTAGTTTCCCTGGCTTCCACAAATTCATCTCATTACTATCTTTAACTTGTTAGAAACAAGTCGAGATCCATGATAAAGATCAATCTTCTTAACCTTTTCTTCTTATGGATTGTGCCTTAGAAGTTACAGCATGCACCTGTAAAAAGTTTGCAAATTAGTAAACTACAACTCAGAGCCATACAACTTTAATATCTTAGTACTTTACATTATTAAAATCAATTAGCTTTTAAAAAAATATTTTCTTAATTTATTTTTAGGAGTAAATTATAATCATTATCAATTCATAATTTATACTTAATATTACTGAAAAAATTCATATCATTGTATATTTCTTGATTCGAATAATTTGTAATGCAAATTTAAATTATATGATTATAAAGCATAGTAAAATTAATGTATATAAGTATATAACTTATAATATCCTTATTTTATAATCACCAACTAGAGAAAATAAAATTTAAAATATATTTTTATGTTGTACATTAGGAGTCACGTTGAAAACTATATTTACTTTAAAAAAAAATGTAACTTTTGATGTTTATTAAATTCATATGGTATAAATTAGTTTCGTAATACACTAATAAAGTCACTTTGAAAATTGTCGAGAGAATATTTTTTATATAATAATGGTATATTTAACTCAAAAAACGCATCAACTATAATGATAATTCTATGTTTTGTGTATTTTAAATTTTAGTAGAATACAAAATACCTATATGAAGAATTTTTATAGAACTTAGCCCTATTTTTTGGTTAAGTTGGATATAACTTTCCCAACTTATCCTAACTTATCCAAACTTATCCAAACCTAACACAATTCTCCAAAAAAAAAATATCTACTCTAAAAACACGTACAATTTCCCAAAAAAACATCATAACTTATTATAATTTATCCCAACTTACCTTAACTTATCCATCTAAATATGAAAATAATGTAACCAAAGAATAGTGCCTTAACATCTTAAATTTTAATTTATTTTTGAATGTGTAAATAAAACAATATGGGGAGAAAAGCTAAAAAAAATGTATTTAATCACACAATAATTACAATAACATATAAAATGCTTTTAGTTGATCACTAAACAACATTATATTATTATAAATAATTGAGGTTTGGGTAGGTCAGGAGTATCCCAACCCCCCAATTTTTTTTACCATCTAGGCTTGTTAGTTTCATTCGGTAACCAGACACATACATACATACACATATTATGAGTTTTTTGCTTTTTGGACCCTGAACATTGTGAATATTTATTATTTGATCCACATATTAGAAAGTTTATTTTTTGGACCTTATACTTTGTCTCCGACAACAATGTGGACATTGTTAGATGAGTCCGACCCAAAAAAGCCCTTATTGACGTTTCAGTCTTTTTTCCTTCTGGCCTTGCCCTCTAATTATTCATGAACTTCCAAGTTTGCCCTTCATTTATTCATCCTTAATTTCCCTTCACTTATTTATTACTACCAAAATTCTCACATTTTAATTTACACTCTTCCTTATCTCCTTCTCCCTCACTGCTCGACTCCCCCATACCATCTCTCTTTCTATCTTCTGCTAATTGCCATTTTGATTTTTCTTCCACCCCCTCTCACTCCCCCCCCCCCCTTGAAACACCAACTTGGAACCCAACGTTATGAATAATTAAAGGGCAAGGTCGGAATCTCCAACCACCTTCGAATCTGCAACCACTTGGTTGAATCTCCATTGTCAGAGTCAAAAACCTTTAAAAATTGATAGAAGGGATATCGGAAAGTTTATGTATCATTTGGGTCTTAGCTGGAGTCAAACTTAACATTGACCATATTTTTTGTGTATCCAAAGTATAAGGTCCAAAAAATAAACTTTCAAATGTGTGAAACCAGATAATAAATACCCCTAAAGTTGAGGGTCCAAAAAGCAAAAAACCACACATATTATATATAGACGCACACATAAACACCCACACATGTATACACACATATGTAACAGTAATTTAAAAAATTTTATTATTATAATAATAATAAGAATAATAATAACAATAATAATAATAATAATAATAATAACAATAATAAGTATTATTATTATTATTATTATTATTATTAACTACTATAAAAAGGACAATTTCATTGTTATTGTTGTGGAGCTTAGTCTGTCTGCTTGCTTGTTTGTGTTCACACACGAATTTGCTATATCGCCCTTGGATATAATAATTAATCAACAACTTACCTTTAACTTGTGTTCACATACGAATTTATTTTTTTTGCCCTCAAGTAGAATAACTAAACAATATTGGTCGATGAATATCTGGTCAGGGTAAACACGGGTCGGGTGTATTTTGATTTCAGATAAATAAATTTCACTCTAAAAATGTGACTCGGGTGTATTTCAAATTCAGGTTAATACGGGTCAGATGTTATTTGCTAGTGAAAAATTCTTTTTAGGGTAAATACGTGTGTATATTGGTTTCGGATAAATTGCACTCTAAAAATATGACTCGGGTGTATTTCGAGTAAATTCAAGTAAGTAGAATAATTTTTTTTTTAGTTTTATGTGAATATATTTTGATACAATTATAATATTTATACAATGAAAACGTTAAATTCTTTACATGCGACAATTTTTAAAGGATTTTATATAGTTTGAAAACTAAATTATTTCACATCGTATTTGAAAAATAAATATAATACTATATACAAATTACATGATATTATATAATTGTTTGTAATTTTTTATATTTATTATAATCTATGGTAATATCTATTTAATATAATAAATTTCATATATGTTATTACACCAAATTTATATTGCAGGACTATAATTGTTAGCCCGTGCAAAAGCACGGGCATTATGTACTAGTTATTAAGAGTAGTACTAGCAGCAAGCCAGCAACAATGAGATAAATCCAAGAGAGTCAAAAAATGAATTATTAAAAACTATCACTGCGACTGATTAAAACAAGTCAATACTAATAAAGTTGTAGTGTACACAACTGCCATTAAGCTAACTTTCAAATATAAACACCAATATATTATTTATTGCATTTCAGGTAATATTTGTGGTTCTTTATAATTTTCCGTCCGCAAAACTGTGAAATTAAGCACAGTAAAATTCCAAAAGCAGTAAAGTTGACTGCGCTGATTTGGTTATGCAGTATGCCCGTATGCACCAACTTCCACAAGTTCATTTCCATTTCACAACTTTATGACTAATTAAGAATTATTCCGTTTTATATTAATTGACATATTTTAAAAATTTTCATATATCAATGTATAACTAAAAAATTATCCACATAAATAAATAATACTATTTTCCAATGTGCTTTTTCCGATATCAAGATGTAAGTAATGAGAGAATGTGAGTAGAAGTAGTTTTTATTGATTGAAAAAATAAAAAGTTAACATAATTATTAAAATTAAATAATTAAATTAGGTATTAACAAATGTAAAGTCACAATTATTTTGGAACAAAAAAAATTAGTTTACGTGATAATTAATATGGAACGGAAGGAGTAGTCCATATTTTTTTTATAATGTTTTTGTGGGATCGGGAATCCATTAATCAGATCTTTAATTTTGTTAGCTGTTGGCTTTGGAGAAGGACTTTCCAATCAACTACTCATTTTATAGCACCCCTCGATCTATGTATGTTTACAACTTCTATGTATACGATTGATGTCAACTGTCAACCCCCTGTACCTCCTTTTGGGCTTCACTAACTTGTCACTTCCATGGAAAAGTATGGCAACTTAGTAAACTTTAATTAGCTCTTGTCGCTTATCATTATCATCCTCTCACAAAAACTGTAGGAAAGAAGGTAAACGATATTTGCAAAATTTTTATGAATGTTTAAAATATTTTCATGTTAAACGAAAGTAATGATGTATCTGATAGAATGGAAATATTTTCCCACTTTTCACTACTCCCTCTATCCATTCCATATTAATTATTCTTAATTAGTTGACTGTCACAATTTTTAATGTTACTTTTCGATGGGTAATTTTTTTATATTAATATTTTATTTATAATTGCAATATTGTACTTTGTTTTTCGTTACGAATCCAATGGTAGTAATTTTATATAACATACCATTATTATGGAACAGAGGTAATATTTGATATGCAAATGTAAGGAAAATATTTTTGATGGGAAATTGTTTTCCTCCCCATTAGAAAAATTAACTTTCGTGCTCAATCGAAAACTATTTTTTAGACTGGGCTCTCGCGCTTCCTCCCCCCTCCCCATCTCGCCAATCCATCTAGGGTTAAAAATTGGATCGCTTATTTTTGTTTGTTTCCTCTCTCTTGTCTATCAAACTATTTTCTAGGGTTTCTTCCTTAGTGATCTTTGGTTACCGCTGTTGCTTATCAGATCCTCTTTCACCGCCTCCGACAATGAAAAAGCACACTACGTAATTAGTGTGGAAATTCTAGAACTACCAGTATGTTATTTTCTATTCATTTTTCATTCAATTCGCTCCATAATCCCATTGCACTTTTGTTTTAATAATTTTTCCCCAATGTGTGTTGGTGGATTATTATAAGTGAATGAGTCTTTAACCTTCTCCCTAAATCGGACCACCTCTTGGCTGTTGTCCAAGGTCGCTGGAGGGTTCATGGCCTCTCGGGAGGTTGGTGCTCTAGTTGCCGGGCTACGTGCCTTTCTGTCTCTTCCCGATCCTTCACCTCTCTGCACGCCTCCTCCCAAAACCTGATCTGTCGTCTCGGTCGCCATCCCAGATCGCAGGGTTGCTTTTGGCCACCGTCTCTAGTCGTTGGGGGTTCGTCGACCCTCTGGGAGGTCGTGTTGCTGGGCTGCGTGGCTCGTCGCCGGTTCTCTACTCGTTAACTCCGACTCCTTCTTGTCGGTGCTGGTGCTCAAGTCTCCAAGCCAGGTGTATTCATGCTCCTTCTTTTCTCCTGATGCTGGTTGCTTTTGGGGTTTGTTCCTTACTCGAAACTATGGGGAAGTTAGGATCGGAAATTAGCCCATGTAAGATCGTGGATTATGTGTAAATTATAGAATTGTAACGAGGATTTTGGACGATAAAATCGTAGGATCGTAAATTAGGATCGAGATTTTAATAACTATGGTCTCAGGTCTAACTTGTTGGGAGTTGGGTTTGTTGATGTTTTGTGGGTTTCCTCCTGTTGTTTTGTTAGGGTCGAAATGGACAGAATTGACCTAGGGCCTATGCAAATTCATGTGGATGATGGAAATCCATTCATAGAACTCATAAACACTACAAACTAATTTTTAGGGTTTTGGTATTTTGGAGATGAACAACAAATACAACAAGAATTCAAGGGGATATGGATAATTATAAAGAGTAAACGCTCACCCAATTGAACTAAGATGTTCAATCACTTACACAAGGACCCTCCACAAGCAAAGCACCATTAACCATCCAAGAAATCTCACAAAGAGTGGATGAAGAACACCCACTCACAAGGAAGAGAAATCACCAAGCAATTTCCATCCAAAGGATTAGCTTTCAATGATTAGAGTTTTGAAAACCCACAATTACAAACTCTCCAATTGAGAGGATTTTTGAGTCTAAAGCTCTCAAACTTCTATCTCTAATATGTGTCATCTGCCCTACAAAAAGACTTACAAGTATATATAAGAGAAGGGGGAAAACATAACCAAAAGAGAGAGATAAAAGCCGAAAAACGACCTGTCGTGAAATGGCACGATTGTGCCATATGGTACACGATCGTGCTACTCAAAACAACCCAAGAATGGCCTGTTCGAGAATGGCACGATCGTGCTATCTTATGGAACGATCATGCAGTGCCTTCTGGAATAATGGCACGATCGTGCGGCCTGACGGCACGATCGTGCTGTTGGCAGTTTCTTCTTGCTGACTTCAAACATGCATAACTTCTTCATCCGGACTCCGTTTTAGACCATAATATATCGTTGGAAAGCACTCGGTGTCTACTTTAAGCTCTCAAAATTTGAAGTTCATCAGAGTTGTATTGAAGGAGTTATGATCGAATCAGTGAAGGCACGCGCATTTCGAACCTTTGAACGCCATCACCACCTTGTGTTTATTCTTGCCGATGGTTCCAGAGCCCCTTAGAAGGCTCGGGAATGGTCCTATTGAGACATTAGATGACATCCTATGGCCCGGGGTCTTTGTAGAATGAAACACCACTCTCCTTGATGACCATAATGACCCGTATTTACCATGAAATGGACGTTAAAACCGGGTTTGATTCGAGAAGAGGAGAGGGTGGCTTGAAGCGAGCCGGTGGCCATAGACGAACAAAAAAAAAGCGAACCGATCGATCCCCCATACGGTTCATTGACCCACCAAGCTGAAGTTATAGATACTAAATCGTGATGGAGATGTGAAAGTTTCTTTTGGTTGTTGTAAGCGCGAAAGTCCTTGCTGTGTGAATTACATTTACGCTACCTGACATTTGTTGTAATAATTTTTGCACACCCGACATTTGTGAAATAATTTTTACCTTACCTGACATTAAGTGAAAGTGATTTTTAGTGGCAAAATCCGGTCACTTGTCATTGGAAATAAAACGATGAAAGGATCATTTAAGTCATTTCCTTCTCAATATTAATGGACAACATGATACATTCACATAGTCATATAGGGGCATTATTGTATTTCCTCATTTCTGATAAGAAGTGACCAAATTTTACCACTAAAAATCATTTTCACTTAATGTTAGGTAAGGTGAAAATTATTTCACAAATGTTGGGTGTACAAAAATTATTACTACAAATATCAGGTAGGGTAAATTTAATTTACTCGTTATTTATGTTTAGCTGTTTGGTTGTAACCATTTTCTTTTGGAGATGGTTGTTTGCTGTTTTATATGCGATTTCCTGTATTCTAGGAACTTTTAAGCCTTTTGACTCTCAATAATCGTAAAAAAGTGAATAAGTCTTTAAATTATAAGGTTACATTTTTATAGCTTAGGGTATCATATTTCCGTACTCTTGAAATGAGTTTTATGAGCATATGCATTTAATTTTATGCACAAATACATAAAGTTAAGACCTTCATCATTTGTGCGTGTGTTTATGCACAAATACACACACAAACACACACACAGTATTTGTATTTATAATTGGGGTTTTGGCTCCAAATAATCCATCTTGAGGGCTTTGTGATTAAAAGTAATCCAAAGTGAGTTTTCGGCCAATGACAATATATACTTTTATCTTATTTTCTCATAACATAATATTGCATTTTCCGGCAACGGAAAAATGATGTGGCAATCGAACTATGTGACATTGGTAAAAAGTATAGACTCTTATCAGTCGAAAAGTCACTTTTTCTATTGATTTTGTTGTAGGAAAATGTTAATATTATACTATGGGAAAATAAGATAAATGTAATATAGTTTCATTAGCCAAAGGGATATTGGATAACAATATACTGACCTTTGGGGGTATTGAATTGTAATATACCGACCTTTACTATTGGACAACAATATCCCTGACCTTTATACTTAGATAAGATTATTATACCAATAGTGACTAAGGGGGTGGTGACTGATTAATTGGTCTTGATTCTGATGTGACAGGAGGAGGAAAATAATATGTCATTGCCCAATAACCCCGTTAACCCCTTCGTTTTTCTCACTAACCCACGTTAAGAAAAATCGGCCCTAACACAGTGACTAACGGGGTGGTAAACCAGTCTTCATACTGACGTGAAACACAACAAGCCAATGTCTTGTAATGTGGGTTAGTGAGAAAAACTAAGGGGTTAATGAAGTTATTGGCTTGGGACAACTTTTTCCCTTCGCCAACCATGTTAGCGTGCATGGAGACCGGTTCACCACCCCCTTAGTTACTGTTGGTATAATAATGTCACCCATGTATAAAGGTGAAGGATATTGTTGTCCAATAGTAAAAGTTGGTATATTATAATCCAACACCCCCAAATGTTGGTATATTATCATTCAAAAATCCTTAGCCAAAAAGTCACTTTAAATTATTTCTAATCACAAGGCTCTCACTACAAATTATTTGGGGCCAAGATACCCTATTTTAGGGCGTATTTTAGGGGTACACTTAACCCAACGACCTCAAAGCGAATAAGGTAGGGAGGGGAGGGGGTGTCAATGCCCTAAATAGGGTCCACACCTTCCATTCAACATTCGCGCATCCTGGTAAATATGAATGTTCCTCCCAGGAATCGAACCCTGGAGGAAGAGGATAGAAGCTTGGGAAGCTTGCCACTAAGGCAAGCCCTAATTGACGCGTCTTGAATCAATATTATTAATAACTATCTTGAATTATTCATAATTCAAATTTTTGTAACTTTTAATAATATTTTCTCTAATAATTATATATATATATCTGTCAGCTATAAGAGTATAACACTTATAATAGCTAGGTCAACAAATATAAATTTTAGTCTAATTTGATCAACCATAGTAGTATAGCTGTAGAGAATGCACATATTATGCATAGTTTTATATTTATAAAAAAAATCTAAATAAATAATTATTTTTAGGGTTTTTGGCTCAAAATAATTTGAAGACGGAGGTTATTGGCTGAAAATAATCCAAACTCACTTTTCGGATTAAATTAATTCAAATTTTTAACATATTTACTCAGACTAAACCGAAATTGATTTTTGGTGTCGGAATGCTGACTGGACAGCCTGAGCACGTGTTTCTTTAAATGATTTTGGTTTTGAATTTTTTTTAAGCTTATGTAGACCCCAACTCACTTAAACTTATAATGACATAGCAATGGATTAAAAATAAAAACACTTTAACATAATAAATTTAGTCTTCCAACCCCAAAAATTAAAAATTTGACACAACCCTAACTGTTTGCCTTTTTTCTATTTCCTCTCAGTCTTCTCTCTCCTTCTTCGTCATCTTCTGTAGACCTCAATCAGCATTCCGAAGCCGGAAATCGGTTTCGGTTTAGTCCGAGTTAATAGGTTAAAACTTTGGATTATTTTCAGCCAAAAAATGAGTTTGGATTATTTTCAACTAATTACCTCCGACTTCGGATTATTTTGAGCCAAAAACCTTTATCTTTGTATAGTTTATAACTTATAATGGCCCCTAAAATAATGAAACATACTTTTATAATTATTTAAATATTCATTTTCTTAATTTTTTGAGTAATTTGGATATAATTCAATATTATTATTAACCATCTTAGATTAAGGCGCCGTTCTTTTGTACGATTGGTTATGGTTGGTTGCAGTGCGACGTGGAGAAAATTTAAAAATTATGGTTGGTTGGAGAAATTTGTGGTGGAATGTGCAAGATTGTGGTGGATTGTAGAATGTTGTGATGTAAATAATTGTAAGTGGGTTGGTATGTTGTGGTGGGTTGTAGTGGATTATGGTGAAATATGGAAAATTTTGGTGCAGTGTGATCGAAACCACAATCACCCAGCCGCATAAAAGAACGGACCCTAAATGCTTATCATTTTACCTTTCTTCAATTAGAAACCTTTTCTCCATTAATAAACGTTGAACACGAGACATTGCTTATTTAAGTGAAGGCAAAATATTTAAATAGGTGTGTGGTGGTAGATTATGTACTTACATTAGATCATGTATAATCTGAAAAAGAGCATCTTCTAATCATATATTTGGGTATTATCAACATTGCCATCTTATGATAAACCAAAATGATAAAGTTCATATATCTGAAAAATAATTTAGTATCCAATGGCCGAAAAGTGTATCTAATAGAGAGGGATAGTTGAGTTTAAAACAGTAATCAATCACATCCTAATAATCTTGAGTTTTGTTCGTAACTAACATGGCCGGCTTGGATTATTCTAATTAATTAGCATCTGCATAGTTATCTACACTCTTCAATCAGCCCTTTGCCCCTTTCCCTTTGGCCCACGATTCATGCGAGGTGATATGTAATGTGACCTACTCACCTAACTATTCAATTCAACATCAATATAAAATGTCCAACATTCTAACCTCCACAATCAGCCCTTACTTCTTGGTTTCCACCAATTCATCACCCCCCCCCCCTTTTCTCTTTTATTTATAAACCCATTTTTTTTTTAAAAAAAAAGGGGGAAGAAATTGTGTTTTCAAAATAGAGGGCCAGGAATTCGTTGTAGTATTTTGTTGCCTTGTTGTTAATTATTGATTCACTCATTCCCTTGTTAATTGATATATACCTACTTGTAAACAATGCAAAGAAAGTCGTGGGAAAACCAGACTTGCTCCCCTCCCAAAACCCAAAAATCATTGCCATTCTGAAATGGATCATCTTGAGCATCTTAGGCAGCAAAAACACAAGCCAATGTTGAACATCCATGAAAGACCCTCCTCCATTGTTAGAGCCCAATTTGCATCAAAAAGAGACGCATCTTTCTCGTCGTATCTCCAACCGGGTCACCTTCACAAGCAAGAGGTGCAGCAGAAAACAGAGGAGTGTGATCAAATAAGCATCTTTGATGCAGCAGAGTACTTCAGAAGCGAGCAGAAGGAGCAAATGCAAGCAGGGTCACCTCGAGTGTTTGATCTGTCATCCATGGGCAGACTATCCTCTGTGTCATCGGTTGACAATGGCAACTATCGCACCAGGTCTTTCCATGCTACGCCCACATCCTCCTCTGAGGCCAGCTGGAGTAGCCAAACTGGTTTGCTACAACCCAGTCAGTCTGGCTCAATGGGCATCACCATCATCAAGAACCCTTCCCCTTCCCCTACCACTAACAATACTCCCATCACATCCACAAAGTGGGGGAAGATAAGTTCTAAGTGGCTTATTTCTGGTCGAAAATGTCCCTGCTCTGGGAAGAAGTCTGTCCAAGTTGAAGAGAGAATCGAGGCCAAGACACCTAGGATGGTTGACCTTGGGAGGTGCTCCTCTTCAAATGGTACCAGCTATCCCCCTTCTTTATACTCCATCAGGCAAACTAGTCCCAAAATATTGCCTAGTAATGGCAACTTTGGGCTCAGTCCCATCCCCAAGAAATTCGACTATAACAGTGGTGCAGCTAGTACCATCTCCGGCAGTACAGCCACTACCATCGCAGCAGCCAATCACCCAGTTGGGTCATATCCTTGTTCTATGAACAATGTCATGAATACCCCAAATGGGTTCTCAAATCATCCAAAGGTGATGAGCATCAGCGCTACTAATACTGCGAGTCCCACTGTGGTCGCAGCTAATACTCCGACAGTGACAAACGGGTTCACTTTCCCAGTGCTGGAAAACCCGCCAGTTGGAGTGAAGAAGATGTTCAATGTGATCGCACCAAATCATCCAGTAGACGACCCACACAGGGACTCCCTAGAAGTGTTCCAACCAAGGAGTTTGCCGAGATCAAGGAGAGCCAGCTATGAAGAGGACACAGCCTTGAGCGATGGCAGCTCTGATTTGTTTGAACTTGAGAGCTTCTCAACTTCCAATTTCAATAATAGTATGATGAGCGTGAATCATCATCATCATCATCATCATCATAGTAGCTTCAAGAGATTTGGGAGCTCAGTGTGTAGGCACAGCCTAGATGAGGAGACTGAGGTGGAGTCGGTAGCCCCCACAGAATGCTATGCGCCTAGCGAAGTCAGCGTTGATTGGAGCGTTACGACTGCAGAGGGATTCGAGCGGTCCAGCCTGGCAAACTTCTCGGAGGTGGGGTACGGTGCCATGAGGCGTGAGATGGACAACAACACCAATACTAATAGTGGGAATGATGAGAAGATGATGAGGAATAACAAAGGAGGTGGAGGGGGGTTATTGATGAGTTGTCGATGTGAGAAGGCAGTTAGTGTGGGGCCAGGTCCAGTAAATAGAAACATGGGGAGGAATCAGCATGTGGGTGGTAGGCCTAAGGAAGATGGTTCCACTGCTACTGCTAACCATGTAATAATCTCAAGTAGTAGTATTGCAGGTGCAGGAAATAATAATGTTGTTGGGGGTGGAGTTGGGGTTATGGTGGGAAGGTCAAGGCCAAATCTTATGCCAATGCCTTTTGCAGCATGACCAGTTTTTGTACTGCTGGCCCTGGATTTACCCATTTATGGCTAGGGAGGGAGTATTCATGGGGAGCATTCCCATGTGTATGTTTAATTAATCTCTTCCAACTTGTGTTGTACCTTCCCATCCCATCCCATGCATGGAGGGAGGGTGTCTACTGCCTACCTAGTTAGGAATACCACTCTATCTCTTTAACTACGCGCTTCTCTTCATCTGTTTTTTTTTTATTTTCTTGGCTACTTTACTTAATTTGGTGTTTTCTCAGCATTCATAGGATTTATTTTCCATTTCTCCTTTCGGGGGTTCCTCTTCATTCAAGTTCCACAATGGGTTTTGTAAGTTTGTGACAATAACATGGCTAATCATTTTGTGCCTTGAGATGCGTTCATAACAACCCTTCTCTGCCTCTTATATCATATTTTACTAGTATAAACTAAATATTATGTTTGGACATTTCCCTATCATAATGTAACGTAACTCTTAAATGAATAATAGACACATTGATGTAATGTTGCAAATGTGATTAAACATCATTATAAGCTTTACCTTTATTTGAATAGTATACAAGGAAGTAAAAAGTATTGCAATAAATCTAAATATACTGCATATACAATACATATAACATTGATGGTTAACATGTATTTAACTTAGAAAATCGTGAAAGATCATCACCTGGTTTATAACTATGTATGCAGACATAATTACTTTTAAACAACCCTTGTAATTAAATTGTGTCATGTGTACATATACCAACTGTAGCATGTGAATAAAAAAATGTAAGTTAAAATGCCTTCAATTGAATATTTATGGTTCATATAATAATCTCTATTCTAAGAGCATATGCACTGGTTGGATAAAACTTATTCCAATCAACCCACTAATATTCCATTACATTCCTTAACAATGATATTGTAAACACAAATTTCGAATCTAAAATAAATAAAGACAAGAAAATTGAGAAACAAATTAATTTGTATTAATATTCGAATGTATGCGGGTACAATCTCTGTATTAAATACAATAAAGTAGTCTTTGATTCGATCTTCTGAAATTTGGGTGAGCCGAGAGCGCGAACGCTTTATCTCGATCTCGAATGTAGGTCTAGCTGAAGAACTGTGTAGCAGCTCTTGAGCTGAAGGGGTTGAGCGTTGATCTCCTTAGTGCTTGGTAGTTGGAAGCTGCTCGAAGGTTGACCGTTTGCAGGTTAATTATTGGTTGCAGTTCTTCAAGTTCTTCGATGCGAGGGCTTGAGTGCTTGGTCTCAATCGATGAACCAGATGAAGAAGATGACTGTAGTCTTTGATGTGAAGAAAAGTCGTTGAACTAGCAGGCATTGGTCCTTGGCGCTTGATAGTTGGAGGTCGCTTGTAGTTCGATCTTCTGAAGCCTTTGGAGTGCAGAATGCCGAATGCTGCCGGTGGTAGACTGCAGAGTGTAAACTTCCGGGTGTCTTGTCGAAGAGCTCTGTTGTTATTGATCGAGACGTGTTGAAGTCTTGGAGACTCGATCTTGAGCTTCTACAAACGTCGACCCTTGGCGCTTGGTAGTTGGATGTTGCTAGCAATTTGATCTCTTGGAGCCTTCGGATGCTGACTACTGAATCTCCGGGGGGCATTAAAAATGAAGGGGAAGGACCCCTTTTTATACAATTAATGACACTCAGGTACCCTATGTTTAGTGGTATCTAATTTTTCAGCCCACTGTTTTCAAAAATGGTTTTTTGGGTACCAATCTTTTGTGGTCACTAATTTCTGGGTACCAATTTGTCGACACTACCGACCTTCCCGGAGATTCCATTTGACCGGCTGTTGACTTGTAAAAAGATATGTTTTGACGGATTTGCCCTCGGTATTTATTCTCCTCTCTTTCTCTTTCTAATCCTCCGTATTAAATACCTCGGATTCTCTCTTTCCCCTTTCTTCTTCTTCCCGTTTCTCTTTCGCCGATTCACAATTTCATCCATCCACCATCCACCTCATCATTCAATCTTCCTTTCTTCTTTCACCTTTCTTCTTCTTCTTGGATTCTCGCAAATTGAAAAGATTTTCCCATTCTGCTATTCTAGCTCCCTTCCCTTTCTCTCTCAACTCTCCTGAAATGTCTCTCTCGACTTTCGGTTGGAAGCCATGGAAACCGAGCACTAAAGCTTGTCTCCCACAACCAACACTATTCTCGCCCCTTCCGGACTAACTCCGGCACTGGTGACCTGCAATTCTTTGTTCAGTCTTTCCTTCTCCAATTCTTATTTCCTCTCTTCCAAATTGATTTCTTTAAGATTGTCGACTCTGAAGGTTAACCCTAACAAGTTCTAATTTTTGAGAAGGTTGAGTCAGAATGGAGGGATCCTCATCAAACACTACCTCGGGGATCATTGTCAACTCAGATGATTTGTGCCCAAATTGTGGGCGTCGTGGCTCCAGGCGAGTGTCACAATCGAAGGACAACCCAGGAAAGGCGTACTTGAGGTGTGTACCATGCTCAAAATTCATTAGGTGGCTACCAGTGAAGTCAGAAGAGTTTGAGAAGCAAGTGATTACCCTCATGACTGAAATGAAGGAAGAGATTGCTCAAGTTATGCATCAAGGTCAACCATGGAGGCATCTAATACTCACCTAGAAGGTAGAAGAGTTCAAGTCTCTCTTTTATCTCTCTACTTGGAAGGGATCAACTCATGCGGACGTATACTTTTGCTCCTTAATTCAAGGACCATGAAGCTATCATAGAAGTCATCCTAGAAGGGATTATTCTACATTCCAAGAGCTTTCATATGGTTCAAGAATCTTTGAATTTGGATGAGAATCCAAGGAGTTATTCATATTTGTAATATAGTTTAGTATATTGTTTTCTTTATGATGTAAGCATTAGGATGAATGATGTAAGCCCTTAAGGGGTCTTTTCTTGAAGCTAGGTGACGCCTAAGGGGTGGGTTGTAGCTATAAATACCCCCTCCTAGGTGCTTGTAATTCATTCAATTCATTCAAGTCATTCACATTGAATTTTTCAAACACATGATGTGTTCTCTCTAGCATTTGTGCTAGGTGTTTTCGTCTCTCTTTTGTGGGATTCGAAATATCCCCTTCTTCTAGCTAAGGTTGGCATCCTTAGTGGTGAAAGGAAGGAATTGGAGTATTCTTGGAGGTGGTGAATCTGTATCCTTCAAAGAATCTTCAAAAGCCATCAACTATCCATCTACCAATCGTCCATTATCATCCATTTTCGAGTGCTTCATCAAGAATTCAACAAGAATTCATCAAGCATTCATCAAGAAACGTGAGTTCTTCAACATTCACGTCCAAGCATTCATTCGTCATCATCATTCATCATTCAACATTCGTCCATTCGTTCACTCGTTCATTCATCATTCATTTTGTTCATTGTTTCCAATTGTTTGGTAACTTTCTTTCATAGTTTTTTTTTCATCCATTTCTATGCCATTTTTGGTTCTTTGGAACTTTGAGAAAGGAGATTCTTATCTTCGCTTTTAAAGATCCTTAGATTTTGTGTAATGAGATTCAAAGAACCATTTATTTCTTACTTGTATGTTTAGTAATTGTGGTAGGTGTTTATGCAATAAGGAAATATTAAGGGACCGAATCATGACTTGTTTTGGACAAATGCAGTTGTTAGATGTAAGGCGTCTTGGTAATCTATGTATGTTTTTCTCATATGCAATGTAATGGAAGCATTGTTTGGATAATGGAGATTGATTCACGCAAGTTATGATTCACAAATGTAAATGATCAAGTTTGAGTCTTTTGCTTCCTCCTACCACTCCAATCTTGCTGTAAGCCATGCATTGTCACTGATTATGCAAAATCACACAATATATTAAAAGTAGAACCATTAAAACCACTAAACACCAACATGCTCCAAATAAGAAAGACACTACTGATTCATTGCAAAATACACAAGTGTGCAAAGTGCATCCATTCGAATTGTCATCGAAAGTGCCCTTAGCAAAATCATGGTTTGACATCCAATCAAAAGCTTCCATCATGCAGCTGTACGAGCAAACTTAAACTAAAACATCCACAGTCTAACAAAGTGCTTAAGATAGGTAGATACATTGTACATACTTGAAAACTAAAACTTAAAATTAAACATTCTCCCAGCTCCCCTCTTCTTCCTGCTGGTTGTGGGACTCTTGGCTGATGAAGTTGTTTCCTTTGGGATATTGCTTGTTGGACTGGAGGCTGAAGAGGCTTTGTTCCTAGGAGACCTTCGGGGACTCAATGCTGAAGAACTTGCTTTCCCCTTGTTCCTTGATGCCGGGGTTGTGGATGAAGTTGGTTGGTTTGTGTCTTTCCTTGGTCTTCCACGACGCCTTTTCGGTGCTGTTTCATCAGACTCCACAATCTTCCTTATCCTCTTCCTCTTGCCCAACAGCCTACCAAACTCATCCCTTGGCTTCCCACATGTGAGTTTATTGTGTCCCAACCGACCACATTTCTTGCATCTTTGTCATTCAATAAAAGGTCCAGAACAGTCAATCAGTACATCATATTGAATAATAAATACAAATACACATGAAAGCATGATTGAGAATTTAAGAAAATACCTTGTAGTACCAGAGCCTGTAACTTGTGAACTCACAGATTCCCTCCTCCTATGCAGCTCAGGCCTTCCCATCTTCTTTTGATGATAAGGGGGGTCAAGTTCTGGGTAGTTTCTCTTTTCCCACATAATTGGGTCAGGAATGGGGTGGACTATGTTGTTGTATGTGTTCTTATACCTCTCAACAGTAAAACAATCATCGACATAATCCTCAAGTTGCTCTCTGTTTCTCATGATACACCTTGCAGCATGCTTGCAAGGTATACCTGTGATTTGCCATCCGTGTGATCCACGAAGCCTTGTTTAAGTTTCACGATGAACTTAATCCGTCCCTCAATAGCATCAAACTCCCCATCTCCCGCTGGCACCACCTTGTTAACATTCCTACTGTCCCCCTCAATTTCCCTGAGCTTCTGGTCAATAAAAGGGACTAGCTTCAAGTTCCTACTCTCCCACTTCTGAGCTTGTTCAAATCTCCTCACAAACCTAGACCCTATCAACATTCTTATTTCCTCAAGCATGCTTAAAGTAGGGAGCCCTCGATAAGTATTAATGGCATTATTGAAACTTTCCACAAAATTGGTTGTATTGTCGTCACACTTTAGACTTTCATCAAACTTAAATCTAGCCCACATCTCTAAAGGGACATTGTCCATCAACCAATGGTAAGTGGATCCTTGTTCTTTATCCAAGCATGGCTTTCATGCACATAAGGTGCATAGGCATTGGTCGCTATGTAATAATGCAAATGAAACCAGGCACCTAACCAATAACATTTATGAATAACCAAGTTCAGTTGACCACCTTGCAAAAGTCAACAAATATAACTAAACCCTAAACAAAAGTCTAGCTAACAACATACCTGGGAACTCATAGCTGAAGTTTTTGTAGTATTGGATGACACATATCCTTCTTCCAGCTGTTGGGAACTCTTTGTCTACAGCCTTGAGTAAACCCTAAAGGTAAATTAGAACCAACTGTTAGTATCGACATGAAAGATGTATCTCAAGATGTAAATTAGAGTAATTAGGAATGTACCTGGTGCCTATCAGAAATGATGGTGTATCTTGATTGATTATCCATTGCACCAAGTGCCTTGGCCATGTACCTAAAAAGAAACCCCAATTTTCAAAGTTCTCCTTCAACCACTGCATAAGCAAGGGGAAACTGGCCATTGTTTGGGTCTAAACCCAATGCAGTCAACAACACCCCCCTGTACACCCCTTTCAAGTGGGTGGCATCAATACCAATTAGGGGTCTACAATACTGCTTCCAAGCTGTGATTGCTGGACCAACACAAATTGCAATTTGCTTGAAGATGGGATTGAGAGTAGGTCCTCTTTCAAGCCACAGTATAACGCAAAGGGACTCTGGGTTTCTGTTCATGAACTCCTTGCAATAGTTGGCCAAATGCTTGTACCCTTCATCGTGTCTCCCAAGAACTTCAGCTTTCATCAACTTCCTAGCTCTCCAGCATGTGTAGTTTTCAACATGAACACCATATTTTTCCATAACAATTTCTTGCATAGCAGCCACTGCAATTGAGGGAGATGCAATAAAATAAGGTAATAGGACCTTGGCCAACCAGGGGGCATTTGCAAACTTATGCTTCTCAACTCTCTTACAAACATGAGTACCAGTGACAGATTTCACCAACCATGTCACTTTATCAATCCTAACACTAGCATGTATTCTCCAAGAACACTCAGGATTAACGATCTCCGAGTGTACCTTGTCTTCTCGTTCTTCTCCTTCAACATCTCAAACCCATTGAATACACACCACGCATTACTTCTAGCAATTCTTCTTTACATGTGAAAATCTGACCTTGATGCTTACCTTATTGTTAGTATCCCTTGTCCAAACCTGGCAACCCTTCAAAGATCTAGCTAGCTTGTTGCACGGAATATCCCTATCACCTTCCTCATCAATGATCTCCTCAGTAAGTGCTTGTCTTCTTTCAAGCTCTGCTTCTAGATGAGATTCATCCTCCTCACTCCCTAAACCTTCACTATCCAGAGAGACCACCTCATCATCAGCCTCCTCATTTTGACCTATGCCACCATCCTCATCAGCATTGTAGTCTTCATCATCTGAGTCTTCTTCCTGGTCACTCTCAAGTAAGGGGGCCTTGGTCAATGCATAGCCCAATGAAGACCTAGTCAAGTCCTCATCTTCAATCTGCCAGTCATCATTTGCTAAGTCCCAGATAGGTTCAGATAGTGATGAAGCAACATCATAGTCCCTCCACTCATTCGAATAAAGTCTTCTTGTGGGTAGCAACTGAGGAGGTTGGTTTTGGGAAGAAGAAACCGGGAGGTACTGCGGTGATGATGGTGTGCATCGAATGCTCTCAATGGTTGGTGAAAAACTTACGGACTTTACACTACTGCAGTACCTTTCATCGGATCTAACTAAACTTGGGCTACATTTTGATGGGCTTGAGCTGGATGGGCTAATTTTTAATGGGCTCCCTTAGTTGGGCTTCTTGCGGTATCTTTCCTCTGGATCTAGTTAATGGGCTGGTTTGAGATGGGTCATTAGGTGTTGCTTGCCCTTCACAATTCTTGTACTTGGGCTGTTGGATGGGCCATGGGATAAGGGGATTACTGGTGACTTGGCTGGGCTGGTTTTTTTGTTGCTTTGAGAGCATTTTGTAGATGGAGTCAAGGTTACTTTAGGGGGAGTACTCTGCTGGGACCTAGTAATGGGTCTTCTTGGAGGCAACTTTGTTGGCTTTTGGCTTTGTGGGGTCACAATTAGATTGTCAATCCAGCTGCTTGTTTGACTTTCACTTCCCACTTTCTCTTCTAACTCCTCTGATGGTAACACCTTCAAATATTCATTATCTTCATTGCTCTGAGGCTTATCCATTGTCAGATCAATCATCTCTTCATCACCTGAGACACTCTTTCTGTTTCTTGGTGGTGTTGACTTGGATAAGGACCTTGTCATTGGTCTTCTACTGATACAACCCTCAACCTTAGGCTCTTTGAATTCACTCTTCACCTTCTTCAGGTGTAAAGGTGGTCTTGTAGGTGCTGGCTGAGCCTGAGGGAATGGTGCTTGCTGAGCCTGAGGGAATGGTGCTTGCTGAGCCTGAGGAACCCTCCTAGCTGCATCACATGCGGCATCAATTTCTTCAATCAATGATTGGTGTCGGCTTGGCTTTACCAAGTCCACCATGTACACTGGGATTGTGTTTGTCTTGAAATTAGCCCAATTCATAACTAAATTAAACCAATCCTCACGCGATTCCAAAGGCCATCTTTGGTTTTCTCTGTTAGGGGGGTGCCATGTGAACCCTGGAAATTTAGGAAAAGGCCCAGAAGATTTCCTCGCTTCATCCCTAACATCCTCATACAACAGAAGGCAATTGTAATTGGCAAAGTCTGGGTAGAGCCTGTACACTTTGTCTTTGTAGTGAACAACCAACCCCTTCTTACCCTGTACACAACCACAAATATATCTTACAATTAAGTCCCTCAAAAAAACCATCCATTCACAAAACACAAAAGCCTCAAATCAAACCCAACATAGACAACGACAACAACACATAAAAATTCCACAAAATTTCGACTAAACCCATACATTTTCAACTAAACCCTCACAATTGACAACAAAATTTCGACTGGGAAACCTAGAATCCTACATTCCAAAAGAACAATTGTTTCCTCCGTTGGTTTCGAAATTACAACTGGAAAAATTCCAAAACAAGTTCAAACATACCCACCCAAAACCCAGAACTTTCGAAAATAAAACACATTGAACAACACTTACCATCGAGATCGATTTCCACAAGAAAAATTGTTTCAAAACGCCACACCTTTTAGCCTTTCAACAGCCGAGGAATTTGTATTGAAGCAAGTTGAAGATGAATTTGGAAGATAGGAAAGAAATGTCACGCGTGAAGGTTAAACGGAAAAGAGAGGAGAATAAATACCGAGGGCAAATCCGTCAAAACATATCTTTTTACAAGTCAACAGCCGGTCAAATGGAATCTCCGGGAAGGTCAGGCCGGAAATCAGCAAATTGATACCCAGAAATTAGTGACCACAAAAGATTGGTACCCAAAAAACCATTTTTGAAAACAGTGGGCTGAAAAATTAGATACCACTAAACATAGGGTACCTGAGTGTCATTAATTGCCTTTTTATAGGCTCTGGAGGCCTAGCTCCTAAGGTTTGAGTTGGGCTTTAGGCTAGGGTCCAAGTTAATTAATTATTCCTTTAACTTTAAATAAAGAAATAATTAATATTTTATGCATCTTCTTTGACACGTGTCATGATATTATTGGCCAGGATGCATTTCCATTTATAATTCAATTAAATGGACCGTCGTAATTAATTTAACACCTGGTGGATAATAATTAGCCGAATAAATTTTAATTTATTTTTCACGTGTCATTTTTTAATTGGTCGACAAATTTTTGCCTCCTACAGATGCCCCCTTCGAGAGTCGGTCGCAAACACGATTTTTGAGTGTATGAAGCAGCTGAGCCTCGAATATAATTTGTATTTAGCGGGCCTACTATTGTGCCTAAACTTCAGCTGGGCCAAACGGAGTGCGCTGCTGATTTTAAGGACGAGGATGTCATCTTGAAACATAATTCAACAAACACGACAAGGATGCCCCCACATTGCATGCTTGAATGAAGTTGTCAACCAGCCTGAGTATCCTATTGATGGTGCTGACTTGAAGCAAACCACTAACATGAAGATCTTGGCAAGCCAGAGTGCGGCTTGAAAGCCCAAAATTTTGATGATTTGGAAGTCGATCCATTTTTTTTATTTTTTTTTTGCACTTTTGACTTAAGAGTCTTTGTTGTGATGACGTAAAAGTCTTTAACCTTGTTGACTTTGGAGTCTTGCACGAGTGAGCTATGGACTTTACTGACTTAAGAGTCTCTCTTATTTATTTATGAGTTTTTTTTTTATCTATCTTGACTTGGGAGTCCTTCATCCTATTGACCTATGAGTCTTTAACTTTCTTGACTTGGAAGTCCTGCATCATGTTGACTTGTGAGTCATTGAATTTTTCTAGCATATGAGTCATTCTTTTTTACTTGGGAGTCCTGAACTCATGAATCTTTTATCGTGAGAGACTTACGAGTCTTTTCTTTGGTGACCTTAGAGTGATTGCTTTTCTTCACCTTGAAATTTGATTTTGACGACTTGGTCGTCTTGAATTTGGCTGACTTGGAAGTGATGAATTCATTTGACTTGGAAGTCGGTTGGTTTGATGACTTAAGAGTATGAAGTTTGTTGACTTGAAAGTCTTTGGATTTGCTGACATAAGAGTCATATGGATCGTTGATATGGGAATCTCGAATTTTATTGACTTGGAAGTCGTGATCTTGACTTGTGAGTCCTTTCATTTTGTTAATTTGAATTTCGTTGACTTGTGAGTCTTTCTTTTTGTCGACTTGGGAATCAGGAGACTTGTTGATACGGGACTTTGACTGACTTGGATGTCTTTGTCGTGTCGTTGACTTGGAAGTCAAGGGACTTTGTGACTTAAGAGTCTTGAAGTTTGTTGATTTGAAAGTCTTTAATTTTTATTAACTTGGAAATCGGTGAATTTAATGACTTGAGAGTCTTGAAATTTTTTGATTTGGGAATCTTGAATTTTTGCTGACTTACGAATCTTGACGATTGCTGACTTGGAAGTCATTGTCTTTTTTTTTCCTTGACTTTTGAGTATTTCATTTTGTTGATTTGAATTTGGATGACTTGTGAGTCTTTCATTTTGTTGATTTAAATTTGGATGACTTGTGAGTCTTTGACTTGAAAGTTTTGAATTTCGACTTGAGAGTCTTTAGCTTTGGTGACTTGAAAGTCTTGGGTTTGGACTTTTACGAGTCTTTCGTAATAATGACTTGGAAGTCTTGGATTTTGACTTGGGAGTCTATAATTTTGGTGACTTGAGAGCCTTTTTCTTGAAAGTTTGGGATTTGGACTTGTAATTCTTTGGTGTTGATAACTTGGAAGTCTTGGATTTTGACATGAGAATTTTTAATTTTGTGGATGACCTGGACGTCTTGAATTTTGACTTGCGAGCCTTTCTTTTTGTGGATGACTTGGAAGTCTTAAAATTTTGACTTGTGAGTCTTGATGTGGATGACTTGGAAGTCTTGAATTTTTCACTTGGGAGTCTTTTCTTTGTGGATGACTTGGAAGTCTTCAAAATTTTGACTTGTGAGTCTTGATGTGGATGACTTGGAAGTCTTGAATTTTTTACTAGAAAAGTTTTCGAAATTTGTTGACTTTACTTGTCGATTCTTTTGTCTTTCTCTTCGCAAGCTTTTTCAACAAAGCTTCCAATTCAACTATCTTTTCTTCCATGTTGACAGCCCCAATTGTCTTCACCACCATGACGAAGGTATGAGTAGATTCAATCTCTTCTTGCGAGCAGATAGATTCTTCTTCAGAGATTTAAGATGAATCTTCACTGGAGTAGCCGTGGTCTTCAAAGCCCTCAAATTGGAAGAGTCCGCGAGGTATAGTCTGCTTTGAGCCGAAAGTAATCGTAA
This sequence comes from Portulaca oleracea, assembly GCA_029582165.1. NCBI lineage: Eukaryota > Viridiplantae > Streptophyta > Magnoliopsida > Caryophyllales > Portulacaceae > Portulaca > Portulaca oleracea. Next base: position 25,198,122 of record CM055888.1, read on the forward strand.
TTATTGCCTTCCAAGAGCAAGGAGCCCTTTGAGTTGCCCCCAGTGTGATGGAGCCGATCGTTAGATTCTTCACTAATTACGTTGGTGCATTCACCGTTGGTTTTTCTAGTACTGTAAAAATAGCAGCGATGACAGTTGCAATCCTTCGAGTCATTACTCCGCTTGAGGTGACACGTGTAGTTGTTGGCCTCTGGGATGAAGCTTGAGTCATCCTCCTTGTTGAGAGTTGAGAGACAACTTTCTTGTGTGTCATCGCGTCGCTTGAGTCGAAGGTTGAACTCAATTTCTTGGAGAAGGAGATGAGAGGCAGAGAGGTCCCCCCGGGCGTGCCAAATTTGTAAACACAAATTTTGAGTCTAAAATAAATAAAGACAATCTCTGTATTAAATACAATAAAGTAATCCTTTGATTCGATCTTATGAAACTCGGGTGAGTTGAGGGCGCGGATGCTTTATCTCGATCTCGAATGTAGGTCTAGTTGAAGAACTGTGTAGCAGTTCTTGAGCTGAAGGCCTTGAGCGTTGATCTCCTTAGCGCTTGGTAGTCGGAAGCTGCTCGAAGGTTGACCGTTTGCAGGTTAATTGTTGGTTGCAATTCTTCAAGTTCTTCGATGCGAGGGCTTGAGTGCTTGGTCTCGATAAATGAACCAAATGAAGAAGATGACTGCAGTCTTTGATGTGAAGAAAAGTTGTTGAACTAGCAGGCGTTGGTCCTTGGTGCTTGATAGCTGGAGGTCGCTTGTAGTTCGATCTTCTGAAGCCTTTGGAGTGCAGAATGCCAAATGCCGTCGGGGGTAGATTGCAGAGTGTAGACTTCCAGGTGTCTTGCCGAAGAGCTTTGTTGTTGTTATTGATCGAGACGTGTTGAAGACTTGGAAACTCGATCTTGAGCTTCTACAGACGTCGATCCTTAGCCCTTGGTAGTTGGATGTCGCTAGTAACTTGATCTCTTGGAGCTTTCAGATGCTGACTGCAGAATCTCCGGGGGGCGTTAAAAATGAAGGGGGAAGACCCCTTTTTATAGGCTTTGGAGGCCTAGCTCCTAGGGTTTGAGTTGGGCTTTGGGCTTGGGTCCAAGTTAATTAATCATTCCTTTAACTTTAAATAAAGAAATAATTAATATTTTCTGCATCATCTTTGACACGTGTCATGATATAATTGTTCAGGACGCATTTCCATTTAAAATTCAATTAAATGGACCGCCGTAATTAATTTAACACATGACGGATAACAATTAGCCGAATAAATTTAATTTATTTTCCATGTGTCATTTTGTAATTGGTCGAAAAGTTTTTGCCTCCTAAAGATATTTTTGCAAGTTGCATAATTTTGAAGCTCATTATGAACCTCTAAACCATCCCATAATGAAGTTCACATTTTGCATCTTTCTTATTTATCATTGGTGGAAAATTGTTTTTTCTATTTCATTTTGCTTCAAAAATAAATAATGTGTGTAGTAAATTAAGATAATGAAAAATATTTTATTCATGGTTCCAATTTGGAATTCCTTTTATTGTGGAGAAGGAAGAAATGAGTTCCAAAAGTTTCAAAAACAAGATGATGTGGCGAGACAAGATCCCCACCAAAGACTCAAAATAATGTAAACCCATTGTACATGCTCTAATTATCTCTTTTAGTACACTTTAAAGCTCCATATTAAACTATAATCACACTATCCATGCCAATAACTTTTCAAAGGATTCATATAATTATTTGTATGATTATTACTTAATAAATAGTTGAGATTGATAATACAATTATGATTAAGAAAAATAAATTATGGCGGATTAAACACTCAGAATATTCACCTATTTAAAATTATAATATAATTATGTTCTATATAAACAATGATGATTTATTCAAATTTTTGAAATAATATTCTTACCATTAATGAGTCTACTAAGTTCCAACAATCAATAGGTTAAATATATGAAAAACCTTTGAAAAAAATGATAGGAAAATTGGATTTAAATAATCTAAATTTTGGCCAATAATAGACTTAATAATCTGAACTTTAGATTTGTTTCTCAATAATCTGAACTTTGGGCCCCTTGGATTCCTATAGCTCGCCATAACAAGTTAAAAACTGAACAACTCGGTGATGCACAAATGTGGCGGCGGACGAGTGTGAGTTGAGTTTATTAGTTAAGTTCTATATAAACAATGATGATTCCGTCAGATTTTCAAAATAATATTCTTGCCATTAATGAGTCTACTATGTTCAAACTATCAATATGTTAAACATATGAAAAGCTTTTGGAAAAAAAAAGTATAATAAGGTTAAGAGAATATAGTGAAAATTATATAGACAAGGGTATTAGAGGAAATAGAAATCTAAAACAAGGGCATTTTAGGAAATCAACATTTGTGACATATCAAGAATTAAACTCATTTAAGAAAAAAGATTTACATAAATAAATAGTTGAGAATGATAATATAATTAGGATTACCACAAAAACAACAATACTCCCCAATGAGGTCCCGTTAAAGTGAGGCCAATACAATTAAGGATTAAGAAAAATAAATTATGACTCATTATACTCTACGAAAATTCACCAACTTAAAAATATAATTAAGTTCTCCATAAACAATGACGATTCAGTTAAATTGTTTAAAAACTTTTCTTACCATTGATGAGCCTACTAAGTTCCCAAATATAACAATCAATACATTAAATATATGAAATACCTTTCAAAAAAAAATATATAATAAGGTTGAGAGAATAGTGGGAAACAAGTTTGAATTTAAACATGGTTTGCAAAATAACATCGAGGGATTTTTCGAGGAAATAAAAATCTAAACATGGTTTGTATAACAATAAATACAACAACAACAACAACGGCAACCACAACAACAAAAACAACAACAACAATAATAATCATCTAAACAAGGGTATTTGAGGAAATAAAAATCTACAACAAGGGAATTTTAGGAAAGTAACATTTGTAACATAACATGAATTAAACTCTTTTAAGGGGATGGTACAAAAGTTGGAGGGTTTGGTTCAAATCTTGGTCGTAACAATTTCTTCTCCAGTGCTTTGCTTAGATCAGTGGAATTAATGTGTGTGCAATATATGGTGAAGTCCAAGAAGGGGAATGATTCCCAGATGCCGGCCAATCAGATCGCTAATCGATCCCATGTTGCGCCAGAGACGACCTCTTCACCGAGGGCGAGTAAAGCGACCTCTAACAATTCCAAGCTGAATGAGAACTTGCCACCATCAACTATGTAGATTGAGCATATGTGCATGATTCATGAAGCAATGGAGGAGGCATGCAGGCCTTCCAAAGTAACTACTTATGTGTCTCTTGCGTATGAGAATGCAGGTATGAAATTGAAGTTTATAGAGGCGTCGGAAATCCAGGGAGTGAGATGCACTAAGATTGAGAAAACTTTGATGCAAACTGAGGTTGAGTTTGGGTAGTACTCGGTTCTCTGTTGTGTACTAGGGTCTAACCCTCCATTCTTGATTATTGAAGGTTTCATTAAGAGAGTTTGGTCACAGCACGAGATGTCACATATCACAATAGTCCGAATAGGAGTCTTCATGGTTCGCTTCACAAAGGAGGAAAACTACAGAGAAGTCCTTCGACGTAGGGATTTCTTTTTTTATTTTTTTTATCGGAAACCTTTGTTGGTGAAGCCCTGGAATAAGGAGCAACATATCGATATGGAGACAATTAAGACGCTACCCATTTGGATAAAGATTCCCATCTCGACTTTCAATGTTGGAGCCCGGATAACCTTAGCATCCTTGTGAGTCCAATCGGGATCCTAATCAAGACAGATTAAGAGACAAAGGAGAGGAAAAACCTCATTTATGCAAGGGTGCTAGTTGAGGTTAATCTTGAGGGTGAGTTCCCAAAGGCAGTGCACTATATTAATGAACTAGACCTAGTCGTGAAGCAAAAAGTGGAGTACGAATGGAAACCAGTCAAGTGTACCCATTATGTTATGCTTGGGCATGAAGAGAAAGAATGCAAAAAGAAAGATCCCCATAAGCAGCCAACAGAGAAAAAAAATCAAGGTAAGATGAAGGGGTTTGGAGAGCAAAGAAAGTAATCACTCGTACGGTGGATGACAATGGCTTCATTCAACCTATGAGGAAACATACGAGTCCCTCGGAAACTCGTAAGCTGCATGATACTGTTTAGGCATCCACGTCCAATAAGTATCATGCCCTAAGTACAAATGAGGATGAAGAACAAGAAGGGTACATGGAAGATATTGGAGAGGAGGATGATATTCAGGATCAACAGGACCAAAAATGTCCTAATGAGGTTCATCAACTAGAATATCGAGGGTCTCAATGATCCCACAAAACAGGAAGACCATCGGGTCTTCCTAAATGTAGTTTCCTGTGACCTCGTATGTCTCCTTGATAGCAAAATCAAAAATGGAAATGAAGCAAAGTTGACTAAGTATGTTTTCAGAGCCTAGCATCAAGTTTCCAACATTTAAACCGTGGGCGCCTTGAGGTCCTAGGGAACTTGAGCATTTCAGAAGTTGTACTTTAGATTATTCCTTCCTTGAGGTCCAATGCCATGATGTCTTGCACTCTTGGACAAATAACCATGTCTCAACCAAGATTGATCACATGTTTGTCAATGTAGATTGGAATCTGGCCATTGATTACGTGAGGTCGCGCATAATATTTAATGTAGTGTCTCTTGGACCATAAACCTATTCTCGTCAGCCTTCTTGAAGGTCCAAGGCCCAAATCAACTTTCAAGTTCTATGATATGTAGGAAAAAGACAAAGCCTTCCCTGATATTATTGCAGATGGGTTTGTGAATTTAACAATGGGTACCAAGATGCACTAGCTTTATAGTTTCCTCAAAGCGATAAAATGCTCACTTAAATCCTTAAATCGAGTGAAGTATGCTAACATTCATGCTCAAGAAGCGCAAGCCAGGAAGCACTTGGATCAAAGCACATGAGTATCTAGCTCATCATTAGGATGATCCTCAAGTAGCAACGAATGTAAGTCACACTGGAAATCATTATATTAAGATCCTAGACTCTTTTATTGCTTTTGATGTCGCAGCAGGAAAAAGTAGAAAATATGGTGCTTGGAAATAAGTGCACCAAACATTTCTGCTAAATGAAACAGGGCAAATTGCACAACACCATTTATGTTATCCGTGACTCAATGCACAACTAGGTAGAAGGATATGATATGTTGACTGAGATGCTTTTCAGCTTCTACCAAGGAATGTTGGGTGATCAACATGCTGCAAGGATCCTACTCAACTATGGCATTATTGATCTTGGCTCTAAGATTTTAATTGAGCAGAAAGTCAATATCTATACAGGCTTCACTTACAAAGAAATCTGAGTGGCCATGTTCTCCCTTTCGAACCATAAATCCTCTGGACCGGATGGTTTTATAATTGGGTTTTTCAATGATTCTTAGGAGTAGATCGGTCCGTTGGTATGTGAGGTCGTGCAGGAGTTCTTCTTCACAGCATAATGCACAAGGCCTGGAACATGGCCAATCCAATTTTGATTCCAAAGATTGATATCACTGAGTCAACAACCGACTGCCGATCCATCTCCGGTTGTGTAGAAATCGAGTTTTGTACCAGGAAAGGCATACCGGGAGTAATAAGAAAAGAGGTTATAATGAAACCAAAGTCACTGGGCCTTCCTCAAGCAAAGTCACTGGGCCTTCCTCAAGCAAAGCCACTGGGCTTAATCAAAAGCCACCGGGTCAAACCACTACAAAAGCCTTCATTTTCCGCCCTTTCCACATACATGTGCTCAATATTTTTAATCCCATTTTTTCCACAAGTCTCACTGGTTCTCTTTTAATTAGAACAAAGTACACATCATAAGCTTTCCAACGCCTTTTGAATTGCCTCAATTAGAGTCCGGATGAAGGAATTATGGCCGTTTGAAATCAGACTAGGCAGATACCAAGGCCATGCGGCCTTTGCTAGTTTCCAGGTCCAGAAACTAGGCCTAGGGCGCATACCAAGCCCATGAGAACTGTCAAAGCCACATGGCCTTGGCCGTCAAAGCCGCAGGTCCTTGGCCGTCAAAGCTGTAGGGCTTGCCCGATAGAACTTCGGGCCCAAAACGTAAATTCAGCCCAGAAGATTTCGTGTAGGTCATAGGGCCTAGATTGAAACAAAACCCAATATGCCCCTGCCACGTCAGCGATCCGTGTAGTAAATTACCATTGGTCGTGGGGCCTTGCCTCAATGATTTCGATTTGCGCGCCAGAATTTCCCCTCATGCCATGCAATCCCATGATCGACGCCCAGCTCCTTTGACTCATGCAGAGTCGTAGGCCCTACGCCTTGATATCAATCATGGGGGCATGATCTTTGGATCATGCCTCCCCCTCTTTCCAACACCATATTTTCCCCCACCTATAAATACCCTTCCATTTCACCCCTCATTTCATCGGCAACTATCATTCATAATCCCCATCAACTCTACTTCACTATCTTTCATTCTCTCTCAAAAAATTTCTCATCCCCATACAAAAGTTCCCAAGTGTGCGGTATCAAAATTCATCATCTCAAGTCCCTACTTACTCTCCATTGGTACTTGGAAACAAGCAAGGTTTGGTCATCCTCGTTTATTTATTTCTTAATTATGTAATCTTATTCTCAAAACCACCTTTGTATAATTTATAAATATACATTGCGTTTTTGCATGCTTAGAATATAATATTGTTAAATCTTTTAAACTTCTCCCTGCTCTTTTCATTTCAAGTTCGATTTTAGTAGAGTATGTTTTTAAACAGGCGAATCCGAGAATTCTTTAATTCTCGAATTCGTAACCTTACTTCTAACCTTCGCATACATGGGCCGACCCTTGAAAAATGGGGTAGAATTTAGCCAAGGCCCCGCGGCCATGGCCAGGCTCTACAACCATCTTTCTTGGGCCTAGCGCAATGGGCCCAGGCTGGGCATTCACCAAGGTCGCAGGGCCTTGGGACCATCCTAGTGGCCCATCGCACCAAGCTCGGCCTTAATGCGAAAGTGGAATGTTACTGGTGCATTAATATTTTGAAGTGATCCTGCATGAACTAATATGAGTTTAGTTCTTAAAAAGTTTTCTTCTTTTATAAATAAAAATGTTCTTATTTAAGGATTAAGCAACCTTAGTCGACTCCCAATCACAACCTAAGTAGTGCAACGGAAAAGAAAGGCCACCAACCTCTCTTTTTTCGGGGTCCTATAAGTTGCAACGTCCTATATAAATGTGTCTCCAAGCTTCTCGTGCAAAGATTAAAGGAAGTCTCGCCAACGCTGGTTCATATTAGCCAAGCTACATTCGGTTCGGGCATGGAATTACTACACAATATCCTGATGAGCAACAAGCTTGCTAAGGGATTCCAAAGAAAGGCAAACAGTCGAAATACATGCTCAAAATTGATATCTAGAAAGCCTTTGACACTGTCTATTGAGAGTTCATTCAGGAAGCCCTACTGGCTTACAAATTCCCCCGATTTTCGTTCACTGGATCATGTCATGTATAACAACTACCTCTTTCAGCTTGTAAGTTAATGAAGGCACCTTCAGTTACTTCAAAGGAGGGTGGCCTCCGGCAAGGGGATTCTATCTCCCCTCTCCTCTTTGTTCTTTCTATGGAGTACCTCTCTTGGTTGTTCACGAGGGATGCTTAATATCCCAGGTTCAAATTTCTGCAAGGTGCAGGAACCTAAAGCTTAACCATCTTATTTTCACATATGACCTTTTGGTATTTTGTGTGGCTGACACCCACCCCCTCCCCCCCCCCCCCCGCGACTACCATTGATCTACTGAAGGATGTCTTACACCAATTTGAGAGAATGCATAAGACTTCTGACTAATCCCTTGAAATTGACCATTATCATAGCCGGGGTTACACACTCCACTTAACAAACCAACCTTGATAGAATGAGCTTCAATAAAGGGTCTCTCCCTTTCTATTAATTATTTCGGTATATCAGTCACATGAGGAATTTATTGAACAAACCTGACTATAATAAACTGGTGGACAAGATCACGACCAAGATCAACCTGTGGAAGACATCAAACATCTCTTACGCAGGGTATATCAGTCACAGGAGGAATTTATTGAACAAACCTGACTATAATAAACTGGTGGACAAGATCACGACCAAGATCAACCTGTGGAAGACATCAAACATCTCTTACGCAGGGAGGACCATTTTGGTGAACACGGTACTCATGGGGTAGTACTCTTTTTGGGATTCATTTCTAATCCTCAGGCAAGAGCCAGGAGGTAATAAAGAAAGTTAGTAGTATTTGTCACAATTTTCTTGGGGGCTGATCATTGCTATTCACGAATGCCTTTATTGGTATGGGACACAATCTACAACCTAAAGGCGAAGGGGGAGGGGGGAATGGCTTTAAGCATCTTAGAAACTGGAATATAGCCATCATTGTGAAGCAAGTCTTCGCTATTGCTGAGAACGATTAAAGCTTGTGGGTTAAATAGGCACATAGTAGATACATCAAAGGAGAAGATTGGTGGTCCTTTGAACCTAGAGAAGACACATGCTTGTATTTCAAAAAGCTTTGTGTAGTCAAGAATGTCTTTCATCCTTTAGCCCAAACTATGAACCGCCCCTATAAGGTCACAGAAGGCTATTACTAGCTTAAAGGAGATAAGCTCGTGTGGAGATAGGCTAGACTTACTGTAACGCCCTAAAAATTTAGTTATGAAAAGGTCAAACGTTGACTAACATTAACAATAGAAGTCTCACTTTGATTGGGGGTCACTGTTGTATCCCGAAGGAATACATGACTAGAATGAAAAACTAACAACGATAACTATTTACTTTAATTTAATCAAATGAAAGAAAGCTTCAAATTCTAGAGACAACATAAACCAACATTAACTAGTTTCAAGTCTAAACATAAACTAATTTTATTATCAGAACTTCTAACTTCTACGTCATCACTTTTAGTACTCGTTCCCATCACAGAACTTTTCATCTGAAAACAAAACATTTAACAAAATGAGGAACACTCAATAATGTCTACCCCTAATTGTCCAAACAGGTTAAAATTCATTTCAATTCATTTAGGGGGAGAAGTGAACAAGTCAAATCTTTTCATAAACAAATTAACCCAACCAACCATAACAACCTTTCAACAGGTTTATTAATTGGGTAGAGCGTAGTTATTTGTCCCTTGAAGTCCAAGACGTCCAACATAATCATTTCTCAACATCATCATAATTCCAATCTCAATATCAATCACAAATCACAATCACAATCACAATCATATGATGGTCATCCATGTCACAACACGTGCACACACTTAACCCCAAGGAAGTAGCACCTAATGGCTTCCTGATATCTTGACAACTCCCTTGCAGGAATCAATCCTAGTCTTTGGGGATGTTGCCCGAACCCTCATTTAGTCTCGTTTGAATCATTAGTCAATTTAATACTTCACACCTTTGAAGTCTCAGTCAACCAACGTTAGTTTCCCAAAAACAGCAAAATCATTCATAAAGGGTTGTCCACATTTAACAAACTTGAAAGATCACAACTTGATCATCATTTTAAAAGTATCATCCTCAAATAATTAATGAAACTTTCTTAAACTCTTTTCAAAACTTCTATTCAGAACCTGGGTTATTATTATTTTTTTTGATAATTAACGGTTATAAGACCCTTTTAATAGCAAAGCCAGACTGAATCTAAGAATTCAGACAGGCAGCAATAGCCAATAATAGGCTACAAAATGAGAAGCATCATCCATGAGTTCTGACAACCAGTACAGCAAATTAAACAATACAATCAAATACATCAACTTCATCATAGCCAAACAGCCGTAATCAACAACAAATAGAAAGTTAAGAGCTGAAAATTCATGGCTGGATGCACAGCCCCAAAGAATCTTTCCAACCAATGACAATCAACAGATGTTTCCTTTATCATATTGCATAACTAGAATTTTGTGTTGTTCTCCTCTTGATAATCAATCAGAACTAATATGTGATGCTCATTTTAAGCGAACAGCAGCTGAAAGCTCTCCCTTTGCATGACTTCATATCAAAAGAACTGCCCCATCTCTCAACCAAACTCTATGAATGCTACTACTATAGCACGAGGACATCAGACCAATTGAACTGACCCCTCTTTCAATTAAATACGTCACCTGCTACCTATCAGTTCCCAACATTGACATTTACAGCAGCTGCCTTCTTGTACTCCAATTGATTGAATTGTCTAAGCCAGGCAGCAAAGAAGGCACTTCACATTGGTTGAGGAATATAACACATCAAGATGCAAAATCCCATCTATGAAACGCAACAACTGACAACAGCTGCTGCACAGAATTCTGACCATCTTATTACATTATTTGAACCTTCAATTCACCAAAAAACTTCTCCCAATTCCCCTATTCACACTTCACAAAACTGATTCCAAACAACAAAATGGCAAAGAAAGTTACAATTCTCAAACAACTCCTCTTGATGATTAAACAGAAGATCAATTGAGAAGCATTTCTGTTTAGGCTCAATTTTGAGCCTAAGTGTCACTCTATTTGCTTAGAATTGTTGTTCGTTGCCTTCCCTAATAATTATCCCTTATCAGTTTTTCTATTACTTTTTATGCAGGTTAGTTTGGACTCAAAGCATTGGGAGATGCCGAGAACCCCGGCTCGAGAATTCAAGGAAGCAACCTCGGGATCCTAGGAGCGGCCCTCATCTTGATGATTGTGCAAAGAAAGAGTCAAGGCAAACCCAGGAGGTCACAGTCATTACCCTCAAGGGTAATGCCCGTGACCAGAGTTGGAAAATAAGCAGTAAGGTAAACCCAGGTGGTCACGGGCGTGACCCCATTTGTAGCGCCCGTGACCTAATTGTGAGACTTAATTGCCATTTTTCCGAGAGCGATCACGGGCGTGACGACCCAAGGTAGCGCCCGTGACCCTGCTGAGCTATTTTCCCGAAGTGCCGACTTCCAAGAGGTCACGGGCGTGACGGTTGGTGATAGCGCCCATGACCCAGCTGAGGGGATTGTTTGAAGAGCCGATTCCCAGGTGGTAACGGGCATGACGATCTGAGGTAGCGCCCGTTACCTCAGCGAAGAATTTCTATTCAAGATTTTGGAATCGCCTCATCACGGGCGTGACATCTGTTGGTAGCGCCCGTGACAACCCCGACTGCCGGAAATTCAAGGGCCAAAACAACTGTGTTTTGCTTATTTTTCTCCCAATGTATTTAAGCTTGGTCCAAAACTAAACCTAGGGGGGCTTTTCATTTACTGTTCATATTTCCTTTTAGAGTGGCTTAGCACTACTTCCTAGATAGATTCTCTCATTTTATTACTCTAAAACTTGCCTCTACTTTGGATTTGGGTTGGATTATTGCATTTAAGGAGTATTCGCTTTGAAGATTATTATTAAAGCTTTGGGATTTCTTCTTCTTTTTATTATTATCATTCTATTTCTTGTTTGAGTAAGTTTCATTTCTTTCTCTTATTACTTGTTTTAATTAGTTCTTGTGTTTAATCTCATTGTGTTTCCTTTCTAGATATCATGTTTAGGTTTCTTGCTTTAAGCTTGTTAGTTTTAATGTTTGTTATCATGATTAGTGGCTAGTTTCCTTAGGGTTTAGGGGGAGGTTTAGCCCCTAATGGGATCCCTTTTCTAAGGTTGGGTCTAGTTAAAGCATTAGGCCATGTTTTATGAGGTTTTCATCCAAAAACTCTCTTGGTTGTGGGGTTTAGTACGTAGTGGAAACCCGCTAAACCTACTCAAACACGATCTCTAGGGTGATTGGATGGATATTCGAATGACTCCTCATTCATTTAGGGGAGAAGTTCGGGTAGGGTGATTTGCATTTCAAGCTTTTTAGGTGAGTCTTCATTCATTTAGTGGACAAACCTTTAGGGCTAAATTCGGGTATACCTCGGGAGAGGCCCCGGAGTGGCTTTATTTTTTGCAATAACTCAACTTCTATCTTGGCTTAGTGTCATAATTAGAACCTCTTTGTGTTAGGGTGACCATTAGGAGGCGAAGACCGACCCTTGAGCCCCTTTTTCCTTTGTTTTTGTCTGTTAATCTATCCTTGTTCCCTCTTTCCCCTCATAATCGTTTTCGTTACCTTAAACTAAGCTGTAGTAGTGAAAGTTTTGACAAAAAGAACCTTGCTCCTTATGGATACGATATAAAACCCGCACTATATTGTGAGTGAACAAAATGGTGGCGTTGTCGGGGAGCAAGCGCCCCTTCTCGTCTTAACTTACTCTACGTACGTTTAGTTTAGGAGGTTTTTACCTTGCTGAGTCGAGTGTAGAGTCCCTAGGGCTTTTTACGTCGTTTTCTTGTTTAGTGCATGCGCAGGAGAGACCAAATACATCTTGTACCTTTTGATTCTGAAATCGAAGCGACTGCACGACACAACAACGCCGCAAACACCCATAAGCGTCTTCTTGAACGACAACAACGAGAGGCTATGGCACAACCACCGCCGGAACCTCGTACCCTCCTGTCATACGCATCACCTTTGACGGGTACGAGGGGATCTCCCATTGTTTTGCCCGACCTCCGGGAGGGGACTGTTTTCGAGGTTAAGCCGAATTTCCTACATCTAATTGAGCAGTCCAAGTTCCATGGGCGTGACTCGGAAAACCCCATCAACCATATTTCCAACTTCTTGGAGAGGTGGCTCGAGGGTGGCTTGATAACTGCAATCCGAACACTTTTCGGACTTGGGACGCACTAAGCCAAGGCTTATTGAGGAGGTTCTTCCCACCTATGGAGACGGCTCGCCTACGGACGGAGATCATGAACTTTCGACAACAACCGGGGGAGTCTTTATTCGAGGCTTGGGAGCGATACAAAGGGTTTCAATGGGTGTGCCCACATCATAATCTTCCGGCCACTCTTATTCTGCATACCTTTTACGAGGGTCTCTCTATGAACACGAAGCAATCGATTGACAACACTTCGGGCGGCCTTTTCCTAAGCAAGACCCCCGTCCAAGCCGATGCTCTTTTGGCTCAAATGGCGGAGAATGCATGCAACTGGGGAAGGAATTCAAGGGAGGTGACAAGTTGCGGGGACGGCGAGAACTTGGGTTATCTTATCAAGGATATGCAAAAGACAATGCAACAACTTTTGCAAGACATGGCCGAGATGAAGACGACTCAACAACTCAAGCCAATTATGGAGGTTCACTCTTCCATTCCTTCACCTTCGTCCACCTCGGGATTGCGATGTGAGGTTTGTGGGGGAGGACATGTAAATTTCGACTGCCAAACGGAGTTGGTATCCAATGAGCAAGCGAACGCTCTTTATCGGAACAACCTCTCTTATAGCAACAATGAACCTGTCCGCCCTCAAGGAAACCCATCTTATGTTCCTCCGGCTTTTCTTACCCTAACCAAGGCCAAAACCATCCTCAACAAAACCAAAACCGCCTCCATCAACAAAACCCTTAATACCTAAATCAAGCCTACCATCAAGCCCCTCAATCTTACCAACAACCCCCTCCACAAATGAGCCAAGAGATGGACTATATGCAAAGGTATCTCAAGAATCAAGACGCGTTCAATGCCGCCCAGTTGAAGCAAAATGATGTTATTCATGCTAACCAGAGGATGCTTGAAACTCAATTGGCTCAACTAGCCCAACAAGTCTCCAACTTCTAATCTCAATCTTCTTCTTTCAAAGGTTTACCTAGCCAACCCCAACAAAAGCCGAAGGGGCATATCAATGCCATCACTTTGAGGAGCGGCAAGGAGCTTGAGGGCCCGAAAACTGGAGTTGATCAAGGAGTTGGAAGCGAAGTTGTGGTAGAAGACATCACCGTTGAAGAGGAGGAGGTATTATTGAGGAGAAAGATGAGAAGGTGGAGGAAGCGGTCAAGGGAGATGAGCTGAAAAAGAAAGGGAAAGCGGTTGAGAAGGAAGAGGAGCTGGTCATCCAACAAGTCAAGCCATATGCTCTGCCCCTTCCTTTTCCCCAACGCTTCGCCAAAGTGAAGGAAGATGCGAAGTTTGCTAAGTTCATGGAGATCCTTAAAACTCTCCACATAAACACCCCATTCCTTCAGGCTATCACAAACATGCCATCTTATACCAAATTCCTCAAGGAGCTCCTCACTAACAAGAAGAAGATCGGAGAGGATGCGGGAGTCTCTTTAACTCAAGAGTGTAGTGCAATCATCAACAACAAGCATCCTCCTAAACTTTCGGACTCCGAAAGTTTCTCCATCCCTTGCTCCATAGGGGATATGGTGATTAGCAAAGCCCTTTGTGACCTCGGTGCTAGCGTGAGTGTGATGCCGCACTCGATTTGCAAGAGATTGAAGTGTCATGACCTTGTTCCCACTACAATTTCCCTTCAAATGGCCGATCGGTCTATTCGGCGCCCGGTGGGAGTTCTTGAAGATGTTCCGGTGCAAGTGGGAAAATTCTATATTCCATGTGACTTCATCGTATTGGATATGGCCGAAGATGTACAGATACCAATTATTTTGGGTCGGCCCTTCTTAGCAACCGCCGGAGCTATGATCGATGTGAAGAACGGCAAGCTTTCTCTCCACATCGGAGATGAGAAGATAGAGTTCAACCTTCAAACTTCTATTGCCGCTCCATTGATTGAGGAGTCATGTTATCAAGTCGATATCATTGAAGAGTTGGTTGATGAAAGTATCGGCTCCTTTATGGCCTTTAATGATCCTTTGGAGGAGGCATTGCTAGAAGCCTTCGAACGGGAAACTTTGGAAGGGGAAGTTGCATCCTATGTGTCTACTCTTGACGAAGCTTCTGAATTTTATGGGCCATCTTTGGGAAGCGAACTCATAGCAAAGCTGGAGGATCATGAGCAAAAGGAGATCATGAGACGAAAGATGCCGGATATTGAATTGAAGCCTTTGCCACCATCTTTAAGGTACGAATTCCTCGGTCCCTCTGAGTCCTTCCCTGTGATCGTTAATACTAGTCTAAATGGCACTCAGCTTCAATGTCTTCTCGATGTGCTTCGCAAGCACATCGGTGCCATTGGATATAACGTCGACGATCTCAAGGGAGTGAGTCCTTCTTTTATGCATAACATTGACCTCGAGACCGACCATAGACCCTCTAGGCAACCGCAAAGGCGACCAAACCCGAATATGCAATTGGTCGTCAAAAAAGGAGTAATGAAGTTGCTTGAGGCTAGGATCATCTATCCCATTGCAAACAGCGAGTGGGTGAGCCCCATCCAGGTATTGCCTAAAAAAAAAGGGATGACGGTTGTAAAAAATTAAAAAGTTGAGCTAGTTTCCACTAGGACTGTCACGGGTTGGCGTATGTGCATAGACTACAGAAAATTGAACCACGCCACTAGGAAAGATCACTTCCCCTTGCCCTTCATCGATCAGATGCTTGAAAGACTGGCGAGACACTCTTACTTCTGTTATTTGGATGGGTTTTCCGGGTTCTTCCAAATCTTGATCCATCCAAATGATTAGGAGAAGACTACCTTTACATGCCCATACAGTACCTTCACTTATCGAAGGATGTCGTTCGGGTTATGTAATGCCCCGACCACTTTTTAGCGTTGTATGATGGCCATTTTTTCTGATTGCATTGAGAGCATCATGGAAGTTTTCATGGACGACTTCTCCGTCTATGGTAACACCTTCGAGAGTTGTTTGAAAAACCTCGAAACGGTGTTATCGAAGTGCGAAGAAGTCGACCTTGTACTCAACTGGAGAAATGCCACTTCATGGTCCAAGAAGGGGTAGTACTTGGCCATGTAGTGTCTGAAAGGGGTATTGAGGTCGATCGGGCTAAGATCGAGGTCATCGAAAAACTACCACCCCCGTCTTCTGTAAAAGGGGTGAGAAGTTTCCTTAGGCATGCGAGTTTTGACCGCCGCTTCATCAAGGACTTCTCAAAGGTAGCGAGGCCTTTGACTCAGCTCCTCGCCAAAGATACCCCCTTTTTGTTTTCTAACGAGTGTCTTAAGCCATTTCAGAAGATCAAGCAGGCACTCGTCTCGACCCCCATCATTCAACTGCCCGATTGGAGTATCCCATTCGAGATTCTGTGCGACGCAAGAGATTTTACCGTCGGGGCGGTATTGGGTCAAAGGAAGGACAAATTGCCATATGTGATCCACTATGCTAGTAGAACTTTGGACGATGTCCAGCGGAACTACTCCACAACCGAGAAGGAGCTTCTAGCGGTGGTCTTTGCTATTGAAAAATTCTGGCAATAATTACTATGCTCCAAAGTAGTGGTATTCACCGACCACTCGGTCCTCAAGTACCTATTAGAGAAGAAGGATGAAAAACCCCGCCTCATTCGATGGGTTCTTTTTTTTCAAGAGTTCGATATCGAGATACGGGACAAGGCCGGGATGCATAATGTGGTGGCGGATCACCTCTCAAGAATCGTAGTTGAGCACAAGGATCCACCGATCGACGATTCATTTCCGGATGAACACTTGATGGTCGTGTCGAATGATGAATTACCATGGTATGCCGACATAGTTAACTATTTGGTGGGGGGAGTTTTAATGCCAGGATTGCCCTATCATGAGAAGCAAAAACTCCTTCACGAGGCTAAGTCATACTTTTGGGACGACCCGTATATTTTCAAGTTGTGCAAGGATGGTGTCTACCAGAGATATGTGCATCAATAAGAAGCTCCTTCGATCATCGCTCACTGTCATGATATGCCTTGTGGAGGTCACGGCGACCCCTCCAAAACAGCGGCAAAAGTGCTTCAATCGGGCTATTATTCGCCCACGCTCTTCAAAGACGTCAACACCTACGTCAAGGCATGCGATAAGTGCCAACGGAGTGGTAATATCTCCCGGAGGAATGAGATGCCTCTTAACTATGTTTTGGAGGTCGAGATCTTCGATGTTGGGGGAATTGATTATATGGGACTGTTCCCATCGTCAAGAGGTAACAAGTACATCCTCGTAGCGGTGGACTACATATCCAAATGGACGGAGGCCGTGGCAAGCCCGACTTGTGATGCCCAGGTGGTTTCCAAGCTCTTCAAGAGGATTATCTTCCCTCGTTTTGGCGTGCCAAGGGTGGTGATAAGTGACAATGGGTCACATTTCATTGAGCAAAAATTTCAATCGCTCCTAGCCAAGTATGGAGTGGTTCACAAGCAAGGCCTTCCTTATCACCCACAAACAAGCGGTCAAGCCGAGATCACCAACCGGGAATTGAAGCGAATCCTTGAGAAGACTGTCGGTGCATCGAGGAAAGATTGGGCTGAAAAACTTGACGATGCATTATGGGCGTACTGCACGGCGTACAAGACACCGATTGGAACCACGCCTTTCCGGCTAATTTATGGCAAGTCTTTCCATTTCCCGGTCGAGTTGCAACATAGAACCCATTGGGCCATGAAGCGCATTAACTACCATTTGAAGGAGGCGGGTGAAAGGAGGATGTTATAATTGGAAGAGCTTGATGAGATTCGCCAGGATGCCTATGAGAATAATCAAATTTATAAGGAGAGGACAAAGTTGTGGCATGACAAGAGGCTAAACAAGAGAGAATTCCATGATGGCGATCGAGTCCTACTCTACAACTCAAGGTTAAAGCTCTTTCCGGGAAAGTTAAAGACGAGATGGACGGGCCCATTCCGGGTTGAAAAGGTCCACCCTTCCGGAGTTGTTGAGCTTCAAAGGCAAGGTGGGGGTACATTCAAGGTAAACGCTTCAAACCTCAAGCCTTATTTCCACCCTGAGACAATCCCCGGAGCATGTGTTGTTTACTTCTCGAACATTGAAGATTGAAAGTTTAACATGGTCAGGCTCGGGACCTAAAACAAGCGCTTCTAGGGAGGCAACCCTTGTTTTTCTTCCTTTTTCTTTATTTTTGTTTATTTTCTTTCTTTTTCTGAGGTATTAGTTCAAAGTTTTAAAAAGAAAAAAAAAAGAGAAAAAGAAAAAGAGAAAAAAAGGAGAGAAAAGTTGGAAAAGAGAAAATTTAGAGTAGTGAGACAAAACAAGTGTGGGGGCTTGAAGATTGGATTCATTTCAAGGTGAAAAGAAAGGAGTATGGAGTTGTTATGAAGTTAGTGTAGTGGAGTTAGGAAGGTGGTTGAAAGTTAGAAAATTTTGAAGTTTGGTGATTTCAGGAGGTCACGGGCGTGACCTAGAGTGGTAGCGCCCGCTACCAATTTCAAGGAAATTAATTGCAACATGCCGAATCGAGTCACGGTCGTTAACCCCAAGGGTAACGCCCGTGACCCCATCCCAGCCATTTCTCAAAACCCAGGTCGTCACGGGCGTGATGAACCCTGGTAATGCCCGTGACGACCCTGTTGTCAGGATTTTTAATCCAGTTTCGTGATTTTTAGCCCCATTCCTCTCATTCTCTTTCTCTCACCCGTGACCCTCCCTGTCTCTCAAGAACCCTAACTACCAAATTCTTCCTCTTCTTCACTCTAATCCTCTCAAACTCCTTCAAATTCCCTCAAATCCTTCATTCATCCTCCATCCCCATCTCTCAAAAACCCTAATTTCACTTCAATCTCCTCTCACATCACCCACATTCATCCTCATTCACTCAAAGCCCTAACCTTTAACCACTACAACCACCACCTCTACCACCACCTTTCTCTCTCTAGAACCAAAACTCCAATCTTTGTGAGTTGGGTGCTAGAGAAAGAACGGTCTAGCCCTAGCTTCCTCCATTTCCTCATATCTATCTACCTTCGCTTTGGGTAAATTGGTGAAGGATGGCAAGCTCGAGTTGCTCTAAACGTCAACGGCAAGCACCATCTGGCCCCGGTTCTTCATCCAGTAGGGGACCACTGCCGCCCCCTCAAGGTATGGCTCCTGTTATACGTTCCGAGTCTGAGACTATGGTTGTTTTAGACCCCTCTAGGATTCAATTTCGTGCCGATTGGCACAGGGAGAAGTATAATAAATTCAAGACTAGGAAAATCGCCGTCTCTTTCATTTATCACGACGAAACCTGTAGGAATATGAACCTAAAGCCTAGTCTTAACCATTTGTTTGGAGTCCTAGGGTGGGAGAATTTCATGAAAATCAAAACCAAGGTCTATGATCAGGTCGTTCTTGAACTCCCAAGTTCACTACAAGTGGAACGACTGACCCAGAACGACGCTGAATTAAGTTTCCAAATCAATGGGCGCCTCGTGCGGTTAACTCTGGGTGAATTGAGCGAGAAATTGCATCTTCCAGCGGGTGGCCTTCCCGCTGAGGAAATTGATAACTTCCCGGCCAATAGGGCCATGAAGCTCCTGACTTGCCGAGCTAGGGCAGACGTTGTTGTTTTTGGCTCACGTCACCGGTATTTTGACCCTAAGCGTACCAAGGCCCGGGACTTTTACAATCCCGTCGTCCGATATCTCCATCGCTTGATCACCAACTCGGTGCTCGGGCGCGATGAGGGGCGCAACAATGTCTGCAAGGCGGACCTCTTCATCATTTTCAACGCCCTGCTCGGACGTCGGATCAATACGGCCTTGGTAATCCTCCACCAACTCCACGAGATCTCCCGAGCGACTCGAAAGTACATAATCGACATGGATCACATCATCTCACTGTAGGACCCGGGAAAAGTGAGACCACTTTTCTCCGTGATATGCTACTTAAACGATCGAGAGCCGACTAAAGTTGCTTAATCCTTAAATAAGGATATTTTTGTTTTATGAAATTCATTTTCGGGATGGTGAAGTTTTATTTATTTTACTAATCCGTTTTTTATTATTTAAACACTTGAAATTACACAAATAATATATTAATAATGATTCAAAATCGGCTCACACCACATTCTGGCCCAAAAGGAAGCACGCGGGCTGCTGGAACCAACAAAACCCGCGCGGGTTTTGATGGCTCTTGGGCCGGGCCGCCTGTTTCCCTCGGGCCAGAGAACATGAGTTTGGAATAATAAAACCCGAGTGAGTTTTATTAATTCCTACGCATTTTCTCTCAATTTTCCACTTTAAATTGGGTGTGAGGAAAGATATTAAATCATTTCTTAATTATTTTTATGTAAATTTCAATTTTAAATAATCAAACGAATTATAAAAAGAATAAAGAGTCGCCAGCCGATTTAAGGAAACCGACAAACCATGAAAATAATAAAAATAACTCTGGTCTATGAAACCCGATTCTACGCTCGGGGGTAAGGCTACGAATTCAAGAATTATAAAAATTTTTGAATTCACCCGTTAGAAAACGGATTCTACTAAAATCGACATTAAAATGAAAATAGAGCGGGGAGAAGTTTAATTAATTTCGTAACTTTATATTCTTAACATGCATTATAAAACAAGGTTTTTTTATTTACAAAATATGCACAAGTAATGGAAATGAAATATAAATTACATAATTAAAGTAACCATAACGAAAGAAACATAGGGCGAACCTCGTTGGTTTAGGAATCTGAATGCGCCGATCAAAATCTTGACTTCCTATGACTTGGTGGATGAAAGGATGAGTATGAGGATGATAGAAGGGTGATATATGGATAATGATGTGATGAGAATTTGGTAGAGTAGGAGGATGATAATAAGAGAATGGATAATAGAGAGAGTTTAAGAGAGTGTAGGTAGGATTATGATAATAGTTGGTGAAAATGAAGGGAATGAAGGGGGGTATTTATAGGTGAGTGAGGTTGTGTTTAGGAGGGAAATGGAGGGGACACATCGCTTGGATCATGCCCTCCATCTCCATGCAACCAGATAACCCGCACGGGTTATCAGAAGTCACGGTGAAGTCAATGCACGTGAGCTAAAATCAGGGGCTTTTGCATGGGATTTTGGTGCCGGATTCTGAAATGAAACCCCGCGCGGGTTTTATAAACCTTCGGCACGGATCGCTGACATGGCACGGCAAAACGGCGCGTTTTGGGCGAAGTAGGGTTTTGAACCCTGGACCGGGGCGCGCCTTGGGCCTGCCTTGGGCCTGGGCCTTCCTCTTCGCATAAAACCCGTGCGGGTTTTACTGCTGGATTGGTTCGCTTCTGTTTTGTTTGTTTTGCATTGCTTGCTATATTGGCCCAACGATGCATTCGGCCTTCAATATTTTATTCTCACTTTTGATAAGTCGGGATTATATCGATGCAAATCCCGGTGTCTACAGAGAGCCCCCACTTTGATCGAGTCCAAATAGGACGAAGGTTAAAGTAGACTTGATG
This sequence comes from Portulaca oleracea, assembly GCA_029582165.1. NCBI lineage: Eukaryota > Viridiplantae > Streptophyta > Magnoliopsida > Caryophyllales > Portulacaceae > Portulaca > Portulaca oleracea. The sequence goes on from CM055888.1 coordinate 25,219,238, forward strand.
GCTGTCTTTATGCTGGCAGTGCTATTTTATATGGCGACCACATGATGTTGCTGGTGATGATGTCGTCGGTAACCTTTAGGTGGCAACCGTTGGACGACTGTTGCTGAAGGTGTCGCTGGAGACCTTTAGGTGGAATCCATCTGGACGACTACTGTTGTTGAATATCGCTGGAGACCTTTATATGGAATCCGTTTGAGCGACTGCTGCTGACGACATTGTTGGCGGCCTTTAGGGGCAACCATTGGACGACTGTCGTTGACGACATCGGTGGAGGCCTTTAGATGGCAACCGTTTGACACCTGTCGCTGTTGGTGCTCTTTTATATGGCAACCGGATGATAGATGGTCCCTTTTAGCGGCGACCGGATGATGGTGCTCTTTTGTACGACAACCTTTTAGATGGTCCCTTTTAGCGGCGACCGGATGATGGTGCTCTTCTGTACGCCAACCTGTTGGATGGTCTCTTTTAGCGGCGACCGGATGATGGTGCTCCTTTATGTGGCAACCTGTTGGATGGTCTCTTTTAGCGGCGACCGGATGATGGTGCTCCTTTATGTGGCAACCTGAAGGTTGGAGACCCTTGGGTTGTTGAACTTGGGCTGCTGAAAAAAAAATTTTGTTGGCAGGAAACCCGTGCGGGTTTTATGACTCCTGCTGGGCCACACGAGCTTGGGCCGCTTGAAATTGGTTTCCTTTTCTCCTGATAGAAAAACCCGTGCGGGTTTCATTATCTTCCTTGGGCTGCTACAAAACGTTGGGCCGCCAGAAATGGGCCCATGGCTCACCCAAAACCCGCGCGGGTTTTGGCTTTCATTTTTTTTCTTTTTTTTTCTTTTCTCCTCATGGAGGGAATCATGGTGGGGCCGAAGCCTCGTGTGGACGAGAGAGAGCCACATGACTTGGTCTCCTCTTTGAGTGGCAAAGAGATGACTCCTGAATTTTCGGCCAATGACATGCATTTGGCATCTCGAGTCGGGTCCTGGAAACGAGCGGTTCACATTCACTCTTCATTTCTATAAATGCCAAGCCTCATTCATCTCTTTCATTCACACCTTCAACTTCTTCTCATCATTTCTCTAGCTCCTCTTTCTATCTCTAGAAAAAACTGCTTTTTTGGAGATATTTCAAGTTCTTGAGAAAATGCATCGCAGAGGTCGCAGAAATCCTCCTCTTCCACATGCGGCGGCATGGCCTCACGAGATGTCTTCTAGGCGCAATTTTATTCCGGGTGCAAATGCTGACCCTTCGGATCTCACTATCCAATCTTGGAAGCATGCGTGGTTCTACTGTTCTCATGGCAAGGTAACTCTCGAAACTCCTCTTTTGATGCTTAGTTTAATAATGGAAAAAAATGAGCAAGCATGAATTTTTATTTGTCATGTCTTGTCGATTTTTTATTATTTTAAGCATGCCTTAAATTGATGTATGCATGTCCACGCGATGCCCCTTTATTTATTCGCAACTTATTTTGAGAGATGGATCAAACCCGACCCAAGGAAAATTGGATGCATACCCGACCCAAAGGAAACAAAAAGGAACACGGCCCATTTGAACATGGAAAACCCGCGCGGGTTTTCTTGATCATAAACCCCTGAAAAAAGAGAAACTGGGCCTGGATGGGCGGCCCATTAGCTGAAGCAAAGCCCGTGCGGGTTTTAGCTTTGCTGGGCCGGCAGATTCGTTTTGCCAAATTCCTTTATCTCGCGGGCCATGGCTGTGGGCCTAGTGTCGGTGTTGGGTCCAGCTAGGGCCCAAAAGACTATGCATTCAGACAATGCCATAGGTGAGCCCCGACTTTAATTTTGCCCTTTCCCATTTTGTCATTAGGAGCACAATCTGAAAACTCCCGGTGTTCTAAAGGATCTCCTTAAGGTAGCTGATTCGATTCCCGGAGATTTCGTTAGCAACACCCTTACTGCGGCAGGACTCATGCCGTTCTGGAAATGCCTGGTGGCTTGGAAAGGCCGTACATTCCACGTGATAGGTCGCGCTATGGCGAAATAGTTTTGGGACACAACCAACACCTTTCATCTATCTGTGGGTGAGATGACGATTACCCCTACGGATTTCGTTATGATCACTGGTCTCCCTTGGGGCGGGCGCGACATAGTCCTCAACGCCGAGATTCCGCCGATGGTTTTGGACTTACTGGGTCTGGTGTGAGCGCGTTTAGGCCCAGGTCAGGGTCTATCCAACCTCACCTATGCGCACTTCGAGGCGGCTATTCGTGATGCCAACTTTCAGAATTTGCCTGGAGAACAACGCCGCCTTATCTTCTTAGCTTATGTTATTTCCGCCACTCTTTTTGCCAATCGGAGAGATAACATTATTTTGACCTGGTTCCGGAATCTCCTGGACTTGAACGAGGTTCGGAACTTGAATTGGGGCAAAGCTGCTTATGCGAATTTCCTCCTCTGGCTTCGTCGCGGTGTCAGACTGACGCTGGATGATGACCCAGTGTACCTCCATGAGTCTCATACCCGCTTTCAGTACGCTCCTTCTTTGTGGAAGGTGCTCGAGGTGTGTACCCGAGACTCTTCTCTTTGTAGTTTTGCTACTCTTTTGCTATTTCTTTTGACTTTATAATCATGCATCATGGGCATATGAGTATAACCGGTCCTTGGGTATTTGCTCCAAGAGAAATAGGACGGTCCCAACTGCTAAACGCTGGACTGCTGAGGGTATTCGAGGGAAGAAATTCCAGTCGGGCAGCCTTGACCATATTCGTCGCATACTGGATGATCTCACCCCAGTATTTCTTCGTGCCTGACATCTTTATTATTTTCTTCATTCTTGAGATGACCCTCTTTCTTTCACAGGACCACGTGAACTGGCGTCCATGGGCGGGGTTTGATTTGAGTGGATTTCCCACCCCCTTGCAACAAGTGGAGCACGATACTCGCCTCCGCATCCTGATGGAGGGACCCTCGGGCTTCATATGGTACCTGGGGGAGAGAGCTACGAGGCAGATCCTGGGTGGATATCCTAGCCTCATACCCCAGGATCCTCCAGAGCACATGTTTGAGCCTTGGCGGGTCGCACCAGACGTCTTGAGAGATTGGATCCGCGGTCGTGATTTCGACAATTTCGTGCATGACGTTCCTCAGGAGCATTTCAATGAGGAATTCCAAAGCTACTTGAGCCGTCTAGCGCGCCGAGTGGTAGGTATTTCTCATTTTTCTTTATGTTGTGCCTTTGATCGACTCCTAACCATAAAGTCTTGTAGTTGGGGCCCTATGTTATGGCTGCTGAGGTGGAGGCCCAACCGGCGGAAGAAAGATCGGCGGTTTCTTGGAGGTTGAGACTAGTAGTCAGTGCTTCGCGCTCCAAGAGTTTGAGCGGAAACCGGTAATCTGCCATCCCTTGTTGCTTCCTTTTACCTCATGTGCCAATTATGCATGTGTAACCTTTGTCTTTATTGCCTTTTAGCCACGATGGTCTGTCTTCAGGCAAGTGACCAAAGAATGGAGTACTATGTTGAAATGCATCAACCGCTCATTTACGGGCTCAGGCAGATATTGCGGGAACACCGCGGGCGTCTCATGGAGGCCGACATGGGCTGAGTCTGTTCCTCGGGAGCCACCTCGACGCTCTACTGCGGGAGTTCCTCGTACCGAGCCCCCACGTCGCTCTTCGGCAGGGGAATATTCTTCCCGGGATCGATTACGGGAGGAGGTTGCTGGGTCCACTCGTCCTCCTCTAGCAGCTGTGCCGGAGGGTCGTGGTAAAGGCATCATGGCCGAAAGTTATCATTCTACTGGGTCACATCGTAGCGGTTCTAGTAGCAGAGGTCGTCGACCTGTGAACGAAGACATGGCTCAGATGTCCCTGGAAGAGCATCTTGGCTAAGGGGGGTCACATCACAGCGTTGGGTACAGTGGCGATACTCAGCCTCACTCTTACTGGGTGGAGGATGCTTCAGAATCGAGTGCTACCAATCGGCCGTCTCATTCCCGTCACACTCCAACTTCAGTGCGTTCTGCTCGTCGTGGTCCAGAGATTGTAGTGAGGGACCATGACTCAGGTGCATCCATAGGGTATCCTGGCGGTCAGGCCCTAACGGATGACGCTACTTCGCGTCCTGCCCCATACGATGCCTCCTCCTTTGGTTCTGGCTCTTACGCTGCTAGATGGCCAGTCCCGGCTCCTGGAATGGGTCCTTCATGGCCGGTGGATACGCAAGAGTGGTCTGCACCCCAGCACTCTTGGCTAGGAGGATTTACCTCTTCTGGTTGGCCAGCCCTGGTTATAGAACTGGTCCTGTATGGCCTACCCCTTCTGTTGAGTTGCGTGTTCCTGATCATTCATGACTAGCTGGTTCACGGGAGCATTCCATTTCATCACCGTCGAGCGTGAATCCTTCCGAAGTTCGCTTGTCTGGGCCGCCGCAGACAGCGCCTGGTTCTAACTACTACTCCTGGAACACCTATTTTGGTGCAGCTGGCGCTTCTAACACTGGGACTTCTCATGCTGGTGCCGACCTGGTCGAGGACAGCGGTGATTTGGGCTCCCTGTGGTGACCAAACCAACAACAAGTAGGACTCTATGCATCTTTTTTATTTTTTTTTATTACGCGAAGCTAATTTGCACTACCTTTTTTTTATTTTTAATGCAAGACTTTTATGCATTTTATTTCTTATTTTTATATGCAAGTCTTGATGAACACACAGCTTTATTTTATTGATGCATTGAACGACTCTCTACATGACGGGATTAACCCCAACTTAATCCCGCTTCCCCAAAAAGAAAAGAAAATAAAAGAAAACGAAAACGTAAGTGTCAGAGTAAACATCGAGCAAAAATTTCAGAATCGAGCATCATTGGGTCAAGATCCAAAATATTAAAAATACACAAACGGGCTAATTCGATTCCATGGCCCAAATACAATAAGAAACGGGTGGGCCGGACTGCGGAAAGGCGGCCCATATCGGCTGAAATCCCGCGCGGGCTTTTTCCTCAGCAGGCCCGGGGCCGGGGCTTGGGCGAGCACGTGCGTGGACCTAGGCATATCAAAACCCGTGCAGGTTTTAATTTTATTTCCCTTTTTTTTTGCTAGCCGTTGTTGATGGGCTGAAATCATGGGATATGGAGGGCAACGACTATGTGATCGTTGCTGGTTGTCTTCTCCATTTTTGATCATGCATGAAGGTGTATAAATACCTCATATAATCCTCACTCCTCATCATCACTTCAAAGTCTTCTTCACATATTCTCCTAAAAAACGCAAAGAACATCCTCCCTATTCTCATGGCTTTCGAGAAGAAACTTGCAACTTGGATGAGCACCATGTCCAAGGAAGAAAAGAAAGAGCTCGGAAGATACAAATTGACGAGCTTGTTGAGTTTTCGACAAGTGAGGATTAACCATGATTTTCTTCGTGCGGCGGAGACTTTTTGGGATCCGAAAATGCATGTCTTTTGCTTCGCGTGGAAGGAATTTTGTCCGCTCCCGGAGGAATGGTCCTCGATCTTAGGGACAAATCACTTTGCTCGGCCGGCGTCGCCTCCAACACCAATGGACACCCCCAAGCAATACAAGGAGCTCTTATGCCTTCCGTCTCGGGTCATCGGGAGTGCTATATTTGGTGAAAAGGTACACTTCCAAACTATAGTCGAATATTTTCAATCTCCCGATACCTTGGAATTTGGTCCCGTGATACGAGTGCGAGCGCTTGTATTATGTCTCCTCGGCGAGTTTTGCTTTTATCATGGCGGCAAAAGAACCGGACCGGGGATTTTAATTCAAATCGTCGACGACATGTCCTGAGGCTACAATCCCGTGCCCCTGATGTTAGCGGAGACCATGATGGGCCTGGATGATCCGAATCCAGAACATGATTTTCGAGGAAGCCCCCTGCTACTTCAGGTATGCCACTCCTTCTTTCACTTCTACCCAGATTCTGTCTCTACTGGCGGTAAAACCCGCGCAAGTTTTACTCTTTTTTTTTTTTTTTGAGATCACTGGCATGCGGTCTAACTCTGTCTAAATGTTGGACAGATCTGGTTAATGGAACACTTGGGCCTCATCGAAGAGCCTCGTACTTCATCAGCGATGGCGAACTATTGTCAGAGGAAGAGGAAGTACACCAACCTCCGCTCGGTAACAGAATGGATCGTATTTTTGAAGGAGTCTCGGAAAATCTCATGGTGGCACATTTCTAAATATGTGACCCATGACTCCCGCAATGCCTACGTGTGTCTTGCTGGCTTGACGCACATGACTTTTTATTTTCCAGTGCGAGTGAAGCGCCAGATGGGTTGGAAGCAGGATATTCCCGAGCTTCTGTGTGAAACTCCCGATCAGCTGAAACTTCAAAGCTCGATTATAGAGTCATGGCTGAAGTATTGGGAAAGAAGGCTAACTCTCAAATCCCCTCCAAAGATACATGTATCTCATATTGCCGATGCTGACTACCATGGATGGCTAATTGCTGCTATTGAATCGCGCCGTGCTGGGGAAGCGAGACGAAGGCAAGCATATGTGAAGGAAAGGCTGGGTCCTCGTACCTCAGTAAAAGACCGTCTTGGCGCGAGGGACTCAGTGAACGATAGACTTGGTCCGAGAGTTGATGCACAAAAATCGGGCAGGCGGGCCTATAAGCCCAAAGACAAAGAGAAAGCTCTTAACGGACCTAGAGACATGGAGATTGACCATGAAACTACTGGCGAAGTAGAGAAAGTGAAGCAAGATTAGAAGATGGATGAGAATGAAGGAACTGAAACTACTTTGCCAGAATAATCTTTTATTTAATTATGCCTTTTGAATTTTCTTATGTTACAAGTAATGTACTAGCGTCATTAATTAATAAAGGAGAAATATTGTTCACAATTATTGTGTTCTTGCAAACTTTATTTTCCTTAAGCACATGAGCATTTATTAAATATATCTCAAGTGTCTGAAAATTGTTTTCCAATTGCTTGGTTATATCAAGCATAGTACCGCTTGAGTTGATCCAAATTTGTTGGCTGAATTATATCTTCTCCATCCATGGTAGCAAGACGAGCTGCTCCTCCTGGCAAAATATCCTTAATCATGTAAGGACCCTTCCAATTAGGTGCAAATTTCCCTCTTGGATCCTGTATAGGTGCCCTCATTTCCTTAAGCACCAAATCACTTACTTGAAGTGAACGACTTTTCACTTTCTTAATTATTAAAAGCTCGAGCGATCCTATTTTGGTATACTTGCACATTATGTAATGCTCTTAATCGACTTTCATCCATCAACTTCAGCTCCTCGAACCTCGCCCTGGCCCATTCAGCTTCTGGCAACTGGCTCTCGGCCACTATTCGCAGCGAAGGGATCGCTACTTCAATTGGTAATACTGCTTCCATCCCATACACCAAAGAATACGATGTTGCCCCCGTAGCAGTTCGTATAGAGGTTCGGTATCCCCATAGGGAAAATGCTAATTTATCTGGCCAATCCTTGTAAGTGACAACCATCTTCTTGATAATCCCTTACACCGTCTTATTTGCCGCTTCCACAGCTCCATTGGCTTGAGGTCGGTATGGTGAAGACTGATGATGTTGGATTTTGTAAGTGGCGAGCAAGGCATCCACCTCCTTTCGAAAGTGGCTTCCGTTGTCACTAATATCTCATAAGGCACTCCGTATCGACATATGATGTTTTGAAGAGTGAATTTGGCCACATGTTTGGATGTGAGTTTGGCAAAAGAGGCTGCCTCCACCCACTTAGTGAAGTAGTCGATGGCGACCAATATGTACTCATATCCTCCTGTTCTGGTTAGGTGTATCTTGCCAATGATGTCAATACCCCATACCGAGAATGGCCACGGAGATGTCAAAGTAGTCAAGTATGACGGGGGTTGATGATGTAAGTTGGCATATTCTTGGCATTTGTGGCACTTTCGAACTAACTCTAAGCAATCTGCCTCCATAGTGGTCCAATAGTAACCAGCCCTCTGAATCTTCTTTGCTAACATTCGTCCATTCATGTGGGGACCGCAGTCTCCTCCATGTACGGTAGTCATGATCTCCTTGGCACTCTTAGCGTCAATGCACAATAAATTAATGCCCGTAGGTGATTTTTTGTAGAGTCAATCTTGGATTAAGCGATTGTCTTGCTAGAGACTGATCGCCATTGTCTCGAGCGTCCAACTCAGCTGGATATTCTTCTTTTCGAAGAAAATTGTATATGTCATGGAACCAGTCCTCAGTTTCTTCCTCTTGTGCTTCCAAGTGGCAAACATATGTCGTTCAGACTGTCGCTCCACTATTATTGGTAATTGAAGCGTGCCTGATGGTATGGCTATCATTGACGACAACTTGGCTAGGGCGTCAGCTAGTTCATTGTGATCCCTCGACAGGTACTGGAAACTGATTTTCTCAAATTGGTCAGCAATTCCCAAAAGCTTCTGTTGATATGCCATGAGGCATTCATTCCGGACCTTCCATGTATTTTTAGCCTGGCTAATGATGAGGCTAGAATCCCCAAAGACTTTTACATGGCGTATGCCTAAGGTCAAGGCGGCTTGTAAACCCCTGATACATGCTTCATATTCTGCAACATTATTAGTAGCATTGAAGTCCAACTTCACAGATACAGGGTCATGTGCCCCTTCTGGAGAAATCAATAGTACTCCTATTCCACAACCCATTTGGTTAGAAGCTCCGTTGAAGTACATTTCCCATGTGATTTCATCAGTGAAAAACACGTCCTCATCTAGAAATTCCAAGTGAGTGCTTGGAGGTTCCATTGACGGAGAAGCGGCTAGGAAATCCGAAACAACCCGTCCTTTGATGGATTTCTGAGGCAAGTATAGGAGATTGAACTCCGAAAGCATGACCACCCATCGAGCGATGTGACTGTTGATCGTAGGCTGTTCCATGATAAACTTGATAGGATTATTCCCAACTATGACATATACAGTATGTGAAAGCATATAATGTCTTAACTTCTTGGTGGCCCATACTAGCGCAAGAGCCATTTTGCAGAGCTAGTAAACTTGATAGGATTATTCCCAACTATGTCTGCATATCGACTTTCGTAGTCTAAGAATTTCTTGCTCAAGTAGTAGATGGCGCTCTCTTGACCTTTGGCCTTCTGAGCTAGCATAGCCCCCATTGCAGAGCTAATGTGATGGTAAAGGAGTAGAGGCTCATCTGGTACTGGCGGCAGGAGGACTGGAGGATATTGCAAATATTCCTTGATTTTGTCGAATGCCGCTTGACATTGATCGTCCCATTCTATTTTGCTTCCCTTCTTTAGTTTCTTGAACAAAGGTTCACAAGTCATAGTGAGCTTCGAGATAAACCTACTGATGTATTGGACTCGTCCCAGGAAACCCCTTATCTCCTTTTCTGTCCTAGGTGGCTGCAACTCTTGAATAGCCTTTATCTTCGTAGGGTCAACTTCAATGCCTCGTTGGCTAACCACATAGCCTATCAGCTTCCCAGAGGTGACCACGAAGGTGCACTTTACTGGATTAAGCCGCATCTTGTATTTGCGAAGTCGGAGGAAAAACTTGCGAAGGTTAGGAATGTGTCCTTCCCTTGTTCTTGATTTCACAATCATGTCATCCACATAAACCTCCACCTCTACATGCATCATATCGTGAAGTAGGGTATTGGCTGTCCGTTGGTATGTTGCTCTAGCATTTTTGAGACCAAAAGGCATAACCACATAACAGTATGTTCCCCATGGTGTAGTGAATGAGGTTTTCTCCATGTCTTCTTCCGCCATTTTGATTTGGTTATAACCCGCATATCCATCCATAAAGGATAGCAGCTCGTGTCCGCAAGTGTTATCCACTAATACGTCGGTGTGTGGTAAAGGGAAATTATCCTTGGGACTAGCTTTGTTAAGGTCTCGAAAATCTACGCACATGCGCACCTTCCCATCTTTCTTGGGTAGCGGGACATTGTTAACAATCCATTCGGGATATTGGACTGCTTTGATGAACTTAGCGTTAAGCTGCTTGATTACTTCTTCCTCAATCTTCTTAGCCCATTCAGGCTTGATCCTTCTAGCCTTTTGTCGAACCGGCTTTGCGCCAGGAAGCAGAGGGATGGTATGCTCCACAATTTCCCTATCAATCCCAGGCATATCTTCGTAAGACCATGCGAACACGTCCACAAACTCCTTGAGAAGCTCTGTAAAGGACACCCGTTCTTCTTCTGTGAGCGAGCTACCTAACTTCAATCCCCGAGGTTGTTCTTCTGTGCCCACATTTATGGTGATGGTGTCTTCCAATACTGCCATCTTATGCTCATATTCATTAGAAAATTCTTTTAAGGGTTCATTAAATTCCGGATTATTATTGGCAATGTTTCGGGGAAGAGGAAAGAAGAATCAGAGTAAGCAGAAAGGTTCATTTTATTGAATGCAAAAAGGAATACATCGCCAGCAGACTCAAGACCAGACTCACTTGACTCTAGACCACTAAAGCCTGACTCTACGTCCTTAGGAACAGACTGTCCTATAGATAAAGCAAAATTATTCTCCTCAGCGTCGACCCACGAGACCGCCTTAACCTCTCCGTCTTCAGCAATCATAAGACTTGGATCAAAGCTTGAGTTAGACAGCGCAGCAATAAGAGCATCGGCTTCAGATTTCTCCGAGACAACTTCTTGTCCAAACAGCATGCCAAAGATGTTGCTTCCAGCAAGATGAGTCCATTCTAATGGAGGCTGTTTGTCCCGAGCGGGAACAAAGACAGTAGCCATATTAATGGAGCAATCATTGAAGACTTCCAGTCCAGCAACTTGAACTCCTTTGTTCTTCAGATAGAATGGCTCAGGAAATCCATAGTAGGGGAAGTCATCACCTTCCCTGACAAATTGTCCATTCAGAGTAACTGGATAGGGCTTTACTTGGAATAAGGTGGGAGGATTGTCCATTTTCTTCTGTTCAATGATAGCCATTTTTGCGATCCTAGCCTCTTTTTCAGTGTGCTAGTAACCTAAGCCAAACCTTCCCTTCTGCTTAAAAGTCTTGAATACAGGAGGGATTTTATTCTTCGGATTCTTTCCTAGCGGCATTCCCGGGAAATGTCATTGTTTCTTGAGCATAGCATGTACCTTGGGGTTTGAGTAGGGATCGAAGTCAAAAGGTGCTTCATCCTTGCTCATCATTGCCATGAGCTCAAAATTGTGAAGTTCTTCGTCCATTGAGTTGTGCTCCACCTCGAGAGTTGACTGTTTAGGAGTGAAAACAGCATTGATGGACTATCCTAAGATAGTGATCACTTGTCCCTGAACCAACATCTTTACCTTCTGATGTAAGGTGGATGCTGTAGCATTACACTCGTGCAGCCAAGGCCTCCTGTAACGCCCCGGCCCCTTCCCACCTTATTTCGGGGGCAGGTTGACCTGTTTCTAAAACCAGCACCACAAACTCTGAATTCCGTGTGACACTACCAGTAGTAATAGGCAACACTACAGATCCGATAGACTTCCGGGGCGAATTGTCATAAGCCCTGAGTTGTACACCGTTTTGAGCCAGGTGTTGTTGTTGTACTCCCAATTTCTGTGTCGTTCTCCAAGGGAACACATTTACAGCTGACCCATTGTCAACCAAAACCAGCGGGATAGTTTTGTTGGAGCATTGCACTGTAAGATACATCGCTTTATTATGAGACGCTCCACCTTGTGGTAGATCTTCATTCCCAAAGGTGATCATTTCTTGTTAGGTAGTCACATGAGCAACCATAGTTTCAGGAGTTGTTGTAGGTGATACCGTGAGTGCTGTAAGGGCATCCAACATCTTCTGCCTATGGGCATGTGAAGTGCATATGAGTTGCCATATGGTAACCTCAGCCCTGGTCTTTTTGAGTTGAGAAACAAGAGGATCCTTAGGAGAGGTTGGATTGTCACTGCCATTTGTTGGTGTAAGGTTAGAAACAGCCACTGGGATGGTGGTATTCCTGTTATTGTTGTGACGGCCAGACCGAGTAAGGAATGCTACGTCATCTGGTTCGTCTTTCTCCATCCATTCTGTCTCAGAATGCTCGTGCTCATCATCCTCATCACTGTCCCAAATACCATGAATAAGTAGTCCTTCGGAGAACCTAACTATTTCGGGGACAGGTTGACCTGTTTCTATAATCAAAGCAGAGGGGTCGAAGCTGAAATCCCCACATAAAATAGCATTTGCATGCTCGGGCATAGGATTACTTTGATTGTTTGGTTTCTTGGCAGCTTTTGGCATTGGTAACGTCCCTGCCCTTATCATATCCTCTATCTTGTTCCTTAGGGTCCAACATTTCTCAGTGTCGTGACCTCGGCAGCGGTGATATTGGCAGAATTGGTTGGCATCCCAATTTCTGCCTTTGATTTCTGGTTCTTCCTTCGGTAGGGGCAAATCCAGGATACCCTTCTTAACCAGACGGTCGAGAGCCTGAGAATAAGGAACATCCAATGGCGTATAAGTCTCATATTTTGGTACATAAGGCCCCTTGCGCTGGATAGAGTTAGTCTCCATGATTTTAGGAGGGTGGCTAGCTGCACTAGTAGCCCTCCTGTTGGAGCTGGACCCTTTCCATCCAGGCGAAGTTGTCTTATCATTCTACATGGCTTCTAATTGGACACAGATGTCCTTCAAGTAATCAAAGTCTTTAACGGCGTGATATCCCAAGTGCTTGGATAGGCTGCTCTTGAGTCCTTGCTTAAAGGTAGACAACTGCAGACGGAAAGGAATTGCCTCGTTGATGTTGGATAATTTTGTGTGCCACCTCTCGAAGTAATCCATAAAGGACTCATCATCCCGTTGCTTCATAGCAGTTAGATCATCCACTATAGATTGTTTCTTCTGGATGCGTGCGTAGTGGTGGATGAATGTTTTGAACAATTCGGTCCAATTGGGTTTGATTTGGGGCAACAGAGCGTGATACCATACCTTTGCTTCTCCATCTAGAGTGGATGGGAAGACGGTAGAGTATAGGTCAACATCGATTCGATTCAAGGGCATCAGCCTCATGAACTCCTCTACATGATGAATAGGGTTCTCAGAAGGTTTGAATCTAATATTCGACACTTCAACCTTGTCAGCTATCTTCAAAGTTGGCTGAATAGGTAATAGAACTTCTAAGTACTTGTCAGCAAAAGCCGGCACAGAGCTGATTGCCTTGGTGAGGTTTTCTAACTTCTGCTCAAGAGCCTTAACAGCGGGATCTCTTGTAGGTTTTGACACTTCGGGTATATTAGCCTTAGTCTTAGATATCCCTGTTCCTCCGGAATCTGGGGATACCTTGATGATCTCAGGTTCAGACTCATATCTCTGCATTTCTTCGTCATCCTCTTCAGCATTCAACCCTAACTTGGTGTTGATCTTAGTGATGGCCTGCAGCATGTCGTCCATCACCTGCAGCATATCTTCTGCTCCTGCTTTAGGGAATTAGCAAAGACCAGACCCTGCATCTTGGTGTAGAGCTCGTCCAAATGCTTCGTGATGTTAGCTTCAGTGCTTTGGACCGGGATCTCTTGGAATTGCTCTCCAGACATGGTGATGTTGCTAGTTGTAGATGGATCGTAATGTGGGTTTGGAATCAAACGACCAATTCGCGGATCTCGAATGCGGGCTTGGAGTCGATCACCAATGATGCCTGCATGGAATTTCAAAATTAGAACACTCGATGACATACTCTGACACATACTACCCGATGCATGCATGCCCTAATGACTTATATGATCCTACTGACTCGACACATATATGCTGACACAAGGGACTCACCCACTTTTTGGGAGTGCATGACCTAACTCTATATGGACCTAAAGACAGAACATTATAAAGGGCCGCACAAAGCCAAAGACAACGAGTGGGTCTTAAATTGATAGGTTCAAGTCAGTGTTTCTAAATTCGGATGGCCCAAACCACGGCCGACCGTTTTAAGGAGAATCCGTAACTTGGCCTACTAATTCAGACGGCTCAAACCATAATGACTATTATGCGGACTAGAATAATGCTCAACAAGACCGACGACCCACTTTTTTTCTTTTTCTTTTTATTTTATTTTTTTTTAGTCGAGGAAAATGGATATTGTAAAGGATTGAATAAAGTCAACAATAAGCGAGTCATAATTATTTTATGAGCCTAATCAACAAATCCAATATGGTTGGGCCTAACAACGGGCCGGCCATAAATGCAGTGGATTTATTAATTAAATTGACAAATTAATTTTCTCGTGCTTAGTGATTACTATGCAATCTAAAACAATATCCATTAATTTTGTTAGACTACTTAATTAATTTTTGGACCTTTGTTAAGAGAATTTCGTAAAGGGCCATATAATATCATCAAAGGTAAGGCGATTTTTATTTATTAATTAAGATAATCACTCTTCAAACACAAATGGGCCCTTCCACTTGGGCTAACCATGATGCCTTTTGAGTTAATTATTCTAATTAATAAATAATCATTTTCTCAACCCAATGAATTTTATATGGACTAGAACAAAACCTCTAAACTAGAGTCGACTCTAAAAAAAAAGGAAAAGGGGAAGGGGCAGCACATAGCACATAGCATACATTATGAAGGGATATCCTAAACCAAGGTTCTATGTTCATGGATCTTTCTATGGTTGGATTTCATGGCCTACCGCACGTTTTCATCTCCGAGCTCCATACCCTTAGGTAAGGAGTGTGAGCTATTGCTCAAAGAACTTCAAGGAAGCCCTTTGAGTGTAACGCGGGGAGAGAGGGGACCAAATGCTTGGCGATGTAGGGTACATCCCACAAGTAGTGGCCCGCCCGCTCTCGAGGGAATCACCTAGGTATAACTTAACCGTCACCTTTATGCTAACGTGTCAAAAGACGCGATTAGTGGCCCGGTATGCAAAGGATGCCTAAAAAGAATTACAAAATCGCGAAAATAATCAACTTCTCCCTTTTACTATTTCAAATTAATTCGATTTTTTCAAGTTTTACCCTCTTTTTAAGTTTAAGTCCCCAGTGGAGTCGCCAATCTGTAGGACCCCGGGAAAAGTGAGACCTCTTTTCTCCGTGATGCGCTATTTAAACGATCGGGAGCCGACTAAGGTTGCTTAATCCTTAAATAAGGATATTTTTGTTTTATGAAATTCATTTTCGGGATGGTGAAGTTTTATTTATTTTACTAATCCGTTTTTTATTATTTAAACACTTGAAATTACACAAAAAAAAATATATTAATAATGATTCAAAATCGGCCCACACCACATTCTGGCCCAAAAGGAAGCACGCGGGCCGTTGGAACCAACAAAACCCGCGCGGGTTTTGATGGCTCTTAGGCCGGGCCGCCTGTTTCCCTTGGGCCAGAGAACATGAGTTTGGAATAATAAAACCCGAGTGAGTTTTATTAATTCCTACGCATTTTCTCTCAATTTTCCACTTTAAATTGGGTGTGAGGAAAGATATTAAATCATTTCTTAATTATTTTTATGTAAATTTCAACTTTAAATAATCAAACGAATTATAAAAAGAATAAAGAGTCGCCAGCCGATTTAAGGAAACCGACAAACCATGAAAATAATAAAAATAACTCCGGTCTACGAAACCCGATTCTAAGCTCGGGGATAAGGCTACGAATTCAAGAATTATAAAAATTCTTGAATTCGCCCGTTAGAAAACGGACTCTACTAAAATCGACATTAAAATGAAAATAGAGCGGGGAGAAGTTTAATTAATTTCGCAACTTTATATTCTTAACATGCATTATAAAACAAGGTTTTTTTATTTACAAAATATGCACAAGTAATGGAAATGAAATATAAATTTTAATTAAAGTAACAATAACGAAAGAAACATAGGGCGAACCTCGTTGGTTTAGGAATCCGAATGCGCCGATCAAAATCTTGACTTCCTTTGACTTGGTGGATGAAAGGATGTGTATGAGGATGATAGAAGGGTGATATATGGATAATGATGTGATGAGAATTTGGTAGAGTAGGAGGATGATAATAAGAGAATGGATAATAGAGAGAGTTTAAGAGAGTGTAGGTAGGATTATGGTAATAGTTGGTGAAAATGAAGGGAATGAAGGGGGGTATTTATAGGTGAGTGAGGTGGTGTTTAGGAGGGAAATGGAGGGGACACATCCCTTGGATCATGCCCTCCATCTCCATGCAACCAGATAACCCGCGCGGGTTATCAGAAGTCAAGGTGAAGTCAATGCACGTGAGCTAAAATCAGGGGCTTTTGCATGGGATTTTGGCGCCGGATTCTGAAATGAAACCCCGCGCGGGTTTTATAAACCTTCGGCACGGATCGCTGACATGGCACGGCAAAACGGCGCGTTTTGGGCGAAGAAACCCCGCGCGGGTTTTGAACCCTGGACCGGGGCGCACCTTGGGCCTGGGCCTTCCTCTTCGCATAAAACCCGTGCGGGTTTTACTGCTGGATTGGGCCGCTTCTGTTTTTTTGTTTTGCATTGCTTGCTATATTGGCCCAACGATGCATCCGGCCTTCAATGTTTTATTCTCACTTTTGATAAGTCGAGATTATATCGATGCAAATCCCGGTGTCTACACTCACATATTGCGAACCGATGTGGCTTCGAGCCATACATGAAGAGGGCTAACCAACATTTTGAGTGTCAGCCTTTAGACGGGGTTCAGCTTATCAACATGAAGATTTTCTCAAAATCCCGGGTGCTCGTCCACTATTTGCACGACACAAAACCCAAGCGCAAAACCGAAGTTGATTTTCGGGAGAACGCGACTCGCATCGATGTTAGGAACTAGAACACATGGTCCTGCGAGCCCCGTAGCGCGGGCGTGATCCAAGGCGATCCCTTGGGCGCTGAGAGTGAGGACGAGGGGAGCCCTCTTGGGAGTGAGGGAGAAGAAAGCGAAGAGGAGGAGGAAGAAGGAGGGGGGGGGAAGAGGGGCAAGCACAGGCACAATCTGGCATGGGTTTGGTGGACTTCTCAGCTATGTCCACCCAACTCAACAACATATACGCCGGGATTCAGGACATCCGTGCCCTCTAGCAGCAGGACCACGCCATCCTGGAGAACCTCCAAACCCGCGCGCAACAACACGACGAAATCCTTAACGACCTCCGCTACGGTTACTATAGCGGAGGCAGCCAGCTCCCGCGGTATGGATGGTTCCCGCCCGCCGGCTACTACCCTTCGGATCGACCCCCTCCCGGGGGTTCCGATCACCAATGATTGTAAGATTTCCCCCCCCCCCTAATCTCTTTGGTTGATATTAGCGCTTCTTTTTGCATGACAAGTGTGGGGGAGGGGGGGACTTTTCGTGTTAGTCGGTTGGGTAATGGGTCTTGTAGTAGGAGCATGTGCGTCTCCCTGTTCCCTTAGTGTTTGAGGTCTTAGTCGGCCGAGTTTGCAATTTTATCCCAATTCGATTGTTTGCTTTGTGATGATGCATTCACACTTTCTCAAGTGTGTGACTTTTGTGAGGTTGGTTCTCCCCGGCTTTTGCTCAACAACATCGAGCATTAAGTCGGTCGTATCTCTGGCAATGTACATGTTGTAAATATATTTTTGTTTTCTTTAGTTTTCGTTTTGCTTTTCATTGAGTCTCTGTTTTTCTTTTTCTTTTTAGTTTATCTAGTCTTGTAGTTCTTTTCTTTCCTTTCTTTCTACTTCTTTTTGGTTAGATGTACATATTCATGCATGCCGTTTTTTTTTCCCTAACATTTTTCCTTCTTTGTCCCCCGTTGGTTCGGTGTTCACTTATACACTCAAGACGCCTCTTGGTAAGCCCGTTCCTTTTCTATTTTTAGCTTTTCTTCCTTGCTTCTTATTTCTCTGCTGCATGCATGGTTTTTCTCTTTTGGTGGCGAACCCCTTTTCGTGTGCTTGTTGGGATTTTGGTTGTTGGAGCCGTGTGGGCTCGGGTCGCCACCGCGTTCTTGTTGCTTCTTGTGCTCCTTTTGTGTTTTTCTTGTTTTTGCCTTTCTTGAGACACCCTCTCCACAATGGGGACATTGTGGATTTTAAGTGTGTGGGGGGGGGATTTCTCTTTGTTTAACAGGGTAGTTCACCTAGTTTTGAGTCTTTATTTTTCCCTAAAATTTGAAAATTTTTATGTGAAAAAGAGAAAAAAGGGAGTGAAAAACCTCAAAAGTTTTCGTTTTTGCTTTTGTTTTTGCTTCGTTTCTTGGATAGTGTTGTCAATGTTGAGAAAACTTTCTTAATCTTCTTGAAAGAAACCGGTTTGAGCACTTTCGGCCCTAGCTTAGGCGTTGTCATGACTCATCTTTCTAGATTCCCTTCATTGAGTGTCGAGCGAGATCTCTGTTTTATTTCACGTTCTGGTTTAAACTGTGAGACACTAGTTGGCCACATCTGAGCTTGTTGAAAAAGTGAAACCTAATTAATGAATTAATTGGTTTTGTGTCGGTCGAATCCGACACTAACCACCATAAAGTCAGTCGACCTACATGGGACTGGTATTAGTGGTGCGACGCTATTACCCCTTAACCCTCCATCGTTCGGGATGATGAGGCGTACAGAGAAGCCTATGTTGGCAGGGTAAACCCCGTTATGGGCCGTTCAACTCCCGAAAAGCTAACGCCGACTATTATTAAGCTAAAAAAATTGAAAGAAAAAAAAAGTAAAAAATCATTGGGCCTTAATTTCTGAAACCCAGCGCCAAATGAAATTAATCTTTAATAAAGTCTCACCTTGCGTTTCCTGTGGCCCTCACCAAGCCAAGGGCGACATAAACAAGGGAAAGACATCGCCTAATAATTTCTTTTTCGCTTGGATGTGAGTTTTTCTTGTGAATCAATCGGAATCTCTCAGAATCCACTAAGCACTTGCGCACATGGGAGTTAGCTTTGCATGAGATATCGGGAGTCGAAAACCTCTAAGATTGGCAATTGCTTGAGTTAGGTGTTTTCTTGGTCTCACAACGGTTCCTTTTGGATGATTAGTATCGTTTTCTTGATTGTGTTAGCATGATTCCTTGAAGCAAGCTGTTTCTCTTTTCTTTTTCGTTTCCCTGTTTTGTTTTTCATTTTCCCTCTCTCTTTTTCTTCGGCATTTGTGGATATAGCTTCTATAAACCCTCATGAGACCCACCTCGTCCACCCGGGCTGTCGAGGGGTTTAAAAGGCTTGGTGCATACGCTAAATGCATCCGTTGTCTCCCACGAAAGTGGAGTTTGTGTTAGTTTAGGTAGTTTTCATGTTGTTTTTGATCGAGACGAGCAAAATCCTAAGTGTGGGGGGTGTTTAGGCTCAATTTTGAGCGTAAGTGTAACTCCATTTGCTTAGAATTGTTGTTCCTTGCCTTCCCTTATAATTATCCCTTGCCTGTTTTTCTATTAGTTTTTTTGTAGGTTAGTTTAGACCCGAAGCATTGGGAGATGCCGAGTCGTTGATGCCGAGAACCCCAGCTCGGGAATTCAAGGAAGCAACCCCGGGATCCTAGGAGCGGCCCTCATCTTGAAGATTGTGCAAAGAAGGAGTCAAGGCAAACCCAGGAGGTCACGGTCATTACCCTCAAGGGTAATGCCCGTGACAAGAGTTGGAAAATAAGCAGCAAGGCAAACCCAGGTGGTCACGGGCGTGACCCCATTTGTAGCGCCCGTGACCTAATTGTGAGATTTAATTGTCATTTTACCGAGAGCGGTGACGGGCGTGACGACCGAAGGTAGCGCCCGTGACCCTGCTGAGCTATATTCCTCAAGTGCCGACTTCCAAGAGGTCACGAGCGTGACGGCTGGTGGTAGCGCCCGTGACCCAGCTGAGGAGATTTGTTGAAGAGTTGATTCCTAGGTGGTAACGGGCGTGACGATCTGAGGTAGCGCCCGTTACCTCAGCGAAGAATTTCTGTTCGAGATTCTGGAATTTCCTCGTCACGGGCGTGACGTCTGTTGGTAGCACCCGTGACGAACCTGACTGACGAAAATTCAAGGGCCAAAATGGCTGTGTTTTGCTTATTTTTCTCCCAATGTATTTAAGCTCGGTCCAAAGCTAAACCAAGGGGGGCTTTTCATTTACTGTTCATCTTTCCTTTTAGAGTGGCTTAGCACTACTTCCTAGATAGATTCTCTCATTTTATTACTCTAAAACTTGCCTCTACTTTGGATTTGGGTTGGATTATTGCATTTAAGGAGTATTCGCTTTGAAGATTATTATTCGAGCTTTGGGATTTCTTCTTCTTTTTATTATTATCATCTTATTTCTTGTTTGGGTAAGTTTCTTTTCTTTCTCTTATTACTTGTTTTAATTAGTTCTTGTGTTTAATCTTATTGTGTTTCCTTTCTAGATATCATGTTTAGGTTTCTTGCTTTAAGCTTGTTAGTTTTAATGTTTGTTATCATGATTAGTGGCTAGTTTCCTTAAGGTTTAGGGGGAGGTTTAGCCCCTAATGGGATCCCTTTTCTAAGGTTGGGTCTAGTTAAGGCATTAGGCCATGTTTTATGAGGTTTTCATCCAAAAACTCTCTTGATTTTAGGGTTTAGTACGTAGTGGAAACCCGCTAAACCAACTCAAACACGATCTCTAGGGTGCTTGGATGGATATTCGAATGACTCCTCATTCATTTAGGGGAGAAGTTCAGGTAGGGTGATTTGCATTTCAAGCCTTTTAGGTGAGTCCTCATTCATTTAGTGGACAAACCTTTAGGGCTAAATTCGGGTATACCTCGGGAGAGTCCCCGGAGTGGCTTTATTCCTTGCAATAACTCAACTTCTATCTTGGCTTAGTGTCATAATTAGAACATCTTTGTGTTAGGGTGACCATTAGGAGGCGAAGACCGACCCTTGAGCCCCTTTTTCCTCTGTTTTTGTCTGATAATCTATCCTTGTTCCCTCTTTCCCCTCATAATCGTTTTCATTACCTTAAACTAAGCTTTAGTAGTGAAAGTTTTGATAAAAAGAACCTTACTCCCTATGGATACGATATTAAACCCGCACTATATTGCGAGTGAACAATTTCTCAAGGCAGTTGCTGCTTCAAGTGCACAACCTTTTACAAGCCATCAGATCAACCACATTACTCCCAGCATACAAACAGCATACTAACATATCCAGTGAAGGCTCTGCATATCATTCAACCCCCAAATTTGACTATTACCCAACTCATTGAAACTAAGATGGTTAGGTTTCAACCAGACCCATGAAATCAAGTCTTAACTGATTTTTCCAATCCAAATGTTGCATCACCTCCCAATGCAGCCGTTGCATTGATTAGCTGCTCATCATTGGTAACTGGCACAATGGCAAGGGACAAATTGATCAAATCAAGTCAAAAGAAAAACCTATCTAGCCTAACAATCATCATCGAAGGAGCTTTTATTCATTAAACCTAAAACCTATCCTTTTTTTTCATTTTTCCAATTTTTCTATTTCTTTCAACCTTTTCAATTTTTTCTTGTTT
The DNA here is from genome assembly GCA_029582165.1 of Portulaca oleracea. Taxonomy (NCBI): domain Eukaryota; kingdom Viridiplantae; phylum Streptophyta; class Magnoliopsida; order Caryophyllales; family Portulacaceae; genus Portulaca; species Portulaca oleracea. The sequence continues at coordinate 25,240,528 of CM055888.1, forward strand.
TTTTTCTTTTCAATTTTTTGAATTTTTTATATTTTTTCTTTTTTCAAAGCCAAAACTAAATGAAAACCTAGAAAATGAAAAAAAACTAAAAACTAAGAAAAAGAAGAAAATAAAAACAAACGATGCAACGTAACTACACATTGCTTGCATCATTTCCAACGTGCGTGCTTGATTGGCAAAGTAGGTGGCTTGGGATTGGTCTATGGCATCTAACCTCTCAAAAATCCGTGTTTTATTGGATAAGATCAGGTCCGAGATGCACTGAAGGTATGAAACTCGATTCCACAATATTCTCGTAGCGAGGTATGGTCAGTACAAAAAGAGTCAAAGCTCTCTTGGAAGTTCAATGCAGGACCATCATCATCACTACCACCACCATTGCCACCCTCTTGGGAGGTCGGTGGAGCCTCAGGGGCAGGCAAAGCAGGGTCAAAGTAGGGACAAAAAGCATGTTCAGGAGTTGTTGTATGGTTAAGTTGTCCTGAGGAAGCCTCAACAACTCATTAGTATGATACACAAAAAACACCTTGTCCCGCTTCAGCTTGTGCATTTTCATAGCACTTATGGCCTTCACATATAGAGTTGCAGGCCCTTGAACCCTATCTCACTCATGGCAAGCAGGGTCCCAACCAAAATTCCTAGCTAGTACAGTAATCAAACCCTCCCCCCTCCCCCCTGTCGCCTCCCCCACAATAATATCCCCGACCCTTATCAAGAGAGGAGACTCTAGCTAAATGTATCACAAATAGAGTTACGGGATTCACATCAGGATCAGCATAATACAATACCTACAACACATAAAATTCAACTAAAGAATCTACATTCAAGATAGCCCCTCGTCCAAACATCCCCAGGCTAAGATTCGTTGAATATACCGAAAAATAGTTGCGGATATGCGTGCACTTTGAAAGACTGGGGTCGTAATCAGGCCTAGTGGTTCGGAATCCCCAAGAGATTTTGGGATTCCATACATTAACATTGGACACATTTCTCTTGTTAGGATCAACAATAGCAGGAAGTTGGAATATGTTGGCAAATTCACCCAAGGTAAGGCTATGGAGCTCTACATTTATGTGAAGGCGAATTACCCTACTCAATGTTTGCAAGTTCACCTCAACTTAGAACCACTAGAGTCAAATTTCCAAAGGTAGGCTCTCTCATACTAGAAAAATGTAACATCCCACGCCTATTCAAAACCCACTTTATATCATGCAACATCTGTGTTATCCGTAGAAAGGCCTCATTCGTATATCTAGTGAAGTTATGTTTCGCTTAAGCAATGCATTATCAAGATGAGTACCTTCAAGACTAAATGGATTATTTCCACAAGTGGAAGTTAGGGTTCGAATCCCTCTCTTTCCATTTCCGTTAATGGCTTAATGGTTGATTTATCTTTCGAATTTTTTCAATATTTTTTATTTTACCTCGATGATCCACTAGGCTTTCCTTTACCTTTATCTCCTCCATCACCCTTCTTCTTCTCGGTGGGTTTCTCTCTTGAGTTCTTGAAGTCCTAAACATCTTTATTATATAAAAAGTTCACAAAACAAGTTAGTTATATACTAACACAAAAACCTCAAGGCACACAACAATGGTAGACATGGTTAGTATATACAAACCCCAAAACGAAAATTTAAAATTTATAAGCATTAAACATTAAACTAACAGAACAAACAAGGAAAACCAAGAAAAGAAACAAAATCAAACCTTTTTACAATGAATTAGTGAGAAAGATGGAAGCTTGAAGTGGTGTTGGTGGCTATGGAGGTTAGGCTTTTGAAGTGGATGGCAGTGAGAGAAAATGATGGAGAAAGGGGTTTAAACGAAATAAAGATCTGAAAATGGAGGAGAAAAGAAGAAAGAAAGAAAGAAAAAGGGGAAGATTTGATGGAGAATTGACGGTGTTTGAAGTTAATGAGCAATGGAGATTGATAGGAAGTGAAGGGAAAGAAGGAGAAGCAAGCGCACACATTGTGCGTTTGGGAGATGGGAAAAAATCGGGTTCTAGAAACCCTTGTATGTGCGTGCTGCACAGCGCCATGGATTGTACCAATGGGTTACGATCCGTGGCACACTTACCTGCGGCTTCCTTGATCTCTCGAAGGAATCATGAGTCGTACCAGCGGTTGCACGATCCATAGTGACCTTATTATTAAATCTGTTATACGTGTGTTCGAACCCTGGCATCCACATTTTCTCATCTCTTTTCTTTTTCATGCTTCAATTCAACTTTTTTTTCTTTTATCTTCTCTTTCACTCTTTTCTTTTTTTCTCACATTCATTTCTTCACTCTATTTATTTTCTCTCAAATCTCTCTCATTTTCAAAAAAATCAATTCTCTCTCAATTTTTTATTCATTTCTCACTCATTTTTTTTATATCTTTCAAAATACTTACAAAAACCACCTCTTGCTCTTTTCTTTCTTTTTCAAATTTTTCTTCAAGAACAAAAATTAAAAATTAAAAAAATTAAAAACAAAAAACAAAAAAATGAAAAGTTAAAATTAAAAAAAATGGATAATTATATGGGATGCATTATAATTTGTATTTATGGGTAAGTATATTATACAAGACATGCTCATAAAGCATATGTTATGTAAGACATTATCTATCATGTATAAATATTAAATTTAAACTTAACAAGGTAGTTACTATTATTAGGTAAGGATATTAATTTACATTGAGAACTTGGATAGATGACTAATGAAAGAGGGGTAAACAGTCACAATATTGTCCTTCTTCACCTTTTCTAAACTCTTGAAAAAACTATAGATATTGGATAAAAATAGTCTAAAAATCAATTTAAAATAAAAAGTCTACGCCTATAATTTTTTTCCTAGAATATAGGGTATAACAAATATAACCTGTTACCGATAAGGTTATAAATAATAGATGTTTTAAAAGTCAAGTAGTAAAAATATCAAATTTTAAGAGTAAAAAAAATTAATGACACAAATTTGAAGTAGCATATGTAAAAAAAAAAAAAAAAAAAAAAAAACCAAAAAAGTAAGAGACACATATTTGTTATACGACACGTACATATTACAATCAAATTCATTTCTATGGATATCAGATATACTTTATTACATAAAAATTATATATATAATTATAAGTTCCAATTTAGTTTTTTTTTTTAATCTATTCACGAGTCCTTTTGTATTTATTCTCCAAATAAAGGTACAAGAACATGATTGAGCACTTTATGGCACATATATGGTATGTCTAGATTAATATATATCTCAAACTATAACCAGGACCAAAATAATTAACTTTAATAATAAGATATAGAAATCAGGAGGGAAAATAAAATTAAAAAAACCAATAATTTAGGTATGGGTCCATCATGCATGTTTTGCAAAATATATGTCGTGCTTACATGAAAAACTAACCATCCAAGTTTGCGCATTATGATTGTTGCCTTGTCCCTTCCATTATTTGTAGTTGACGTCTTTAGATTACTTGTAGTGTCTTCTAAAATTTTGCCCCTTCTGGCTCTATAATTATATTTTTTACGATAATATTCTAAAGTTATTAATTTAACTATTGATAATATTTGTTTTATTTTTTTTTAAAATTAATATAAAACAACAGCTTAATAATATGTGAAAATTGATAAGTATTTTGAATTAAAATTAACCATCTTACGTATCTTCCACTTAAATTACTGTAAAAGTTGTATAATATCTATTTTTCATTACTTTATTTCATTACTTTGAGGCTTTCTTGAGACAACACAAAAATTATATATATCTATTTTTATATATATTTTTCATAAATATAGAATTGTGGATAAAATATACTCAGACCCGACCCTGAATGTAGGCCCAAGGGTCCATCGCCCAGGGCCCATGCATTTAAAAAAAAAATTGGCTTAGATTTTGGGGACAAGCTTGAAGTAGGAAACCTTAATAAGCCCAAGAGGGGCACGAAAGCCCTGCGTAAAACATGATGAATTTATATGCTTATTTTGGCCTATAATCCAACCCATGGAAGTGGGTATTACATTGGACTGTGGTTCTTGGACCCTTGCCCTTCTTTGGGCAATATTAATAGGGTTGTTGACTATAAAGGATGATCCAGGAGAACATTTGACAGAAAATTACTGGAGGGACAATGGAGTCTCAATTTATAATAAAAGGTGAGACCTTGACTGCTGAGTTGCCTTGCTCAGTAAGATTTTAATTTTTTTTTATTTTCATATGAGTTGCACGAATTATGAAGTTGCCCCAAATTTTCTAAATCCTTCAACTTTGAAGAACAAGAGTTAGAGATATGGGCAAAGAGGAGAGGAGAGAAGAAGAAGAAGAAGAAGAAGCTCGCATTGCAAAAATGAAGAAGAATGCTGCGAATGAGAGGTTTTATTTACAGGTGAGAAATTTGTTTGTTGGTGTTCAAATATGTTTATTGGTGTTCAAATTCAAACAATATTTTTTCGTATGGTTTTTATTACCATTTTCTAATGAGTTGGTAATTTTGATTTGTACATATGTTGCATGAATTAAATGTTGGATGTTTTGTACAACCAATTAGAATGAGAAGTGCAACCAATAAAATGAGTGGGTTCAAAACTGCAATCAAACGTTGTACACAATGTAATCCTAGGTTAGCATGTGTTGGTTTCTGTGTATAGGTTGTATGTGATGAATTGCTCATTTGGTAGATGATATGTATGTTTTTTATTGTCATTTTCTAATCAGTTGGTAATTTTGATTTGTATGTTGTATGAATTAAATGTTGGGTATTTCGTGCAATCAATTAGTATGAGAGGTGCAACCAATAGAATGAGTGGGTTCAAATTAAGCTGTAATCCAGTGTTGTACACAATGTAATCCTGGGTTAGCATGTGTTGATTTCTATGTGTATGGGTTGTATGTGATGAATTGCTCATTTAGCAGATGATATGTATGTTTGCTTCCTATCTGAAACACTAATTATTGGAAATGTTGGTTTTGTTTAATGATTTTTCTAAAGGAAGATAAAAGTGGGAGGCAAGTATATCAAGACTAACAGTTGGAGACAAGATGTTTGCTTGTGTTAGTTAATTAATGGAGATTTTCGGCATGAATAACGATACAAAATCAACCTCGAATTTCATTTTAGGCGCCAAACGAAGAAGAATCAAGCCAAGGGTATTTCGCTCTTTTCACATCCAAGGGATACCAACCCGAGGGGGCATTTTTGTCCTTTTGGAAACCAAGGATGTTGTGGTCATTTAATTACCTCTCACAAGGGGTTGGGTTGGAAAGTTATACGAGGAGCACGGATCAAGAAATCTCAAGGGCTAGAAAAATATAGGCGGCCACTCTTTCTATCATAACTCCCTCGATACCACTCCGATAGTCTTCAAATTATAGTAGCTTAAAGTAGACATCGAGAGCTTTCTATCTATATATTATGGGCTCAAAATGAAGTCCGGATGAAGAAGTTATGCATGTATGAAGTTAGCAAAAAAATACTACTAATAGCACTATCGTGCCATACCTCCAGTAAACACAACACCATTGTGTCATCTGATACCACGATTGTGCCGTTCTCGAACAGGATATTTTTGGGATGTTTTGAGTTGCACGATCGTGCACCCCATGTGGCACAATCGTGCCACTTGACAACATGCCATTTTTCGGCTTTTCTCCCTCTCTTTTGGTTATGTTCCCTCCCCTCCCCCCCTCCCTTATATATACTTGTAAGCCTCATTTTGTAGAGATAGAATATATATAATAAAGATAGAGGCTTGAGAGCTCTAGCCCGAAAATCCTCCCTAGAGGAGATTGTAAGTTTCAGTTTGAAACCCTAATTTCAATGAGAAGCTAATCCTTTTGTCGAATTGCTTCTTGATTTCTCTTTGTTTGTGAGTGTATGATGCTTCTTCACTCCTTGGTGAGATTTCTTGGGTGATTCAAGTCTCCTTTCTTGTGGAAGATCCTTGTGCAACTTCTTGGGTTATCCTAGTTCAATTTGGTGAGTTTTCTCTCTTTAGAATTGTCCATATCTTTTGATTTCTTGTTTATCAAACAAATACCCCAAAACCCTAAACCAGTTGTAGTTTGTATGAGTTCTATGGGTGGGTTTCCATCATCCACGTGATTTATGTGAACCCTAGGCCCGAAACTCTCTATCTGGTATTAGTGCTAGGCGTAGACTCATAGTTTGTTGGGGTTGTCTTGTTTGTGTTCGGATTTGTAATTTGTTGATTTGAGGTGATTTTGTTGTTGTTCTTGTTGTTGTTGAGAAATTTGGGTACCCCCATCCCCTGTGTTCATCAATTATTTTTGCGTGTTGTTGTTTCTCTTGTTGTTGTTGAATGGTTGGTGAAGGTGTTTGATTGTGTGATTGAATTGAATTGTTGGATTTTGTTGAGTTTAGTGGTTATGTCGGTAGTTGTTTTGTTGGAGGTTATTGATGGTGGTGGATATGAGCCCATCCGGATTTGTTCTTAATTTTGCGTTGCCCTTTCTGGTTTCACCCCATCTTCCCCCGTAAAATTAGCCTCGTTAAACTCCTCAAATCTCTATACCCACAAAGAACCCAAACATCCATTCGGTCAAAACTATAGACCCAATAAGAAAATCAAGATCCACAATTGGCCTCCTATCTATCTCATTTGGGCCTACTTGATTCCCCTCGTCTTAATTTCCCAACCAACCATCCTTTGAGGTGAATCTTCAACATCTCGAAGAGAACTACGAGAAGTGCAACGTCAAATGTGTGATTTGCTCCGTGCCATGACCCCCACACAACTTGAAACCTTGAGAATGGGTCGAGGTGCTTCAACTCGGGCTCCTAGGGCTAGCCATGGTGAACATTCACAGTCCTATACCAAACATCGATATGGAAGTTCTTGTAATGACCCAATTTTTTTTAAGTCATCTTAGATATATTCCTAGTCTTTTTTTGAAAAAAAAAAATAGTACTTGAGTTCATAATGTCCATGTATGTCTAAGCATGTCATGATGTCCATCATAATTCATGTACGTTCATGTCACGTGAGTTCATATTTCCATAAAAGTCCATAAAATGCATGTATCTCAAGTGTCTTGTAAGTTGGCCTCTTTCACGTTAAGCTCATTCATTAAGGTCATATTATGGGTAATGTGGGGCCAAATGGGGTTTACCTTCTTAAGGAGTATGGTGTGCAATCCTCACTACAATACTCCTAAGGAAGGGCTCTGATGACTCTAACAATCCCCTTAAGCCCATATTATTAATAATGTCATCTTATGGGTTAAGCAAGGTCAACTGGGGCTTTCAAATTATCTTGGGAGGAGGCGGGTAATCCTCACTACATAACTCCCATGATAATGCTCCCATGACTTGTACCTTCCCCTTTAATTCCATATTATTAAGGTCAACTTGAGGATTGAGCTAGCCCAATAAAGCTTATCATGCAAAATGAGTAAGGTGGGCGGTCCTCACTACATAACTCCAATGGAAGAGCACCCATGGCTTAATCTTTCTCCCTTAGGTCCATATTAAGGTGATTCATAGTAGGGGAGGGGGAGTACTTCCTCATAAATCCTTTAGTTCGCATTACAAGTACATTGAGTGTTCTTAATAATGGAAATAAAACTAAAGTTCAAAACATAAAGGAAAGTGGAAATTATATTGCATATACTTAGTTAATTTATGTATTTATTTAAGGCTTCTTGCAATAGGCCCTTGGTTCTCATATCATCATGTCCATGCCTCTATGCCTCCCCATCCTTGAAGGTCACATCACATCAAGTCTTCTTTGAAAGAATAGTATCTAAGAGGGGGACATAACATGGATTAACCAATGCTAAGAATGGAAATAACATTCATGAACATATACATATAGAACTTGACGCATGCTTATGATTTCATGACCTATATGCCTAATGCTCATAAAATGGTTTGATCAAGCACTTAGTTATCCATGATGCCCCTATAGGATTTCTTTGTTGAGGATCCTTATACATAAACCATGATGTCTAGTTGGTACCACTTATCATGTACTTGTCATATGCCCAAGGGACTTTGAGAACCATATAAAAACCATAAAAGAACCTGTGGGACCCGGGAAAATCCCCGTTAGTGTCCCTCGCGGTAAACGGCGAGTCGAAAGGGGTGTCTTTTCTTTTAGAAGATTCGCTTGAATTTCCGTTTAAATAAATTAAAACTAAAATTTAAATAATCTCCTTTTTTTTAGATTTTATTAAAATTTGAGAATTTTATTTATTCAGAAAGTAAACAGAAAATAAAAGAAAAACAAAAAGAAACGATAAAACAGAGAAAAAACAGAGCCCGGATCGCTCGATGATTTCTTGTAGCAATACCGCAGTATTGTGAGCCGATAACCCAAAAAGGGGTCTGGCTCGAAATCGATCCGAGGCGTGGATCGCCAATACCGCCGGTATTCCTTGTCCCGCTCGGGATCTGTTTCGAAGACAGAAAAAAGCGAACATAAAATATGGGCTCGGGATGATTTCGTAGCAATACTGCAGTATTGTGAGTCGATGACTTTAAAAGGGTCTCGCACGAATCGATCCGGCGCGGATCGCCCGAATACCGCAGTATTCCGCTTGTCCCAGCCTCGGGATCTGTTTCCGAGACAAAGGAAAAAAAATAAAAATAAAATCCTTTTTTTTTAAAAAAAAAAGCTTTCCGAAACAGAAAATAAAATACGAAGGGAAAAGAAATAAAAGCGTGAAGAAATAAAAAAAAGGAGAAAAAGGAAGAAGAGTCGCCAATTAATTTTTGAGCAAGAATTAATAAACTCAAGAAACAAGACTCCACAAACCACGAACCACGAGATTCAGATCCGGGGGTAAGGTTACGAATTCGGGAATAAAAATTCCCGAATCCGCCCGTTCGACGAACGGACTTTACTAAACCGGTTAAATAAAAAGGAAGAAGAAGAGAGTAGAATGGAGTATTAATTAGCGTAATTAGTGTTATTTAGTTTCATACAAATACGATAATAAAGTGAAAAATAAATACAAGAAATAAAAGAATTGAATACAAGCGTACCTTTATTCACGAACAATCCATATTATTTAGGTCGAGTTTAGGATTAACTCAAGTTACAATATAATATGAATAAGTAAGGGATAGAGGAGAAGAAAACAAAAATGTCAATTAAGTGTATGCAAGATGAGAGAAATATAGAGGGAGAAGAGAATGTGAAATCACCAAGTGTCAATACGCCAGGCTGATTTCAGTGTAGAGTTGAAGTGGAAATGGTTGGGGATTTTATAGGAGGAATGAAGGTTGAAAATTAGGTTAAAAAGGGGGTAAAATGACATGAATACCGCCTAGTATCATAGGCCCAGCTGCGCGAAAGGTTAGGTCACACATTTCGAGGTGAGCTGAGGTGTCCTGGGTCGGGCAGAACCCGCCCACAATACCTGCAGCATCTTTGGGCACAGAGGCGCCAGTGCTGCGTTTCCTAGGTCGCGCTTCCGAGGTAAACCGGTCGCCTGCGGTATCTTTGGGCCCGAGAAGCCAGGTTGCGCTTTCGAGGTGGGTTCGCTTCGAGGCAACCCGACCGACCAGAATACCGGCGGTATCTTTGGGCCTGGAAGAAGCCCAGTTGCACGCTTTCCGAGGTGGGCACGCGTGCCAAGCTTTGGGTCGCGTGCCAAGCTTTACTAGAAGGTTTGTGTGTGTGTGTGTCCATATCCGGGTTGCAGGCATGCCCATATCCGGGTTGCAGTCCTGCTTTGGGCCGCGTGCCAAGCTTTACTTTTTTGGGCTGTTTGGATTGGTCTTTTTTTGTGATGGCTTTTTTTTTTGGTGGGTTTTCCTTCATTTCTTCATCTTTTTTGCATTTCAAAATTCTTGGCATTTTCCTAAACTAAAATAAAGATAAAATAAAAATAAAAATAAAAATAAAATTACATAATTATAAGACACTTTTCAGGTGTCTACAGAACCATAAAACCATAAAAATGATTGTGCCTTAGAGACCATCACTCTTGTCATGTGTAGGACTTTTAAAGGACCATTGTACCTATGGGGACTTATTAAGGATGATTCAAGATCATCAACCATATGCCATGAGTGTATGAATATGTTGATGATGATATAAACACATGAAGTTAGCATAAATTATAATTTTTCATATTATGAACCCAAGATTATGTTCCACCTTGTCATATGATGGAAATCAGCCCTCGCTTATTCCCCTAAGCCCAACCAATAAGGTCCAATTAAAGTACAAGAATAAAGATAGGGTCTTTCAAGAAAGAAGTCCAACTAGCCTCGACCCAATAAGGGAGATTCTGTTCAAGGTAGAGGCTCGAAGGCTCATTCACATGGTATGCCACATATGGTAAGAGGATGTCCAAACATCCTAGGGATCAACATGGCCACGTCAAATCAAGCCCAACAAGGTCCTAAGTCTCGTCCAAGGCCCAAGTTCAAAGTCCAGAGTGAATTTCACACTTTGATCATTTTAGTTTTGAATTTCACAGTTTTAGCCTTTGGATGTAACTTTATTTCTATTTAATTTTAATAGTTTTGGTGTGATTTATATTATCTTTATAATTTTAGAGTCATGTAAGATGCCAAGTAAGTTATAAACTTGAGCATCAAGTCATATGAGTCTACGTAGGAGTCTAGAATGTTCTAAGGTGTTCTAGAATGTTCTAGAAGGTTTGTGTGTGTGTGTGTCACGTGTGGTGTGTAGCTTAGGCCCCAATTTTGATTATTATTATCCTAGATAAGGTTTGTTATTCTATAACTAATCTATATTGGATTAGGAAAGCCAATTTCAATTAGGATAAGGTTGTTGTAACCAACTCCCCTTTGGATAAGGAATCCTAATCCAAGAGGAGATTGGAGTAGATGGCACCAAGAGTTAGGATTCCTTAGCTTGCACGCCAAGTTAGAATCCCTAGGGAGGTTTAGAACTCTCTTAGTATAAATAGCTAGGCTTGTAGCCTTTCAAAAGCAACCCCTTTTAAAATATGAATACAATCAAACTTTTAGCTTACCCCTTGTGTGTTTCGTGAGAACCTCGTTGATCTCTTCTATTGTATCTTGGTTTGGCAACCAAGTGGTTAGGAAGAGCTTGATCCTAAACCTAGGTTGAAGGTCAAGTTAGCCCTAGGGTTTCTTTCTTGTGGATTCAAGATAGATCCCTTGAACTATCCTGTCATTATCTTTCTATCAATATAGTTGAGATAAACCCTAACCTCTTATTCCTCCCCCACAAACGTCACCCTCTCCCTCCTCTTTCTCTCAATTCGTCCATCCCCCTTTCTCTCTCCATAACAAACTCCCAACAAACTCTCTCTCTCTCTCTCTCCTCCCAACAACTTTCTATTCTCTTCTTTCTCACAAAAGGCCTCACGCCATCATCAAACCTTTCCCCCATCCAATCTCACGTCACCCCTCCTTTTTTCCTAATTCAAGAATCAATCTTTCTTGTTTTTTGAATCCACAAAAGTCCACACGACAAAATAGTCTTCCATAGATCCTGGTTTCACGAAAACTTCCCCTTTCTTTCCTCCATAATCTCATGAATCACCCCCACTTTTCTGAATTGGTTGCACGTGTATTAATTATTACTGGATCAAGAATCTTTCTTTGTCTCGTAATACATCAAAAGTAGTATTAGAGCTCTAGGTTATTGTTGAGTGCAACCCTGAACTCCACAGAGTTAACCTAAACACATAACCTTCAAACCTTCAAGTCCAAAAGCCAAACCTGCAATACCAAACACATAACCTGCAAGTCCAAACACATAACCTTCAAATCTTCAGTGTCAACCTGACATTCCAAACTCCATCCTATGGCGTCTGGAAGCAAAAGTAATGAAGGTGAAAATCCTACTGAGCAATTGAAGCAGGAAAAGGCTGAACTGGAAGCAAAAGTAGCATATCTCTCTGATCAACTGAAGCGGTACATGAACCTACAGTTCAGAACACTACGGGGACCTGAAGAAGAAGAGGTCGTCCCCAACAGCCCCAGCGAAACTGAGCACTCTACTAGCTCAAGCAGGAGGTCATGTCACTCTAGGCTCCCTCCAAGGGAAGAAAGACTGGACTTCAAATATGGCATCCCTGAATTCGACGGTAATCTTGATCCTGAAATCTTTCTTGATTGGATTCAAACTGTCGAACGAGTCTTTAATTTGAAAGAAATTGCTAATGATAAGAAAGTCAAGTATATTGCTCTCAAATTACGAAAGCATGCTACCATATGGTGGACTAACCTACAAAAGAAGCGACAGGATGCCGGGAAAGGAAAAATTCGCACTTGGGAAAAGATGAAGAAGAAACTCCATTCCAAGTTTCTTCCAGTGAGTTATTTCAAGGACAACTACTTCAAACTGCAACAACTTTCCCAAGGGACGAAATTTGTTGAAGAATATACTAAAGAATTCGAACACCTACTCTAGAGGTGTGATCTGAAAGAAGATAAACCTCAAACTCTTGTGAGGTATCTTGCTGGCTTAAACTACAACATAAGGTATGTGGTGGAACTTCAACCTTATGAAACTCTTGATGAATTAAGTACTTTGGCTAATAAGGTGGAACAGCAAAAGAAAAGAAGAGGCAAGGAGACGCCAAACAGGAACCCTAGTTCCCAAAGAACTCCCTACTCGCCTCAAACATACACTCCACAAAAAAGCCAAACCCACTCCCATCCGTCCGCCACAAAAATGCCTATCCCCACTCCTCAAACCATTCCTAAATCCGTTCCAGTTCCACCCACGGATAAAAAAAGGTGCTTTAGGTGTCAAGGGCTCGGTCACATTCCTTCGGAGTGCCCAAACAAGAGAGCCATCACGCTACTAGAATTTCAAAAATTTCTCTTTGAACCTGAACCGACGGATGTAGAAGAGAAATCCCATGCCTGTCACAACGAATCTGAAGAAGAGGTCGTGGAGGAACCAAATCAAGGAGAGATGCTGGTTATGAGGAGAGTTCTGAATAGCTCTCCAGTTTCTGAAGATCTGTAATAACGGGAGGCTATCTTCCATTCTCGTTGTACTATGCAAGGAAAAGTTTGTTCTTTGATCGTTGATGGTGGAAGTTGTACCAATGCAGTTTCAACATCTATGGTGAACAAGTTACAACTCCCTACAAGCCCACACCCCATGCCATACACTGTCCAGTGGCTCAATCAGGGTAAAGGCTTAAAAGTGAATCTACGCTGTTTGGTAAGCTTTTCTATTGGAAAGTCTTATCAAGATTCAATCTGGTGTGATGTACTACCTATGGACGCCTGTCATATTCTGCTTGAAAGACCATGGTTATTTGAGAGGAATGTTACACATGATGGAAGAGCTAATACCTATACATGATGGAAATCAGCCCACGCTTATTCCCTTGGGCCCAATCAAGAAGGCCCAATTGACGATCCATCATACATATAGGGTCCTTCATCAAAGGACTTCGTCCAATACAAGCCCAACAAGGAAGAATCAGATCATTTACAAAAGGTGGATTAAAGAATGAGGATACAAAATGGAATTGCAAAGGTCCATTCACATGGTGTGCTTATTATTTCAAGAGGATGTCCAAACATGCTAAAGTTGGGCAAATCATCTCGTCAAGCCCAAGAAACCAACGTCCAAGTCAAGAATTCCAAGCTAATTTTATAATCTTGATTTTTGGATGTAATTTATCTTTTAATAGTTTTTGGTGTGTTTTATTTTTAGAATAATGTAAGATGACAAGTGAAATATAAACTTGATCATCCTAGGGTTAATATCACGTATGGTTTAGTTTGCTTAGGCGTCACTTTTGATTCCTATATAGAGTTGGCTATTTTGTAACTAATCCAAGTTGGATTAGGAAAGCCAAACCAACTAGGATAAGATTAGTTGTAACAAACTCCCCCTAGGGTAAGAATTCTAATCCAAGGGAGAGTAGTATTAGATGGCATCTAGAATAGGAAGCTTAACTTGGATTGCACGCCAAGTTAGAGTCTCCTAAGGTTAGGGAAGCTTGGCTTGCACGCATAGTAGGAGTTCTAGTCCCTTAAGGACTCTCCTAGTATAAATAGGATTGTAGCCTTAAGGTTAGGGAAGCTTGGCTTGCACGCCAAGTAGGAGTTCTAGTCCCTTAAGGACTCTCCTAGTATAAATAGGATTGTAGCCTCTCAAGGCAAACAACACCTTTTGAATTATGAATACAATTAAGCTTTTAGCTTTCCCCCGAGTGTTTGGATAAACTCTCAACCCTTTGCTTCTATTGTATCTTGGCATGGCACCCAAGTGGTTAGGAAGAGCTTGATCCTAGGTTGCGGTCTAGATCAAGTTAGCCCTAGGTTGTCTATCTTGTGGATTCAAGTTAGAAACCTATGTCTATCCGTTCTTACCTTTCACAATCTGATTAAGGTAATTACATTGTGAGCTTTCTGTCAATACAGTTAAGTCACAACCCAAACCTATCTCTTACCCTTTCAAACCACACGCCACTTCTCACCTCCTTCACCCTCACAAAACGTCCAACTCCCTCCTCTCACAAAATCTTCCTCTCTTTTTCTCTCTCCATAAAAACTTTCCAACAAACTCTCTCTCTCTCCTCCAACAAACTTCATCCCTCTCTCCTCTCTCCCACACCACACGCCAACCTCCTCTCTCCCCCTCCCAATTCACGTCAACCCCCTCTATATTTCCACCCAAGAATCATTCATCCTTTCTCCTTTTTCCTGTTCAAGATTCACTCTCTCTTGAATCTTGAAACTACAAAAGCCCTCACGGCAAAATAACCTCCACAAGTCCCCTTTTCACGAGAATTACTCCCCTCTTTTCCACTCTAATCTCGTGAACCATCCCACTTCTCTGTTTGGTTACACGTGATGTTTCATGTATTATTGGATTAAGGTTCTTTCTTGATCCGGTAATACATCAATACACTGATGGTGAAACAAGAAGGTTACGTTAGCTCCCCTAAAGGCATCACAATTGGCACCAAGGAATGATTCAAAGCTTATATCTTTCATGATCACTGAACGCCCTAAGTTTAGTGAACAAAAGAAAGTCGTTCCATCAAGTCCTGGCCACGCCAATCCTGAAAAGGAGCTCCCTATTGTCGTCTATCACGAGAGCTCAACCAAAGAGGGCTCACCATGGCCTACTCAACGAGAAACCTATGCTGCAAGGGATCACGTGAACCGACTTACTGATCTAAGGGTTTGAAAATCAGCTGTTTGTCACGCCAAGGGTATGAACGGAAAGCCAATTGTTCTTCCAAGTGCCCTAGTGATCGCAAGGAAGAAAGAAAACAACTTGGATAAGATTCAGTTAGGGATTATTGCTGCTGAAATCCCAAGAAGTCTCCTTATATGGTTAGTCACACCTTGTGACCTAATCTATGTACTTTCTATTATTATGAGACTTATGAATCAGGTTCTAAAGTCCTTCATCATCAAGTGTGTCATGGACACATTCTTACATAGCAAAAGTGAGAAAGATCGAATCTTTCACATCATGGAGGTACACATGAAAGCACTGATTCACGTGGAGATTAACGGAGCAACCATGGTGTAACGCCCCGGAAGCATAACAATATGAGTCAAAGGTTGACTTTTACTCAACAGCGGAAATAACAAGTTTACTGGACGTTACTGTCGTATCTCCAGGGAGACACAAGGCCAGAACATAAAAGTTACTAAGGCAAAACTTACCAACAATACTAACGGAGATCCTTAACAAGTCTCAAAACAATTATTCAAACTTAAACCAATGTAACAACTTAAAAGGTTCCAACTTAATAGGTTTGATACTAGAACTCATTATTCAAAAGCAGCTTCTACGATCGCATCCTCACACTATACTCCCACCCCCGACATCGTACTGAGTACCTGAAAACAAAACATTTTGCAAATGTGAGACGAAACTCAATAATGTTTACCCCAAATAGTAAAACACATCTGAAAATTTATTTCAATCATTTAAAGGGAGGGGGAAAAAGCCAAACGGTTTCGTAAAAACAATTGCTTCCAAATTAGAAACATAAACTTAAAAGTATAACACCACAAAAAGACAGAAATTTTGTTTTAGAGGAGTACTTAATAAAATACCAAGCGGGCGGGACACCAGATCCCTCAGAATAGCAAAAAGACAGAATAGGATACCAGATCCTTGAGAAGAGACAGAAACAAAATGAGACATCAGATCCCTTGTCTACCAGAGACTATGTGCACAACTTACCCCGGGGAAGTGAATAGATGGAAAATATCAGGGCATCCCTTTATCTCTTGATAACGCCTGGAGGATACCAGATCCTGGTCTTTGGGTGTTACGCGAAACCCGCTTAAAGTTTACAACAACAAAAACAATTTAGGTAAAATTTCCCAAGAAACCTCTGGTGGAAAGCAAGTTTAATAAGGCAGGTTTAAAAGTACAATAAAAGGACATATAAAAAGCATCCCTCGTGGGGTATCAAGGCATAAACATTACCTGCAGATCTTCACTCCAACTTTCACTCGAGCTTACTAGAATGCTTGCGACCTAACCCGAACCTATAATTAACATAGGTCCTAAAAGTTATTTTCGGTCTAGCGAAAGTTAGTACTTACAAATTTTAATCTTACCCTAATTAAATCATTTCAAGTTTCTATTAATTATGAAAGTAAGTAAGACTCACATAGATTAAAACCAAGTTACTATAACATCAAAAACAAATAACAATAATAATAATAATAATAATAATAATAATAATAATAATAATAATAATAATAATAACTTATACGAACTCATACTTACTTTCATGTTAACAAAAATAATGACCGCGACTGATAATCATAACAACAAGATAAAAAAAATGATTTTTCTTAATGAGAATATACTTTATATACTAGTAACTAACTGACCAAAAAATTATAATTTCATATGATAACATCAGATGTACCCCAATAATTGTCACATAAAAATAGTAACCATGATAATAATAATAATACGAAAACTAATAATAATAATAATAATAATAATAATAATAATGTTTAAAGGAGGCGAAAAGAACATGCAGTAGCAGTAGCAGTACACGTACATCATAGAAGAGGAAAACTTACGTAGTAGTAATAATAATAATAATAATAATAATAATAATAATAATAATAATAATAATAAGGAGATTAGTATTTAAAGAATGCACAATAGCATGCACATACAGTATACGTTCGGGAAAAACACAGTGTTCGGTTTTAGAAAATTTACATGAGTGACGAATGACTAGGTGGGAGTGGGTGCTTCGGCAGCGGTTGAGACTGCGGCGGTGGGGGTTTCTAGCGTCATAGGTGGTCGAAGTTGGGCGGCAGTAGGGCGGATGCTGGTGGTGTGGGTGTTGCGTACCGGGTTCGGGAAACAAAGGAGAGACGGCGAGAACAGTGGCGGCGACTGTCGTATCAAGCGGGAATATGGCGACGCTCTGGGGTCTCCGACGTCGATAGCGACCGGAGTAGGGTGGTTTCTGGTGGTGGTGTTTATGGTGTGTGAGTTTGTGAATGAAAAATAGAGGAGGAAATGGTTGAGGCTGCGGTGCTGGCTGACGATGCCGGCAGTGGATATGATGGCGGTCTAGGGGTCGCCGGCGACTATGGTGGCTTGAAGGGGGTGGTAGTAGGGTGGTCGGAGGTGGTGAGTTTCAAGAGAGAGAGTAAGAGGGAGAGGATGATATAGTGAAAAAAAAATGGTGAGTGAGAGTGGGGCATTCCTTTGTGAGAGGAAGATAAGTATTTATACTACTCTTCTAATCCCAAATACATCTCCCTAATCTTTACTTAAACTCAGATTTAATCTAGGAATTATTAGGCTAGGCTCTTTGTTTTCCCTTGCGTAGAACATCAGATACATCCCCCCACTCCTTAACTATTAAGTCAAGCTATATTTTACACGTGCAAAACTCTTCAAAACCATGCAATAAAAGACCCTTTTGCCCCTTGTCAGTAAAAAGACTAACTTACCCTTGGTACACTCCCCCGAACCTACGAGCTCGAGTGTATAAAATAGATAATAATAAAAAGAATAAAAAAATAAGAATAAAAATTTACAACACATAAAAATAATATAAATAAATAAATAAATCAGTAAATATAAATATATAAAATTTTTATGGAGTTTTACATCATTTCCCCTTGAAGAAGTTTCGTCCTCGAAACTTAAACATTTACCTCATCCGTTAAATATGTGAGGGTATTTTGATCTCATTTCTTCCTCAGGTTCCCATGTAGCCTCAGTTATGGTGTGATTTGCCTATCGTACCTTTACCAAAGGAATCGTCTTCCTGTGAAGTCGCTTTTCTCTGCGGTCTAGGATTTCAATTGGTCGTTCCTCATATGTTAGGTCTTCCCGCAGTTGTAGGGGTTCTGACTCGATCACATGAGTGGGGTCTGAGATGTACTTTCTTAGTTGCGACACATGAAAGACATTATGTACTCTTGGTAAACTCCCTGGTAATTATAGCTTGTAGGCTACCTCCCCTATGCGCTCTAAGATAAGGTATGGCCCAATGTACCTTGGAGACAGCTTTCCCGATTGTCCAAACCTCATGACTCCTTTAGTGGGTGAGACTTTTAGGAACACATATTCTCCGTCCTCGAATTCTAATGGTCTTCGTCTCTTATCGGCGTAACTCTTCTGGCGACTTTGAGCTGCCTTCATCTTGTCTTGGATTGCACGGACCTTTTGAGTCGTAGCCTGAATCAAATCAGGTCCAATAGTCAGAGCTTCATCAATATCCTGCCAGCACAAAGGAGTCCTGCATCTCCTTCCATACAAGGCTTCAAAAGGTGACATTCCAATACTAGCATGAAAGCTGTTGTTGTAGGAGAACTAAATTAGAGTTAGTTCTTCATCCCAAGAATCTTTGAAGTCTAAAGCACAAGCCCTCAACATATCCTCCGATTATGCGAATGGTTCTCTCGGTTTGGCCAGGTGAAATTTGGGAATCTTGATGCGAAGTTGAGTTTTGTGCCAAAAGCTTCTTGTAGCTTCTTCCAAAATCCCGATTGGAATCTGGTATCTCGATCTGATACTATGGAGCTCGGGATCCCATGTAGTTGCACAATCTCTCTTACGTAGGCTTGCGCTAATTGGTCCAACGTCCAAGTGTTGGCCATAGCAAGGAAATGGGCTGATTTGGTCAACCGGTCCACAATTTCCCATACAGCGTTGTTCCTTATCCTTGTTCTGGGCAATCCCACTACAAAGTCCATGGAGATTGAATCCCACTTCCACTCTGGGATTTCTAATGGTTGTAGTAACCCTGCAGGTCGTTGGTGCTCTACCTTGACCCGTTGGCAGGTAACTTGGCCACATACTCAACCACTTCGTGCTTCATGTTACTCCACCAGAATGCCTGTTTGAGGTCTTTGTAGAGTTTGGTCCCACCTGGATGCACTGAATATGGTGTGTTGTGTCCCTCATCCAAAATTCACTGCTTCAACTCTTTTATGTTTGGTACACATAAAAGGTTCTGAAATCTGAGTGTTCCATCCTCGTGGACCACAAATCCAGGGTACTTTCCTTGCAACACCTCCCCTTTTATTTTGTTAAGTTGCTCATCCATATCTTGACTACTCTTTATCTCTTCTACCAGGGTAGGTTGCACCTCCATGACGTTCAACGCAACTCTTCTTTCTGGGGTTACCACATTAATTTCTAATCTTCAGAACTCTTCGCATAACTCAGGTGATAATGTCATTAGATGGTTTAAGATAGGGTAAGGCCTCCGACTCAAGGCGTCAGCCACGACGTTGGTTTTTCCGGTACTGGAAGTTGACGTCATAGTCCTTCAAAAATTCTAGCCATCTGGTCTGTCGGAGATTCAACTCCTTCTGTGTGAAGAGGTATTTCAAACTCTGATGGTCGATGAACACCTCACAATGTACCCCATAAAGGTAATGTCTCCATATTTTGAGTGCGAACACTATTGCAGCTAACTCCAAGTCATGGGTAGTGTAGTTCCTTTCATGAGTCTTCAGTTGTCTTGATGCATAGGCGATTACCTTTCCATCCTGCATGAGCATGCATCCTAAACCATTATGCGTGGCATCACTATAGATGACGAATCCCGCATTTCCTTGAGGTATTGCTAGTATAGGGGCTGAGGTAAGTCATTGCTTCAACTCTTGGAAGGCTTGCTCGCATTTTTTCGACCATATAAACTTCACTGACTTCCTGGTCAGGTTGGTCAGCGACTCCGCGATTTTCAAAAAATTCTGCACAAACTTCCTATAATATCCTGCCAATCCTAGGAAACTCCTCACTTCTGTAGCATTCTTTGGAGTTGGCCACTTGGTTATGGCCTCCACTTTTTGTGGGTCTACTGCTATTCCATCTTTAGATACTACGTGCCCTAGGAATGCAACACGCTCTAGCCAGAATTCACACTTTTTGAACTTTACATACAACTCATTGTTCCTTAATGTTTGCAACACTAGCTTTAGGTGACCTGCATGCGCTTCTCGAGTTTCCGAATACACCAGGATGTCGTCGATGAACACCACTACAAATTTGTCTAAAAAGGGCTCAAAGACTCGATTCATCAAATCCATGAAGGCTGCTGGAGCATTCGTAAGTCCGAATGGCATCACTACAAACTCATAGTGGCCGTAACGAGTTCGAAATGTAGTCTTAGGGATGTCCTCTTCTCTAATCCGCAACTGATGATATCCCGACCTAAGGTCTATCTTGGAAAATACTGTCGCACCGTGAAGTTGGTCGAGCAGGTCGTCGATGCGAGGTAGAGGATATCGATTTTTGATGGTAATATTGTTTAGCTCTCGATAATCGATGCACAGTCGCATGCTTCCATCTTTCTTCTTTACAAAAAGTACGGGTGCTCCCCATGGTGAGGTACTAGGCCGAATGTAACCCTTCTCTGACAATTCATCCAATTGTGTCTTGAGCTCCTTCAGCTCCGCAGATGCCATCCTATAAGCTGCCTTGGATATAGGAGTAACTCTAGGCTCCAAATCAATGCAGAAATCCACTTTTCGTGGAGAAGGCATTCCAGGAAGCTCCTCTGGGAACACATCAGAAAAGTCTTGCACTACTGGGAGACTTTCCATCGAGGGTCCTTCATTCTTAGTGTCGACTACGTTGTACAAATACCCCTCACATCCTTGCCCTAACAATTTCTGGGCCTTTAGAGCTGAGATGATCCTTACTCTCTGGAGATGGCGATCACTACGGTGCACTAACTTGTTCCCATCTGGTCTTAATAGGGTTACCTTTTGTTTGTGGCAGTCTATTTGGGCTTTAAACTTTGACAGCCAATCCATGCCCAAAATGACATTGAACTCCATCAAATCAAACTGATACAAATCGGCCTTGAACTCCTTCCCAGCTATAATTATAGGGCACTCTTGGTACAAATTTCCGCATCTAACAGAAGTCCCGATAGGTAAGGCTACGGTCATGGGTTTACTATCTTCCGATGGTCTCAACTTAGCCTTTTCTACCACTCCAGGTGAAACAAAAGAGAGACTAGCACCAGAATCAAAAAGTACATAAATATTACAAGAGGAAAGAGTGAAAGTACCAGTGATAACATCAGCCTCATTTTTAGCTTCCTCCCTTCGCATCACATACACTCGTCCTCCGGAGTTGCGTGGTGCCTGAATTTGTTGACGAGGTGGGGGATTGTTTAGTCTACCTTGATTGGCTTGGTTCCCATTAAGCCCTCCACGATTCTGGTATTGTTATCCCTTATTTCCATTGTATCCTCCTCGATTCTGATTAGTTAGTGGTGGAGCTCCTCGATTTTCGGTTCCCCCATTGTTTAAGCCTGTTGGGGCTGGATGGGGACAATCCTTGACCATATGATGGGGATTGCCACACCTAAAACAGCTTGACCTCACATTTACTCGGCAGTCTCGGGAAAGGTGACCTGGCCTGCTACACGCCCTGCAAGTTGGCACAATTGGTGACCCGCGCCCTTGATTTCCCTGCCAGCTGTTTGGGCGGTTCCTCTTATCATGGTTCAAGGGGGTAGGGTTGTTGCGAGGGGGCTCCCTCCTCTTGTTGTTTTGTTGGGTTGTGTGAGATTCCCAAG
This sequence comes from Portulaca oleracea, assembly GCA_029582165.1. Taxonomy (NCBI): domain Eukaryota; kingdom Viridiplantae; phylum Streptophyta; class Magnoliopsida; order Caryophyllales; family Portulacaceae; genus Portulaca; species Portulaca oleracea. Next base: position 25,262,501 of record CM055888.1, read on the forward strand.
CGCCAAGTACCTTCTCTACATTGATAGCAACATCCAACATTTCTTGATACATGTTCCATCAACTTGGAAGCATACTGCAGTACACTGCTTCCTCCTTGTTTTAGCTCTAGGAATTCTTTTTCCTTGTCCTTTTGAAGAGACATGGGGTAGAAACTATTCTTGAGAATCTCCTTAAATTGGTTCCATCCGAACTCCGGCTCGTTCTGTCTATCCTTCACAGTTACCCACCACAAATCAGCCTCATCTTTTAAGTGGTACCCAGCAAAATTGACTTTCAGTTCATCTGGACATCGGATGGCATCGAAGATTTTCTCAATTCCTCTGATCCATTCTTCAAACACCTTGGGGTCAGCTATTCCAGAGTAGGTGGGCGGGTTGAGACTGTTGAATTGCTGGAACAGGGAGGAGCTGTTGGTCTCCTTAGGCTCACCACTCCGTTCAGCAATCCACTGGAGTTGTTCATTCTGGGTGACCATTAGATCTATCATTAAGATGCTAGTAAGTTCAGCTCCAGTTAGGGGTGGTTCCCCTCCAGTGCCTGTGGCTGCCTCCTGGGCCGCTTGATGTAGTCGAGCATAACGTTGCCTTAAGCTAGCCAAGGGTTGGGGAAGTCCCCCATTGATTTGAGAGCCGTTGTCTTCAGCCATCCTGCGTCAGAAAGGATTGGTTTACTACTTCTATTGGTTTTTCTCCTAATAACTCAAAACTTATAGCTCTATTAATTCTCAGAATGACAGATAGCAGTACATAAAAGGACAATCAGTTTGCTAAGTTAGGTAACATCAAAAAAAAATTTCAGGATACTGCATAGATGAAAGTCATGTTGTACCCCAACTGAGGTCAACATACACTAATTATTTCAAAACTTTTACGAAAAACATAAAACTTCAAGATGGTGGGGTTTAATCTACTACTATCATCTATAAGAACCCTAATTATTCCTCCCCAGCATCGGAATCCTCATCTAGGTTGTCTACCGGTTCAGGATCCTTGAATTTGACTATCTTCTAGGTCAACCAAGTAGTCTTTATAAGGTTCTTCGTCCTCCTTGACCTCATTCTCGTGACCAGATATGTCGTTATCATCTTCTGGGGGTGGGGGTGGGTCCTCCCCATCCATTACTATCTCGTCCTCGTCAAGCGAAACCATCGTCTTCAGATGGTTGATCATGTCAACCATATCATCAAAAATTGGATTTCTCCCACACCAACAACACTTGGTGTCGGCTGGGGGTGGGGGGCAACACCTGAGACACACGGTATCACCACTCGGGGTCCTCCTCAAGGGTAAGTAGAAATAGAGTGACCACGTTGGCCTCTTCAGTCAAATAGGTCATGTGGTCCCCTGTTAGCGCGTTCAATATGTCATATAGTTTGTTTGCATGGGCGAATAGCGAATCACCATCCTTCCTCTTAAAATCCCTATGGAAACAAGGTAGGGGAAATTGCTAACAATGCTGAATCTCATCATCCATCCTCTGCCATCAAAGACATAAGTAAGTCACAATAACTTCATATAATTAAATAGAGAATGATAACCCGATTTCCCCATCCTACGTTCATCGCTCCGAATTTAGCTTCCTAAGTCCTAAGGTGAATACTTAGTTTAACTTAAGGAGCTACTAGGTCGAACCTAGGGCTCTGATACCATTTTGTAACGCCCCGGAAACATAACAATATGAGTCAAAGGTTGACTTTTACTCAACAGCGGAAATAACAAGTTTATTGGATGTTACTGTCGTATCTCCAGGGAGACACAAGGCCAGAACATAAAAGTTACTAAGGCAAAACTTACCAATACTAACGGAGATCCTTAACAAGTCTCAAAACAATTATTCAAACTTAAACCAAGGTAACAACTTAAAAGGTTCCAACTTAATAGGTTTGATACTAGAACTCATTATTCAAAAGCAGCTTCTACGATCGCATCCTCACACTATACTCCCATCCCCGACATCGTACTGAGTACCTGAAAATAAAACATTTTACAAACGTGAGACGAAACTCAATAATGTTTACCCCTAATAGTAAAACACATCTGAAAATTTATTTCAATCATTTAAAGGGAGGGGGAAAAAGCCAAACGGTTTCGTAAAAACAATTGCTTCCAAATTAGAAACATAAAGTTAAAAGTATAACACCTCAGAAAGACAGAAATTTTGTTTTAGAGGAGTAAATAAAATACCAAGTGGGCGGGACACCAGATCCCTCAGAATAGCAAAAAGACAGAATAGGATACCAGATCCTTGAGAAGAGACAGAAACAAAATGAGACATCAGATCCCTTGTCTACCAGAGACTATGTGCACAACTTACCCCGGGTAAGTGAATAGATGGAAAATATCAGGGCATCCCTTGATCTCTTGATAACGCCTGGAGGATACCAGATCCTGGTCTTTGGGTGTTACCCGAAAACCGCTTAAAGTTTACAACAACAAAAACAATTTAGGTAAAATTTCCCAAGAAACCTCTAGTGGGAAGCAAGTTTAATAAGGCAGGTTTAAAAGTACAATAAAAGGACATGTAAAAAGCATCCCTCGTGGGGTATCAAGGCATAAACATTACCTGCAGATCTTCACTCCAACTTTCACTCGAGCTTACTAGAATGCTTGCGACCTAACCCGAACCTATAATTAACATAGGTCCTAAAAGTTATTTTCGGTCTAGCGAAAGTTAGTACGTACAAATTTTAATCTTACCCTAATTAAATCATTTCAAGTTTCTATTAATTATGAAAGTAAGTAAGACTCACATAGATTAAAACCAAGTTACTCTAACATCAAAAACAAATAATAATAATAATAATAATAATAATAATAATAATAATAATAATACTTATACGAACTCATACTTACTTTCATGTTAACAAAAATAATGACCGCGACTGATAATCATAACAACAAGATAAAAAAATGATTTTTCTTAATGAGAATATACTTTATATACTAGTAACTAACTGACCAAACAATTATAATTTCATATGATAACATCAGATGTACCCCAATAATTGTCACATAAAAATAGTAACCATGATAATAATAATAATAATAATAATAATAATAATAATACGAAAACTAATAATAACAATAATAATGTTCAAAGGAGGCGAAAAGAGCATGCAGTAGCAGTAGCAGTACACGTACATCATAGAACTCGGTTGAGGAAAACTTATGTAGTAGTAGTAGTAGTAGTAGTATTAGTAGTAATAATAATAATAATAATAATAATAATAATAATAATAATAATAAGGAGATTATTATTTAAAGAATGCACAGTAGCATGCACATACAGTATACGTTCAGGAAAAACACAGTGTTCGGTTTTAGAAAATTTACGTGAGTGACGAATGACTAGGCGGTAGTGGGTGCTACGGCGGCGGTTGAGACTGTGGCGGTGGGGGTTTCCGGCATCGTAGGTGGTCGAAGTTGGGGGACAGTAGGGCGGATGGTGGTGGTGTGGGTGTTGCGTACCGGGTTCGGGAAACAAAGGAGAGACGGCGAGAATGGTGGCGGCGACTGTCGTATCCAGCGGGAATACGGCGACGCTCTGGGGTCTCAGACGTTGATAGCGACCGGAGTAGGGTGGTTGCTGGTGGTGGTGTTTATGGTGTGTGAGTTTGTGAATGAAAAACAGAGGGGAAAACGGTTGAGGCTGCGGTGCCGGCTGACGGTGCCGGCGGTGGATATGATGGCGGCCTAGGGGTCGCCGGCGACTATGGTGGCTTGAAGGGGGTGGTAGTAGGGTGGTCGGAGGTGGTGAGTTTCAAGAGAGAGAGTAAGAGGGAGAGGATGATATAGTGAAAAAAAAAATGGTGAGTGAGAGTGGGGCGTTCCTTTGTGAGAGGAAGATGAATATTTATACTACTCTTCTAATCCCAAATACATCCCCCTAATCTTTATTTAAACTCAGATTTAATCTAGGAGTTATTAGGCTAGGCTCTTTGTTTTCCCTTACGTAGAACATCAGATACATCCCCCCACTCCTTAACTATTAAGTCAAGCTATATTTTACACGTGCAAAACTCTTCAAAACCATGCAATAAAAGACCCTTTTGCCCCTTGTCAGTAAAAAAGACTAACTTACCCTTGGTACACTCCCCCGAACCTACGAGCTCGAGTGTATAAAATAGATAATAATAAAAAGAATAAAAAATAAGAATAAAAATTTACAACACATAAAAATAATAAAAATAAATAAATAAATAAATCAGTAAATATAAATATATAAATTTTTTATGTGGTTTTACACATGGTTCATGTGAAGGTCCTGATTCACATGGAGTCTAAAGTTGGGTCAACGGAAGTCTTTGAACTTGAACCTCAAAGTTTGAGGACAAACTTCTTTCAACCACGGGGGGAATGATGGAAATCAGCCCTCGCCTATTCCCCTAAGCCCAACTAATAAGGTCCAATTAAAGTACAATAATAAAGATCAAGAAAGAAGTCCAACTAGCCTCAGCCCAATAAGGGAGATTCTGTTCAAGGTAGAGGCTCGAAGGCCCATTCACATGCTATGCCTCATATGGCAAGAGGATGTCCAAACATCCTAGGGATCAACATGACGTCAAATCAAGCCCAAGAAGGTCCTAAGTCTCGTCCAAGGCCCAAGTTCAAAGTCCACAGTGAATTTCATACTTTGATAATTTCAGTTTTGAATTTCACAATTTTGGCCTTTGGATATAACTTTATTTCTATTTAGTTTTAATAGTTTTGGTGTGATTATATTATCTTTATAATTTTAGAGTCATGTAAGATGCCAAATAAGTTATAAACTTGAGCATCAAGTCATAGGAGTCTAAGTAGGAGTCTAGAATGTTCTAAGGTGTTCTAGAAGGTTTGCGTATGTGTGTGTCACGTGTGGTGTGTAGCTTAGGCGCCAATTTTTATTATTATTATCCTAGATAAGGTTGGCTATTCTGTAACTAATCCATATTGGATTAGGAAAGCCAATTTCAATTAGGATAAGGTTGTTGTAACCAACTCTCCTTTAGATAAGGAATCCTAATCCAAAAGGAGATTTGAGTAGATGGCGCCAAGAGTTAGGATTCCTTGGCTTACACGCCAAGTTAGAATCCCTATGGAGGTTTAGAACTCTCTTAGTATAAATAGCTAGGCTTCTAGCCTTTCAAAGGCAACCCCTTTTGAAATATGAATACAATCAAGCTTTTAGCTTACCCTTTGAGTGTTTCGTGAGAACCTCGTTGATCTCTTCTATTGTATCTTGGTTTGGCAACCAAGTGGTTAGAAAGAGCTTGATCCTAAACCTAGGTTGAAGGTCAAGTTAGCCCTAGGGTTTCTTTCTTGTGGATTCAAGATAGATCCCTTGAACTATCTTGTCTTTATCTTTCTATCAATATAGTTAAGATAATCACACTTTTATCTTTCTATTAATATAGTTAAGATAAACCCTAGCCTCTTATTCCTCCCCCATAAACATCACTCTCTCCATCCTCTTTCTCTCAATTCATCTATCCCCCTTTCTCTCTCCTTAACAAACTCCCTCTCTCTCCTCCCAATAACTTTCTATTCTCATCTTTCTCACAAAAGGCCTCACGCCATCATTAAACCTTTCCCCCATCCAATCTCACGTCACCCCTCCTTTTTCCCTAATTCAAGAATCAATCTTTCTTGTTTCTTGAATCCACAAAAGTCCTCACGACAAAATAGTCTTCCATAGATCCTGTTTTCACGAAAACTTCCCCTTTCTTTCCTCCATAATCACGTGAATCACCCCCAATTTTCTGAAATGGTTGCACGTGTATTGATTATTACTGGATCAAGAATCTTTCTTTGTCCCGTAATACATCACATAAGACCATGGTAACAAGCATATCATCATACAAAAGAAGAATCATTATCTACTTTATGTCTTTAGGACATTCTTTCATTGGTTTAGGATTAAAAGGTAGTATCATAAATATGTAATCATCCAACCACATATAGCATATAAACATAAAATATAAACCTTATTAAGTATAAATTAATAATCAACTAAATAAAAATTTGCATAAATGGAATGATTTTCAGCCTTTATGGCCCTCTCTTAGGCACTCAACACATATTCCATTAGGGAAGAAAATCTTGATCTCCTTACCTTGATCTCATTGAGGTTTTCGTTATCTTGAAAAATTATATTAATTAGCTAAAATTAGTAACACTATCCTACGTGTAAAGCCCTTGATTAAAACTGTTTTTTATTGGTTTAACTTGGTAAGGTTGCTGAAATTTTTAAAGAAATCATTTTTGTTCTTGCTTTGGTTCTACCAAAGGCATATTTAAAAGGCAACTTACTTTTAATTTTAAACAAAGCTACTTTTAACAAATAATTAACTCATTGATCTTGAAACCCTTTTATTTATAGTTTCACAGCAGGTAATTGAAGAACTCAGCTTCAAAACTTTCATTTCCAAATTTTGAATCAAACTCGTTTTTCGACAGAAAAATCAGTTTTTTTTACCTGGTTTCGTTTATTTTCATTCTCCCTCTATACAAAAGCTTTGAAGGTGTTTCAACTTGAAAAAGTTCCGTTTATGAGTCTAGTTTAACCCCATAATTTTATTTTATTTTTAGGAATTACCGATTAATAGAGTTTTACAAAAACTGAACCTATGTCAGAATAGACGTGGATTTGGAAAGGGTCTGGTTTTTATTGTATAACTCATTGTCTTTATACTTGTTTGCAAAAAAACTTTCAGTGGGTTTTTATACATCTAAAGTCTAAACCTACAAATTTCATGTTGAATGTTTTTCCAAAATATGATTTTATCCTAAGGATAATTAAGGTACGAAATACTCAAAAACTCGGTTGTTTAAAGCAAGTAAAACTTCTTCTTGAATCTACATGGTAGCCGATTGTTATGAGATTTCTAAGGGATGTTTAACTTACATTTTTAACACTACTTTAACACCTAGATTAAGGCCCTGTTCGGCAAAATTAATGTTTTAGATAGCGGATAGTGTTTTATATAGCGGATAACGGTTTAAGTAGCGGATAGCGGTTTGAGTAGCGGATAGCGGATGAATGTTCAAATGAGAATTGTGTTCGGTAAATTTAGCGTTTGAATTAACATATTAATGTGAATTGACATAAAAGGATATCCATAATTTCCAAAGATAAAATTTTCAAAGGGTATTGTTTGACCGAAAAATATGAAACGTTACTCCAAACGCTAAACGTTAACTTTATTAGCGTTTCACAAAACGCTACTCAAAACGCTAGTTTACCGAACACTAATATTTATGCAATTAGAGTTTTGACTTGGCCAAAACGCTAAACGCTATCCCAAACACTACTGCCGAACACAACCTAAGTGTGAAGAAATAAAAAAAATTGAATTTAGAGAAGAAAATGTCATTTTAAGGCGATTTTAGCCCCTTTTCGACTTTTAGAAGAACTCCTACTTCTTTATATTTTAAAACCAATATGAGAGCTGAAACTTTATGTAATACAATACCTTGAAAAAAAACTAGAGAAGTGTGAATAACAATCCTTCTGAACTTGAGACAAAAACCTCATTTTTATCTCCCTCTTCTATTCTTTAATGAGATTCTTTTTTGGTATGAAGAATTATGGAGATAGTGATAGATGTTTGGACTGATTTGAAAAGAAAAGAAATTAATATATTTGTGAGAATGAGGAGTTGCCCATTGGGGAGAGAAGAGGGAGGATTTGGGTTTATTTTGTTTGATATTCCAAGCAAAATATAATGATGGGTTGTGTAGGATGCTAGATTCTATGGCAATGATAGGCTCTAGGTGTTGTGAGTAGTTTTTTTTATTTATTTATTTAACCAAATGGTGGTAACATACTTATGGGTATTAGTGAGGGTGTGTTGAGTTTTTATTTGGATTTTAATTTGCTAATTGAAATTTCTAAATGAGCTCCTACAATTTCCTTCATTCCAATACTATTTTTTTTTAATCACTTAAGAGACATTGAGCTGAATTTTTGTCTATGTTGGGGCTCGATGGGTGGTGTGAAGGGTTTTATTGGACAAATTTTGCTTAATTTAAAATTTCTCAATTTCTTTGATTAGTAATAACACCCCAAAATCATATTTTCATATTTTTATGTGCTTATAAACTGTGATAATTAGAGACATGTTTATTTTTACATATTTGATGTGTTATAAAAGTTAATTGCCTCTAAGATGTCACCCTACATTATGCTCTTATTATGTAGTGTCGGTTATTTTTATATTAATGTCCGAAATCGAGCTTCTTTAAGGTACATAAAAACTAAAATTAATCACATAGAAATTACTTCATGATTTGTAAATATTAATAATCATACTTGAAATAATAAAATTATTAAGAAGGTGTTACAATTCTAAACATGGTTCTAGAATTGGTTATTCTCGTGATAGGAGAATGAAGAAGAAAGTTACTTCACCGCAGTCTAGGAAGGAAAGTACCCACTATCAGAGTATGACTTCTTCCAAGCTACTCAAACCATCTTCCTGAGCGCAAAAGGAAAGTACGGAATATCTTCAGAAGCTCAAGGGTAGAGAGCGCTTCACATGGCGGGTGTATGGTCATTACCAAGCCCAAAGCCTTATGAAGATGGTTGAAGGTTCCAAAACAAGTGAGATAGTCACACCGGAGGTTCCAAAGGCTAGTGCTGAGGTTTATTCTCAAGAAGGGGAGAGCTCCACTCCTGGCGATCCATTATCATGACCAAGGATTCACAGGATGACTCTAACAGGAAAAAAATTTTGAACTCGATTCACCATCAACGGGAGGGCTTGCAAAGTCATCATTGACGGTGGGAGTTGTACCAACTTGGCCTCAACCTACATGGTTGAGAAGCTCCAACAAACCTTGGTCTATTTCACCATTGATCTTGTCCCCATGGATGCTTGTCATTTCCTACTTGGTAGACCATGGCAATTTGATCAGCATGATATCCACGACGACTGAAAGAATACCTACACTTTTCGTGTGGGAAAAAAGAAGATCAAACTCCTTCCTTTACCCCCTTCTGAAACCGATATACCACAAACTGGGGTAGAAACCTCCAAAAGAGCGAAATACGGGATGAGAGTGCTTTGAACGAAGGGAAGCCACATCGGGCTTTAATTTTGCAAAGAAGCAACCCTTGTGAGGTTGAGCGATCCTCAGCCCCACAAAAATTTCCAACCTCCCTCCCTCGTCCAACACCCTTGCCTATAACTCCTACCGAGCTCCACGTAGAGCGTCCAAGTGTTGAGCCATGCTCAATCACTCCCGAGCCTCGCCATTGAGTAGAGTTGCTTGACGGCACGTCCATGACCACTCACCCTATCTCAATTATTTCCACATCGAGGTTGTGCGCGTAAAAGGCCATTTCCACTATCTGAGCTCACTTATGATGAATTCCTTGTTACTTTTAACAAGTTGATGGGTGCTAGACATGTTCGGATCCTTCGTGATGTCGACTTGGCCCATCCTTCTCACCAAAACTGCTACATCTTTATGGAGGGCGGGTCGATGAGCATCACCTTACTCCGGCTGATGGAGTATTTTTGGTTTCGCAAGCGGATAAGGAAGATTTTGAACTACCAAGCGTTGAGGACAACTCTTTTTCAAGAAAGTAAGTATGGAGCGTATTGGGTTTAGCCTTCGGTCCACCTATGGTTACCAACTCTCTTAAAGCCTCCCTCTCCATGGTTCAAACCCGACCACATGATCCATTTAAAGGTAGATCCGGGTACTTGGGGGCAGTGTTCATTTCACGGAAGACCCCAGGTCATAGGTTATGGTTTCGGATCCTTATCGAGATCCATCTCAAGTCTTCTAAGAGGCCTCAAGATTTTCAGCATGAATAATGAGGTGAAGTCAACTTCGACCTTCATTTTGGGCACCAAACGAAGAAGAATCAAGCCAAGGGTATCTCGATCTTTTCAGATAAAAAAAAAAGACCAACCCGAGGGGATTTTGGTCCTTTGGGAAACCAAGGACGCTATGGTCCTTCACCGCACAACGGGTCGGGTTGGAATGTTATGCGAGGATCACGGATCAAGAATCAACCTTGGGGACTAGAAAAAGATAGGAAATCACTCCTTTTATCATAACTCCTTCAACACAACTCTGATAACCATCATATTTTTAGAGCTTAAAGTAGACACTGAAAGCTTTCCGTCAATATATTATGGGTTCCAAATTGAGTACGGATGAAGAAGTTATACACATTTGAAGTCAGCAGAAAAAAAAATTACCAACAACACGATCGTGCCATACCTCCAACAGGCACGACACCATCATACCGTCAAATAGCACGATTGTGCCATTCTCGAACAGGCCTTTTTTGGGTTGTTTTGAGCAGCACGATCATGCTCCCCATATGGCACGATCATGCCCCTTGACAACTGACCGTTTTTCGGCCTTTCTCCCTCTCTTTTGGTTATGTTTTTTTCCTTCCCTTATATATATATATATATATATATATATATATATATATATATATATATATATATATATATGGGAATAGATAGGGTGAGAATTACTTTTTGGAGAGAATGAGAGAAGAGTCAATATTGGCCATTGGATGCAAGATCAGTAGACAGCAAAAAAACTCATTTTTCCATTATATTTTGGCAGCTATCACGTGAGGGAGAAAGGAAAAAATAAAGAAAAAAAGATTGTACCAGGGAAATTGTGCAGGCGTGGTAGTGTTTGGCGGCTGATGCATTGATGTACTTTGTCATTCCTTCCCCTTTCCAAGCAAAATCAATTCTCCACATCTCCTTTGTCATTCCTTCACCGTTGGCGAAATCAAGCTCCTCCAATGGCTTCAAGTCCTTCCGTCGCTGGGAATGTCGAATCGTAGTGAAGAACATCATCGAGAAAGATCTCATCGGAAAGAAAAGGCGATTCACAAATCGAGAAGGAACTCTCATCGTTGGAAATGTTGCTCCACGTTGAGTCTCAGCCAAGCGATCTCATCGGCGGTGTAGTGATTAACATCGTCAAGTTTCGGTTAAGTTGATCAATCATTCGATTGCTTTGGCTCGACCAATTGTGAGGGACTGATTAATTTTTGTTAGGGTTTTGAAATTGGAAGGTTAGTTCACGACCTTTTGTCAAAAAAATCAAGCGTTCATCCACAGTTGGCAATGAATATTGGTGGCGAGCTGGATGGGGGCAGTGAGAGTAACAGAGCAATTACAAAGTCTTGATGTCCACATTTGTTATAGTTAAGGCTCATTCTGGGATGCCTTGATGTACTTTGTGGTCATACCTATTGTTCATCTATACATAAAGTGTTGCCCATTTGAAGTTCAAAAATTTTTAAATTTGAAGTTATGCTAATTGTTGGATGCTTCGATGTACTTTTTTGTCATACATATTGTCCATTTATATATGAAGTGTTGCCATTTTATAAGTTATAGTAATCAAGTTCAAAAATTTTTAAATTTTGATGAGAACATCAAGGAATAAACATATAGACATCACGTAATAAACACATGGACATCAAATACTAAACATATGGACATAAAATTAATTGGGTGATGATAAGTGTCTTGCCCCAAGACAATGTTTAAATGTCTTCTCCCTTATGAAATCAATACTTATTATCGTTTTTAACCCTAATTTTTTGACAAATACTATTAATTATCAATTATAAGAAGCTTGGAATGTGTTGGCTACAATTAAAATTGACACCCTAACGAATGAACCTCATCCGTTGGGCATATTTTAGACGTCTTTTTGTAAATTTTAAAAAATATCGATAAATGTGTGATTTTATACAATATATATATATATATATATATATATATATATATATATATATATTATAGTTATAGAAGTCAATCATGTAACTTTTTTCCTATTTAATTTACAAATATATAGATTTTTTATAGTGACAAGACACATAATATGTGTCTTGCACAAGACTTTTATCATTTTCCAAATTATAAACACATGGACATCAAGTAATTAACACATGGGCATCAAGTAATCTACATATGAACATCAAGTAATAAACACATGGATATCAAGTAATAAACATATGAATATCAAGTAACAATGATTAATATATGGACATCAAGCAATAAACATATGGACATCAAGTATATTACTTGATGTCGATGTGTTTATTACTTGATGTCCATATATTTATTAATCAATGTTCATATATTTATTACTTGATGTGGATATCAAAATTTTTAAATTTTTGAACATGATTTTGGACGTACATAATCAAACCTTTTTTTTTTCAAGTTCTGTATAAGTTAAACGACAACAAGTCTCCGTTCCGGGATCCCATGTATATGATATTGGGAGTACAATGGTGATATACATTGTTTGGTACGTGATATCTATATGTGTTTATGGGGTGCTCATTTTGAATGAAACTTGATGTCCTACTGCATAGCCTTTTTAAAATGAACATCCAATAAAATCACCATGAAATGAACATTCATTATAAGTAAAATGAACATCCATTATCAGTTAAATGAACATCCATTATCAATTAAACGACAAAACTAAATCGACATTCACATCAAACGGACATCCATTATCAGTAAAACGAACATCAAGAAAAATCAAAATGCTCAAATGACGGTTAAAAAGGACACCCATTAACAGACATTTTATTTATTGATGTTGAAATATTTAATATAACCAACATTAAAATGAACATCCAATATCTGAAAATAAAAATCCACTAAAAGGAAAATGGAAATTTACTAACAAAAAAATGAACATCCATTAAAATTATCACAAAAAGTACAGAACAATATGTTGTTTGTTTTTACACAATTCTGGTCCTAAAAAAAGGCCAAATGGCTAGAGACAATGAGGGAGATGGCCTAAAATTCTAATCATTAATCTACAGCCAAGCACTATCATCAGAAGGCGGTGAGTGTCCTTGTTCGATTCCAATGAGCAGCCTTTGAAAATATGATGCCCTTCAGCTTATTTCGAGGTAGGAAACGTGGATTTCGTCTCAGCATTCACCTGCCTGGCAATTCTGCCTCGTCAACTGGATATCATGTTCAAATAAAATGGACATCATGTGCAAACCAAATGGACATCGAGTTCAAAATGGACATAATCATAAAATGAAATTGACATCATGATCAAACCAAGATGGATATCATGTTGAAACCAAATGAACATCATGTTCAACAAGATGGACACCATGTCTTACACTCTTGTTCAAACAAGAGGGATATTAAGTTGAAACCAAATTGCCATCGTATGAAATTCAAAATGGACATCAAGTTCATACATAATGTTTTCACCAAATGCACATCAAGTTCAAAGCACATCATTAATTTGCAAAATAGACATCAATTCCACCATAATGGACATCGTGCACAATCAAATGGAACAATCTGGATATCATGTTCACACCAAAAAGACATCAAACCTAATCATCATATCATATTCAAGGTGAATATTATGTATACATCAAATGGACATTAAGTATAGCCTAAAAGAACACCACGTATAACCCAAATGGATATCGAACTCATACAGGACATATATCAATTCCAACAAATGGGCATCAATTTCAAATAAAATGAACACTCTTATTTATCCAAATAGACATCCAAATAAACTGGATATTATGTGTACATTGTTTCACAAAAACATGAGAATACATTGTTATATTCAAACCAACAAGACATCAAATCCAAATCCAATCATCATGTCATATTCAAATGTTCAATATGAATAGTACGTATAGACCAAAAGGACACTAAGTGAAAACCAAAAGGACATAACATTTAACCTATATCGACATGGTGCTCACACAAGATGGACTTCAAGTTGTATCAAAATGGACGTCACATTTTCACGAAAAAGGATATCAAGCCCTCACCAATATGGCATCCCGCACTACCCATATGGATATCAAATCATTATCAAAATGACATCGATATGGAAGTATTACAGTATACTCACGTGCGAATTCAACAACAACCAATTCAAATCAAATGAACATGATGTTCATCAGTTAAAACAACCGCACGAGATGCAAACTAACCATCCCCTGCCCCCACCCCCCAACTGATTTCCAATAATCGATGTTAAATCAGAATGGGTTCTCGCAACAATTAATCAAACAAATTATTACACAATTTACCACTCACCTTGGATTACTTTTCATTCCCAACCTATGAACACCTTCTCCGTCGAGATTCATGGTGTCCTCCCCAAAATTGTTCGACCGTCAACCTTCTTCGGTTGATTGCTCGATTTTCGCCACAAGGCTCTGCAATCCTGAAACCCTAATCGCTCACAAATGGTCTCCGGCAGTGAAGGAATGACGAATGAGATGAAAATGGAGATAACTTTGCTTGGAAAGGGGAAGGATTGATGAAAGTGGAGATTGATGGAGGTTCAGCAGCATGCGTCTCAAAAATTGAAGACTGAATTCAATGTAGACTATTTCCCCTTTTTTTTCCTCCACAGCTCACGTGATAGAGCTATTAAACAACAAAAAAAAATAATGGAAAAATTACTTTTTTTTGTTGTCCATTTATCTTGCATCCAATGGCCAATATTGACTCTTCTCTCATTCTCACCAAAAAGTAATTCTCACCCTATCTATTCCCTATATATATATATATATATATATATATATATATATATATATATATATAAGAATGAAGCAAGAGAGATAAGCAAAATGTGTGTCCCTGTGAAACCTACGCGCTTAAATCGCCATGGTTGTGCAATTCTTATGGAGAAATTGGCAAAAAGGCTAGAAGGGTGGGCTGTGAAGAAGTTATCATATGTTGGTCGGGTTCAACTTGTCAATAGTATCCTCATGTCTATTCACTCTTACTGGGCTCAAATTTTTATTATTCCTTCAAGTGTTATGAAGAGATAAGCAAAATGTGTCGTATTTTTCTTTGGGGTGGCAGATTTAACAAGGTTCCCCCTATTTCTTGGTCGCATTGTTGCTTACCTAAAAAGGAAGGCAGTCTTAATATTAGAAATGCCCACTCTTAGAATAAAGTGGCTTTGGAGAAACTAATCTGGCAAATTATAATGGATAAAGAATCGTTGTGGGTCAAGTGGGTACATCATATCTACCTCAAGAAACAGAATCTGGGAGTGTGAGATCAAACAAAATGTAAGTTCATACTGGCAGAGGCTTTTGAAGATTCGGGATGAACTTGAGCCATTTTTCAGGAATCTGGTTGCAAAAAATGAGCAGTACCAAATTTGTAAAGGGTATGATTCGTTAAGAATGCATGGCGAGGAAGTTGAATGGCATTCCTTTATATGGCATAAATGGAGGATCCCTAAGTTTGATTCACCTTCTGGATGTTGTTGAACGGGCGATTACCTACTCAAGACAAATTTCATATGTTTGGCTTTCATTGGGTTAATGCGTGTGTTCTTTGTGGCAACGATTGGGAGTCGAATTCTCATATCTTCTTTGGATGTGATCTCGCTATTAGGATTGCTAAAGCCGTGCTTGTGTATTTCCAGTACTTGGAGGTGGATCTAGATGACTGACGTATTTGGCTTATCAAGTACAGTGGCCAAAGGAAGAAGAAACTTGCTTTGATTCTCTCCGGTTTAATATACCATCTTTGGCATGAGAGGAATCTTCGTTTGCATCAAAATCAATCTAGAGGAGATTTGGTTTTGATTCAAGTAATTTGTAATGATGTCCGTCTTCGCATTGAGTAGATGGTTGGTTTTGATTTCGTGTTTTGATGTATTTCGGTGCTGTTCTTAGTTCATATGGGCCTTTAGCCTCTGGGTATGGCCAGTCACTTTGTAATCGGTTTTATCGTTTGGAATAAATAATCTTTCTCCAAGAAAGACTCCATTAAGACCCAGCGAAGCGAATACTTTGCTGCAACTAGAAGAGAAAGAGCAAAGGCGAAAATATTATGACATCTTACACTCTTCCTTGTTGCTAAAAAGACAGCAGAGCAAAATAGATTGGGACGATATGGGGGACAGTTGCTCCAAACTGTTCTTTGCCAAGATGAGACAAAAACGAACATAACTGTATGTTCGTGAATTGGAAACTAACAATGGTATCAAAATCACCGGGCTCCAGGAGGTAAATGAGCAGCTCAGTCCTTTCTACAAAAATCTCCTGGGTAACTCTGACAGACAGCAAACAAACGCCCGAGATGACATTTTTCAAATGGGTCCTCGGCTCACAGTTGCACAGCAGATTCATCTCAGTAGACCTATTACAAGTAAGGAGATTAAAGATGCCATCTTCTCAATTCCCACTGACAAGACTCCCGGACCAGACGGGTACTCTAGTGGGTTCTATAAATCCTGCTGGAATTTAATCGGTGATCTGGTCTCAGCCGCGGCGCAGGAATTCTTTCTTACGGGGAAGCTCCTCAAGCATCTAAATGCAACAAATCTGGCTCTTATCCCGAAAATTCCTAATCCCAGCAAAGTAACGGAGTTCCGACCTATAGCTTGTTGTAACACCTTCTACAAGGGATTAACCCAAATCCTTGCTTCCTGGCTTTGAGAAGTCTTACCATCTCTTATCAATCCAAGCCAGGGGGCGTTTGTGCCCGGTCGTCAACTTCTTCACAATGTTCTTCTTTGCTAAGAGATCGCTAGAGGCTACAACAGATCGAACATTGCGCCTAGATGTTTGATGAAAATTGACCTCCAAAAAGCCTTCGACTCGATGCATTGGAGTTTTATTGAGGAGGCTCTCCGAGCATTTCGCTTCCCGGACTGGCTCATAAAATGCATTATGGCTTGTGTCACAACGCCTACTTTCTCCATTTGCTCCAATGGTATCTCATCTCCAAGCTTCAGTGGTAAGCGAGGCCTACGGCAAGGAGACCCCATGTCTCCGCTCCTCTTCGTTCTAACAATGGAGTATCTATCACGGTCCATCCAATATTTCGTGAGCAAGCAGCCGGGGTACAAATATCACCCAAACTGTAGTCGTTTGAAGCTCACGCACCTTGTGTTTGCAGATGACCTCATCCTTTTCTCCGCAGCAAATAAAACCTCGATCAGCACTCTCATGGAAGTGTTTGATCATTTCTCGGCTGTCACGGGTTTAATCACCAATAAGGGGAAATCTGATGTTGTTATAGGGGGTGTTCCCAGTGAACAAGCACCCGCGCTCATTGAAGAAACTGGTTTTCAGGAAGGGGCGCTACCCTTCAAATACATGGGAATCCTAACTTCCTCTTGCAATCTCACAAAAAACGAGGCCAACATTCTCGTAGATAAGATTCTTGCGAGGCTCAAAAGTTGGGAAAGTCGTCACATCTCCTACGTTGGGAGAATCACTCTCATTAACTCAGTCCTAATGGGGATCTACAGCTTTTGGGCTAGAATTCTTGTCATTCCCTCGCATACAATTGAAAAGATCACTCAATATTGTTGCAACTTCCTCTGGGGTTCATCCTCACATTACAGCAAAACCCCCTTGGTTGCCTGGGATGTGGTTTGCAGACCAAAGCGAATGGGTGGTCTTGGCCTTTGAGACCTAGCATGCTGGAACAATGCAAATATCGCCCGTCTTGTGTGGGCGATACAGAAAAGGAGGATGTCTTATGGGTTCAATGGATTCACACAAAATATATTAGGGGGTCTTCTTGGTAGGACTACCTCCCCCCTTATGATGTTTGTACTTATTTCAAGCACCTTTGCCACATAAAAGAGTGCTTCAAATGGGGTTGTGATCCTAGGTACATATGGAAGTGGGGAGGAGGAGCTGATAATGAGGGTGAATACAAGGTGTCTGACGGCTACTTGTGGAGTCTTGGAGTCAAGGAGGAAGTCAATTGGGCCTCGATCATTTGGAACCCTTTGACAATCCTGCGTCATGCTTTCATCACTTGGGTGTTGATGCACGGCAAGCTTCCTGTGAGGGCCAGGACAATGCGTTGAAAGATTGTGATAATCCCATTTGCCCTATCTGTGGAATGGATACTGAAACTATAGACCATTTATTCCTAGACTGTGTTTTTGGGAGCGAAGTGAGGCAATCGATGAAGGAATGGGGGCTTCGCCATCTGACCAGTACCCAAGACTGGAAGCAGCATCTGGGCGGCCTCTGCAGGAATAGTAAAAATGCACAACTGGATTGTGCTCTTCTCACTGCATACATTTATCACATTTGGAGGGAGAGAAATGCTCGTGTCCACAAAAAACGTGGTGCAAATCCTCAGGTGGTCGCAAAGAGTATCACAAAGGAAGTTACGCATAAAGTTCTCCTTGTGGCGAAAACTAGGAAGAAATATACCCGACTAATAGACATAGTGCTTAATATGTAATCTTGAGGTTTCCCCTCACCCTCTTATACGCAACATTTGCTCAGTTAATATATCCTGATTTTCGTGCAAACAAATATATATATATATATATATATATATATATATATATATATATATATATATATATATATATATATATATATTTTGTAGAGATAGAATACATAGAATAGAGATAGAAGTGTGAGAGTTTATATATGAAAACCCTCCCTTGAGAAGATTGTAATTTCCGGTTTGAAACCTACTTTCAATGAGAAGCCAATCCTTTTATGGAATTGCTTGTTGATTTCTCTTTGTTTATGAGTGTGTGATGTTTCTTCACTCCTTAGTGATATTTCTTCAGTGATTCAAGTCTCCTTGCTTATGGAAGATCCTTGTGCAAGTTCTTAGGTTATCTTACTTCAATTTGGTAAGTTTTTTTCTCTTTAAAATTGTCCATATCTTTTGATTTTTTGTTTATCAAACAAAAACCCCAAAACCTTAAAAACAATTGTAGTTTGTATGAGTTGATTGAGTTCTATGGGTGGATTTTCGTTATCCACGTGATTTGTGTGGACCCTAGGCCCGAAACTCTCCATTTACAAATAAGGACCTAAGATTTATGTAACTACTCACCTCTAATTGATATTATTCTCCCTCTAGAGCAAATATCATAGATATTTACAAATTCAAGAGAAACATAAATCACGAAGTTTTATAATAGCTCATACACACCTAGTTGTTTGTGAGTTATATGTTAGAGAGACCTACATTATTCTTAAGTATTCTAATGTACTCTAGCATATTACAATTAACACTACAATGTCATACAAAATTCTAGAGAAATCAACACAACTCTATATACCATTCTAGATGTTGATTTACCACTACAACGAGCTTATATTTTTAAAAATGAAATATCTTCAAGTATCAATGTGGAAACGCATCTCACCTCTAAGGACCTCCGCCATCTCTCCTGCACTGATTGAGGGGGAGCCAACTCATTAATGTCCTTACTACTCAGTTTTGTCTTTCAAACAAAACGTCGGGGGGGGGGGGGATTGAAGAAATCCACCCCTGCTCTGAGGACCTCCGCATATTCACCATTGAGGACCTCCAGCTACAACAGTATTCTCAACGCAAAGATTTTATTTGAAAGAACAAATAAGGGAAGTCTCTAGAACACTCTAATTTATTATCGGAATATTCTCCAAGATAATATATATTGATTCTGATATGTATCCTTATAGTCTGTAGAACTTGATTAATATGATAAGAATGAACTTTCCAAAGAAGCAAAGGTAGAAGATCAAAGCGAATATGGAAAGGATCAAAGATCAATCAAGAAAGGAAAGAATCAAGAGCAGACCGTTGTTGTTTGAAGACCTCGACTATAAATACCTCCAACAGCTCCTTGTGCAAATTAGTCGATTACAAGCAAGTCATCGAGTGTAGGAAATCTCGTGAGATTTCTGATTATAGCCAATGAGTCCTTGGTGAGTTATGTAGCCAGTAAGGTACTTCTGACGAGGTGTAACCAAGGACCTTGGTGAGTGTAGCCAAATATCGAGTGTAGGAAATCTCGTGAGATTTCTGATTATAGCCAATGAGTCCTTGGTGAATTATGTAGCCAGTAAGGTACTTCTGGTTAGGATCCCGATTTTAACAACCTTGGTTGTTGTAGGGCCCGCGGTCCGGAGGGCACGGTCCCCCACGGAGTGTCGATCGACATAGGGTTGCTTATTTTTTCCTAGGGTGCAATTTCAATTTTTATGCACGGATTATGTTTTCTTGAGCATTTCACGTAGCCAACTTTCAAGTTCCAACTAAATTTAGGCCCCAAAATATGAACAACCACACCTGGATGGCTCCAACCAAAAGGGGAATCAGGACCTCGCGACGAAAATCCTAGCGGATTTTGTGTGTAGAAAGTCCCGGCTCCAACTCTGAGTTGAAACCGAAGTCATTAGGTGCTATAACAGGGTCCGAACAGGTTCCACCGTGACAAAATCCGCTAGGATTCTGGCCCAGTAGAGTCAAGTTGGACAATATCTAGCATCTAATCACTTCCTTGGTGATATAGTGAAACGAGCCTGACTTGGTTCACGGCCTAGAAATCCGCAAGGATTTCTTGTCAGTGAACACAAGTGACTCGCTGCATTCATCTAAGTTGACATATTCGAGAGGCTAAACAACAATTAGAACTAAGAATAAGTGGACATGCGGAAAATGCTAAAATTTGGAGTCGCCAGTTAGTTTAAAAAAACTAACAAAAGGAAGTGAAATAACTCCACGATCTTCGAACCGAGTCGGGATCGGGGGTAAAGGTGTCGATGTAAGGGGGGTGTCCTTGCATCGCCCGCCATGGCGGCCTTTACTAGGTCGGGTTCTTTCTTAACAACAAAAAAAACACAAAAGTTGTCACACGATTTTTAAAATTGGAACATGCGAATAAAACGACAAAATAGAGCAAACATCCGAGCGGAAATTAAAAAAAGCAAAAAAAAGCTACAGCGGGCGGGGTGTTAGATCTACATGGTTACAAATCATTAAAGAGCATGAAAACAGAAAGTAAAAAAAAGGAAAAAAAATACCTAATCCTCGCGGACCCGCGAGACTCTATGTAAGAATTTGGGTCTCTTCACTCAGAACTGGCACAACAGTGATTTGTTTCTCATAAATCCGTGAGGATCTCACTCAAAGCTAGCACGTTTGTGACTTGTTTCTCAGAAATCCGTGAGGATCTCACTTAGAACTAGCACGGCAGTGATTTTTTCCTCAGAAATCCGCGAGAATCTCACTCAGAACTGGCACGGCAGTGATTTTTTGTTCACAAATCCGCGAGGATCTCACTCTCTGGTAGTATGTATCTTTTCTCTGTTCTCTCCTGTTGGTAGGCTTAAGAATGCAGCTATACCCGACTCCGAACCCCCTGCAAATCCGCGAGGAGTCCCTTTTATAAGCAGTGTCTTCAGAAATTATCAGCTATCTTACATTCACCCCGTACCCCCTAAAATCTGCGAGGATTTGCTCTAGTGGGGAGAGTGGGGAGAAGCAGTTCTTTGACTGAAAGAACTGTTCTGTTTGAACAGAAAATCCGCGAGGAATTTCCCTCCCAGCCGAACTACGGATCCACTTGAATATGTTTTCCTGGGCTAAAAATCCGCAAGGTGTTCTCTGGGCTGTCCTAACAAATCCGCCAAGATTTTCCCTGAGCTGGCCTGGAAAATTCGCCAGGATTTTCCCTGGGCTGGCCTGGCAAATCCGCCAGAATTTTCCTGTGTTTGAAAATGAAATCCGCGAAAATGTTGTCCGGGCCAAAAATGCAGAAATCCGCGAGAATTTATCTGGGCCAAAAATGCAGAAATCTGCGAGGATTTGTCTGAGCCAAAAATGCAGAAATCCACGAGGATTTGTCTGAGCCAAAAATGCAGAAATCCGCGAGGATTTGTCTGAGCCAAAAATGCAGAAATCCGCGAGGATTTGACTGAGCCCAAAGATGCAGAAATCTGGGAGAAACTTGTCCGGGCCAAAAAAATGCAGAAATCCGCGAGAATTTGTCCGGGCCGAAAAATGCAGAAATCCGCGAGAATTTGTCTGAGCCCAAAATGCAGAAATCCGCAAGGAGTTCTCCGGACTGGCCTGCAAAATCTGCGCAGTCTTCTTGGGCAGGCCTGGAAAATCCGCCAGGATTTTTCTAGACTGACCTGACAAATCCGCCAGATTTTACTAGGTTGGCCTGACAAATCCGCGAGATTCTGCTGGGCTTGGACTGACAAATCCGCGAGATTCTTCACCAAGTATGAAAATTTCTGGAAAGATCCACAAAGATTCTTGATTTGACTTTGACCAAAAGTTGACCATGATAGTTGACTTTGACTTGACTTGATCAAGAGTTGACTTTGACCCGGGTATGAGATCCGCGAGGCACCTAGGTACGGAATCCGCGAGGGACCCGAGTGTAGGATGGGTGAGAACCTCAAGTACTCGACCAGCGAGGGAGCATCTTGGGCCTGATTCATTTGGATCCACGGGGTGCCTATATAGTCCAAAGTCCACGAGGACTCTAAACAAGCCCGAAATCCTCGATGTGCTTGTTGGGTACTATTTTTGGTGTCTACAGTTGTGTAGCAGAACCTTGAAGCACCAAGGCTTTGTGAGTTTGATGTCCATTGTTATCCTTCATGTTCCTCTCTGCCTCATTTGTGAGGCCCCTCCACAGCCTTTATCTGCCTTGTCAGAAAGGCTCCTCTACAGAACCTCCTTCTGAGTTTTTTGGTTTTGTAAGCAGTCATCAAGGACCTCACTATCCTAATTCTTCCGAGTTCCCTAACGTCCTCTATTTCTATTGTACCTCAAGCTTATCTAATAAAGAAGTATTATTCAGTTCAATCAAGTGATATTAACGTCCTTGTGTTTATAAGTGCAGTAAATCTGTAACAAACCTATTAACCCCCCCCCCCCCTCAAGGGTTCTTTCAATCAATTTTGTTTTAAAAAATCCAACGATATTTGGCATGCAATACAAGTGTGCAACGATATTTTCTAATACAAAACAATACTGGTCGGTAGAATCTTAGGGGTAACCTATGCCCCTTTTCGACCAGTCTGATATCCTTCAACCAAGACCGTGCCACTGTGTAGGCACAAAATATGTTTCACAGTTGGCATAAAAATTAGGAAATATTAGAAAGTGCAATGAGTCGAGCTAAACTCGAGGTTGGTAGACCTTGGGCATAGCTCAGCTCTAATTGGTTGAGCTTGAGCTTGTTTGCTATTAGCATAAGAATAAGGCTGGAGTAAGGATGGAAATAAGCAAAGTCATACCTAAGCTTGTCAAACTCAAGACTCGGCTTGATGGCACACCAAGCCCAGCTTCCTTATGTTTAAATGCTCGGGTCAGTCCATCAACTTGATGGTTGGTATCACAACACTCATTTCCTTATCTAACTCACCTACAAACAAAGCCGAAACCCATTAGTAGCACGCATGTGCCATTTCCACCTTCAGTTGACCATTGCAACAATTGCCTGGTTGTATACATTCTCAACAACTAGAAAAGAAATATTGCCTTCATGGCCTCTTTCTGTCAACTCATTCCTAAATTTCTCTCCTCTCACTACCCTTGGACTAAAAACTTGAAAATTCTCTTGTATCAATGCCCTAGCTTGATTTGATATGTGCACCATGGATGTTTCCTAAGATTGTTCAAATCCATGAAAATAAGAGATAAATGTGACTTTGAGTTGGGCTAGAGAGGGAGAAAGAGATGGGACGAGTGTCAAATAGATCTAGCGATTCAAGCGGGTGGGTTTAATACGTACCGGTCGGTTGTGTATTTCGGTTTTGGGTAAATACAAGTTGAGTGTATTTCAATTTTGAGTAATACGGGTTGGGTGTATGTCGAGTTCGGGTAAATACAAATCAAATGCATTTTGGTTTCATTCAATTTGGCTCAGGTTTCGTGGCCGCGATTTTCTTTTTCTAAAAGAATATAACTATTTCTAAACACTTCAGTTTATATAATTTATATAACCAGTATTTCATTACATTCTTATAACAATAAATTATAAATAGTTACACTTAATTTGAGAAATAAAATCTACTAGAATTACATTTGTGGTCTATTGGTCAAGAATTACAATTAAAAATAATCGGTGTATATCAATTTTAATTATTTTGGCTACTTTATTTAGAATATATGATTATGTCACTGCAAAATCAATGACCAATCAACCTTGGAAATCTAACACAGGAGTCATGAACTAGTTGGCAAGACGTTAAGATGTTCGATTGTTCAGTTATATTCTTTAAAAATTAAATTGGATATTAAAATTATATTCAATTTTTATTAAAAATCATGACCGAGATTACAATTGCATTATACTCATATCTCCTTAATTATGTTCATTTTAATTTTGACCAAAGTCATATAGTTACCAAAATCATATATTGTTCTTCAAATATTCATTCATATTAAAAAAGTTCATATTTAATTTCAAATCAATGTCAAATCACAGTAAAACATCAAATTCATGTCTAGTGCCATATTTCTAAATAGAACATTACTTGTTTATTAACTTTAAAGTGATTAACAAGTCCTAGAGATATTGGTAATGTCGGCGAGTCCGTAAGATAGATCACCATTTTGTGAAATTTTAATAGTTTCATTGAACAACTTAGAACTATCCTATGAATATCTTCTTTATTATATCTCGTCCAAATCCCAATTTCAAGCATGGATCGAGTTACTTACGACAACTCCAATATCACTTAGAGTTCCTACACATAGGCCAATTTTAAGTTGTTTTTGCTACTCTCTACCCCTTCTTATTGCTTAATATGTTTGACTTGTTGTCTATCGCTATTGTAAAGGAGAATAATCAAAATGAGTGTACAACGTCTCTTATTATGATATGTTTTGGTGGACAATAACTACAATTAGGAGTGGATAACTACGAAAATATATATTTATATATAATAGTTAAAAAGTAATAAATGTATAATTAGTGTTGATTGACTTGAGGAACGAATTAGACGGTATCTAGTTCTGGTTAATGTCGACCCAAAAACTTTTATTTCTCGAATTCACTTAGGTGCTGTTCTTTAAGGGTGGAAGAATAAGTTAGGTAAGATAAGGTTAGATTAGATTAGGAACGTTAAGTAAGGAAAACGGTGAAGGTAGATAAATATCATACCACCTGTTTTTTCAAAAATTTTAAATAAATTCTGTGAGTTGAATAAATTAATTTAAAATATAAACTATCTAAAAGTAAGTATTGTTCTTTAATTTCTTTTGAATGGTAATGTAAGATAAAATTCTATTAAATTAAGTTAAAGAAAATAATCCTACCAAACTAAAAAACGCGATCTTAATTTTGATTTTGGGTCAAAAGATGGGGTTCACAGCGGAAAATATTAAAACGGAGGATTTGGGAATGAGATCATAATTGTAGCGACCCCAAATATCATCTAGGTAGCCAAGAACGAACGTAATCCACATACTTCAGTTTAGCCGGGATTTTTCGCGGGTGGAGTGTGTATTTTAAAAGAATAATGAACTCTTGACGTCATTGCCCTCAGCTTTTGAGGGGTGTGATGTTGGGAATGAAATCATAGCTCTAGCAACTCCAAACAAAAATATTCCTTGTTGGATGGCAAAACATTCTTTTAAGCACCATGTTTGTTCAACACAGGTGAGCATTTCCAAGCAGCTCTTACAAGTCAGGGAGGACGTTGTGAAGCCCACTGAAGAAACGTTTCACCTTTCTTTTTGTGGCGGAGTAACCTACCAAGCTGTAGGAATTTGACAAATAACTGCTTGACTGTAATTTTATAATGTGCAGTGGCAGGAATTCTAATATGATTTCTACTACTTTTGTCACAAATTGTTAGTCATAAGACCAAAACATATTCAAAATGAGATGAGAAATTTATAAAAAGCTTATTTTTACAAAGTCTATAAAAAAAAACTATTAATATTCTAAATAAACTTATTAATTAAAATAAATAAAAATAATAATTATAAAAATTATAAAAATGATAAATAAATTAAGGACAATTTGAGACGGAGGCCGTATTTGCCAACCAATTATTAAAAAGCCCTAAAGAAAAGGCTATACTATGTTACAATGTTCCCTGGGCTGGTTTTTCTATTTGACAATTAATATATACGAGTCTTTGTATAATTTTCTTTCTTGACGACCACAGAAAAAGGGAAGGCGTCAAAACCAACACTTTAAACCCCCCAACATGAGCCAACAAATTGCCGCAACGCACCTTCCCCGGTTTTGGTTTTGACAGCTTTGTCCTCCCAAAGTATCAATTAGTGTAATGACCGCCTTGCCCCTCTCTCTTTTCAACATGGCATTTAAAACCAGCGGCAAATACAGCTGAACTTGAAAGTTGAAACAAGGAAACAAAATTAAATACCACCGTATTCCACCACACTTGCCACCATTAATACCCCAGAAAATTAAATACAGTGGATCCTTCCAAACAAACAAAAAAAATATCATCACCAGTATATATACTATAAGCAACCTGCACAGCCCTTCAAACCCAGAAACAGCAAATCTAAGAAACCAAATTCACTTTATTTTTGTCAGTTAAATCTCATCTCTCAAAGTCATAAGAAAAAAGAAAACAAGGTAGTGAATTGATGGCATCTCTGGTGTTGTTGGTATCGGAGCTCCTTCACCCCCACAACATGCAGATTGATTCTGCTTATTATTTTCCTCCTCCTCCCCCCACTGTTGCTGCTAATTTGCACAACAACAACAACAACAACAATGGAAAAGTCAGTAAAGTTGGAGAATCACCAAGCAAGGTTGACAAGAATCCAATGGAAGTTACTGATGTGGTTGTTGAAGATGATCTAGCTCAGTTATGGCTTGATTCTGAGCTTGTTTGGCCTTAAACAATAATTCCTTCCCCTATTCCTTAGATTTTTATTCTCTTCTAATCTACACACATGTATATATATATTTTTTTGCATATTTGAGCTTTGTTTATTTCATATTTACCTTAAATTGCAACTGGAATCTATCTAGAATTTGAACTTTGAAAACCACTTCCATCGTCCACCACGATGAATATGCTGGGTGGATGACGGTATGGGGTTATGGGATAGCAGTTGCGGCAAATACACCTGTGTTCAATAAGTATCCATCTGGTTTGATTAATAAATCTGGACAAGAATTTCCTATTAAATTGATGATAATATAGGATTGAGGATGAGGTCAGATTAGGGTGACATTTAGAAGAATGGCCAATCTGTGGCAAGATAACCAGGAACAATGGAAACTCACCCAACATGCATGTTGTAGATTGAGTTCCAGTTAGCCATACGGCCAGTTCATCTGGCGGCCTCCAAGAAGATGCACATGGATGTGATTAACCGACTGACCTATATAACAAGGATGAGTCCACAAGCTCAAAGGGTAATAGAAACCGAGCTAAAACTTTAAAATGGATAAACTCAAATCGATCTCAAAGCTTACATCCAGCGGGTCCATCATTGATGGCAATCCTGAACCCATCTTCAAGGCCTTCCTGTTTTGCAACCAATTTTGCAGTGTACAGAAGGGTGCCTAGGATCTCACAGTGTCTTTCTTCAGCCTACATTTAAATGCGGATCGAGTTTCATGTTTTAAATATGACAACAAAATCATCCCATCACCAAACTAATTTTATTTGACCAAGAAAACATTAGGCTTCATACCAGTACCAACAACCTCCTAATCCCCCAGATTCCTCCAAGAAAAGGAAGTAAAAATCATCAAAGATGCAAATCTTCTCCTTTTAATTGAGAAACTCTACTGCCTTGTTCAAGCTACATTTCTCAAGATAGCCCTAAAACCAAACATCTTTGACTTTTTTTTTAATGAAAATCTTTGGCTGATTTCTAAATGCTCAAACAGGGCCAAAGTAAGACCTTGCAGACAAAAATTAACTTAATTTTATCTCATTTAAAATGGAAATCTTTGGCATGTACTAATGCGAATAAGTTGAGGATCCCATAATACTAAAAATTAACTTAATTTTATCTCATTTACAATACCGTGCGACTAAAAAATAATTCATATTCAAAAAGTAAAGAGGGTCGTGGCATTCTCCAACCTACTAATAGCTTCACCTCCATATTGAAACCTGCAAGCATGTACCCACCCCCCAAAACAAAAGAATTCAATGGAATGGTTCTTTTAGCCAGAGAATCACTAACATAAAGCAACTTAAATGTGATACATAGCAAATTGTATTACAAGTTTGCGTCTGTTTGATCAATCAAGAATATTGTTATATTAAATTATCTAAAAGCACATGACAAAGAGGACAATAACATAAACATACTGCGATCACAGAGGAGGGAGACTATATCCTATTTATATTACAGAAGAGGCACATGGTATATCAGCATTGAAACGCAAAGAATTCACATATGACCAATGGAAGAAAGAGGAGAATAAAGTACTGAAGCTGAGAAAGGTGACTCACTTGGGACACTCCAGTTAAACCATCTTTAACCTTAGGAATTATAATGATGTGTGTGGGAGCTTGGGGATTTATGTCCCTAAAAGCAAGAACCTGGTAGAAACCAATTTAGAAATGAGGACCAACAGCTTAAACAAGCACATATAGAAATGAATAACTCATCAAACTGCTCAAAAGCTAGGCCTCATGGTGTTCAATTGTCATACGCCATCAGAATTGACTATTTTCAATAACACGAAATCAAAGTAGAGCAAGTGATCCTCCAAAACCCTAATCCATATCTAAACACCAACCATATATGGACCATTGATCCAACCACAATTTACACAAACCATAAGCAATGCAAGGGTGAGTGCATAAATTAAAGAAGCTCAAAAATTGATGACAAAGGCTAATCCTTGGTTACATTACAAGTGAATCCCACAAACCAAGATGGATACCATTCAGGCTTGCTGCAAACCTTTTGTGCCAAAGTTCTGCATACTTATTAAACCATAATGTGCTAAACAGACTGGGTAAATTGTTACTACCTAAAAGCTTATACATTAGAAACATCGTTCTAGAGGCCAATTGCTATAAGACAATGAAGTATAACATCTCACAAGTTCCATAAGTATCACTAATGTGAAGGGGAACATCCCATTTTCCTAGTGATTAACAACATTCCAGATTAACCCGGATAAGTGTCTGATAATTATATTGGCCATACCTTATTGTTCTCATACACAACATCAGCAGGAATTTCCTTGCTAATAATCTTGTCGAATCTGTGGAGTGATGTGGACGAAGGAAAACAAAAGAAGCCAAATGAGAAGGAAAAAGGCAAAACCAAAAGAAAGGCAGGAAGGAAATGCAAAATAAGGTTTGTGAAAATTCAGCTGATAGTGGTCCCAAAACGGAGCAAGTTCAGCTCAAGTAAGCTGTAATTACAAGTATGAGCGCAACATCATTAAATGGCATAGCAAATAATACGCCTGAATCCATGAAGATAGGGGGCTGATAAAACAAAAAAAAAAAAAGCAAAATTGGAATTAGCCCTTTGATTGGAATGGTAATAAAGGGTAAGCCATAGGAATAGGTAGCTGGTGTTTTGTGTAGGGATTGGGGTTTGAAGAATGAGACCTAAATCCGAAAAGGGAAGAGAGAAAAGAAAACGGCGTACATGGTGGGAGAATCGGCGGGAGTTGGAGCAGCAGCAGCAGCAGCAGCAACAAGAGCAGCCTCCTCCTGCTCGGAAGCCATAGGGACGTCAGAAATGTTGAAGGCAAGCATGTGTTAATTGTTTAGTCTATCTATCAGTGACTTCAACTGCCTCGAATACGACTTGGAGTGCGTGGCGAGCTGAGGCTATCTTCAATGAGGTTGCTCAGGTGTCATGACATACAAAAGTTGACGTGGATTAACAATGTCGGCCTTTTCTTACAAAGTTTCCTAAAATACCCCTCACCCCTCTCTAATCCTCTCATACTCTCCCTCTCTCTGACGCCACCATCTGCCGCCGCCGCCATTGGTATCGGATTACGGTATCGCCAGAAGACACGCAGCCAAAGTGGTCGCCGCCAACCCTGATCACTCCGTTGCCGGAAAATTCGCCATCAATGCTTAGTTTTTAGTTTGTATTTGTGTTTGAAATTTGAAATGTTTGAACGATTATGTAGTAAAATTTATGTGTGTGGAATTTGAAAGCTAGTTTTTATGATAGAACGATTAATTCATAGTTAGGGTTGGTTGTTTTTTGGAAATGATGAATTTTGGCCGAAAATAAGGTCAAACATCACTGGATGGCGCCTCGCCATTGGCCAGGACACCACCAAAGGGCGTCTTCGCCAAGGCCCATACGCCATCTACAGGCGTCCCAGCCAACGTCGAGGCGCATCCATGGAGATCTGGGCTAATTTTTTTGAGTTTTAATATTACTACAAATTAATATTAGTAATTATTTTAATAATCATAATAACAATTTAATAATAACAATAAAATTAATAATATTATTAATTATAATATTAATATTAATTATAATATTAAGATTAAAATATTATTATTATTCATAATAATATTAATATTAATTATTATTATTATTATTATTATTATTATTATTATTATTATTGTTGTTGTTGTTGTTGTTGCTGCTGCTGCTGCTGCTGTTGTTGTTGTTTATCATTTAGTGAATGATTATTATTATTAATATTAAATATTATTATTGTTGTGATTATCATTTATGTTTAAGTTATTAGTAAAGTTATTGTGATTATCATTAATGTTGATGTTATTGTTTTCAGGTTTAGAGTTACGGTTTTAAGTTTTAGGATTTAGGATATAGGGTGATTTTGAAAAAAAATAAGTAACTTTTAGGGTTTATGGTCTAGAAATAAAATTGTTAGGTTTAGGTTTTAGGGTAAATATGTAACTTTTAAAGAATGTTTAGGCAGGTTTGTTATGTAGGGTTTAGGGTTTAGGGTTTAGAAATAAAATAGGCAGGTTTGTTGTGATTATATTGTTTAGGGTCGAGTTTACATTTTTGGTCATGGGAAACCTTCTAATCAGGAGTATCTTTTCCATATTATAGTGAATGTGAACTCAATACTAAACGTTTAGCTTTTTCCCATCCAACAACAAAGTCATCCCCAGTATTTCTCCATCTAAAATCCATCGGCGGCGTAGGGCATCCGTCTTGCATATAGACAAGAATGAAGTGATCTTTGTTGACATGTGCAATACCGACCACGCGACAGCAGCGGTTACAATCAGTGAGAACAAAGAAACACATGACTCATTTGTGTGTTAACTGGGACTAGGAACAGTTGCAAGGCTGAGAAACACGTAGCTCAATAAGATAGCGAATGGAAACAAATATGAAGGTGTTTTCATCCAATAGGGGCGATCAGCTAGTCCCTGCATGTTTCCCCCAATCCTTCGCACCGCTCTTCGTTGGCCTAGCCGGTATCGTATGCAACCACGTAGCATTCCACATGCGCCTGAATTTCATTAACCATGGATTTTTCTGACCATTGGCCACTGTCTCTCGCCCCCAAAACCTACCTCGGCGATCGGTCGGAACCCACAGTTGTCATTAGATACAACATTCGTTCAGCCAACGATATATGAAAGAATGAAATGATGGACATCGTCAGGCCAAGGAAATGAACCTCTACTTATTCATTGGTTCCCTGCACTGAAAAGTAAAACGTCGGTGTAAAATGAATATAATACTAGCATGAATATTATTCAAAACAATATCTATCTGGAAATTAATAAATTGATATTATTCTAGTTAAGGTAATAACTAACTGAAGAAACGAGTAGCATTTGGGTTGGTCACCCAAATGATGCGTATCGTTTCGCTACCAGCGCTTGGTAGCATTCAGATAGAAACATTGTGCAATCCATTGCTTCCTAGTGGGTTGCAAACCTAGGCCAACCTGCTGGATTGCGCTCTATTTTTATCATTTTATTAATTTTAATTTCAATTTTACTTGATTTCTGAATTTTAAGTTGACCAAGTTTGTTGGCTTTTAGTACCTCATCTTATCAAAGTCCTATTGTACATATGTTAGCTAATAATAATTTGATCGTACAAAATTCAATGCCCACGCACCCGATTAGGGAAAATTGTCACATTAGCATTAGCATTGAACTTCGATGCTGCCACTTTAATGTCTCTCAATTCATCCTCAAAGATAATGATCTACCTTGAATTGCCAATTAAACTCGATTCTCCCACTCAACCCCAAAACACGAGCTGAAAATCACAGATGGGGTGTCGAAATATGCACGGTAAATCTTTTGTTAGAGGGTTACGTACTTAGTACTTTCATCAATTTATTCCAATCAACAACAACGACAAGGAGAGAAATTTAATAGATTCACCAAATTGGGACACAAGACTTTTTCTAATTAATAATTCAAACTAAATCTGAAATATCTAAACTCTAGAATCTAAACCCTAAAATTGAAATAATGAAGCTATTGTGAAAATTAGAGAATTAGTATTAGACATACAAATCGAAACTCAGAGTCACTCGTGTATCTGTCCTCGTTGCCGGCGGTGAGCATCTGGGCGAGTGAGCAGCTGGCGGCCTTAGGTGATCTGCAGCTGCTGGCGGCGACAGCAGGCGCGCGATCGACAAGGGAAACCGTGGTGGTGGCCCATGGCCTGGTGGTGGCACCGTGGCAGGCGGCCGAGCGTGCTGTTGATGTTGTTGGTTGGGGTTACCCATAACTCGATTCTCCCACTCAACTCCAAAACACGAGTTGAAAATCACAGAGAGTGAGAGGTTGGGGGTGGGGGGGGGAGGATGGGTCGGGGGCTGGGGCTGGGGGTGTTAGAGAGAGAGAGAGAGAGAGAGAGAGAGAGAGAAGGGGAGTTAAATGAGGTGGGTGAGGTGTACAGTAAAATAAATAAAGGGGAATAGTGATTTGACAAATAAAAAACACAGTACATGTTTCAATTTGTTTTTCTTTTTAATTTTTTTGCTCTTAAATAATCCAAGTCAGCATCCGCCACTGCCTATGTTAGCTAATAATAATTTGACTGTACAAAATTCAATGCCCACGCACTCGATCAGGGAAAATTGCCACATTAGCATTAGCATTGAACTTCGATGCTTCCACTTTAATGTCTCTCAATTCATCCTCAAAGTTCTTCCACCTTGCTCTCTTTTTTAGATGACTTCTTTGTTCAAGATCATGGTCAATACATTGCCTTCACCTCCTATGAAATGGAAGAGTCATTATATTCGCAATCTCATGGCAATTTAGTCACTTAAGTTAAGAAAAATTTAGAGGCCAAAAATTTTGAGGGAAAGTTTGGGCTCTTGAGTTTGAAAATAAGCATTAATTCACTTTCAAAAGATCGTTGAGCTCTGATAACAAATTAGATCGAGTGAAGGTTAGGATTTGAACATCTATTTTCCATTAACACCATGAAACATTTAAAATCCAACTAACAATCAATCAAACACCAAAAGTCTTCAAAACTTATTAAGAATATTGCCTAAAATGTCATGCAATAGTTACTCCCTAATCAACTACTAATTCACCTAGATTTTGCTCAAAATCATCTAAATCGAACATGAAGTTTTTGTCCTCTTAACTCAATTCCAAAATCATTCTAACACACATCCAGGTCATGATATCACCCCAAACAAAATTCTTATAAAGTGACATCCAAACAAGCTAACACTCTTGAAGAGCTAAACAAGAAAATAAAAGATATGACCAAATCCTTAGTGTAAAAGGCACTAGATTTACTATAAGATTTCATCGAGGATCGAATAAAGATTAAGTCATCATCAAATTTCATAAAGAATACATTTAAATCCACCACCAAATTAATTGAATAAAAGTTTTCAAATTTTAGAGACATTCCCACAAGCAAAACTTTCATTAAGCAATCATATTCCAACGTTGGTTGAGTTTACAATGAGGGGTGGATTCATAAATGCCATTGTTCTAAAACTCCCTAAATTAGAATTAGAAATAAAGAAAATGTAATTAAATCTCTCATTGGATGAATGTATGGGTAAATTTCCACCTAACTCTAAATAAAAGGCCAATTAAACTTTGAAAAGATCATGACCTACCTTGAGTTGACTAAATGATACTTTCTTGAGTGTTCTTTTTTTAAAGTTTAGACCCGGTAGAGTTTATTTACTGTATCCCTATCTAAGCAATCACCACCAACAAACATAATAAGATGGGGGGTAAAGGCGTAAGTACCAAATTGATTATGACAAACATGACTCATCAATTCTACAATTTTCACCTATAAGAAATATTTTGTTTCCATCAAAAATTAAACATTGATGAAAAACAGAGAAAATAGAGGACCGCATCTTTGGTTACACTCCCTAAGCATATCATCAACTAATGAACACAACTCCAGTACGTTAAAATTAGTGAAGCCTGTAGTTGGTGGTTCGTTAGTGATACACTAGTAATCAAATAGTGTTGGGAAAAACTGGAAAAGTAGAATCCCCGTATGAGGTGCGCACTGCTGAGAAGATTGGTATTTGGTAGGTGGGTTCAAGGTGCAGCACGCTGCATGAGGGAGAATCAGCGCAGGCTATCATCATGATGACCACATAATGAAGCCCTTTTGTCTTTCCTGTCCTTTTCAGCAGGTGCACCTAGCACTCATCACACCTCCAAACCAAGCATGTACATTGAAAATGCATAGCTATGACCATGCTGTTAGTTAGTACCATAAACATACAGATGGATTTCCAAAGAAACACTGTTTTACTGGGTACATAGCTATACAACTCCAAAACTTCCGGACGCTATGACGGAATACGTGACGCACACAACAACACGACTTCAAATATACGTACCCTCTCCAACCCCAAGGGATTACAGTTGTTCAGACCATCAAATTCTATTTTATTATTCATAAATGGTAGGAAGCACACATTATGAACAATTTACTATTTGTTCATACCCTCTCCAAGCCTAAAATTACAAACAAAAATAAAGGTTATAAATACATAGATAATAGAATAAATATGTTTTTAGTCATTTTGTATGCAAATTACATGTCTTGTTCTACCATGGCAAAAAATCATCTCTGCCCCTTATTGATGTCAGTGCTTCTTAGGTTCTATCAAGTGTACAAAATGCTAATTAAAAACTGGCTGTGGAGAAGATCAACTGCAGTTTGAACTTGGAACTGGCAGCCCACCTTATGAGAAACAAAATTGAATTTATATAAGGGAGTTAAGTAGTAACACAGATTATTGGAGAGCCATCAAAGTCGCATGTTCAGCAATAGCAAGGCTTGCAGTCAACCCGGGTGATTCAATACCAAAAAGGTTCACAAGACCCGGTACTCCGTGGACATCTTTCCCCTGCTTAACAAAATCAATAAGACAAGAAAAACATTGACAAGAAATGGTTCTGCACATGGATCCTGTAAGTTTCAGAAGTGTAGACTCACCTGTATTACAAAATCCGAAG
The DNA here is from genome assembly GCA_029582165.1 of Portulaca oleracea. Lineage (NCBI taxonomy): Eukaryota > Viridiplantae > Streptophyta > Magnoliopsida > Caryophyllales > Portulacaceae > Portulaca > Portulaca oleracea. The sequence continues at coordinate 25,297,650 of CM055888.1, forward strand.
GGGTCTGCCCAGGGCCAGAGAGCTTTGGCCGTATCCCAGCATAACCTGGCTCCAAGGATCCATCCTTCAGGGTCGGATAGTACTTTCTTATCTCCGGATAAAATCTCTCAGCCCGTCCAGGACTTACAGAATAATCAAACCTGGAAGGTGAACAAATTGTTGGTTATGGGGTCACAGTCATCATCAGCTTCTTCAATCCCTTACAAACAAGTTTGCTGCTTAAAATATCAAGCTCAATTGCTCGATAAGTCAAGAATGTTCAACAACGGAGGGAAAGGCCTTCATCCAGCTTGGCTCTATGTAACACAGGGTTTCCAAGCTATATAAATACTATTATGTAACTAGGAAAGTCAGACTTTGAATATTATTGAATTGAATTAAGTGAATTATTTCATTGTGTTAGAAATACCTATTCAAGAAGCCTGCAATATCATCAACACCACCAATCCATTCCACATCAGGCCCAAATTTGACATGACCATCTAAGTCCAGTGTAACATGCACCCCTAGTCCACCATCTTCTGGAATAGGGTATATCAAATGTCTGAAAGGGGGAACCTTAGTCTTTGACAGAGAAAAGTAATGACCGCGAGCATAATAAGCATTAGGAATGGATGGGTGTTCAGAGCCCATCAATCTCTTTGCGAGGGCAACAGCAGCCAAGCCGGCAGAATTGATGACAACTTTAGGTACAAGTATAAGCTCAGTATCTAATGCTTCTCTCTCATTCCAATTGCTTACATTCTGGGTCCCTGTTACAAAAAGTGAAATTTGGTTTCCTTCAATTTGTCCCCCAAGCACAGTGGTGTTATAGGAAAATGTTGCTCCAGTGCTCTCTGCTTCTCCCTGAACTCAAATTGTCAGCAGTACCCCTGTCATTGTTCAACCATCATTTTGAAGATAATGTATACACTTAGGATGTCGCGGCTGTCAACACCGAGCAGCACCAAAGATAGAAAAACGTACCAACAGAGAGAGCATCAATGAATGGCTATCGACAATTCCTGAAACAGGTGAGAACAAAGCAGTGGCACATTGCAATTCTGGTTCCAACATCACAGCTTCAGAGGCCTCCAACATCCTCAAACCTTTAACTCCATTTTCAGTGCCCTTGACAAACAGATCCTTCAATTTTGGGACCTCCAAGTCCCGTGTTGCAACAATAAGCTTACCAATCTGCTTATGTGGGACATCATGCTCAGAACAGTACTTATACATCATTTCTCTTCCTTTGACACAAAACTTTGCCTGCAAAATGACCTTTATAAGTTGCAACACATTTTATAAATAGTAATCTTGAATTAACAGTGATGAAATGCTTGTCGACCAGCACTCGAGAATACCCAATAACCTACTAAGAGGAGAATACATGTCATGTCACCATTTACACATTGTCTTCTCTCTAAACTGAAAGGCAACTACTGAGAGCGCTGGCAAAAAATTGGGTCCGGGTAAATTCGGGTCGGACAAATTCGGACAATGCCGAAATTCGGACGAGAAATTCATGTCCAGACCCGGTTTTATTTCGGGTCGAACCCCGTCATAATTCGGACGAAAAGCTAGAATCGGGTTCGGACAATAGAAAAAAGAGAAATTTTATGTCCGAACATTTGGTCAATTCGGTCATTATAAAAATTCGGACGAAAAATCTATGTCCAAACCCGGATTTTTCCGGGTTGGACAATTCAGGTCAGACAAAATTTTGCCACCTCTAACTGAGAATAGAAAAAGAAAAAGTTGAGGAGATAAATTCTTGCATTCTGCAGTCAATCAGCAATATACCATTTCTGAAATCACAAACATTGGTAGTTTGGCAATAAGTTCCACCATTTTAGAAGAGAAACGTATAGAAAACATAGTAGTTGGTGTATGAATGTCCATGAATAATTGCCGAATCAATCAACCACAGACAGAACACTAGTTACATATATTTCAATTAACGAAGCCTAAAATCTAAGACTGCAACATTTGATTCAGTACCATAACAAAAGGATCCAAGAATTTCTTAATATCGCCAATTCAAAAGGACGCAACATCACACAGCAAAATCGAATCATCGAAAATCCCATCTCTTGAAATAGAAAAACAAACAAACAAACAAACACCAGAATCAAGAAAGATTTAGCTCGAGACCTTAAGGGATACTGATGGGTAATAAATGCCGGCATGGATAACTTCACTGTTGCGAGAGCTGGTGCCAGTGCCAAAAGTGGAAGCTGATTCGAGGACCAAAACATCTCTTCCCTTGAGTGCAAGCTCTCTGGCAATGGCGACGCCAACGACTCCTGCGCCGATCACAACGCAATCTACCGTCTCTTTGGGAGCAGAGTTGGAGATATCCCTCTTGAAAATGGTGGGCTTGAAGCTTCTACCTGTCAAATTTGTAACTGGATTTTGCTTTGTAAGATAGTTTCCTCGTCTTAAGTAGTTTACAGTCGCTGCTGTTAGCATCTTGCTGTTTTCGCTTCGATGGAATCAGAGTGCACAATCGTGCCCCCAATTGTTGAAACAAGTTTGTTTTGGCTGTTCCTTGGAGAGTGCTTGGATAAAAATGCCACTAAACTTTTTCAAAATTATAAATTTGTCATCCGAAATTTTCATGTCATTAAAATGTCATCCATTTCTGTTAACTGTATCAAAAATGTCACTTTTACCTATTGTTTACCTGCTACAGTCGGTAAACTGGAGGTAGGGGCTGTTTATTTTGTGTAACCTACCCTAATTAAAAATTTCATCCACCCAAAGTTAATTAACCCCCTCCCACTTAAATTATAACTGCCTATATTTACAACCCACTTCCCCCCTGAACATTCATCTTCTTCATCTTTCTTCTTCCTCCAACACTTCTTCCCAGTGCCATAACAGAGCTCCATCTCCCTGTCCCATGCTTGGGGCTCTGGTTTGGTCTTCCGTCCTTGCGGCCTTCCCATTTGGAATTGTCAAAACTGAAAAAATAAAATATTATCTCTCATTCATCTTCCAATCCATCATCAAGGGCCTGAGCTGAAACAATACCTCTTTTCTCTCTCTCAATCACTATCACTAATCTATTTTCCCGATTCAAACAACAACAACAACAATAATTAATTTTGGGTTAGGAAGATTTTAGAGGCTGCATTTTTGCTGAACAACAGGAGAAAGAGGATTTGAAGGAAGAAGAATTTCCGACGATTTTCGAACTGGTATCGACGAAATCGAAACCCTAAAATCGAAGCTCGATGCCGAATTGAAGAATCGCCACTCTCTCGAGCTTTCTTGCGCTACTCTAAAGAGAGAGAATGAGCGGCTGAAGAATCTCCGGCTTGAATTTCTCTGATTTCACGAATCGACCCGATGCGTGGGGATTCGCATTATTTGAAGGATGAATTGAAGAGATTGAGCGATGAATTGATTCGCAGGGAGGATGAGTACAGGAACGAGATCGAATCGATCAAGCGGAGTTGCGATGAGAAGATTAGGGTTTCGGAGGGTCGAATTAAGGCGATTTCGGATGAGTTGAAGAGATCGACTGAGGAATTTGTCCGCAAGGAGGCTGATTACAGGAGACAGATTGATTTGATCCGAAGAAATTGCGATGAGAATGTTAGGGTTTTGGAAGACCGAATGAGGGAAATCTCGAACCAGAAATTCGCTGATGAATCGGCGATTTTTCAGCTTCATCATGAGTTGATTTCGATCAGGTATCAATTGAAGTACTTCAATGGAGGTTGGGGGTGTTGTGGTGGTGGGCACTGGAGCTTGAAGTAATTCAATGGAGGTTGGGGGTGGGAGGACGAAGAAAGATGGAGAAGAAGATGAATATTCAAGAGGAAGAGGGGTTAATTAATTTTGGGTGGGTGAAATTTTTAATTTAAGGTTGATTATCATTAAACAACCTCCACTTGCAGTTTACCGGCTGTAGCAGGTAAACAATCAGTAAAAGTGACATTTTTGACATAGTTAACATAAATGAATGGCATTTTGATGACATGAAAATTCTGGGTGGCAAATTTGCAATTTTGAAAAAGTTTAGTGGCATTTTTATCCAAGCACTCGTTCCTTAGGACATTTGGAAATAGGGCTTCGATAAGCTGGGTTGGAAATGAGCTCGAGCTGGCTTGGCTTCCAGCTGTACCCATAAGCGAGTTAGGTGACTCCAAAAAAGTTCGACCAGTGAAATTTATAAGATTCGTAAACAAGGAGATGATATATTTAATGTTGATACAATTTCAAAAATTAAATTACTCCATTCACATAAAATGGAATTGATATTTTTGTACATGTCATGTTTTTTTGTTGTAAATCTATAATCATAATTTATTTTCATTATCATTATAAAATTCCTTTATTTTTCATTCTATAATTATTCTTTTGACTTAATTAATCTTAAATGATATATCATTACTTGACTTTGTGATAAATGTTTTTTCTTAGTATTTTTTATTCAAAGAATTATATTTTATTTGATTACTTTGTAGGTTAACAAAATGAATAGCAATAAGCACTCGTGAGGCTCGCGAGCTGAATCGAGCCTACAATGTAGCTCACAGGCCAGGTCTGCCAAGCTCACGCTCGGCTTGGCTCATTGTCAGCGCTATTTGGGAAGGTGTAGTTTGCAATAAGTGCAGGTTGGTGCACCTAAGGCCTTATTCTTTTGTGTGTTATGGTGGTGGATTGATGGGATAGGTGAGATAAAGTGGATAAAGTGCATAAATTATAAGATACAACCGGTTGTATATTGTACGGAACGGTCGGTATATATAAGGTTAGGTGGCATAAAGATTTTGCTTACGAATTGACATAAAAGATGCACTCTGCCAATGAAATGATGCAGTAAACAATTACCAACGCTACATTAACATAAAAGTGCACTCTGCCAAGGAAAGTATGCATTCTTCCAATACAAATATGCTATAAATAATTGCCATAATGAATTGATAAAAGATGCACTTTGCGACGGAAAATATGCATTCTACCAACGAAAAAGATGTAGTAAACAATTACCAACGCTATATTGACATAAAAGATGCACTCTGTCACGTAAAATATGCACAGTGTCGAGGAAAAGATGCAGTAAACAATTGTCATCACTACATTGACATAAAGAATGCACTTTTCCAATGAAAACATGCACTCTGCCAAGGAAAAGAATCAGTAAACAATTACTAACGCTACATTGAAATAAAAGATGCACTCTACCAAGGAAAGTATATACTCTGCCAAGGAAAAGATGTAGTAAAATAGTTGTCACGATGCACTGATAAAAAAACTCTGGCAAGGAAAATATGCACTCTGCCGGAGAAAAGATACAATATACAATTACCAACGCTACATTGACGCATAAGATGCACTCCGTCAATAAAAATATGCATTCTGCCAAGGAAGAGATGCAGTAAATAATTTCGGCCGTTTGTTTTAAAAGTAATGGGCACTTGGGTTTCAATTTTGGACGTGCGCTCTTTGCTACGTACACCCTTTATTACTTCATAATTCGCGGAGTATGAGAGGATTTGAAAAGGGTGAGGGTATTTTTGAAAACTATGCGACAAAAAGGGGTAACATTAATAGTGCAGCGACAAAGAAAATTTGGATTATATAACTAATCTTTCTGTTTGCTCTCTTTCTCTCTCACACAGCATCACAACTGAGAATGCACCATAGATTTGGACAAGCCTAGTGTAAACACAAATTCCGAATCTAAAATAAATAAAGATAGGAAATTGAGAAACAAATATAACTTGTATTAATATTTGAATGTATGCGGGTACAATTTCTGTATTAAATACAATAAAGTAATCCTCTGATTCGATCTCCTGAAACTTGGGTGAGCCGAGGGTGCAGGCGCTTGATCTCGATCTCGAATGCAGGTTTAGTTGAATAATTCTTGCAGTAGCTCTTGAACTTAAGGTCTTGAGCGTTGATCCCCTTAGTGCTTGGTAGCTGGAGTTTGCTCGAAGTTTGACCCTTTGCAAGTTGACTGTTGGTTACAGTTCTTCAAGTTCTTGGATGCGAGGGCTTGAATACTTGGCCTCGATCGATGAACCGGACGAAGAAGATGAATGCAGTCTTTGAAGTGAAGAATAGAAGTTGTTGAACTAGCAGGCGTTGGTCATTGGCGCTTGATAGCTGGAGACTGCTTGTAGTTCGGTCTTCTGAAGGCTTCGCATGTCTTGCCGAAGAACTCTGAAGCAGTTCTTGATCTTGACGCGGTAGAGGCTTGGAGACTCGAACTTGAGCTTTTGCAGACTTCGATCCTTGGCGCTTGGTAGCTGGAGACTGCTGGCAGTTTGATCTTCTGAATCCTCTGGAGCGCAGAATGCCGAATGCCATCGGGGGTAGACTGCAGTGTGTTTTGAAAATGAGGGAGAAGACCCCTATTTATAGGCTCTGGAGGCCTAGGGTTGCCTAGGGTTTGAGTCGGCTTTGGGCTTGGGCCCAAATATATCAATTATCCCTTTATTTAAAATAAAGAAATAATTATGATTTTCTGCATCATAATTGACACGTGTCGCAACGCTATTGACCATGATATATTTTCATTTAAAAGTTAATTAAATGGACCGCCGTAATTAATTTAACACGTGGCAGCTAAATAAATTTAAATTATTTTCCATGTGTCATTTTCTGAGTTGCCGACAAATTTTTGCCTCCTACATATGCCCCATTCGAGAGTCAGTCGCGGACTCAAATTTTGGGTGTTTTAAGCGGTTGAGTCTCGAATATTTAAGGTCAATAATTTTTTTATCACAACTTTTCAGTTTGGATAAAAAAATTCATCAGAAATTTAGTTGGTTAAATTTTTGGCAGTCGAAGTTGGAGTTGGAGTTGGAGAAGGAGTTGGAGTTGGAGTTGGAGTTGGAGTTGGAGTTGGAATTGGAATTGGAGTTGGAGTTGGAGTTGAAGTTGGAGTTGGAGTTGGAATTGGAGTTGGAGTTTGAGTTAAAGAGTCTACCCCTTAGTCAAAGGAGTGCGCCGCTGATTTGAAGGACGATGGCGTCGTCTTGGAGCAGAATTCAACCAACACGACTAGGATACCCCCACGTTGCCTGCTTGAAGAAAGTTGTCAACCATATGGAGTATTCCGTTGGTGGTGTTGACTTGAAGCAAACCACTGACATGAAGATCTTGGCAAGCTAGAGTGCGACTTGAAAGCCTACAATCATAACGACTTTGAAGTCAGTCCATTTCTTGTACTTTTAATTTGAGAGTCTTCATTGTGATGACATAGAAGTCTTTAACCTTGTCGATTTTGGGCAAGTTATTGACTTTGTGGACTTAAGAGTCTCTCTATCTAACTTGCGAGTCTTTGCCTGTCTTGACTTGGGAGTCTTGCGTTCCTATTAACTTGTGAGTCAGAAAATTTTATTGACGTATGAGTCATGCGCTTTGACTTGAGAGTGGTGAACTCATGAATCTTGTGCGGGAGCGACTTGGGAGTGTTTTCTTTGATGATCTACAAGTAATTAATTCTCTTCATCTTAGAATTTGATCGACTTGGAAGCCTTCAATTTTTGCTAACTTAAAAGTCTTTGATTTTTTTCCTGCCTGTGAAGTCGGTGGGTTTGATGACTTAAGAGTCAGGAAGTTTGTTGACTTGAAAGTATTTGGATTTGCTGACGTAAAGAGTCGTATGCATTGTTGCCATGTAAATCTCGAACTTTATTGACTTGGGAGTTGTGATTTTTTTTTCTTGACTTATGAGTCCTTGTGTTTTGTTGATTTGAATTTGGTTGACTTGTAAGTCTTTCATTTTATCGACTTGGGAGTCAGGAGACTTGTTCATGCGAGATTTGACTGACTTAGAAGTCTTTGTCTTGTTGTTGACTTGACAGTCAAGGGACCTGGTGACTTAAGAGTCTTAAAATTTATTGATTTGAAAGTTTTGAATTTTTGCTGACTTAGAAGTCTTTAATTTTTGTTGACTTGGAAGTCGGTGAATTTGGTAACTTCAGAGTCTTGAAATTTGTTGACTTGAAAGTCTTTTATTCGATTGACTTGGGAGTCCTTGACTTGAAAGTCTTCAATTTCGACTTGGGAGTCTTTAACTTTGGTGACTTGAGAGTCTTTGACTTGAAAGTCTTGAACTTTGACTTGTGAGTCTTGAATTTACTAACTTGTAAGTCCTTAAAGTTTGTTGACTTGAAAGTCTTGGAGTTTGTTGACCAGGAAAGTCTTCAAAATTTGGTGACTTGTGATGGATTTTTTTTTTTTTTTAGTATGACTGTATTTGAGTCTAAACTCAAATTGCCTACGTATCTTAAGGGATAGGATAGCCATAAGGATCAAGCCAAACGTAGTTCAAAATTTAAAGATGGAGAAATGAAAATTTTATTTATTAATTTAGCCGTACACAGTTTATACTCTTACGAGCCAGGAGTATTACAACAATAAAGCTGAAAGGAACTAAAGTGCAAATGAATTGAAATTTTTTTTTTATTTAACAGTTTAGGCTCTTGCTCGGGAGCTACATCTTCATTTTCCTAGATTTTGACTTCGGCAGAAGAAAATGTCTCCTCTCGCTCAAGCTCCATGTCGATGTTTTTGCTTTGATGACCGGTGAAGATCACAGTGCGTCTCTTCACTCTAAGGGATCCTTCTGTCTTTACTTCCAACGTCGAACACCGCTTCATGCGGGATGGGATGGTACTCTGAACTTCATTGATGACCCCAAGGCGGCTAAATGTGGAGCTCTGTTCCTGGTGGGGTTGTGAGCTTGACACCTCTTCAGCTTGTTTGATCCTTGACAATATAGAAGACTTTGATCTAGAACCATTCTTGATCCTGCTGAAGACCGAGGCTTTGCGCTTCCCTCGACACCCTATCCGCTAAAAGACAGATGCTTGTTTGCAGGAAGCTGGCTGTCCCAACCTATCGAACACAGAGAGCTTTGACTTAGGCTGATACTCCATTCCTTCGTTGTCATCTTCCTCGATCTCAAAGCAAGAAACCATGCTCACAACTGCAACATTGTTAAGTTCTACAAAGAAGTACTTCGAAAAGTATTCCTCTAGTGTGATAGGAACATGAGGGTCTCGCTCAAGCAACTTAGCTGAACTGACTTTATGTTTCTCGATGACTCCCAGCCTCTTCCTCTCCGTTGAAGGTTGCAGGTTGTTTCTTCTCCTTTGATGTGTTTGGGGTGGTGGTGTTTGGACTTCCCTTTGCCCCCTAGTCTTCCTTCGAGACACCGGGCTCCATCTTTCCTCTTCACCAAAAGCTTTTGAGACTTGCTTATGTTCATCTTGAGGGGCCCGCACTCTAACAGAAAGTGGAACTGGTTTTTGACATCCAAACTGGTTCATCAAAAATTCATTTCTCTTGGTTGGAATCGGCTGTGCTGAAACATAAATGGCTTCGACGTTGTCTTCTAAGTCCAATATTATCTGTCCTTCCTCAGCTAGCTTCATGATCCGCTCCTTAAGTGTGACACACTCCTCAAGAGGGTGACTGACTACCCTATGATAGCGACAATATCTTGGGTCTGTGGTTCTTCGCCCTTCTTCCGGCCTCTTTGGTTGTGGAAGTTCGATAATTCCCGTCTCTAACAGGTTGTCGAGCATTCCTGACAAATCGGAGTCTGGAAATGGGTACTTCTTTTCTTGAAGCTCCTTCAGTGTAGGGCGCTTCCATTCAGTATCAGTTTTGCGATCTGCTCACTTTGTTCGTTGATCTTCTTGTCTTTCTCTTCACCTTCCATTGCAAGCCTATTTAACATAGCCTTAAGTTCAGCTATCTTTGCTTCCATGTTGACAGCCATCACGTCGCTTGGTTGAAGGTCGAATTTGACTTCTTGGAGAAAGAGATGAGAGGCAGAGATGTCCCACCGAGCATGCCAAATTTGTAAACACAAATTTCGAGTCTAAAATAAATAAAGACAGGAAATTGAGAAACAAATATAATTTGTATTAATATTTGAATGTATGCGGGTACAATCTCTGTATTAAATACAATAAAGTAGTCCTCTGATTCGATCTCCTGAAACTTGGGTGAGCCGAGGACGCAGGCACTTGATCTCGATCTCGAATGCAGGTTTAGTTGAATAATTCTTGCAGTAGTTCTTGAACTGAAGGTCTTGAGCGTTGATCCCCTTAGTGCTTGGTAGCTGGAGTTTGCTCGAAGTTTGACCCTTTGCAAGTTGACTGTTGGTTACAGTTCTTCAAGTTCTTGGATGCGAGGGCTTGAGTGCTTGGTCTCGATCGATGAACCGGACGAAGAAGATGACTGCAGTTTTTGATGTGAAGAACAGAAGTTGTTGAACTAGCAGGCGTTGGTCCTTGGTGCTTGATAGCTGGAGACTGCTTGTAGTTCGGTCTTCTAAAGGCTTCGCAGGTCTTGCCGAAGAACTCTGAAGTAGTTCTTGATCTTGACGCGGTAGAGGCTTGGAGACTCGAACTTGAGCTTTTGCAGACTTCTATCCTTGGCGCTTGGTAGCTGGAGACTGCTGGCAGTTTGATCTTCTGAATCCTCTGGAGCGCAGAATGCCGAATGCCATCGGGGTAGACTGCGGTGTGTTTTGAAAATGAGGGAGAAGACCCCTATTTATAGGCTCGGAGGCTGGGTTGCTGAGGTTTGAGTCGCTTTGAGGCAGGCCCAAATATATCAATTATCCCTTTATTTAAAATAAAGAAATAATTATGATTTTCTGCATCATAATTGACACATGTCGCAACGCTATTGACCATGATATATTTTCATTTAAAAGTTAATTAAATGGACCGCCGTAATTAATTTAACACGTGGCAGCTAAATAAATTTAAATTATTTTCCATGTGTCATTTTCTGAGTTGCCGACAAATTTTTGCCTCCTACACCTAGAAACTAAAAGCTTGAGAGTCTCTTTCCCTTTATCTTATCTCTAGTCACAACCACGTTCTTTCTCCTAACGTATGAGTTTGAAGTCTATCAACAAAATATTGTTTTCCTTCAATTATGGCACTTTATCAAGCTCTCACAGCCGACTACATCAACCCAAAGAGGAGATTAGTGCTGAGAGATTCGAGTTGGAGTTGCGTGGTTAGGTTTCATTTTCTAACAACTTTCCTCTCAATTTTAAAAGGAAAATGTGATTGTTGAAAATAAGAACACTTTCCATCTAATTTTCCTTTGGTTAACTTTTTAATGATATTGTTCTTCAATCCAAGATTCCAAACACAAAAAGAAAGTAACTCTCACAATTTATTTCCTTTCCTTCTCAATTTTTGAGGTCCAAAGCAGACTCTTAGAAATCAAGTCTCATGCTTTAGAAGACACAAAGAAATGGAACCAGAACTTGATATTCCATTCCTAAAAAATGCCTTAAAGAAAAGGCTTCCGCTAATGCCTACTAGTGAAGTCAAATTAGTCTCCAAAATAGTAAATACCAAATTCAGTTCATAGATGAAACATGTTCACATCCAATTTTTCTCTCTACAATTACGATAATTGGCATATATCTTCAGCGACTTAATTATTACATATAAGCTTCAGGTTCACACATTAGTACAAGTGGTTCGGTACCCATATAATCTAATTGTATTCTTTTTTGACGCACACTTCAGATTACATCTATCACGCGAGACAACATAGGCAACTGTATAATAAGAGGAAACCCCAAACTGGGAAAAGCTGGTTCAGCAGCGTACAGCAGCATATTATTCAGGGACAGTTTGTGTCATATGATACAAGACCAAGCAACTCTGGACCTTCAAGCCGAGGGTTGTTTTCAAAGCTGCAAACAGAATAAGATGACAAATTCAGAACCTAAATAAAAGTTTCAAGCGAAAACAAAATCATTGTTAAAAGCCAAAGGTATACAGCTTGCACAATCCCACTCAGAAATGCAAGACCCTTTCTTACGATAGACCGCAGGCAACAAGGGTTCAGTTGGGCTTGAATTATGCTAAACCTGGTTCAGGTAGAAAGGGCTAATGGAATTACTGGGTAGCATCTGTCAGGGCCTGGATTATTATATCCAGGTTTGGTGGCAGAGCATCTGTAAATCAAATAAGCTTTGCAGGAAAACACAACCAGCCTTTATCAAACAAATTTCAACACACACTCATCAAGGTCAAGGAAATCTGTGTGTTCTTATCTACTTTGTTCAATACGCTTGCTAGAAAAGTGCAATAGCTACACACTCCTCACTTTGTGCTTCACTGCTTCTTTCATTTTATCTTCCTAAACAGAAGAATGAGGCGTAATATTTGCCTCTAAGAAACCACTTTGATAACCAGCAAAACTCCAACTTCGAATTTATGTCTTATGACTTCCAACAACTCAACACCAATGTGGCCAGGGACCAGACATTAACCTGGTTGTGCACTATAGATCACACACTGCACTTCAACGTAACGCTCTTTAGGGGCCAAGAACTCCGTTCCAAACATATGGATTTCTTGCACCCTTTTGTGGGCCTCAGAAATGAGTATTTTATTGGTTACACTAACCAAGCCGTTGATTTTCTAAGCATGCTCCACAAGAAGTTTGTATCTCTCAAATGTTCCAAATGCAATCTCCCATCTTTCAGACATCCATTTTCCCATACACCACTACCTGAGGTTGGCCATTATTCATGATTTTGCCAACTGGGAGGTACTTCCTGGGTGTCCAATGAGAGCAAATTGATAAGAAATGTTTCCTATTATCTACAGCAAGCAACTAAAACCACTAACATTGTGGTGCAAAAAAGTACCCTAGAATACAAAAAGCGACCACCTCTAGCTTTTCTTCCATGCCCCAACGCATTTAATGACAAATGCTCATAAATGCCAAATAACCCATGTACATGATTGTAACAGCATATTTCCAAATAGATGTCCTAACTCCCAGAGTATGAGTTCCAATATAAACATATCCTGCAATATTGTTGTAATATTCTACTTTCAAATTTCTAGGAAGCTGGGGGAGAACATGTAACTTTTGGATGACACCAGCAAAATGCCTAGCTAGATTACCCTCTGTGTCATACTTTGCTATTTGCAGTAGAATATTCCACCCAAAATTTGCCATAAGTCCATAACAATGGCACAAGACAATCTGAGATCGTATGATGGCTTGGTGTATCATTGCAATAAGAACATCCAACCAAGAAGGACAGCATATTTTCATCTAGAAGTTCAAAACTTTCACATTTCATCAGTTGCTTTAAAAAGACACTGATAGATAATGGCAAAAAGAGGGCAAGCGAACATCCAAATTCCACAAATAAAGACCATTTTATCTAAAGACGATAACAGTTGACAGACAATACCGACAAAAGGGGCAAAGTGAGCATACAAATTCCACAGACAAAGATCGCATTATCTAAAACAGATAGAAGTACCCATATATATAACCACAATTACACCAGAAATTCACAAAGAAATTACAGTTTATAGGCACAGCTGCACTGAATAAGTAGCAGAAAAGCGTCATCAACACTCAACAAGAAATGAATAAGTGTAAAGGCTCAACGCACGAGCAGAGCTGATACAGGATATAATAAACTTTCTCCCACTCCAAATATCTAGCAAGTATAAGAAGTATAATTAAGTACTTACTTCTCCAAAGGGATGTGATCAAATGGGCCTGTTGTGGGAATTGTACCACATAGATTGTTGCTAGAAACATCCCTGAGTAATACATAAAAATACGATTCTGTTAACAGACTGATACACCAACAAAATGAATGCAAAGTGGAGAAGCATTGGACAAGTACAACTTACACAACTTTCAAGCTAGAAGCCTTAGTTAGCTCCCTTGGGATTCGTCCAGTTAAATTGTTTCCATTGAGCCGCCTATGAAAGTATTTATCAAAAAAAATACATGGTTTCCAAAAAAGTAATCAGCAGTAGGTCCAAGCAAGCATATATGCATGTGTGCATAGATATGAATGGCAAATTATTTTTCAAAAGAACATCAAAACTCATTGGACTTACAAGAAGACAAGGGACTTCAAATTTCCCAATTCCGGAGGAATAGACCCTGAAATGTTGTTATTGTATAAATCCAAGCTAATGAGGTTCTTCAGATTTCCTAGCTCAGGTGGAATGGTCCCTTGAATATTGTTCTTGTACAATTCACTGTATCAACTCAAAAATTGATGCCTCATTAACTTGACAAATTTTGCATCCAATGACCGAAATCAGCTATGTCACGAAGATGGAGGACACTTACAGATACTGAAGATGTACTAGCTTTCCAAGATCAGGCACTAAGTGACCAGACAAGTTTGAATTTCCCAAATCACTGCATGAATGCACATATGGCATTAAACATATTGCTGAAGGCTGATAATGCGACTACTCTCTAAAGGCAAACACCAGTTAAAGCAACATCTAACTTCATACACAGAAGATATGAAAGTTGCAAAATTCAGCAAAACAGTGGATAAATGCCAAACCAGGGTTTACCTCCTCCATTCACATAACAAGTGAGGCTGATCACATATCTGCATCAATATCTAGAAGGAAAACACTAAGAGAGTGCTAAACATTGGCAAAGCTATTGGTGGACGGAACGGAGCGGTGCCCCAGATAAGGATTCTAATCCAAGGGAGAGTAGTATTAGATGGCGTCTAGAATAGGGAGCTTAACTTGGATTGCACGCCAAGTTAGAGTCTCCTAAGGTTAGGGAAGCTTGGCTTGCACGCCAAGTAGGAGTTCTAGTCCCTTAAGGAGTCTCCTAGTATAAATAGGATTGTAAGCCTCTCAAGGCAAGACACCCTTTTGAATTATGAAAATAGTTAAGCTTTTAGCTTTCTCTCGAGTGTTTGGATAAACTCTCACCCCCTTTCTTCTATTGTATCTTGGCATGGCACCCAAGTGGTTAGGAAGAGCTTGATCCTAGGTTGCGGTCTAGATCAAGTTAGCCCTAGGTTGTCCTTCTTGTGGATTCAAGTTGGAAACCTAGTTCTATCCGTTCTTATCTTTCTGTCAATACAGTTAAGATAAATTACATTGTGTCTTTCTATCAATATAGTTAAGACACATCTATCCTTATTTCCCCATCCCAAACGTCACCCTCCTCCTTACCCCTCTCACGAAATATCACCTCCTCTCTTTTTCTCTCTCCATAACAACCTTCCAACAAACTCTCTCTCTCATCCAACAACCTTTACTCTCTCCCTTCCACCAAACCAAACGCCAAACTCTCTCCCTCTCTTCCATCCTCACGCCAAACTCTCTCATGTATCATCGGAATTAAGAACCTTTCTTGATCCGGTAATACATCCTTTTCTTTCTGAAAAATCTGACATTTAACTAAACAAGTTGATGGTTCTTCACATGCACGCGTGCGTGAAGGGGGGGGGGGGATAGGTTTAGATGTATCCCAAAAGGAAACTTTGGCTCAAATTGCTAGAAATGATGACGAAGCACTAGTGAACAAGTCAAGAAGAACACTTGTCAAACCCGAGGAAACAATCAAGTGGACATAAAGAAGTTCCCATCTTATTTTGTCATCACTACTCAAAATAGACTTGGGCTACAAACGGTTCACTTATCACGGCATCACAAAATGATATAAAGAGGCTGTTCTAATCAACAATTTCAGATGAGTATAAGAGAACACTCACTCAGATCTCAGATTAGACCAGAAAACATTCATCAGCACTTAAATCATGCAATCATAGATCAGTTGTTGCTCAATGAGTTCATATGTCAAATTCCAAACTTATTTTGGCCTTCCACAATTTTATAGGCCCAGAATAGGCAAGACTTCATCCAGAAAAATCAATCAACATAACTGTAGTTTAACTAAAAGAAATTATGTATTAAGTATTGTTTCTTGCTAATAAAATAGCTAACATCAAAACTGAACTGTTCACCTGTAAATAAAATTTCAACCACACAGGCACCTAAAACAACTACTAAGCACGCTATTGAAGAGAATAAGAGTGCAAAACTGAGGAAATCCCCAATTCAATAGTCAAGAGTCATCATAGGAAGCTAATCCCTACCCGATCAAGTCGAATTTTGGTAAAATTACTTGACCAAGATTCTTCTGAAATTTTGAAGGGTTCCCACAAATTCAAACAAGGCAACCAAAATTATTAATTACCCCTACAAAAATCTCCCAATATAAAAGCAAGCAGAATAAATTAACACCTAGTTCGAATTATTGCAAAATACAACATAATCCCACAACTCAAACTAAAGGGGGGAGAGAGAGAGAGGGAGAGAGAGAGTACACTCGGGTGACATGGTTGTCCCCGTTGCAGGTGATGTGGAACCAGGTACAAGGGCTAACAAGATTCGGATCCCAGCTCTCAAGTACATTATCCGGATCCGACAAGCTCTTTCTCAAAGCATACAGCGCATCTCCTTCTGAATTAGCAGATGCCCATCTCACCATCACCATCAACAAACCAAAACATACTAGAAAAAACCCAGATGATGATGAGGGGCTCACCATCTCGAGAAGCTCTACAGAACTCAGCAACAAGGCAAGAGAAAGGGGGAGAGAGAGAGAGAGAATTACAGAGTGTTGAAAAGTTAGTAAAGTTAGCAGAAAAAACTTAATTATTGCTGTGATGAAGAGAATATCGACTTTGGGAATGGGAGATGAGGCAAAAGTAGGAATCTTTATCTTTTTTTAAGGAAATATTTTTATGGGGTTTAGTTGAACTGACGAAAGGAGAGGTAACGCGTGCGTGTGAAGTGGGTCGATGGGTGGATGGATGCCGTGGTGGTGGGTGCGGTGAGAGAGAGAGAGAGAGAGAGAGAGAGAGAGAGAGAGAGAGAGCGCAACAGTAGTTGTTTGACTTGGGGAATCGATAATGATGATAACCCGTAAAGGAAGATGGGAAATTGGAAGGAAATGTCCGCACTTTGAAATTTTAATGCCCCAGTTTGAACGCCAATTTGGATTTGGTGAGAAACTTTGACCGGGTCGCCCACGACAGAAATGTGTGCTAGTCAGGGAATTGACCTACACTTACAAATGTTTCATCAATAAAATATAGTAGTGCGGACAAAGGTTCAGATTCGAATTAATTTGGTTCGATCAAATTTAGTTGACATGTGAATTTTGGCGAAAGTTTGATTTGCGGACCCATTTTTTAGGTTGGATGATTCGAACAGAACTAAATTCAAGCCAAATCGAGTCTACACAATTGAAAATAACCCGGACATCGTCCACTTCACCTCCTTAATGAATTTCTTTGAGTTAGTGAGAATTCTCGTGATAATTACAATAACTTAATGAATTTCTTACCATGGGTCAATTTAGTAAATGTTCTCCAACACTTTACCCATGCGATTGACTTTTGACATCCAATGTCCCCATCATCATGAAACCCAAAGATCACATCAATCCAACATGCTAATTGCTTGCAATCATCATTGTCCAACATGATGATCCAATTAAGAACTTGGTCGACATTCAACCAGACTTAGCTTTTCCAATTTCACCAAATGGGCTTCATAAGACCTGACATTATCTGTTCTTGCCATTTTGGAACAAGCTAACCTTTTGGACGTTCATTCAATTCTAAACCTTAATTGAACTGAACCATAAGAGTTTTATTGATGGATAAAATGTCTTTACAACTTGTTAGACTGAGTAAACATGAGAAGAAAGTTAGCCGCATCTTCTAATGCAATTACAAATTAAGAACTATGATAATAAGTCAATTAAGCATAATCATTACGCATACCAAGCAACAAGGTTTTAGAGGTGACATTCACATTAGCATGAACCTTGCACATCTGTTAATCACTCATCTCGAATAACATTCAAGTAATGTGACTTCCAAGGGACATTTGTGTGCAAACCTATTCTGCACCCTAGGCTGCTTAGCTCGAGTAATGACCCTAAAAGAAAACCAAGCTTCCGATGCACAACATTAGGCGCCAAGTCCTTTGATGAACTTCTTCATCCACACAGTCAGCAAGCAACTTTCCGAACAAGTCGTGATGTACTCATACTTAAAAAAAGATTCCTCAAGAGGATTCTTACTGATTATTCCGTATTTTGCATACTTTCGATCCCTCTTTTCTATGACTTTTTGCTTGTTTTAATAATTAAATTAGGTTTATTATTATGTTTTTATTGATTTTATAATTTTTATTAGATTCTATTTAATTTTATCATTTTAGTTATTTTTATTACTAAATTGAAGCAAAAAAAAAAATTGAAAACAAAACTAAAAACCTAAAACTAATTCCTAACCCAGCCCAAAACCCACTCTCTCCCACCTAATCTACCCACAGCCCAACCTCCAACTCACTCCCAATAACCCAAATACCCACGATCCAAAACCCTACCTATTTCCCCCTCCTATTCAGCTGAACAAAACCCTTCCCCCAACCCCAATTTCTATTTCATTTCCCTCTTTTTTTTTCCTTTCTCATTTTTCCTTCGTCCTTTTCTCCTCATCCCTCTCTCTCACTTCTCTTCTATCTTCTTCTCTTTTCTGTGCAAACCCCAGCCCGAACACATCCACCACCACCATACCCATCTCTCAACTCCTTCTCTCATCATCTCATCTCTTTCTTCTTCTCTTCTCTTATCTCTAAATCTCGTGATTTCTCAATCTCTCACTCATTTTCTCCTCTCATTTTGCAGATTAAGTTGGAGAATTCACAGAAGAAGTACGCAGCAACAACATTGGTGCATACTCCACCATCTTCATCCTTAACCACAAATACATCCAAGCCGTCCAGATTGAAGAGAATCAAGGATCGAGATTGAAGGGAGAAGCTCAAATTCGAGTATAAAAGGAGAAGAGAAGTTGATTGAGGTTTTTATGGTTGGTTTTGGGGATGACAACCCATGCCTCCATCTTAGGGTTAGTTCTTAGGTTAGATTTAGATTCAATTTAGTATTTTTGATTCATGTTAGGATTGGTTACGGATTGTTAAGTTTGATTATTTTAAATTGGATTCTGCTCGTTTTTACTTTGTTTGTATTGCTTTGATTTGGTATTGTGATTGATCTTATTTCAGTTTGTTCAATGGATCTTGTGGTATGTAATTCTCTCCTTCATTTTTGCTTCCCCTGTCTTATTTTGCTGATATTGTCTCTTTCCCCTGTTTCTTTCCTTGCTTTCCTTTCTCTTTACTTCATTATGTTTGGTCAGTAGCTTAGGGTTTAGGGTAGTTAATTGTTTGCCTTTTGGTTCTACTTTAGTCGTTTATTAGGGTATTTAGTTAGGGTTAAGTTTATTAGAGTTTGTTTTGGTTAGATTAGAGTTTTGGGTTAGTTTTAGTGTTAGGTCAATTTTGGATAGTTGGGTCAATTTTGTAGTTGGGCCAGTTTAGCTTTTTAGGTTAATTAAGTTGGGTCAACAGGGTTGTGTTAGCTTATTTGGGCCAATCCATGATCAGTTTTAGGGTTAGAGTAATTAGGGCTTATTTGGTCCTTTTTAGGGTTTTTGGTTAATATTTGTTAGGGTTATTAGGGTTAGGGTTGTAAATGTTAGATGGGTTTTCAATTAGTTTGATAGTTTAAAATGATTAGTAGCTAGTTTTTCTTCTTGGCTTAGTGGGAAGGTTTTAGCCCCTAATGGAATCTCTATTCTAGGGTTTGGCTTAGTTAGGGCATTAGTCCTTGTTTTATGAGGTTTTTCATTTAATGACTTTCTTGACTATGGGGTTTAGTATGTAGCGGAAGCCCGCTAAACCTACTTATACATGGTCTTTAGGGTGATTAGATGGAATACTCGAACAACTCCTCATTCATTTAGTGGAGGAGCTCGGGTAGGGTGAATTGCATATCAAGCCTTCTAGGCGAGTCCTCATTCATTTAGTGGACAAACCTTGAGGGCCAAATTCGGGACAACCTCGGAAAGGCCCCGGAGTGGCTTAATCCTTGCAATAACCCAACTTCTACCTGGGCCTAGTGTCCTAACCGGGACTGCCTCTTGATTTGAGTAACCGTTAGGTGGTGAAAGACCAACCCTCGAGCATTTTTCCTTTCTTTTGGTTTTTATTGTGTCTTTAGTTTAGTTCTAAAACCTTCGAAAACTACGGAAATCCAACCTAGTAGGTGAGAGTTTGAATGACTTTTAGGTTCGGTAGCCCCAACTCCCTATGGATACGATATTAAACCCGACTGTACTGCAGTCCGAACACTTACATGGAATGTCTCCAAGTTACAACTTCTTCTTTTGGACGTAACCAGACTAATTTTGGTAACCATCATTATATGTTATATGTCAGCCATTGGTGTAACTCTTTACACATTTACCATTTGTCCTTTCCACAAAACCAAAGACATCTCTTTAGATTCTATCATGCTTTTGAGTATGTTTAACACAGTAATCTAATGTTCAATCCAATTGAAACTTGACCACACAGACTCAAGATATTTTGTCTTGGACAACTCAATACTTATAATGACATTCATAACTTATCCTATTGCCAAAGAATAGATCAAGTTTCACATCTACTCTTGGGATTTGGACGTCAACTACATCTTGCCATACCAAGTGATGTATTGATGTCATTATGGATCAAATCTCCTTCTTGAATTTCTGTTGAACTATTTCAGCAACTTATCATCATAAGTTGTTTAATTCGAATAATTAAACACCTCGATCTATGAATGTAGGCCATTAACAATCAGTAGAACCTCATAACCGCCCAGTTAACTATCTATGTCGATTCATTACCATAATGATCCACTCGGTCTCCTAATAGCTCTCATATCCAGGAAAGTCCCCCAAGTACAAAACTTGGTTGTGTTACATGGAGTCCATTTTGGAATTTTATGACTCTAAGTCAATCGAAAGAATCCCGACTTTCAAAACTTGTCAATAAAGGAATTCTTCTAGTCGTTCTATGCTTAACCATCCCTCAACCCATTGAGTTCGGTCCTCAACTTCTTAAGCCCTGTCCAATTAATCCACGACAACTTAAGTCTCATCCCTCGCTTTGTGACAATTAGAAAGAAAACGATCGAGAGCAGTGTGATATAATAGATAGGGAAGTAGTTTGTGGCTCATGAACTTTGCCAAGTTCATAAAATCTCTATACTCTCTCTCTCTTAAAGAAAAACACGATCTCTAAGGAGACAGCAATTTGAGTCATAAACACTTAAATTCTGAATGAGTAAAGAATATGCATTCTTTAGTTTCTTTTGGACAATCCACAAAGAAATATCTTTTGATATGAGTGCAAGATGACAATAGGTCAAACCTATTGATGATTCCAACAACCCTAAATCAAAAGAAACATACAAGGAACAATTCATCTCCATATCTCATATGGTGTCTTTCTTGGTAGCTTTGAAGGTAGAAAAGGTCAGAACAAATAGTTGATTATCAAGAACGTGCCCCAAAAGCAAACATAAGGTTTTCGATTCAAGAATCATCGATCATACCATATCCAGTAAGGTATGACTCCTTTTGCTAGACACGCTATCGACCATGGTGTTCTTGGAGGAATGAGAGCCGTGAAACGATTTCACGATCTCTTCGATGAAATTCGGACTCTTGGCTCAAAACTTCAGCACCTTGATTCACTCGAAGGGCTTTAATTTATTTTGTCAAGCAATTCCTATACTTCACTAAGGAAATCTTTAAACTCTTAAAAGATTTCCAAATCATGACACATTGAGTGGCATGGCCATGTCCACTAGAATTTTCATACAAGGTAATGAAGTATTTTCTCTCACTCTTGGTACTAGTTTCTAGTAGAGCCAAATACATTTAATATGTACCAGCCCTAAACCCTTTACTAGCCCGCTCACCAATTCAAGTGAAAAGATGATAAAGCCATTCATCCTATCAGATATATTTTGCAAAAACCCAATGTTTCAAAGTTCAACCCATCCAAAAATGCCTACACGAAGCAGCATATGGATGCATGTTCTAATTAAGATGACTTAAGTGGAAAACCAAAATTGCGACAGATTGAGTCATATAATCAACTCATTTTACTTTTAATGTGATGTATATGTTTATCTTAATCTAAAATATACTCGTCATTCAACAAATGCTAGTATCATAATAGATTTATTCCGTAGAAATTAAAGCATCGCCTTTACAATTTCAAAAGGAATAAATATACATTCCAAAATTCGAAACATAAATCTAATTTCTGATTAATTATATGAACAAAATAACTAATTATTGAGTTCAAATATTTGTTCGAAAGGAAACCATAACTAGAATCTTAAATCATAAACTAACAACTACTTGCTTGCCTCTTATGCTAAGATCAACTCCTATCCTTGTTGTCCTGTCCACTTTTCAGCTTTCATCCTGCATATTTCGACAAATGTGAGATTTAAGCTGGTATCCAATACCCAAAAGTAGAGACATTGAGGACATATTCAATCACACATAAATCTGATTCAAGAAATCTCATTTCTCAGACTCCAAGCCAGTCATGTACACTGGGCAAGCCTTCTCCTGGAGATCTTAGACCTACGCAACAGCCTTACGCTAGCCTTCATGATCTTCAAGGCCCTTCTTGATTTAGTGGACCTCCTAAGGCGGCTTCCCTTCTTAACCTTTGAAATGATCTTGTAAGCCTCGTTAGAAGCAATCAAGTCCTTCTCACCTGCTATGAGCATCTCATGTAGCTTCAACAAGCTATAACCATGCCCTTGCCCGATGTAATCCATCGTGAAAGATTGGAATCCATCATGCAACGAGCTCAGGATGATGTCAACCGCTGAGGTAGGGCCAAAAGGAAAGCTCAGCCAGCTCAAGTTGTTGAAGTGAATGATCATCTTCAACACATGTGGCCCAACAGGTTCGTCGACCTCCAGTTTTGATTGAAGATTTGGTTAGTAGCCTCATGTCTTTCCTCGAAAATATGCTTCATGTACAAAGATTCACATAGAGAGACAATCTTGAAAGACGACATGCCTCCAAAATACTTTTAGAGCAACGAAGACATACTACCTAAGCTTACCTTAGCCACATAGGTATCTTCATCACAATGACGTTTCCACTTAGCTTTCTCAACTTCCGAGGCATTATTGGCCAGGGGGGAGGGGGGTTCGTCTTTAGGTATGTCAAGAACATACTCTTTCTGCTCTGCCTTGAGAACATTTCTCAGATACTTGACCCAATTCAGGTAATTGGATACAGTGAGCTTCTCTTTCTCAATGAGGCAACGATGGTAAGTGAGATCAACAATAGGCACTATGAATCTACAAGCCAAAACGATTCAATTAGGATTTAAACATCAACAAAATTTAGAAATTAAACCAATTTTAATTTCAACATTAAAACACACTTAGCTCTCATTTAGTGTTTCATTGTGATCAAGACCCAACAGGAACAAATCAACATCGAGTGAGCTTTGGCCCAAACAAATGTCGTGTCAGATTGCCTAAGGTAGATCATCTCACGATCAATCGTTCTCAACGATTCTTGGTGTTCGATTGTAATTTTTGTGGGTTTTTGAGAGGTAGGGGTTGTCGAATCTACAGGGATGGGTGTTAGGCTTGACAAGGGAATCAGTTTGCATTGGGGTTTTCAAGTGCCGAAAGCGGTAAATTATGTAAAGAAAGCTATTAAACTAATCTAGACATGGATTCATAATAACAATCAAGAAAGCATGAAATTAAAACCTAACTAAGAAAGCAATTAAGAGCAAGAAATAATAAAGCAATAAAACTACAACTAATAATGAAATTGGGAACAAGAAATTATACCTTTGATGAACTAATCTTCACTCTAATCTTCAACCTTCGAATTTTCCCCCGAACAAACAAAAAAATTGTGAGTTGGATTACTAAGAATCCCCAAATTCTCACTTGAGAGTAGAATTTGTGACCCTTAACCCTCCTCCTCACTAAAAGTTGGATTTGTGGTAACTAGCACTAGAAAGATTGAAATCAAAGCACCATGTTTAACATTCGATTTTTACGGCTCAATACACCGGATTTTTAAAGCGGTCCAATTTTGCCGATTCCAAATTTTTTGAACAATCCTCATTGTACAAATGTCAAGCCATGTTATTTTTAACGCTCAAGATTTTTAGCTTTTCAGCTAAAATATTTAATTTAGGTAGGTAAATAGGATAATAATTTTATTGATGAACTAAGAAATTAAAGAATTTTTATTAATTGTTTCTAAACAAATAATCATTATTGATCAGACTTTATTTTACTCTCCAAAAAAAAAGGAGACTTTCTTTGGAAGTAGTTAATACTTCCACCGTTTCGTATTGAATAATTGTCACTTAGTGTGCGTTTTTTGGTAAAAAATACTGGAGAAATGATCATTTTTTTCCCAGTGAATTTAATTTCTCAATGTTTGGTTATATATTGACCTTGGAAAAAATTTTACAAGGGCCCCATCATTTCCAAGGTTTTCCTAAGAAAAATTTCCCATAGGAGGGGGTAAGAGAATTATTCCCTTGGAAAACTTTCCATGAAAAGTTTTTTCTTAGGGTTCTTATCAAACGCTCCCTTAATAAATATTACATGGTCTTTCTTTTTTTTGACGAAAAATATTACATGGTCTTTCATATCCTTCTTTAATTGAGAATTTCTTATATTATATTTTATCAAAAAGTTTCAACATTACATTCCTATGATAATATTTTTCATGACCAATCTAATGATACTTTTTTCGTATAATAATAAAACGTTGTATATTTAGAGAGATTAATAATCAAAATTTTTATAATTTGACTGATACATAAATCAATATAATAACTAATATAGAATGGAAGAGTATTAAATATAGAGTTAATAAGAGGAAAATTTCAAAAATCCAAAATGAATAACATTTTTCTTAATTATCGCGGTTAGGGTCATGTATAGCAAGACCGTTAATCTTAATAGTAGGCCCCGTTTTTTTTATGCGGTAGGTTGCGGTGCGGTACCACACCACACTCTTTAATTTTCCACTACACAACACCACAATCATTACCAATATATCTTTTCATTTTTTCTCTCTCCTCACTTTTTCCTCTACTTTTCGTATTATCTCTCTTAATCTACCCCACCAACCACAACTTCATCACAATTCACCATACCTTTTCAAATTCCACGGCACCGCACTATTATCAGACCGCAACCAACTGTATGAAATAACAGAGCCTAAAATATTTAACATAAAAAATATAAAGCACAATAAATATATATATATTTTCTTTTACAAAATGCAAGGAATATAATCTCGAGTCATCTCCATATTTTTTTATTGAGAATCTCTCTCTGTTGGTGGATTCTCCACCTCATGTACTTTAGTACCACTAGCAGCAGGTTACTCACCTCGTGAGTTCTCAAACCCAGTTGAGTAAAGGATGCACTCCTTACTCTTAGCACCAAGTTACTCATCTAGTACGTATATATATACCCACAAAATTAGAAGAAACACAAGTTTTAATTAATACCCAACTCAAGAGTACTTGAGAGTTGATTCTAGTCATCCGTGTTTCTCTTTGGTCTTGTTTCTCACTACACACAACACAACATTTTGGGCCAAGAATAGATTGACAGGATAATCTGCTGGCTTTCATTTCTGAGTAGGCCTGGGAATATGACGGAGCAGAGGGAAGCGTTGTTGTTGAAAGACTATCACTACTATGAAAATTGCCCAGGCTGCAATGTTGAGAGGAGGAAGGCACACAAGTCTAGCCCACCTTGGCTTCATTTTTTCTTCATTTGGGTTGTCACCCTCTCTGCTTGTAAGTTGTAAACTCTCTCTCTCTCTCTCTTGCTAGTTTAATTTGCTGCCTCTTAGTTTGTTTCTGACATCTAACGTACTGTTTGCAGCGCTGCCAATATCATCCATCTTTCCTTTCCTATATAACATGGTACGAACGTTTCTTTCTTGGTAATCGGTGAATTGTTCCTACTTACAACTTACAAGTCATAATTTCAACTTGAATTCTTTGTAGTAATTCAAGTGGTACTGCAGCGTAAGGCTGTCTAGCATTCAATGCCAACCAAGTGTTCAAGTTTTGAGTTTTCAGAATACCACGGTCCTATTTTAAAAATCTCTGGTTTTGGTTGATCTCGTTTAAGCCTATATTTTGGTTGCTCCATGCATGTGGTAATTGTATGTTCTACGTTGAGTAGATAAAAGACTTTCAGATTGCAGAAGTGGAAGAAGATATTAGCTTCTATGCAGGTTTCGAAGGTGAGAATGCATGATTCATTGATTCTTTTACATTAATAGGTTGGGACCCACTTGTTTATGATATAGCGCTTTTGTTATGCCTCAGGATCGGCATTGATGTTTGGAAGAACTTTGACTGCCCTGTTATGGGGCATACTGGCTGACCGCTATGGCCGCAAACCTGTCATAATTTTTAGTATGATGGCAGTGTCAGTATTCTCTGTCAACTCCCCTATGCTTTGCAACTTTGTATTATTCATTTATAGTTTTTTTTTGTAAAAACTAAGATTTTTGATTTGCATTGGTTTTTCAACTGGTGTTGCAATTATCTTATTAACATATATATGATTATGTCAGAGTTATATTCAACACACTATTTGGCTTGAGTGTGAACTATTGGATGGCACTTACTACAAGATTTCTTCTGGGAGCATTGTGTGGTGTACTTGGGCCGATCAAGGTATTTTCATAGTACTCAAGACCTCTTATCATATCCACGCCTGTGGTCAGGTAGTTCTGTAGATAGGACGTAAGGCATCCATCCAGTGTTTGATCTCGGAGGTGAAATAGTTTGTCCAGTCTTGCATAACGCATCATTTCAGGAATTTAAAATTATTTACAAAAGGATACGTATTTATTTTGGATTTTATCAACGTTTGATCTTGTTGCCTAGGCATATGCTGCTGAAGTTTGCCGTAGGGAACATCAAGCTTTGGTGATGGCAATGGTATGGATATGTACAAAATGTTACATCCTTAGTTCAATTACCGCAAATTCTCTATTGTTCGTTGAAGGATATTGAACAGTAAAGCTTTCAACTTATTTCAGATAAGTTCGTCATGGGGCATTGGTTTGGTAATTGGTCCTGCAATTGGTGGTTATCTTGCACAGGTGAATATTGAATGACTTTTCTGTTCAGCTGGGATGCTTGCATTTATTGAGCTGTGCAACCCATCTGAAGAGATTTTTAACAGAACTCCTCTACCTTGTCACAGCCTGCAGAAAAATTTCCGAATGTATTCTCTAAGGACTCAATATTTGGGAGGTAATTGAGGCCAGATTCCTATCTTCACTTTTCACATCTTAACAATGCTTAGATATGAGCACTTTGCTGATTGATCAAGTTTTGGCTACCTGAACGATGATGTTACCCAGGTTTCCCTACTTCCTTGCTTGCTTGGTGATATCAATATTTGCACTGGGTGTGTTCTTCCTTTGTTTTTGGCTCCCGGTATGATCTTCTCCCCTGCTCCTGCTTATTGGTTTATCCTTGTACATTGCTATTAGTGTCTCTAAATTTGCCTTTCTGATAAGTGAAAACTTGCCATAGGAAACACTACATAGGCATGATACTCATGGAAAATCCTACGGCCAACCAAATGATGTAGAGGATGCTGCTGCATGTGCATCAGAAAAAGCTAAAAAATCACAAAATTCCGAAGAAGGGACATCAAGAAAGTTGCTTATGCTTCTCAGAAATTGGCCACTGATGTCAACTATCATAGCATATGGTGTCTTTCAGCTACATGATATGGCCTACACTGAGGTATGACCATGTTAAAGTTTCTTACCCTCTGGCTAAAAATATTCAATTTTTCAGGTGAAAAGATGAATAATGAATAAATGCATAGCCTCTATAGTTTGAATTCAGTATTTTCATTTTAATGACTCTGTAAATGCATATTAGATATTCTCACTATGGGGTGTCACTCCCAAGACTTATGGAGGGTTGGGTTTTTCAACGGAAGATATTGGTCAAGCTCTTGCAGTATCTGGTATGAATCTGCTTCATTATAGAAATATGATCCATCTTAACTTGTGCTGATCTTACACAGTTTGCTTCAGCTTGTTTTTCTCTAACACATTGATTGATTGTAGGGATTGGTTTATTAGTATGTCAACTATTTGCATATCCCGTCTTAGAGAGGACTTTCGGTCCACTCACAGTCTCACGTGCTGGGGCGGTATGTATTTTCATATCCAATTCTAGGTGTAATTCTAAGAAACCCTCCAGAACCATTTGATTAACGCATTCAATTTTCACACATGCAGATTTTTAGTATAGCATTGCTGTCAAGCTATCCATTCATAGCTAAACTCTCTGGGTGGATACTCCCAGTTTTGGTTGATGCAGCTTCTGCACTGAAAAACGTGTTATCGGTATGCCCCCCTTTGTTTTGCGGTTCACTTCACATTCATATAGTAAGAAGTTGTAAGAATTATGTATTCGAGTGAAGGGCTAGCTAGTTCCTTGCAATGTAGCATGTACTATTCAGACTCTCACAGTCAGAAAATTGCAGATATCAATCACAACAGGATTGTTTCTGGTGCAAAACAGAACAGTGGTAAGCCTTGTTTCCTGTTGTTCAACTTTCCATTCACAAAGTTGTCGTAACAATCATCCAACTGCAGAATTGAAAACATTGTTTTTTTTTTTTCCGACTAACTGTATCAGAGTCAAGAACACCGAGGAGCTGCCAATGGCCTTTCTCTGTGTGCCATGTCTTTCTGCAAAGCGGTTGGCCCTGGTGCTGCTGGATCTATGTAAGGATTTTTTCACTGGTTTTAGCCCACAAGTTCCCTGAGCCTTAATTTATTCCAATTAGAACGAGATTGTATTTTCATGATCAATATTGCTTGTTTTTTCAAGACAAACTGATTGGATTAAAATCAAATTATGCCTAACGGAAACATGAATCCCAATAATACATTTGGCTTGGCATGAGAGGGCTCAAGGATCCCAGACATTGTGTAGCTTTTGTCCACCCAAATAGTGACATATCATATTGACCGTCATGTGTTGCAGCATATATAAAGGATCCATGTGAGTTTGCTGTGTGATTTCCTTTAGCCATATATTTTTACTGCATCATGCATGCTTTTAGTTACAAAGGGGAATTCTCTCTTTATCAATTACATAATAAAAAGTATAGGGGTACAGAGATGAGAGATCCAACATATATTGTTTCTAAAATCCCACTGCTTTAATTTCCTCCTTTTGCAGTCTTTCTTGGACACAGACTCGCCAAAATGCTCATTTCCTTCCAGGTATTTCTTCCCTTTGCAATTCTTCAGTATGTTCTCAAGACATTACCAAGGACTGCGTTTGTGGGCACTTGGCATGACAATTGCAATTCCTTAAGTTCGTTTTTGTTTACTTGACTTTTTAACTATTTTTCCTACTTTATATTATCTTTCATTTTATAATTTTAATAATAAATTAATTACTATTTTTTTAAAAAAAAATTCACTCATATTATTCATTAAATATACAACTTAAAAAGGAGTACTATTTTATCAAAAAGTTACTCGGAGGTACCCCAATGTTTGGGGAAACTATTTTTCGGTACCCAACTTTTCAAAATTATTTCTGAGGTATCCTTACTTTTTGGGTTAGAAATTATCAGGTGTTTTTTCGGTCATCAATTTTATTAAGTGACTGAAATACCCTTATTCTTCTTCTTTAAGAATATTTCTGAAAAAATGGAAGAACAAGAGTATTTCGATCACTTAACCAAATTGATGGCCGAAAAAGCACATAATAATTTCTAACCCAAAAAGTAAGGGTACCCCAAAATGAGTTTTGAAAAGTTGGGGTACCTGAAAAACATTTCACCAAAAGTTAGGGTACCTCCGAATAACTTTTTGCTATTTTATGTTTGACATGTAACTGCTAAGTTTGGAAACTAAATAATGTCGTTGCCTGTCTTGCAGGGCCTCATATGGTTTTCTTCATTCTGAATGTGGTCGAATTCGTGGGGTTTATGATGACTTTCGAGCCTTTCTTGGCTATACCAGTTGAAGAATATTACTAATTATTTAATTCTCTCTAGTTAGAACTTAGAAGACATGCTCGGTTTCTAAGCTTGAGCCTTTCTTAACATTTGAGGGGTGCTTTAACCTTCTATGCCCTTTTGCACCCTTGTGATACCATGACTATTGTTACAAAAGGCAATCTAATTATTACAAAAAGGCAATCTAATTACTATGTGGAGTTTGCAACTATGGTGATTTTAAGGAGCTGAAAAATGTTTCTTAGAGAGAGAAATATAGGGAGAGAAGATGAGCTAACCCTAGTACTTAGACCCGTGCATTGCACGTAACGCAACTAATCATGCATATTGTTGAAAACATTACTGAGATTATATTTAAAACAATAGAAAAAAAAATAACAATGAAAAATAAAAAGGAACAGTGCAAATGGAAAAAAAATAAAGAGAAAAAATAATCACCAATGCATACATACACACATTAATGCACACACATAAATAATATTACATTAATTTAATAAAAATAAATGAAATCAATTATGGGTTTCTCAAAATGCCCTCATTGAAATCTACATATTTCGGTATATGTCGCCCTTTGTACCCAGGAATATATACACACTAGTCTTCTGACCCGTACGTCGCATAGGACATCATTAGGTCACATACTTTATTTTTTATCTTAAAAATATATTAAAATTAAACCTTAAAGTATTACATATAAATTATAAGAAATGACTTATTGTATTTTACATATAAAATTAATAGTAGAAGCAAACATACTTTATAAAATAAGGTAATGCATATTAGAAATTAATAATTGTTTAGATAAATTCATATAAAAAAATTAAATTAGGTGAATTAATAAAAGTGCACTAATCTCTTCTTTTTCTTTTCCAAAAAGCACACTAACATATTAAGGCCCTGTTCTTTTCTGCGGTTGGCAAACTGCGGTGCCACAGCATACCGCAGTTTGCCACAACTCACCACATTTTACCACAAATCATTACTTTTCTCTTTCATCACTTTTCTCTCTCCTCACTTTTCTCCTCTACTTTTTACATTCTCTCTCCTCACCTACCCCACTTACCAATAACCTACCATAATTCCACCACACCCACCACAATTCCACAACACCACACCACACCATACCGCAAAATACCGCTGTAAAAACAAATTTCACTTTGAAAATAAATAAAGACAGGAAATTCGGTAACAAAATAGTATTTCTATTAATTTCTGAATTTATGGGTACAATTCTCTGTTTGATAGTTACAAGAAAAAGTAACTAATCCTCTGATTCGATCTCATCGAGTGATTTTAGGTAGACTTTGATCTTGAAAGAGGGTCTTGATGACTTGATCTCGATCAAGATTAGTATTTGATCTCCTGGTAATCGGCGGCACGAGCCTTGATGTGTTTGATGCCTTCTCCTATGCATCATGTCATGGAACAGAGTGTTAGTGGTTCTTTGGTACGTTGTGTCGACATTCTTGAGACCAAAGGGCATGACCACATAACAATACGTCACCCGTGGTGAGGTGAACGAGGTTTTTTCCATGTCTTCTTCTGCCATCTTGATTTGATTGTAACAAGCGTATCCATCCATGAAGGATGCTCATGTCCACAAGTGTTATCCACCAACACATCAATGTGAGGTAATGGGAAACTATCCTTGGGAATGGCCTTGTTGAGGTCTCGAAAGTCAACACACATGCTTACCTTTCCATTTTTCTTAGGTACTGGGACTATATTGATAATCCATTCAGTGTACTGGACTGCTCTGATGAATTTGGCATTGAGCTGCTTAATTACTTCCTCTTCAATCTTTTTGGCCCATTCTAGTTTTATCCTTCTGGCCTTTTGTCGATCTGGCTTTGCATTTGGGAGCAACGATATGGTATGTTCTGCGATGTCCCTGTCAATCCCTAGCATATCCTCGTAAGACCAAGCGAACACATCCACAAATTCTTCGAGAAGCTCTGTGAATGCTAATTGCTCCTCTTTCGTTAGAGAGCTACCCAACTTCAATTCTCGAGGTTGTTCTTCCATACTCTCATTTATGCTGATGGTGTCTTCTAACACCGCCATTTTGTGCTCAGATTCTTTATCAGGTTCATTTAAGGGTTCACTAAATTCAAGATTATTGTTGGCACAACAGTTCAGGGAAGGGGAAGAAGAATCAGAGTAAGTATAAATGTTCATCTTATTGAATGCAGAAAGAAGTACGTCGCCAGTAGACTCAGCATTAGCCTCACCCGACTCAAGACTTTTAGGACCCGACTCTATGACCTTAGGAACAGACTCTCCTACATACATAATGAACCTATTTTCTTCAGCATAGACCCATGAGACCGCATTAGCTTCTCCATCTTCAACAATCATAAAACCAAAGGGCCTTCCCTTTACTAGTAACTTCCGTACCTCTGCTAGCACAATTCTTCTTGGGGGAAGGTTGGTTTGCCCAGGTGACTAATCCTGCCATAATGTACTCTTACCTATAGAACTGGCAACCGAAGTCGAGCATACATATGACGATCTTCATGCGTGAATAGCCGGGAGGAAAGAATGGGCGGGAGATGATAATGAGAAAGGGCGTCGCGTCTGGACGAATGGGCAGAGTGGATAAGCGAAAGGTGCCGTGGAGTGGGAAATATCCCGAGTCTCCTAGTTAATCGAGGTGCTTCCGAGGAACTGGGGGACCTTCTCGAGCACATTATCTAGAGGCTCATTCCTCTCCCGTTGGTACTTCCGCTAGCGCCCTTGACAAGCACTCCAGGACCCGCCAACGCTCGTGAAAACCCGGTCGATCGGTCCTCTATTCTCCCGACCTACGATGTAGATAACGAGGCCACCTTCACAAACTTCTCCCTTCTGTCAGTCCTCTGAATATTCTAGTCTTTTTTTTAGTCTTTGGTTTAGATCAATCAAAAAATTAACCGGTGGATTTATTAGAGGCGTTCTGGTTTTAGATGAGAAAGGAAAAGATACGTATCTTCACTAGTTATTCCAGATGCTCGCCAAATCTGAAAAAACCCGGAGGTTATTTGTATTCCTCGGAAACCTCCGCCTACATCACCATTCAAGATTTCTTGGCCCACTATTGGCCAAACTACTTGGGCACTAGGTCACTGACCTTTTCTAGACCAGTCAAATCAAATCCCTCCGTAGAAGTTCAGTTGTGCTTTATGGAGTTTTGTTCTCCTTGTCATGCTTCCTCCTCGTTTGTTCGCTCCTCCCATCAGAAAAGGGCTTCCCTATGAACATAGCCAACGCCAAGTGTTGAAGTCATGACCTAAAAGATTGAACGAAACCCTTAAAAGAAAAAAAAAAGAAATAAGTAACTTGGAAAGCAACGCCGTCAGTAGTGCGAAAAGGTCTCACTATTACTGATTTTGACAATAAAAATATTTCTTCATATCCTCATGAAGCTCATGAGGAAATGACGAAACAGGCGGAACCCCGTATTTCTTCTAGGGAATCTCCTAATTGTTACAAAGCAACCAGTGCGAGAAAAGTGACCAAGATCCGTAAAAGCCAAGAGGTTGGCCAGATATGCCTTTCACAATTTTCTCAGGCTTCAGGCATGCCCGTAAGGTCCTTGTAGTTGTTAAAGGAACTAAAACGTGCTTTTGAGCGCAGGCAGCCTTTTACCATCAACCCCATTTCAGTTTTGTAGCTGCTGTCCGAAGCTGGAAAAGAGTTATCGTGCTTTCCCTAACTCTCCTCGAAGAAAGAGGACGTGGGGACCAAGCAAGGCATAGCTAGCGGCATAGGAGCCGACTCGGCGTCAGCGGCTTCGTGCCAGAACGTCGAAATACTAGAAATCACTTTCTCGCTGGAACTCGAAGTCACCCGTGCCTTCAAAACTTGTCTATGAGAACGCTCTCCAAGCGTATCTAAAGCTGAAATCCCCCCAACCAATTTGAAACCGGGAAAACGCCGATTTGGATGCCAGTTTAGGGCAAGGCAAAGAAGGGGAGGTCATAAGCGTCTATACCGTAAAATCAATTTTCGACAGATTGATCAGACAAGTACCAAGGGCTTCCGGTAGACTTCTTTCATTTCCGAATTCGCTTAAAGGTTCAGGTAGGGAGAACTCTTATATTTTAAAGTTTTTAATAGTCCTTATAAAAATTCTCCTGGACAATGCAGCGATGACAACATCAACCTCAGACTTTTCTTGCACAACTTCTTGTCCGAACAACATGTCGAATATGCCACTTCCAGTGAGGTAAGCCCACTCTAATGGTGGTTGTTTGTCCCGAGCAAGGATGAAAACAGTAGCGATCTCAGTGGAGTAGTCCTTGAAAATCTCTAGTCAAGCTACCTATAATCCCGAGCCTTTGAGGTAAATTGGTTATGGGAAACCAAAGTAAGGGAAGTCGTCTCCTTCCTTGACCAATTTCCTGTTCAGAGTGAGAGGATACGGTTTCACTTGATATAGCGTTGGAGGATTGTCTATCTTCTTTTGCTCAGCAATGGCCATCTTCGCGAGCTTAACTTCCTTGTCGGTCGACTTGTATCCTAAGCTGAATCTCCCCTTTTGCTTGAAGGTCTTTATCACAGGGGGAATCTTGTTCTTTGGGTTCTTCCCTAGTGGCATTCCAGGAAAGTAGCCCTGCCTCTTAAGAATTGCATGGACTTTGGGGTTCCAGTAGGGATCGAGGTCGAATGAGGCTTCGTCCTTGCTCAATACCGCCACCACTTCGAAATTATGCAACTCTTCATTTGTGGAATTGTTTTCCATTTCCAGGGTTGGTTGCTTACGAGTGAAGACAACATGGATGGGTTCTCCTGAGATTGTGATCACTTGTCCTTGGGCCATCATCTTCACTTTCTGGTGTAGAGTGGATGCTATGGAATTGCACTCATGGAGCCAAGGCCTTCCTAAGAGCAGATTGAAGGAGGCCGGGATGTCTAACACCACGAACTCGATGTTCCGGGTGATGCGATTTATAGTGATAGGCAGAATTATGGACCCAACTGACTTTCGAGGAGAATTATCATAGGCTCGAAGCTGTACACCATTCTGGATCAGATGCTGCTGTTGGACCCCTAGCTTCTGTGCTGTCCTCCAAGGGCACACATTCACGGCTGATCCATTGTCGACTAGAACCAAAGGAATGGTCTTGTTAGAGCATTGCACTGTAAGGTACATAGCCTTATTGTGAGATGCCCCACCTTTAGGCAGATCTTCATCTCCAAATGCAATTATCCCTTGGCTAGTGGTCATGTGGGCGACCAAGGATTCAAGAGTCATTGTAGGGGAGACAGTTATGTCGTTGAAAGCACTGAGTAGCTTTTGCCTATGAACCTATGATGTATATAGAAGTTGCTAGATGGTGATTTCTGCTTTGGTTCTTTTCAGCTGGGTAAGTAGAGGATCCTCGGGAGGAGTCAGGTTGTCATTAATTACTGGGGCAAGATTAGGAGCAACCACAGGAATGTTGGTGTTCCTATTGTTATGGCGGCCAGACCGGGTGAGGAATGCTACACCGTCTAGGGCTGGTTCATCTTCTTCGACCCAGACTTCTTCAGGATGCTCATATTCATCATCATCGTCACTATCCCAAATGCCATGGATGGATAATCCTTCTTGAATCTCAAATATCTCTGGGATAGGTTGGCCTACCTTGACGATCAAGGAGGAGGGGTCAAAAGAGAGACCTCATTGAAGATGGCGTTTGTATGCTCAGGCATAGGATTATCCTTATTGTTGGGCTTCCTTGCTGCTTTTAGCATGGGGAGTGTCCATGCCTATCCTCAATCTTATTTTTGAGGGAACAACACTTTTTCAGTATCATGTCCTCGGCAGCGATGATAATGACAGAACTGGTTGGCATCCCAATTCCTTCCTTTGATCTCTGGTTCCTCTTTTGGCAAGGGCAAAACCAAGATGCCATTCTTGACTAGTCGATCGAGAGCCTGAGTATAAGGAACATCTAGTGGCGTGTAGGTCTCATATTTTGGTACAAAGGGTCCTTTACGTTGGATGGAATTAGTCTCAACAATCTTAGGAGGGTGGCTAGTTGCACTAGTGCCCCTCTTGTTGGAGCTAAAACCTTTCCAACCAGGTGTAGTAGCCTTGTCATTGTTCATGGCTTCTATCTAGACGGAGATGTCCTTCAGGTAATCGAAGTCCTTAATGACGTGGTATCCCAAGTGTCGGGATAGGATGCTCTTGAGTCCCTGCTTGAAAGTGGACAATTGTAAGCGGAGAGGGATAGTCTCATTGATGTGGGACATCTTGGTGTGCAACCTCTCGAAATACTCCAAGAAGGATTCATCGTTCTTTTGTTTCATGGTGGTCAGGTCATCCACCGTGGCCTGTTTCTTCTGAATGTGACTATAATGATTAATAAAGGCTTTGAATAGCTCATTCCAATCGGCCTTGATTTGAGGTGGCAGGGCATGATACCGCACTTTGGCCTCTCCATCTAGGGTAGATGGAAAGAATGTAGAGTACAAGTCGACATCGATTCGATTGAGTGGTGCCAGCCGCATGAACTCCTCGATGTGATGAGTGAGATTCTCAGATGGCCTGAACTTAATGTTTGGCACCCTAATCTTATCGGCAAATTTCAGAACGGGTTGGATGGGTAAAGGCACCTTCGTACACTTGTTAGCAAAGGCTGGCACAGTACTCATCATCTTGGTGATGTTCTCTAACTTTTGCTCCAAGGCCTTAACAGCGGGATCCTCCATAGGCTTGGGAACTCCCGAAGTTGTCTTGGCCTTTCCTTTACATGACTCAGCACCCCTAGACTCTACTAATGTTTTGATGAGCTCAGGTTCAGACTCATACCCCTAAATCGCTTCATCATCTTCTTCAGTGTTCAAGCCCAACTTGCTGTTGATTTTGGTGATGGCCTGGAGCACGCCATCCATTACTTGTTGTTGCTCAGTAAGCCTCTTTCCAATCTTTTGCTCTTGCTCCAAAGAGTTAGCGAGGACTAGGCCCTGCATCTTGGTGTACAACTTTTCCAGATGCATAGTGATGTTAGCTTCCGTACTCTAAACGAGAATCTCCTGGAATCTTTCTTCAGCCATGACGCTATTTCAAAAAGCAGATGAATCGTGTGAGGGATTTGGAACCAGACGACTGGTGCGCGTATCTCTAATGCGGGCTCGCAGCCGATCTCCAATCGTGCCTCATGGAAATACAGTTAGAAACCCGACAATTGACTTTGACACTTACTACCCGATGCATGCATGTCCTAAGAGACCTATATGAGACCCTAACAGACTCGACGCCTATATGCTAATAAAGATGACCCACCCACTTCTTAGGAGTGCATGACTTAACTCTATATGGACTTAACTATAGAAACATCATAAAGGATCGAATAAAGTCAAACATAGCGAGTTGATCATAAGTTGGAAAACACAAGTCAATGTTTCTCAATTCGGATGGGCACAATCCATAGGCCGACCGTTTTAAGGAGAATCCGTAACTCGGCCCAACAAACTTAGACAACTCAAGTTATATTGGCTATTATGCGGACTAATATGATGTTCAAAAGACCGATAGACTAAACTCTTTTTTTTTTCTCTCTTTTGTTTATTTATTTATTTACTCAAGGAAAATTGATATTGTAAAGGATTGAATAAATCCAATAATAAGCGAGTTATAATTAGTTTATAGGCTTAATTGATAAATCCAATATGGTTGGGCCTAATAACGGGTCGGCCATAAATATGATGGATTTAAAAATTAAATCTATAGTGAATATTATGTAGTCTAAGACGTTATCCATTAACTTTTGTTGGGACTTTAATCAGAGTTTTTGACCTTCATTAAGAGAGCATCGTAAAGGACCATATAATATCATCAAATGCGAGATGAGTTTTGCTTTATAAATTAGAGTAATCAACCTTTGTACATAAATGAGCCCGACCACTGGGTTAACCATAATGTTTGAGGTTAATTGCCCCTATTAATAAATAAATCCTCTTCTCAGCCCAATGAATTTTATATGAACTAGAACGAAGCCTCTAAACTAGGGTCGACTCTTTTTGCAATAAAGAAAGGGGAGGGGAAACACATATATACATAGCATACAACATGATAGGTATCCTAAACCAAGGCTCTATATTCATGGATCACTAAGTTGGGATAGGATGAGGTACCACATGTCCTCGCCTCGATGCACTTCACCTATATAAGGTTTATAGGTAAAGTGTGTGAAGTGCTACTCGTCGCATTTCAAGGAAGCCTTGGAGTATAACATGGGTGAGAGAAGAGACCAAATACTTGACGATGTAGAGTGCATCACATAAGTAGTGGCCACCCGCTCTCGGGTAAAATCCTAGGTTAATCCTAAACCATCTCACGTGTCAAAAGACCCGTGGCGTAGCCTAGTATGCAAAATGCCTAAAAGAATAAATAAAATCGTGAAATAAAAACAACTTTCTCCCTTTTACAATTTCAAAACAACCCAATTTTTTCAAGTTTTACCATCTTTTAAGTTTAAATCCCCCAGTGGAGTCGCTAATCTGTAGGACCTCCCGGGAAAAGATAAACGCTTTTTACCTCGAGTGTGCTACTTAGTAATCGGGAGCCGACTAAGGTTGTTTAATCCTTAGATAAGGATATTTTTATTTTATGAAAATCGTTTGCGAGGGGTGACTTTTATTCGTTTTAGAACCACTTTTTATTATTTACACACTTGAAAATATACCGAATTAATCTACAAATAATTCAATACGAACTCCAATTCAAACCTGGGCCAAGAAGAGGGCACATAAGCCAATAGGGCCCATCACTGGCCGCGTGGCCTATGATGTTGCCAACGTTGGGCCTTGTGCTTCTTTAGTCCAATAGAAAATGTTTAGAACATTCAAAGGCTATGTGGCCTACGATTATTTTTTTGACATTTTCTCTTGAGCTAGCTTCGGGTTAGAATATGGGGTATATAAATCATTTTATAAATTCTTCGATACAATAAACATGCGTGTTTAATAATAAAAAAAGGTATAAATAAAGAGTCGCCAACCAATTTAAGGAAATCAACGAACCTAAAAAAAATAAAAGAAAATAACTCCGGTCTACAAACCCGAATTCTAAATTCGGGGGCAAGGATACGAATTCGAGAGTTAAATAATTTTCGAATCCGCCAATTTAAAAATAGACTCTACTAAAATCGAACTTGAAATGAAATTGAGCGGGGACAATTTTAACGAATTTCACGAATTTAATACTCCACACATGCAAGATTAAAATAATGAAGGTTTTTACAAAACGAATGTACAAATAGAGTGATACATTGAAATAAACTACATTATTGCAACCAAAGGATAAACGAACCTCACTTTAAACTTCGATAAGATGGAATGAAGATCGAACTCCTTATGGTGGATTCTTGAACGCGGCTTGATCAAGACCTTGTAATGAAGGCTATTTGGAAGTGGTGGAAGATGAATTTGATGTAGGAATATGGATGATAGTGATTGAAGAAGAGTATAGAAGATGGATGATAGTAGAGTAGAGAGGTGTAGAAGAGGATTGTGATGGAAGTTGTTGATGAAATGAGTGAGTATAAGCGGGGGTATTTATAGGTGGAGATTAGAGGATAGATGGAGATGGAAGGAAGGGGACATGATTCCAAAGATCATGCCCCTTATGCCAATAGGAAGGCCATATGAGCATGCTCAAAATCAGAGGTCAAAAGTCAAGGGAGATGATCATGGGATTGTAATTGATTGGAGGGAAAATGATGGCGCCAAAAATATGAATTGCATAGCAAGGCCGTGTGGCAGTTGATTTTGCTGCACACA
This sequence comes from Portulaca oleracea, assembly GCA_029582165.1. Classification (NCBI taxonomy): domain Eukaryota; kingdom Viridiplantae; phylum Streptophyta; class Magnoliopsida; order Caryophyllales; family Portulacaceae; genus Portulaca; species Portulaca oleracea. The sequence goes on from CM055888.1 coordinate 25,337,166, forward strand.
TATTGCCAACATGAAAATCGTTTCCCCGTGCCATGGAAATGAGGAAGGTCGCGTGACCTTCCTATTTCCATGGGCTAGGTGCGCTTGTTCGACCCACCTGGAAGCTGTGGGAAAGAGGAAGGCCGTGTGACCTTCCTTTTCTCCATTGGGTCGGGCTCACTGTTGGGCCTAGCTTGAAATTGGGCAAGGCCCCGTGGCCTTCTTATTTTTCTTGGGTAATGTTCGGCTATGTCGGCCCAATTTTCTCGGGTGAGATTTATCGGTACAAAATTTAGCGTCTACAATAATTAAAAAAAAATCAAAGAACAACTTGATATAATTTTATCACATTGGGTGCAATTCGAATGACCTAAACATGAGAGAAGCAATGACTTGATGGCATAAAACAAATGTACAATAAAAGCATTTGCTCATCACACAAAATAAATATACAATAAAACATAAGTTCAACAATAGTTAAATTATTTCCACAAAAAAAATAATAGTTAAATTAAAAGGAAATATTAAAAATGACACGACAAATAAAATTTTAGTAGATGACCATTCCTCTACTCGTTCAATCTTAAATATTTTTGAACTCACATTTTATTGTATATTTGTTTTCTTTGATGAGACAAATTCCTTTATTGTACATTTGTTTTACGTCATTGCTTCTCTCAGGTTTAGGTCATTCGAATTGTGCCTTGATGTGTGATAAAATTATATCAAGCTGCTCTTGGGTATTTAAAATTAATCACGCATTTTAAATTAATCACGCGGCAAAGGATGAGTATTTGCTATTACCCCACAAACATGGTATTCCCTGGATGCAAATGAGAAATTCCATGAATTATCATGCCTTTTAAAAGTTTTGATGTCATGCCTGCAATCACTATGAAAGGTATTTAAGTTCTAATAAGATTAAAATGCCAAACAATAAAATTGAAAAAGGAAAATCTTAATAAATAGAGTAAGATAAAAAATTGAAATACACGGGTGTCACAAAATTGTAAAAATATATGTGGTTTGCTCAGTGTAGGTCCTGAAAATTACAATAATTAGTAGCAAAGAAGCCAAAGAATGAAAAAGACATGACTAACATAATCCAAATAGTAAAAGAAGTGTAAGTCATTCATAAATAAAACTCAAGGTTAATGGTCAGATTATTAATTTAGTGTATAATGATTATAATATTTATCTAGTTATTATTAAATTTACATTATTGGTGTAATTAAGTTATGTAGTCTCAAAATAAATATTAATTAAGAGTTGCTTAATTTTTATTTATCTGTAATAAAGGGGGTGAGAATTTGGTAAATGAAATAACAGTAGTTTTCTTATGTTAATTTTCTAGACAATGGAGATACAATATTATATGGTTGCGTCAGAATTATTTTAGCTTCTGCATCATTATATGGTTCACCACGATATCTATTTAGACAGACCAGTTGTATTAAAATTCTTTTTAAAAGTTCATCAATATTAATTATAAAATCATCATAAATTAATAGAAATTATTACAAAATTCATTGATCTCTTTTAAAGTTGTCGAATTTTTACAAAAATCCATTCCGTAAAAAGTTAATATATTTCAACAAATGCGGTATGCCTTTTTTTTTTTAGATCCACATGTGATATAGGTACCACATTAGACGGTATAATTTGCGATGTTAAATGTTAGATAAAAAGGAATGTAACTTTTTGTAATCTTAATTTTGGATAGCTTTGATAGTATAATATTTTATGCTCCTACGATTATCTTGTTTACTTAATCTAATGGTCATGTACTGTATATTAATTTATATGCCAACTTGTATTACATATCTTTTGTCACATATACATAATCACACATAATATACATCAAACCCCCTTCTTATTAGCACTATCTACATTGGAAACAACGAAGCATATTTATAGCCCTATTTGTATGGAAAAGTTGATTTTCTGGCCGGAGAATTGAAATGATGAAGGCAACTGTGAAAGTTGTGAATGCCCTTCCCCTCCTAAATACCACTTCCCCAGCTTTGTCATATATTTAGTTGCAGACCACCATTACCACAAAAAGGGAAATGTTTGACAAAACAATTTACCCTACTAAAAAAACGCAATACCCATCATGCATATTATGTTTATCCCCTATTTAATAGTAAGAGAAGGAAATGAAATTACAACTGGAAAAAAAAAAATCATGATGAAGTTAAGGATAGGTCTCACAGTTTTAACTGTTTCACGGTCAATTTAACCCCCATCAACTAAATGTATGGCAAGAACTATGTATTTGTATGTAAACAGAGGAGAGCCCAATGAACAACATTCACCAACATTGGGGAAAAAATAATGAGCTAATATTGTTCTTCAAAAAGAAACATGGGACGCTAGATACAGATATCAACCACAAAAAGGACTAATTAGTGTATAATAGAGAATGACACAAGAAGAGGAGGATGCCATGGTGGTGATGGCGGAGTGGGGTTGGGTGTAGTTTTGTCAGTGAGCAGTTATAAAGTGTGAAGCTGTTTAGGGATTGTCAATTGAGGGAGGACAGTAGGGGATGAATATATCTGAATCTGACGGTTGATATTAATAGGTAACTTCTTGTCTCTTGCAATCAACGGATGTACTTAAATTGACTTCCTAAAATTGTTCTCATCAGAGTCAGCCCTACATTATCTTAATATATAATATAGAATATAGATAAATTAGGCTCAGTATAAGATTATCTACCATAATATAGACATGATTTTTCTTAATTACATATGTAAAACATATAAAAAAAAATAGGACCTTTTACATAAAAATAATATACAATTTTTCAAAAATGGTCCCAATATTTCTTGATTTTTTTAATTACATTTTTCACATCTAGTGCTTTCATACGTGTAAACACAGGAAACATAGAAAATAATAGATGACTAATATATGGATTATGTGTGATGAATTTTATGTTCCTTCCATGCAGACCTTTGATAATATTTTAAAGTTGTCTAGTGTTTACCAAAATAAAAAATATTTACAAGTCCCAACTTTCTAAACCTCTTACAGTTAATGATTGTTTTAGATTCTTATTAATTAGGGTATATTTTTCATTCATTTTCTTGTCCCCAATACAAACAATAGTGCATTATATTGTCAATCATCTACCAATCTCTCTGCGAGCTGCTGGGGATCTAAGTTTGGGACTCGAGTTCCTACTAAGTCTAATATGTGACTATTATTATGTCTTAATTACAAGTTAACATTATATAGTTGACGTTGTAATTTCGTTAGGTCGCTTTTCGCATATAAACAAGATGGTGAGTCCAAAAACATGGAAGAAAGACTAGTCATATACTCATATGACGATTTAATTCGAAATTACGTTTAACTTATTTATCTATGTTAGTATCTATAACTATCTAATTTTGTCAAAATAGTTAGAATTGTTCATATTATTGTCTACTTTTTTTTATATAGTTTCACTTTATTTCACAATGAGTAGGAATTATGTTTATAAATATTGGGTAGATTTTTATTGCCTATTATTCAATATATTGTCATTACAGTATTAAAATAGGAAGAAAGCATTTACTACCAAAATTTAAGGGAACCAAGAAGAGTGGTTGGGACAAGGATCAAGGTCCTTTATCTGCGTATCTACGAAAGACCTTATACGAGGTTTTAATGAAAAACAAAACAAGCCGTCAAAAAGGGAAGTTGACTTAGTTGATTAAATCGTTGATTACTACCTTCTATTCTCTCCATAATTAAGCTGATTGTATTGTTTTATTTTGCAGAATAAAATCACCAAAGAAGGGAAACTAGAAGAAAGGAAAAGATTGAAAAGTTCACGCACTAACGGGAAATAACAAAAGAAGAAAGGAATATCACAAGGGAAAGAAAGAAGATCTCCAACGGATCGCCAAAGCTGCATATAAATATGCAGTCACAAGATGAAGACATTAAGCGATTCCATGGAAGTAATCGCGGTGTAGGAAATTCGTGGGATTTCTGAGTGTGTAGCCAATGGTTCCGAGGTGAAGGTTGCCGGTGAAGGTATAGCCGATGACCTTGGTGAGTGTTTGTTGTATCCAAATGTGGTGGTGAGAAGATGTGTAGCAGAGCATTGACGGACGAAGGTTGTGTGAGTTTGAGCTTCAATATAATCCATCATGTTCCAAATCGTCGTTAGGGTTTTTCTTACGATGATCCTTATCTGTAACTGACTCAAGGACCTTCGGTCTTGGTCAGTGAACCTATCAGTAATTGCCTTCAAGCTGTTACTTCTTGCTTTGTTTCCTAAGCGTATCTTGTTCTTTGATTGTTATAAATATAAAGAGGTATTTCAGTTACACTTTGTTTTGATCCTTGGCTTGAAACCAAGGAAGTTTGTTCTAATATCCTTACCTAGTGTGTAGATCTTATTTTTCAAATTCACCCCCTCTTGGGTTCCTACAAGTGGTATCAGAACAGGTCCACTCATGAAGAGACCAACCGCTCCGTGGAAAAGATCACGCGGGATAGTGAAAGCAACGAGATAAGTCACGGACGTTGATGCATTCAATTATAAGGGCATCTATAAGATAAAAATTTAACCATAATCCTTATGTCTTTCTTCTAGCACAAACCTTGAGGTAAGTTATATGTAAACCATGCATTGATCTATTTTACTTGTGGCATGAATTGAGGGGGAGGACCCTCTCTTAGTACTGACAAGTTTATCAAGTGCTACAGGTTTCTAGACAACCTCTAAAATACACTATATGCTGCATCAAGGGGGAGATTCCCTATTGACCTTGTGACAATCCAAAGAGGGGAAAATGATTTATTGTTGCTTAATTTTGTCTTTCATCAAAAAGGGGGAGATTGTTGGGACAAAGATCAAGGTCCTTTATCTGTGTATCCACAAAGGACCTTATACAAGGTTTTAATGAAAGACAAAACAAGCCGTCAAAAAGGGAAGTTGACTTAGTTAACTAAATCGTTGATTACTACCTTCTATTCTCTCCATAATTAAGCTGATTGTATTGTTTTATTTTGCAGAATAAAATCATCAAAGAAGGGAAACTACAAGAAAGGAAAAGATTGAGAAGATCACGCACAAACGAAAAATGACAAAAGAAGGAAGGAATATCACAAGGGAAAGAAAGGAAAGAAAGAAGATCTCCAACGGATCCCCAAAGGTGCATATAAATATGTAGTCACAAGATGAAGACATTAAGCGATTCCATGGAAGTAATCGCGGAGGGGAAATTCGTGGGATTTCTGAGTGTGTAGCCAATGGTTCTGAGGTGAAGGTTGTCGGTGAAGGACTTCCGATGAAGGTATAGCCGAGGACCTTGGTGATTGTTTGTTGTATCCAAATGTGGTGGTGAGAAGATGTGTAGCAGAGCATTGACGGACTAAGGCTGTGTAAGTTTGAGCTTCAATATAATCCATCATGTTCCAAATCGCCGCTAGGGTTTTTCCTACGACGATCCTTATCTGTAGCTGACTCAAGGACCTTTGGTCTTGGTCAGTGAACCTATCAGTAACTGCCTTCAAGCTGTTACTTCTTGCTTTGTTTCGTAAATGTATCTTGTTCTTTGATTGTTATAAATATAAAGAGGTATTTCAGTTACACTTTGTTTTGATCTTTGGTTTGAAACCAAGGAAGTTTGTTCTAATGTCCTTACCTAGTGTATAGATCTTATTTGTCAAATTCACCCCCTTCTTGGGTTCCTACAAGAGTAACTATAGAGCCTTTAACAATACGTACACATGGTATATTGTTAGTTTGTAGTTATGGTTTTATGTAGTATTCACAAATAGTCATCTTTATATGTAAACATATCAAATACGTGTTAACAATATGAAAATAATGAAGCAGTTTTTAAGAAGATGAAATGAGTAGCCAATGAATCAATCACCTTGAAGGAGATGTGATGACAATCAAGACCAATCCAAACTAAAACCAACAGAAAACCCCATACAACAGGAACAAACAACACTTAGGTATCCTCTTTATAATAATTCATCATAACATGTATAATTGTGTTGTGATTTTTTATCATAATACGTACAACCAACAATTATCTTCTGGTAATGATCTCCGTTGTGTCGCTTTTTGTACACTAAAACCAACCGCATATGAGTGACGTCGATATATAAGTAAACATCATCCGATGTATCCCCATTGAATCCAACCAACAACCTTATAAAATCATTTAGTCGGTCCACGACAATGGCTAGTGGTTCCTCTACATATTTCATGTATGACAAGGAAAAGATCAATTAGCAACTCATTCGTATCAATAAAAATTTGCAACCACACATTTATAAATATTAAGACAAACAAAGGGAACATTTACCATCATTCATGAGCAAATCATACATATTAATTTGCAATTTGTTTTCACATCCAATCTCTTCCATTCACACCTTTGCTGGCTCATTCATTAAACGATTAGTATTCACATTTGTTATACAAACACTAAACATTCACACACAACCAACCTAAATAGTCATATATGCCATGGTGACATTTAAACCATTAAAATGGTTACTTTATCAAATAGTCATCATATAGCCACCCATTCTATATCAACATTTTAATGAAAACGAAATAGGTGACTTACCTTAATATATTATAGTTATCCTATTAAAACCAAATAGTTATACACTCATACCTTTTATAAAAATATTTTAGACTAATGAATTACACAAACCAAAAAAAGTAAGTCACATGCACTAAACTACTATGTCACACTGTTCATATTGAGGTTTAAAAAACTGAAATGGTCAATTTTTTAAATATCATAGTCACCTTGTTAACCACAAATAGTCATATGTGCAAGTCGACGTCTAAAAACGAAAAATTGCAATACAGTCAATTTAACAATACAAATAGTAGTATCCACACCAACAAAAAAAATGAATAGTCACATAAGGAAAACTATTCTGTCACACCATGGGTATTGAAGTCTAAAAAATGAAATTGTCAATTTGTTAAATATTATAGTCATCTTGTTAACCCCAAATAGTCATACGCACATGTCTACGTTTAAAAACGAAACATATTCAAATAAAAATTGTGACACAATCAATTTAAACAATACAAATAAGCAAATCCAGACCAACTAAAAAATTAATAGTCATATGAACAAAACTATTATGTCACACCTTTCATATTGAAGACTAAATAATGAAATGGTCAATTTGTTAAATATTATAGTCACCTTAACCTAAAATAATCATAGGTGCATGTTGACTCTCCACAACAAAACATATTCAAATAAAAATTGTAACACATTCAACTTAATAATACCAAATAGTAATTTGGACACCAACTGTTGGAGTATTTCAAGAGTTAAGAGGCATAAAATATAAGTTATAAGCATAAGATCGACCGGAAAGGTCGAATACAAGCTTAACAAGGAAAAGGGACTCAACACGGATCGTGCTCAGTATGACATGACCCGTGTTGACGTCCAAAGAGCATAGAAAATGTGCACTGGATCAACAAGGTCCGTGTTGATCTAACACGATCCGTATTGATCACAGTCGAGATTGATTTTGAAATCCCTTAATTTATGCCTCGTGTTCAAATGCATTTGGTCATGATTTTGGATGATATTGACTGAGAAATCAGTCATGATTTCTCATCAATATCATTCAACTCAAATCCCTTGGATTGTGCCCAATGCAATTGGAAAGTTTGACATCCTTATGACTCCAAAGGTTCTCTATAAAAGGTGGATGAATTGTTCATTCATCCACACCCTCATTCATCTTCTTCTTCACTTCTAGAGAGCATTCAACACATTCTTAAGGTGTTGACTGCAGCAACTCTTTGAGTCCGTTTGAGAAATCTTGTAACTTTGCTTACAAGAAGTTAGGTTTTATCCTTGAGTCTTTTCACGGTCTAGTGAATAAGTCTTAAGGGGAGACGGGCTTGCCCTCGACTCCTAGCCACCCAAGTGATCCCCTATCTTCCGTGGTTACCTTTATTCCATCTCATTGTTTTTTTCCAACAATCTTAAGACTTATTTACTATGTCTTACTCATTGAAAGACATGACCAACAACTTTCAACAATTGGATAAGTTTGAGGGGATTGATTTCCGTAGATGGCAAAAGAAGATCCACTTCATGCTTACCACTCTCAAAGTGGTGTATATGCTCACCCAAGACGTTCTGATAGAGGGTGAAGACGAGACAACGGAACAAACGAGGCGTCGACTCAACGTAACAGCCGAGATTTTAACAATTTCGGTTAATCTAAATTATTTTCATAAGTGTTTTCATTTACTATTTTATTACCCGACTGAGTATGAGTAGTTAAATTTTACATCTCGAATTATACCAAATAACTTCCCGAGAACTACTTTTGTTACAATTTTGATTCAAATTATTTTGTTAATAATAATAATAACAATGATAATTTTGGTAGCACAATTCTTCTTTCTTTCTTCTTTTCTCCCCCGCCCTTTTTCTTCTTCTTTTCTTCTTCTTCCACCGTGCCTCCCCTGTTTTTCTTCTTCTTTTCTCTTTCTTGCCCCCACTTTGCCGCCCAAACACACAAAATTTCAAGCCACCCCAACTTTAGTAGCCAACCCACCTCAATGTAAAATCCAATTACAAGTTTTCTTCTGCATATCTCTTATATATACACACACACCCAATAAATTTTTCACCAAAGCATTGAAAAATCGAAGGAGTATTAACAACTGAGTACCCACTCCATAAACACCACCCCATTTCACTCACCATTTCTCCCTCATATTCGAACCAAATTCTTGCCAAAAAACCTACCACAATCTTCACTACCATCCATTCATCATCCAGCACCCGAAAACTCGCCGGAAAATACCATAATAGCCCCAAAATCCACCCCGAAACCACCTCAACACTCCCCTGTTTTTCCACCCCTGTTTTGGCCCTGTTTCAGGCCTCGGTTCACGCACCTAGCACCTCCGTCGCTGCCTCCGACGACCCACCGACCTTCGCCGCTCGTACTGCCGCCCTCCGGTGCCCTCGTGGCCGCCGAACGCCGAGCCAGCCACCTCCTCCACTTCTCTTTCCCTCCTGCTCAGTTCCACCGTAGAAAGAGAAAAAGAGGGAGATTACTCCCCATTTTAATTTTGACTCCCATAGCCAAAATTAGCTAGTTGGGCCCAAAAATATAACAACCAAATTCCTCACATTTAGGTACATTTCCATTTTTGAATTTTACTTGGATTTTCTTATAATTATTTTAACTACATAATATTTTGATATTATTTTAAATTCCGATTCATTTAATACTCCAGATGAAAAGCCGATTTTTATTCATCGGGAAGAATCAGGTATAATTCAATGACTATTCCTTTACACTGTAAATTATCAATTTTTATTACTCATACAATATTTATGCATTATTAACCATTTATTGATTACACGTATAATTTTATGATCTTTTTTTTAAAGTGGACCCCTTATAGCGTTCCCGGTATCGGAGACTGAGTTAATAGCCGACTCAGCTATGCGCGTAGTGAAAGACATGATCTTATGGTTATAGCCGGCAACAACAAATATATTTATAATGGTTGGTCCAATCCAACCAGGGTCTCACTCAAACATATATACGTATATTATCGTATCAAATTTATTATACCTCTCTTTTCCTGTTTTATAAATAAAATGAATTTCGAAATCAAATGAGCTCTTCCATGTATTTTATTTAAAATGAGCTCTTGATTTTATAAAATATTTTAACGTTACAGTGTCGATTATATTGAGTTTCATCTCATTTTTCCTCCTGTGTTTTCGTGTTTTGTTTTAGGTACCAAGGAAAGGGGAATCCACCATCACAAGCATAACTCCTACTACTTAGTAATTTATTAGTTTAATTATCATTTGATAAACTCACATAGATGGCTCGCATTAGTTTGTGCGTTTTATGTACGTTGAACTCACATTTATGTTTTGTAGTTTTAAATTAGGTTGTATTATATAGACTTTCTATTTGACTTACAATATATGTATGAATTTATATGTTTTATTTAACTAAGCATGTGTACATAATTTCACTTGCCTAGTTATGTTCAAACTTTTGAAGTAGCTTAAATTATATTGATCATTGATCATAAGAATTATTTTCTAAGCTTAGGAATTTTATTTTATTTTTGTACGCATGTTAATGGGTTTTAAACCAAGTATTTTCCTTTAAATCGAATTTATAATTTTATATGTTTTATTTAAATTACTTGTTCAATTTTCTGCTTTATCTTATTAGTTTAAGCCTTGCTTTTCTACTCCGGAGAAGCGGCAATAACGCCCCGGCTTATAGGCTTCCGCTAAATCCAGATTAATTAAGATAAAATTTGGGTAACTCCCTGATTATGGCCGGGGCTGTTACACTCAAGATGGAGAACGACAACTACATTTGTGTAGGCCACATTCTCAACGGGATGACAGATGCTCTATTCGACGTCTATCAAAACGTCGTATCCGCCAAGGAGCTTTGGGAGATGCTCGAAGCTAAATATATGTCGGAGGATTCTACAAGTAAGAACTTTCTCGTTAGCCAATTTAATAATTTTAAGATGGTTAAAGGTAGAAAAGTTCTTGACCAATTGCATGAAATTCAACATATATTAAGTAATTTTGTTCAACATAAGATCCACGTAGATGAGGCCTATATTGTATCTTCAATAATTAATAAGCTCCCCCCTTCATGGAAAGAAACTAAGAGAACCTTAATGCATTCTAAGGAACCCATATCTCTTGAAGGTTTGGCTAACCATCTCCGTATTGAGAAGGAATTGATAATGCAGGATGTTACCAAGGAGAATCCCTCCAAGGTGCATGTGGTTCAAGAGAACACAAGAGGAACAAAGAACAAGAATAAGTTTGAGAACAAGAGCAACAAGAAAGCTCCCCCCTTCATGGAAAGAAACTAAGAGAACCTTAATGCATTCTAAGGAACCCATATCTCTTGAGGGTTTGGCTAACCATCTCCGTATTGAGGAGGAATTGATAATGTAGGGTGTTACCAAGGAGAATCCCTCCAAGGTGCATGTGGTTCAAGAGAACACAAGAGGAACAAAGAACAAGAATAAGTTTGAGAACAAGAGCAACAAGAAACCAAAAATGGTTTGTTGGGAATGCGGCAAGCCGGGTCACCCCAAGAGGGAATGTCCGGTTTGGAGGAAAAAGCACGGGCTTTCGAACAACAACACCAAGAATCATGGTGGTAAGAGGAGTCCAATGAACCCTTCGTAGTCATGATTAAGGACCAAATTAATGTCGTTTCAAGCGAAGATATTTGGTGGGTTGATTCGGGTGCGGCTCGACACGTATGCATTGAACGTTCTCTCTTCAAGACTATCCAACCCGCCGAAGAGGGGAGAAAGCTCTTTATGGGCAAAACCTCCCCGGTTAAGGTGGAACCGTGGAAGGAATAGGACAAATTGAACTTGTATTTACTTCCGGAAAGACATTGCTCTTAAATGATGTGTATTTAGTTCCGGAAATATGTAAGAATCTTGTTTCGGGTTTTCTCTTAAGTAAGTTTGGGTTTAAGCAAGTGTATGAAGGGGACAACTATGTTTTGTCTAAGTGAGGGGTCTTTGTAGCCAAAGGCTATGCATGTGGTGATATGTTTAAGCTTAACGCTACAAGTGGCAGTAAGAATGATGTTTCCGTTTACTTGCTTGGTTCTTGTTCTTCTTTATGGCATTCAAGACTTGGACATGTTAATTATAAGAAACTCAAATTCATGTCTAATCTTGGTTTAATTCCATCTTTGGATGATAAGAAAGAGAAGTGTAGAACATGCATGTTGACTAAAATCACTAAAAGTTCCTTTCCAAGTATTATGAGAAATTCTAAATTGCTTGAATTGATTCATAGTGATTTAGGAGATTTCCATAGCACTTCTTCTATAGGAGGTAAAGGATACTATGTGACTTTCATTGATGATTATTCTAAGTATTGCCAAGTATTTCTTTTGCATTCAAAAGATGAAACTTTAGACAAGTTTAAAATATACAAGGCTAAAAGTGAGTTACAATGTGAGGCCCAAATAAAAAGATTAAGATCCGATAGGGATGGTGAATATTATGATCCAATTTATTTTCAAGGTTGTGGTATGGTGCATGAGACAACGACACCTTATACGCCTCAACAAAATGGTGTGGCCGAAAGGAAAAATAGGACTCTAAAAGAAATGGTTAATTCCACGCTATCTTACTCCGGTTTAAGTGAAGGATTTTGGGGTGAAGCCTTATTAACGGCTTGTTATGTTTTAAATAAAGTTCCTCTCAAAGGAAACCTTAAGACCCCATATGAACTTTAGAATAAAAGAAAGCCAACTCTAAAGCACTTTAGAGTATGGGGGACTCGGGCTATCGTAAAGGTCCCGGAACCAAAGTAAATAAAAGTTGGTGGAAGAGGAATTCAATGCATCTTATAGGCTATGCCTTTGAAATCAAAGCCTATAGGTTTATGGTTATCGAACCAAATGACTATATAATGGTGAACACCGTAATAGAGTCAATAGATGCAATATTTGATGAAACTCGATTCTTTTCAATTCCTAGAACCAAGGATGTCACTCATGACATGTTTCCGAAGGATGTTATTCAAGAAACTCAACAAGATGTTTAGGAAATAAGGAAGAGTAAGAGGATAAGGAAATCCAAAAACTATGGATCAGATTTCGTTTTCTACCTAGTAGAGGGAGATAGGAGCTCTATCGAGCATAAGACTCCCTACATTTACAATGTAGACGAGGATCCTAAAACTTTCAAAGAGGCCATGGAGTCACAAGATGCTTCCTTTTGGAAGGAAGCGGAACAAGATGAGATAGACTCCATTAAAGAAAATAATGTTTGGATTTTAGTAGACTTACTACCGGGATGTAAACCTATTACATCAAAATGGATTTTTAAGCGCAAAAAGAAAGTAGATGGCACCATAGAAAGGTATAAAGCCCGGTTAGTAGTAAGAGGCTTTACCCAAAGATATGGTATTGATTACTTTGATACCATGCACCCGTGGCTAGGATTGCAACTATAAGAGTACTTATAGCTTTAGCCACTATCCATAAGCTAGTAATCCATTAAATGGATGTCAAGACGACATTCCTAAATGGAGAACTAGAAGAGGATGTGTATATGGAACAATCCGAGGGGTTTGTTGAAAAGGGTCATGAGAATAAAGTATGTAAACTCATAAAATCTTTGTATGGTCTAAAGCAAGCACCTAAGCAATGGCATCATAAATTTGATGAAGTAGTGCTTGGGTTTGGCTTTAAAATCAATGAGTCGGATAAGTGTGTCTATTCTAAGTTTGAGAATGGAAAGGGGGTGATTATATGCCTATATGTTGATGACATGTTGATATTTGATACCGACATGGAACAAGTTGAGAAAACTAAAAGTTTTCTATCCGCTAAGTTCTCTATGAAGGATTTGGGAGAGGCGGATTTGATACTTGGTATCAAGATCATTAGAAATAATGATGAAATAAGTCTAACATAATCACATTATGTGGAAAAGGTGTTAGGGAAGTTTCATAAGAGCTCCTATGTGGCTACTACCCCATTTGATCCAAGCATCAAACTAAGTAAAAATGATGGTAGGCCTATTGCCCAATTGGAGTACGCTAAAGTCATAGGTAGCTTAATGTATGCTATGACTTGTACAAGGCCGGATATAGCCTTTGCGGTAGGGAAGCTTAGTAGATTTACTAGCAACCCGAGCAAAGAACATTGGCGGGCCGTTAAGAGGGTTTTGGGATATTTAAAACTTACCCAAAACTACATCTTGCGGTTTAAGGGAGCACCTTCAGTTTTAGAAGGATACTCCGATGCAAGTTGGATAAGTGATAAGGATGATTACACCTCAAATTCTGGTTGGGTGTTTCTACTTGGTGGATGTGCTGTTTCGTGGGGTTCTAAGAAACAAGCATGCCTTTCGGATTCCACCATGGCTTCTGAGTTCGTAGCATTGGCTGCCGCTTGTAAAGAGGTGGAATGGCTACGGAACTTGTTGTTGGAGATTCCTTTATGGAAAAAGCCCATACCTCCAACAACTCTTTATTGTGACAACAATGCCACAATTGCAAGTATATATAATCGTGTCTACAATGGTAAGTTAAGGCACATTGGGTTACGACACGCTTATGTCCATCAACTCATTAAGGATGAGATTATAGCGGTAAGCTATGTTAAGACAAGTGAGAACTTGACCGATCCTTTCACCAAAGGATTGAACAAGGAATTGGTGATAAACTCATCAAGAGGGATGAGAGTTAGCCCAATCAAATGATTATCATCAATGAAGCTCCAACTCACGCTCGACGCCTCTTGTCAAGCCTTGAGTTCAATGGTCGACGACGTTGAATGATAATGGGAGCATCAATTTTTCAAGTTAAATCATCCCAAAGACAAGGTGATGCTCAAGAACCGTAATGTACAAGAGGTTTGAGTCTATGACTCATTAACAGACTTTGAATCGATGAGATGGGGAGCTCTATTACGGGGTGTAAAAGTCTGCCTATGCGAGGACGTGAAGTGGGCTGCTTCGGATAACCTAGGGCTGGGCTTGATGGTTCTCGCGGAAGGTATGGGACACATGGCCGGTTATAAAATAGTGTCTTTGTTTTTAAGCAAGGTTTTGGATTGTGTGCGTGATATGTATCCAATTAGTTAAATAAGAATGTAATAGTTCAAGGACTTGTCTACTTATGCATTCAAACTAATTGAATTTACATACACTAAGTGAAGGTTCAAGTCATGAGACACTTTCACAACGCATAACAACTCCTCAATTTCTCGGGTGTTGAATCTTTCTAGAAGTCGTCATATATGGCGGGGGTATTTTTACCCAAGTGAGGGATCCCGGGCTATTTCAAGTGGTACTCTTGAAATGGCGGGGGATTTTTGGATTATTTCAAGAGTTAAGAGGCATAAATTATAAGTTATAAGCATAAGATCGACCGGAAAGGTCGAATACAAGCTTAACAAGAAAAAGGGACTCAACACGGGTCGTGCTCAGTATGACACGACCCGTGTTGACATCCAGAGAGCACAGAAAATGTGCACTGGATCAACACGGACCGTGTTGATCTAACACGATCCGTGTTGGTCACAGTCGGGATTGATTTTGAAATCCCATAATTTATGCCTCGTGTTGAAATGCATTGGGTCATGATTTTAGATGATATTGAAATCAGTCATGATATCTCATCAATATCATTCAACTCAAATCCCTTGGATTGTGCCCAATGCAATTGGAAAGTTTGACCTCCTTATGACTCCAAAGGTTCTCTATAAAAGGTGGATGAATTGTTCATTCATCCACACCCTCATTCATCTTCTTCTTCACTTCTAGAGAGCATTCAACACATTCTTAAGGTGTTGACTGCAGCAACTCTTTGAGTCCGTTTGAGAAATCTTGTAACTTTGCTTACAAGAAGTTAGGTTTTACCCTTGAGTCTTTTCACGGTCTAGTGAATAAGTCTTAAGGGGAGACGGGCTTGCCCTCGACTCCTAGCAACCCAAGTGATCCCCCATCTTCCGTGATTACCTTTATTCCATCTCATTGTTTTTTCCAACACCAACAAAAATAGTAATGGTCATATTCGTAAAATCATCAGGTAACACCTTTCATACTAAAGTTTACACAAAATGATACAGTTAATTTGTTAAATATTGTAGTCGCCTTACTAACCACAAATATTCTTACGTGCATGTCGACATTTAAAAATGACACATATTATATAAAAATTGTTACACAGTCACCTTAACAATACCGAATAGTCATTTCTACACCAACTAATCCAATAAACTACTCACATACAACCATAATAGTCATATTAGCAAAACCAAATAGTCGTACCTTGATCAACATCTACGTCATTCACACCACCGACTTGATTTGTAATTGAAGTCTCTACTTGAGGGTTCTCCATTGATGTCATTGCAACATCTGTAACATATTCAGGCCCTGTTCTTTTATGTGGCTGGCTGCTTATGGTGCCACAACTCACCGCACTTTGCCACAACCCACCACAACAAACCAATCCATCACAATTTACCACAAACCACCACAATCAACTTTTTCAAATTTATTTTACTCCCTCCGTTCCATATTAACTGTCGTCTTTGGAAATTGTGCAGTCACATTAAAAAAATTTTGACCATAAATTTCTCAATATATACAATGAGTTGCTATATAAAATTACCACCATTAGATTCGTGACGAAAAATAATATCATAAAAGTATAACATTGCAATTGTTAATAATATATTATGTAAGAAATTATCAATCAAAGAGTAACACTGGAGACCGTAAAAGTCAAAATTATGACAATTAATATGGAACGGAGGGAGTATTTCTTTATTAAATAGTTAAAATCTCACTTTTTCCAATTATTTTTTCACATTTACCAACACAATTTACAATTATTAAAAAAAACCCCACCACAACTTACCACAACCCATCACAATCCACCACAATTCCACCACACCCACCACAATTCCACCACACCGCACCACACCATACCGCAGCCAGCCGTATAAAAAAAAAGGGTCAATATATCAAAAATAGATTTGTTGAATGCATAAAACTTATAATCCCCAACTGCTAGGGATATCAAATATAAAGATAACAAAGAGGAAAATATAAAGTTGAAAATGCATCACAATAAGAGAACAACAAATCATATATCAATATTTTCTCATAATGGACGACAACATACTATATACAAAAAATTACTTTGAGGTACCTTAACTTTTGGTGAAATGTTTTTCTGGTACCCCAACTTTTCAAAACTAATTTTGAGGTACCCTTACTTTTTGGATTAGTAATTGTTTGGTGCTTTTTCGGCCATTAATTTTATTAAGTGACCAAAATGCCCTTGTTCTTCCCTTCTTGAAGAAATTCCCTTGAAGAAAAAGAATGAGGGTATTTCGGTCACTTAACAAAATTAATGGTCGGAAAAGCACCAAATAATTACTAACCAAAAAGTAAGGGTACCTCAAAATTAGTTTTGAAAAGTTTGGGTACCGAAAATTAGTTTCTCCAAATATTGGGTACCTCCGAGTAATTTTTTGTACTACATAACGTCTCCATTGACCTAGTAGGCATATTATCTGAACATACGATTTCTATTACTTTTACCATTGCTGATAATATGTGTATTACTGATTTTTTTTTTCCAACCAATTTAAAACGGTTGGAAAAACCAACCGTTTTAGCAATCATTTTACTATTTTTCTAATTTTAGGCAAGAAAAACGGTTGGAAATTCCAACTGCTTTTACTAAAATTGTGGGAAAATTTTCCTACCAATCTTTTTCCTAGCTACTGTTCAAAATTGGTTGGGAAAACGGTTAGTAATCCAACTTTTTTTACAACTATTTTCAAACAGTAGGAAAAATTTCCCACCATTTTAGCAAAAAGTGGTTGGAATTTCCAACCATTTTTCCCACATAAAATTTTTGAAAAATAGTTGGAAATGAAATGATTGCTAAAATAATGTTTGATTTTTCCAACTGTTTTAAATTAGCCGGAAAAAAGTGGTTGATAATACACATATTTTTAATAATGTACGTTCCAACCACTAATGATACTACATATTTTTCGACTTACCCCCGTACATATTTTTGATCGGATAGTGTCAAGCAAAATTTTCGCTATTCTAAGAGCTTCCGCAAGGGCGAGTTTGAGAGTGACATGACGCTGATGTGGCGTGGGTGAGGACGAGAAAGACAGTGCAATGGTGAGGACGAGTGTTGGCAGTGAGAAAAACTCGAACTCGTGCTCGCCGCGCCAGGATGAACATGAGATTCTCAATATTTTTTTTTGAAATTTTTGTTGTAGTGTATTTAAATTATTAAATGTGGGGCTTATACTTTTTTAAAAATATTATAATCAAACTTTCGCTCAATATTGGAAAACAAGTTAATACGAAAAGTTTAACTCTAACTCTCATGATAGGTCATACTGCTTTCACCTCATCCAGTGAGTATAACTCATATTCACTATTGCGAGTGCTCTAAATGACATCCCGTCACGATAATTTATTGTGAGACGGTCTTATATAAGATATATTGAACAAGATATATATCATACAAAAAAAGAGATAAGAGTGATATAGATTAGAGCACTTGCAATAGTTAGTTTGAGTTTGGATCATTGGATGAGCCGAAATCTGTGAACCCTATCAAAAGAGTCAAAATTAATCTTTTTATTTAGCTAGATTCCCAATGGGGAGTAGGGGCTTGACTCGTATTAATTTTTTTTTTTAAAAAAAAGAAAGTGGGTTCCATTTAATAATATAGTTAATGAGTTGTATTGATAAAAAAATATGAGGTGGATGAGAAGAGAGAAAATAAATGCAATTAAAATATCGAAGATGATGAGCATATTGATTCAAGATGATCATTAACCATCTTGATCTTAATTTTATCTAAAAGGTATATACTTATGCATATTTAAATTGTTATAAATTTATATTTCATTGTTTTAAGGGTTGTACAACTCTTAGATTACATAAAATTAGGTTTGGTTTATTTTTTTTTATAAATGTAGAATTGCACTTAAAATGTGCATTTCATATAATAGTTGATATAATTAGGTTATCATTAATATTTTTTTAACTTAAATGATAGTTGCGATACTCTTATAGTTGAGGAACATGTATAATTACTTAACAAAATATTATTTAAAATCATAAAATCATAAATTTTAGGGTTTTTGGCTGAGAAAAATTTGTACTGAGGGCCTTGTGATCTAGAAAAATCCAAAGTGACTTTTTGGCTAATGGCAGTCTATACTTATTCATTATTTTTTCGTAGCATCCCAGATTGAAATTCCGCTACCGGAATGCTGATGTGGCAATCGGAGCACGTACCCTTTTAATTAAAAGCATGTCAGGTCATTTTTTAAAAATTCTATATATGGATGGGAAAAATCCGTACTGAGGGCCTTGTGATTGAGAAAAATCCAAAGTGACTTTTTGGCTGATGGCAGTCTATACTTATTCATTATTTTCTGTTAGCATCCCAGATTGAAATTCCGGCACCGGAATGCTGATGTGGCAACGGAAGCACGTTGATCCAAAAAGGACTTCAACAACATGAATCTTTCATCTACCTTACCCACCTTGAAAAACCCAGAAAACAAAGTATTGAACGTTATCTCATCAGGATGACACCCGTTCCTTTTCATGTCACTTAACAACTTTTCAACATCACGAGACCTCTTAGCATGACACAACCCCAACATCACAACTGTATAAGTTATATTATTCGGAGATATCCCTCTCTCAGTCATTTCATCGAACAATTGGAGTGCATCCGTTATCTCCTCACTTTTACACAAACCATGCAACATCGTAAACAAATCCTTTCACAAGCATGTCGGCAATGAAATCTTTCAACTTCTAAGTTTCCAAAAGCCTCCTTTTCATTTCCCAGATGAGGAATCGGAAACCCGATTGAGGGGTGGGTCGATGGTCAAACACCGTCGTCACAAATTCGGGTCGGAGAAGGTGGGCGACCCGGTTAAGGTCGGGTTCAATGGGGTACGATTTCTCGACGATGGAGATGATTTTGTCTACTCCGAGAGGCTTCTTCGCAGTGACTAACTTGCTAGAATCGAACCCAGCTGAAGAGGAAAGTGCTCTGGTTGCCACGTCAGCATTCCCGTGCCGGAATTTTAATCTGGGATGCTACGAGAAAATAATGAATAAGTATAGACTGCCATCAGCTAAAAAGTCACTTTAGATTTTTCTCGATTACAAGGCCCTCAGTACAAATTTTTCTCATCCATATATAGAATTTTTAAAAAATGACCTGACATGCTTTTAATTAAAAGGGCACGTGCTCCGGTTGCCACATCAGCATTCCGGTGCCAGAATTTCAATATGGGATGCTACGAGAAAATAATGAATAAGTATAGACTGCCATCAGCCAAAAAGTCACTTTGGATTTTTCTCGATCACAAGACTCTCAGTACAGATTTTTCCCAGCCAAAAATCCATTACACAATTGAAGATGGTTATTGACCCTTCTTAATTCAAGACAAATATTATGTTCCTTAAAATATTTGTGTGATAAACTCATGATCAAACTCGTGTCATGAAAGTCACACCGTCAGTCATTCTCACTACTAAAATGACCCTCATAAACTCATTTCGTTCTTATCACATGTTATGTGAACAATCAATCAAATTTAAACTCACCATTAAAAATGGTCTTTACTCCATAACTTTAATTTATTTTATTTGTAGAATAATTCCAAAAGTATTTTCATTTATATATTAATGTAATAATATTAATTTTTTTCTGTACTAAAATTTATATAAAATAATATATGAAATAATTTTTTATTGAAATTAACATAAAACATAAGAAGTAGATAGCACGTATTCAGTGAATGCATACAGCGTGACATAGCATGGTCCGGAAAAGGCCAGAACCAGTTTAGATGACTAGTCTTAATGTCTTATATCTTATGGTATGGATGAGTGTAGTGTACACACAGTGAGGCAGCAAAAACACATTTTTCGATTTCCCTTGAGAAGTTAAGTCATTCCTGTGAATCGTGATTTCGTTAAGTCTCTCATTTCGTTCCCACAAGGCAAGAAGCAGAAAGTAGAAACTTTTGTTATTCTTTACAAGAGAGGCGGGCCGCTTCGGTTTTTGTTTTTTTCTTGACGAAGCGAAAATCAAAACAATCACTGGGTTTATTACTTTATTTGGTATTATCTCTCTTTCTTTCGATTTGATTGACTAAACATGGCGGACGAGAGACAAGCATTGTTGTTGAAGGATTATTACTACTACGAAAATTGCCCTGGATGCAAAGTTGCCAGACAGAAAGCCGAGAGATCAAACCCACCATGGCTTCATTTTTTCTTCGTCTGGGTTGTCACCCTTTGCGCTGGTAATCTCTCTCTCTCTCTCTCTCTCTCTCTCTCTCTCTCTCTCTGGGTTGCTCTCACTTTTTTTTATCGGCATTTGGGATTGTTTATTGCTTTTCAAGGAATTTCATTTGCCTTCTTCTTCATCGTTAACTGTGAAAGATAAATCATTTTTAATCAGCGTTAGTTAATGCTTCAGCTATGTACTTGTAATATTATGATATGATAGTAATGCTCTTAAACATATCCAATAAGATTCAGGATTACAACAGAGGATTTCAAACTTATAACAACTTAACATTTGATAGGCATGTTGAATGTATGAGGAGCCACTTCCAAAGGTGAATTTTCCCGGGTCTTAAAATCTTCTATCCAAACTTCCCTCACTAGTCACTACTATTCATATGATGTCATGAAAGAGCTGGAATTGTACATGTTTATGCTCTTCGTTTCTATGCTAATTACGGCAGCAGTTCAACGTGGTTTTCTGTCTTTGCTAGTACATTCTTTTTAGTTTCACTGCTTTGAACTAATTGTTTTGAGAGTCTACATTTTGATTTGTTTATGTCAACAAGTTATGGGTAACTCTATGTTTTAGAAATGTGAGGTACCAATTTTTTTTAAGGTAGGCTACCATAGCATTAGCTGGAAAATTGAATGTATTCAACTGTACAAGGCCAAAAAGTAGAGGAGGCAGATGTCGTTTCTTAATTATTTTACTTTTTGGGTTAGTCATCACTCTTCAATTAAAGTTTTTTGTTCCATCTTATTTTTCTTTTGTTGTTTATGGTGTGGTGGGTGGGGGGGGGGGGGGGGGACGCAGGGTTGTGGGATTCTGATTTGGACTTCTTCGGGTGGGTTGATAGAGATGCATTTCTTTCTTGTTCATGACTCATGAGCATAGCATTTATTTGTGAGGTTGACAGGGATGCCTACTTTGAATTGACCAATGCTTGAATTAACAAAACAAGTATTAGCAAAGGTTTGGCAACTAAGAGCTTGTCAAGTTCGAATTGCCATTGTTTAACTTTGATGTTAATTTATTCAACTTTAGCCTTCTGGAATCTGGAAGGGGATCATGATATCTTTGTGTTGCCTTTTCTGGAGTCTAGTCGGGTATGCAAATTAATTAAATCCACCAACTATTCTATACTAACTTTTACTAGCTTGAGTAAATTTGCTTTTTATTTTTCATTTTTGCAGCATCTAGTATGGTGCGGTCTGTTCTAGTCATAGGTTAATTTTATATTGTGCCAGTAAAACGGAATTCTTGATTGTGAGAAAAGTGAAGGTTATGGGTCTTGCCCTCAGATTGGAATGGCAAAATGGCTATACAGTTTGGGTTAGCAGTTTTGCTATCCAGTTATTTCTTGAAGTTTTGGTGCATGGAAATTTTAGATGCATTCCATTAACGATCAAATTTCACTTTTTGGCGGAGTTTGGAGACACAATGAGTTGTTATCTCTTTGTGCATTTGTCGGACTCGGAGGGAGCTACTTGTGAAGCTCAAAAGCTTGTATTCTTTCCTATTTGTAAATGGGTAGTGAGACTTGCAGTAGGGAACTTCTTTTTTAAGTGACATGGATCCTGGGGATCAATAAACAAAATGGCAGCACAGAACAATGTAATGCAGTTGAAAAAAATAATAATATGGTCGAAATTGCTCGTTTTCATCAATGCACGTGAGCTACTAATTGATATATGCTTGTTATTTTCCTGGCTCTTTGTTTTAGTTCTAAAGTATGCCCTTTCATTTGGTATCTTTGCAGCACTGCCAATATCATCCATCTTCCCCTTTCTATATTATATGGTATGCTCATTTCTTTTTTCTAATCATTGAATTGCCATCAAATTATTAGTTCCATTTTCAAGTGGGTTTTTGTGTACTTCACGTATATAGCAATTATGTTCCTTTGTGTAGATAAGAGACTTCCACATTGCAAAAAGGGAAGAAGATGTTAGCTTCTATGCTGGTTTCGAGGGTAAGCACTATTGTTTGGATAAACTGATCGGCATTCAGATTTGACCCTGATACACTTCTGTGTTGTTATAGGATCTGCATTCATGGTTGGAAGAACTCTCACAGCTGTTTTATGGGGCATAGTGGCGGATCGATATGGCCGCAAACCTGTGATAATTTTTAGCGTGATGGCAGTGTGAGTTCCCCTCTCATTGCTCCTCAACAGCTTTTTGCACATGTGAATCAAATTCTTTTCTCTTTTGATGATGGTTTTGATTGAGGCTCCTAACTTTTATCTTAATTTTCTTTCATGATCATGTTAGAATTATATTTAACACATTATTTGGCTTGAGTGTGAATTACTGGATGGCACTCGCTACAAGATTTCTTCTTGGAGCTTTGTGTGGCATACTGGGGCCTATCAGGGTACGATCTTAACACTTCATAAATGTTGTCTAGATCCTACATGCCTGTTCACATTGTTCTGTTATTAAACTTGTGATGTTCTGTCTGTCAGTCACTGTTTTACCTTGGACTGAAAAGTTCTCTCTGTATTTTTGTGCAACACAATAATCAGTTTCCTCCTAGAGTAGTTTTTATGATTCATCTGCCTTCTGATATTTTCATAGGCATATGTTGCTGAAGTTTCCCGTAGGGAACATCAAGCCTTGGGAATGGCAATGGTATGAATAATGTTATAGCCTTGTTTGGTCACTGCGTATTCTCTACTCTTATGTGAGCAAATATTGAATAACAAGCTAGCATTCTACTCATTTCAGATAAGTTCGTCATGGGGCATTGGTTTGGTCATTGGTCCAGCAATTGGTGGTTATCTTGCTCAGGTGAATTCCTTTTCTCTGAAAATGCAAGTGAAGTTTTTGTTGTGAATCCTTTGCTGTAGGACAATGTAATTCATGTTTTTTTGTTATTGTGACTGGCACCCAGACATTTTCTTGGAAATTCCATTCTTTCTTTACATATGATGGTTATTTATATCTTTGGGATTCAATCTACTGTTGAACAGCCTGCAGAAAAATTTCCGAATGTGTTTTCTCATGACTCAATC
Source organism: Portulaca oleracea (assembly GCA_029582165.1). Classification (NCBI taxonomy): domain Eukaryota; kingdom Viridiplantae; phylum Streptophyta; class Magnoliopsida; order Caryophyllales; family Portulacaceae; genus Portulaca; species Portulaca oleracea. The sequence goes on from CM055888.1 coordinate 25,361,043, forward strand.
TTTGGGAGGTAAGCTATTTTCTTTCAACATGCTCTACCTTAACTATTTCTATCGTACTTCTACATAGATGCGATTATGCGAACAATCCATTGCAGGTTTCCATACTTCCTTGCTTGTTTGGTGATATCAGTCTTTTCTTTGGTTGTGTTCTGTATCTGCTTTTGGCTCCCGGTATGATCCCTTTCTCTGTTTATCTATATTGCATTGCAACTATGGCTCTTAATTTCACACCTTTCTGATGGATAAGAAAATGGCATAGGAAACGCTGCATAAGCACGATACCCATGGAAATATCAGGGAGCCCAATGATGTCGAGGATGCTGTTGTACGGGCATCACATAATCCTGAAAAGTCACAAAATACTGGAGCCGGAGCTTCAAGTACCTTTATGGTCCTTCTAGGGAATTGGCCATTGATGTCAGCTATCATAGCTTACTGTGTCTTCCAGCTACATGACATGGCCTACATTGAGGTACTGTGATGCTAAACATTCTATGATCATTCCTAATCATTAATATTTAATATGTGATTACTGAGTTGAATGGGAGAAAGTGAATAAATGTAAAGCCACTCAAGTTTGGGCATACTTTTATTATTGTTCTTATTATTTTTCAAATGTAAATCAGATATTCTCGTTATGGGGTGTTAGTCCCAAGGCATATGGAGGATTGGGTCTTTCATCTGGAGATATTGGTCAAGCACTTGCAGTAGCAGGTATTGCCACATGCTTCAATATGTGGGTACATGAAATGACTGACTAGCTTGATGATATATATCTGAACATAATGCTCAAAATGATACAATCTTGTGTGTTAAAGTTGTCCTAATCAGCAACCCTCATGTAACCATAAACAATTTGCTCGAACCTTCTGTTGACTGATACACTTTTTTTTTCCCCCTAAATGATTATATAGGAGTTGGTCTATTAGTATGCCAACTGTTCGTATACCCATTCTTGGAGAGGACTTTTGGGCCAATTTCTGTTTCACGTGTTGGGGCGGTATTTTTTCCAGTTCCAACTCTCTCAAATATCAATGATTTATTGTAACTTTTCTAAATTTGATGACTATTGTTGTTTTTGTGTGAAGATTCTTAGTATAGCATTGCTGTCAAGTTATCCCTTCATTGCTAAACTTTCTGGCTGGAGCCTCACAGTATCAATTGATGCTGCTTCAGCGGCGAAAAATGTGCTTTCGGTATGTCTTCTTTGTTCCTTTGTCACAATTATTTGTTCAGCAAGAAGTTTCGAGAATTTGTCCAATGAAAAAAGTAAAGCTTGTGATGAGCGGCTTTCACAGTGTTAAACTTCTAAAAACTGTGACATTTTGGGCAGTCATGGTACTTATGCTTCTTGGACTGGGTATGTTATCCAACATGAGTATATGTAGGTTTCGTGTGTGGGTATTTAGTGAAAACTTGTGCATTGGTAATGTGATTGGTTGGATCAGTTACATTATCCTGGCATCTGCTTAGTGCTTTCCATTATAGTACTCCTCAGAGTCTCACTTTCAGAAAATTGCAGATATCCATCACTACGGGGTTGTTTCTGCTGCAAAATAGAGTTGTGGTAGTTCTTCTTTTCTATTTCTTCTGCTAGTTTTGTGCAACACTTTCCTATCGGCTGGTTACCTTTAGAACTGAGGCCTATCATCTTTTGAAACCAGAGCCAAGAACATAGAGGAGCTGCTAATGGCCTTTCTCTCTGTGCCATGTCTTTCTGCAAAGCTGTCGGACCTGCTGCTGCTGGATCCCTGTAAGGATTTCTTTGCTTCCTGGACTTACCTTACTTTTCAGAAAAAATAAAGAGAATTTAGTCCTGAGCTACCCCCACCGAGGGGCATTCTCTCTTTGTGGGTTCTCGCTTATTGTTGTCTAGAACATTTCGATCTGTGATTTCCAAGTATAAGAACTGTTTTGTTGTTGCAGTCTTTCATGGGCTGAAACTCGTCAGAATGCTCACTTCCTTCCAGGTAAAATTCATCCAGTTGGAGTTTTAGGCGCTTTCTTAATTTAAAGTTGAATGTGCTCATGAAAGACAGAACTCTGTTAGCATGACGATTTACTGCTATGCCATGACTGATTGTTGTACTCTCAACTTAAATGACTTTCAGGGTCTCACATGGTCTTCTTCATTCTTAATGTCATCGAATTCATTGGGTTGCTGATGCTTTTCAAGCCTTTCCTTGCTAAACCAGCTGAAGAATATTGCTAGCCCTTTAATTCCATTGCTTCATGCTTGATTTTCAAGCTTTCACAAAATGGATACATGCCAACATGGCAAAGTAGTTTTGCTCCAAAAGATCTGCTTCTTTTGGTTTGGATGAGCATCCAACGAAATCATTGTTTTGGTCGATAAAAAGGCATACTTGTAGTGCAATTAAGAGTTCAACGCTCATACCATCAATTTATCATCATTGACCACAACTTTGCTTGGAAATGCTGGTACTCTGATAATTCATTCATTGGTAACAGTGACCTTGTTTTAAATAGACTAATCAAACAAGTCCATGTTGCATGCAATAAGTACATTATGTGGTACAACTTTATAAGGGAAGAAAAGCTAAGAAACCAAAAAAAGTGGTACAACTTTATAATCTGTCACTTTTGGATGGGTTTCCGTTCAGAACTCTAAAAGGATGTGTTGATATTCACTTACCACATTTCCCCTAAATAGGTTTCACATTCTTTATCGCTTAATTTGGTTTCATTTTCATTGTCATTTCTCTAAATGAAGAGTATCTATTTCCATTTCTATTGAAAAAATATCTCATTCCATATCCATAGAACGGAGGGAAATAGTAAAAGTAATAAGAGTTAGAATTTCCAAATTTTTAAAACAAAAAAGCATAGAGTCAATTACAACCAATTATCTATGTACAAGTCCAAACCCCAAGGGTCCGATTTCCTTGTGGTCAATCCTATTAACTCAACACCATTAAAATAGGTTCTTAAATCGCTTGATGTGTACTTATCAACAACAAAATCCCATATACAAAACATATTTCAAGGTACTAATTAAAAATAAGAATAAATTATTTGGATAAGATAAAGACTAAGGAGTAAACTATACTCAAATTAAGACTACAGAACTCAATATTCAAATGATGGAGTTGGTGTAATCATTTAATGATTTGAAGAATTATATATATCAATTACAGTCAGAAACAAAGTATTATTGTTGTCGTACTTTTGGGAGTACAGTTGTCTTATCCACAGGGAGTTGTGTTTCAGGCGGTCAGAACTAACTCAAATGTTTCGAGCAAGGTGAATAAACCAAGTAATAGTATGTGATGATGGAGCTACAAACTACAGAAGCAATAAAAGATGTTCAGGCTGCAAAATTAGTTTTCAAGAACTAATCAATCTAACTGACCTAATCTACTAATTCTAAACAAGTAATTAAGAGGAGTTGATTGCACCATTAAATTATGTCAAAGCCCTCTCTCAAAGGTCAGTGACTCGCCAAAGTCTTCTCTCGAGGGCCAGAGACTTCGCCCAAGCCATCTCTCGAGGGTGAGGGGCTAACTTAATTATTCTAACTGCTTATTCTCATAAAGTTGGTATGATTAAACTATGGGAATGACAATCTTAAACCTAGTCAAAATAAACCCTAACTTTTTTCTCTACCCACGCTAGCAAAATTGACATCGCCTCTCAGCATAAATCACTTGCCTATGAAAAATATATAAACACTCTCTCAAGCATTTCATCAAACATTTCGTTGGTAAAGAAAAAACCTCAAACTACAAACATGAATTTTGATATATTAGGCTTAAATAAGATTAAGGCTATGTTCGGCAATAACGTTTAGAGTAGCGTTTAGCGTTTTGACTAGTTAAAACTCTATTTTATCAAAATTTAAGTATTCGGTTAAGTAGCATTTTTAACTAGCGGATAGCGTTAAATGTCAATTGTTGTTGACGTTACCTATTGTAACGTCAAGTAAGAGAATGTGGCGTTTGGAAATTTTACTTCCAAAACCACCCTTTCTTAATTGCAAATTTGTATTTATGGCCATTTATATTTGGACAACAAAGCTAATATTATTGGTGATAAAAAAACACAAAGCTAATATTATTTTATTATCATAAAACGTAAATTTATGGTGTTTGGAAGATTAATATTTTTTTATATGACAATAACTTAACAAGTAAAACACTACTGTTTTTCATAAAGAAAATGTTTGGAAAAAGTTTTGTCTTTATCTGTGATGGATAATAATAATAATAATAATAATAATAATAATAATAATAATAATAATAATAATAATAATAATAATAATAATAATAATAATAATGCGATGATGATGATGATGATGACAATGATATTTTGATATTAATATACTATACTTTGAGGTATTGTTGTGTTGGATAATGATGAATTATATAACTTTCTTGTACGATAATACACTATCCTTTGGTGTATTGGATTTTAGTATAACTTCAGGCTAAATTTTGGTGCATGATAGTCCAAAAAAATTGTATTCTTTTTATGCAACAATCACTTTCAAAGTATAGTATTGATGTCTAAAACCCTAATAATAAAAATAGTAATAGTAGAAAATAATAATAAAATGATAATCATATCCTTTTTGTAATTTTATAGCTATCCATTAATCTATCCGCTGATATCATCGAACACATACGAACATAAATAGCTACATAAACAGCTATCAACTATTAGCTAAAACGTAACAGCTATCCGCAGCTCAAACAGCTATCTGCTGCTCCAACAGTTATCCACTACTGAATATGTTATTTTTGCCGAACAGGGCCTAACTAGCCAACAACCAATTCAATCACAACCCAAACTAGAGCTGGGAAAAGCTGATCCGACACGATTACCGACCTGAATCTAACACGATATTAAACCGGTTTAGGTAGAAATTTTCAACCCGTTTAATTAAATGGGTTGACACGGTAAACTCGTTTAAATAAATGAGTTAGGTTCAGGTCAAGATTTTCGACACGAAAAAAATGCCTATTTAACTCGTTTAATTAAGCATGTCACATGGATCAAGTCATTTGCTCCATAATTATTACCCAATTATACCGTTTATCAATAAACTTAGGTGAAAGATACAGTTAATACTCTTTGAAATATATGTAAAACTTGTAATTTTAACTTATATTTATCTTTGACTATGAATTATCCTTATGTATAATTCGAATTATATTACCATGAAAATTATTTGGTATGATATGTTATTATTTCGATCCCACAATGAATTGTTTTGTATAAGTGACTTAATGGCTAAATGGGTAAATTGGTAATTTTATTCTAACACGTTTATTTAAATGGGTAAACAGGTCAAAATAAGGTCAACCCGTTTAAAATTTAAACGGTAAACGGTTTCAATTTCCAACCCATTTAATAAATGGGTTAGGTTCAGGTCGGAAGATTTTGAACCCGTTTAAGTTTGACACGAACACGAACCCAACTCGACCTGAACTATTAGCCAGCTCTAACCCAAACAACACAAAACTAATAACAAATCAACATAATAATATAGTTAAAAAGAACGAAAATCAATCTAACAAGCATATGAACATAAAAAGAGATAAAGAGAAAGGGATAGAAAAACTACTGATGATTTCTTGAACAAAGATAACCTAATCTTATTAATTTGGAGGAAATCTAAACCTAAAATTAAAGAGTCTTAAAGAGAAAACCTCCCTTCAAACCTAGAGAAAAACTTAGGAAAAGGAGAAAGAATATATGATTGAAAAAAAAACATTGTTTCTAATTAATTAAATAGTTAAAAACTGAAATTGTAGTCTGGCACGGTCGTGTCGAACTGGAAATTTCAATTTTGTACCTAGAATTCTGGCATGGCTGTGCTGGCTGGCACAGCTGCTCGTGCCAACTTCCTCTGACTTCTTTTGTTCCTTGTTTTCAATCTTTTTCCTCTATTGTCATCATCATTTGCAGTCGAAATTTCCTCACTACAAGAAAGAACTTATTGGGCCGCGTCCAATTCTGTCGCCCAAAATGAATATTTTGTCGCCCAAAGTTTTGTGCGACGAACCCACTTTCGTCGTTATGTCGCCGTCCTATAAGCGCCGCACAATATTAGGGCGGCAAAAATTTTTGATTCGCCGCTCACATGGTTATTTTGTGCGGCGAATGTTTCTGTCGTCCTACATGAGAAACAACGACAAAATATAACCGTCGCCCTTTCGTTTTTATTGGCCACAAAACTGTTTGTCGTCGTTATCTTCCTAGGGCCTCGAAATGGCTTTTCCCGCCCTTTGTTATTCGTATGCAAAACCTGCCTTTTAAACCTCTTTTTCCTTGTATATTATTATACACTATTGAATAATGTTCGTGGCTACAAAATATTAATTGTAGCCTATTTTTGTAATTTAAATTAAAACAATATTAACAAACATAACTAAGTAAATGATTTAAAATTAAGATAATTAAATTGAAATAGTTGGTTCAGACTTCTTACAATATTCAACACAAAATAGATATATATGACGAAAATTAAAATCAAGACTTGTACATATGTTTGAAAGAGAGCCAAGCCGTGTACATATGTCGAGCAGCATAAAGTTGCCTAACTTAGTGAAATCATCAATGTAGCTAGCTATACAAAATGATCAAGGAAATAGCTAGCTGTACAAAAGTGGCATTGATATGCCCAAAAAAGGTCCTGCATTGCAGAAAGTACATGACATGCACTCATATGCCCAAAATAAAGTCTTGGTTTGCAAAAGCCTTGTACCTATCATTTTGTTAGTACGTACTTCATATGTGCAAAATAGTTGATGAGGCATTCCTCTCAACGATTAGATTCTTCTTAACTTGAGTAAGATCGAACGACCTGGAGTAAAGAACAAAAGAAACTATCAGATGTTTCAAAAATAAAGAGAAATTAACCTTTCAAATTTGTACATCTCTCATGTTCCAAAATCTAGCGATCATTTTAATTCTTCTTAATTCATTTTAATTATACCAATATCTCAGGTTCCTAATTCCCCCTATTTTTTGCAATGTGAAATTTCTAAATTGTAACATGTTTACATGTAGTTTTCCTTCATTTGTTCAACCCTGATTTTCTTTTTGGGAATGAAAAACACAATGCCTAAGAGGCAGCAACTCAACAAGAAGGTTCTTGCAACACAGTACATGTTTTCGGGCACCGGCTACAAACTTTGGCACATAATATATTCAAATAACTACACATTTCAGCCAAGACAACCACAAAACTTACTCTCAATAAAATATGCAATCTATCAATTAAAAAAAAGCACCCATAAACTTAAATTACCAATAACCCTACATAAATTTGAAATCATTCATAGTTTCTTTTTCTAGGTTTTCCTTCAACTGTTCAAACTTGTACCCATAAACCTGAATTCCTTTATTTCAACTAGACAATGCCAAAAAGCAAGATATAAATAAGCATCATAAGTTGCATATGTTCAACCAACTCCAATAGCAGTGAGGGGGGTAGTAAATGATTGAGGACAGTGGCAGAGACAACTTAGCAAGTAGACAACCTTGTTATTAGGATTGATCACAAACTTTAGACATGATAATGATATTAAGATTTATCACAAACTCAAAAGAGAGAGAAAAAAAGTGAGAGAGATGGGGGAGAGGGACTAATACATACCTGTGAAACCCTACATACAATATGGTGGACCACGCCTAATCATCTCCATGAATTCTTCTCTGAGTCGCTTCTCTAGATCTTGGTAGCTCTTCTCCTTTTGTTTTGCTTCTTCTCTCAACTCTTTCACAACTGTTACAAGCTCTGTGTTAGATGACTGAAGGCGTCCAACTAGATCTTGCAAATCTTGAACTTGATTTGTAAGCTGAATTCTTGCTTCATCAGAACTTGCGGCTTCTGTTGTTGATCTTTTTGTTTTGTGTGATGGACCAGCCCCGAGTCCGGTAGGATAACCTTTCTTGTTTTTCAACACCACTGCATAAGCTTTAAACAAATCCATATTGTCTTCAACATGCTTCTCTATCTCTTGAGTATGGAGGTTCTTCAATGATTCATAGCGAATCTCAGCAGGGGGATCGAAAGCCCCATTCTTGTGCCTAATTCATTGGATACAGTGAGAAAAAGGAGGTTAATTATAGCATAAAAGAGATCCTATATGCTAAATTGATTAAATTTGACGCTATTTTGATTGCATAAACATGCATTACCTTTTGAATTTATCATATAGCCTGACATAATCGGGATCTTGTGCAATTTCTTCACCAGAGCCTTGGGGGGCAGTTGCTGGAATTATCTATAACAAGATATACACATTTAATACTAATTAACAAGCGACAACAAAATAAAACATGTGAATCAACATATAAGAAACATGTGAAATTTGGGCATAAACCTCATCGTTATAAATTCTGGCAGTGGACCTTGCCCCGTTTGCTGGTTTGATTGTTTGGGTTAGTCTATTTTCGCGGTTTTTCTGACTGATTTGCTACAAGTTCATAATGAAGAAAACAATAATTTCAGGTAACATGATAAATCATACACAGTGAAAACATTAAAGGATAGATATGCACCTGTTGCTTGGGGTCAGACCAAAAGTTAACAAGCCACTCCCATATGTTTTTGTCGACTTCAGGAGGCTTGTTTGCAAGTGCTTGAACAACTGTTTTTCCAGCAAAATAAAGCTCTTTCAGCCTGTATCGCCACTCCCTAAACAACATCGAACATTGTAGGTCCAACGCCGGATCCACATCAACACCGTCAGCTTCATTCGGTAAATTCCATTCTGCCTGCAATATTACCAATGTTGCATTTGATTACTAAGGAAAGAAGCATATACAACTTTGGAATAACTTATACAACCTGGCAAGAACAACAACTTATACAACTTTGCAATGGTCGGAGATGAAACCAAATATTTCGTAAAAATCTATTGCAAGGACAACAACATATATATATCTTTGCCAAAATGTACAATTGTCGCTAGCTTACAAACTAAGGATACATTTTTTGGAATATAAAACCAGGGGGGAAGAGGGTGCATGTATATAAATTTTAGTTTTACCTTGATTTTGGCAAACAACCTATCCTTGGCATCTTTGTCCATCCTAATCCAATTTCTTCCCAAATTATAAAAAAAAAGAGTTAATTTGATTATTATATAATCTAATGAGAGTTAACTATTCAATTCTATGATTAAACACTGAAAAATAGATTGGACATACCTTGAATTCAATGGACAAAACTCCTTAACCCATTTGCTGCACTCACAAATAAACCGATTGGCATTGCCACCAATAACACGAAGCATGAGGGGTGAAATCCTTGCAAATGGTTTGACAATTGGGTTCCTCTCCCTCTCTCGAAGTGACTTTAGCCCTCTTGTTGGCCCACGCTTGCGACCTTCAATACATTGTGTGATAGTTAAAGTTGAATGAAACAACAATAAACAATATTTATGAAAATTAAGATATATGGGTTTAGGGTCAATCATCAAATTACATGTGTTGATAAAGTGTAACTTCATGAATGATCCAAATAACAACAACAGCTATAACATCATAAGCTAGGCATGCTAAAGTATAAAATGTCTTAGTTGGCTTTAGATAATTATGGCACTTTTTTTTGTAATGGAAATCAAAACATTTTAGCCACCCAAACTCAAGCCTGCTCCATATTAGAGTATTTATTAAAACATTTTAGCCTACTCCATATTAGAGTATTTATTAAAACAAAGATAAAACTAAATCATAATTCAGCAGGCTCAAAATAACGACTTTAGCTTCTGATTCCAATGAAGGCTCAAAATAATGAAAATTACCGTTCCGACGAGCTTGCTCAGCACGTCGCTTCTGCCGATAAGTCAGACAAGGCTGACCATCAGATTCTACACTGCCGATGTCCCTGTTGTTGTTGCCTTGCACTTGCTGCTGCCCATTAACATCATGCTCTCCATCTTGGACCATATTTCTGCATCACAATAGAACATTATAAATATCAAGCATTTGAAACAAAGATTTATGAGCAAGTGGCAATACAATAAACTTGATTGTCGTATGTATGTATTTCTTACCATACCTATTCATGTCCTGTGTCATTGTCAGAGTTTGTGTCACTGTCACTACCTGAGTTGTCTTCTTCTAAGGCCCTATCAAGAGACTCTAAATCTGACTCTCTATCTGAGAACTCATCCTCCTCATCTTCACTCTCATCCTCATCATCACTATAATTATCTTGGATGATATTAGTATCCACTAACTCCACATCTATCAAGTCTGGTTCGACATCATCTCTAGGTAGAATATCATCTTCATCACCCTCCTGAATCTCTACAGGACTAGGGATAACCCACACATCTTCCCATAATGATTCATCTAAATTATCAACTTCATCGATATTAGGGAAGTCAAAATAGTTGTGTGGATTAGTCTTTATAACCAATCTCCATTGGGGTTCATTATGGGTTCGAGTATAGAAAACTTGTCGACACTGAGAAGCCAATGCAAATGGTTCATTTGTTTGTAGCCTTCGGGTGACATTAACAAGTATGGCCCCAAACTTATCCACTTTTATCCCTCGACCCTCTGTGTATACATCAAACCATTTGCACTTGAACAACACAACTTTAGGACTTGTACGATTCTTAAGGGCATCATATTCTAATATAACTACCTCCTCTAGTACTCCAAAAAAGTATTTTTCACCATTATTAGTTTCACCTTCAACGACACTACTATTTTGGGTTTTTCTGAATCGTTGACGTTTTTTTGTATGGAACCTAAACCCATTAACCACATATCCTGCATAACTAGTAACCCCTTTCATTGGACCTCTTGCCAAACATAACATTTCCTCTGTGACTCTCTCATCGCCTTCATTCCAAAGCTTCTTAACCTATTAATTCAAAAAATAGTTAAAATATAACTATGCAAGTTGACTTAAATAAATTGTCTATGTAAGTATAGATAATCTTACTCTACTCTCAAACCATTTGGTGAACTGATTCTCTTGTCTCTCCATGCCACTTTCATATTCACTAATAAGGCCAACATCCAAAATTAGCTTATGCACATTAATTAATTTATTTCAAATGCAGGTAATATTGAAAACTTACTCAATAAAAGGTTCCACTTCGGTACAATTCTTCAAAACATAAAGTCGAGCCAGTTCTCGATCTTCAGTACTCAACCACTTGAAGTTGGGTTTTCCTAGTGGCTTCCCAACTTTAGCAAAGATGGAAAGTTGATGGGGTTGGTGGTCATTTACAACTTCATTACGATCTATACGATTGAATTTTGTCTCCGTCATGGTCAAGTATCTAGAGCAAAACGTTAAACATTCATTTTGAATGTATGCTTCTGCAATACATCCCTCGGGACGAGCTTGATTGCGAATGTCTGCCCTAAAGGCACCCATTTTCCTAATTAAAGATTTGACATCAAATCAATCAATAACAATTCAATTTTTTCGATAGACAATATGACATAATAATATGCTTAAAATGTTACCTCTCAAATCGATACATCCACCGGCATGGCACGGGCCCGGCTAACTTGGCTTCCTCGGCCAAATGCACAACCACGTACACCATTACATCAAAGAATGTCGGAACTATTATGCGCTCTAGCTTACAAAGAGTGATTACTATGTTTTTCTCCATTTGCTCCAAGCCCTCTATAGTTAAGGTTTTAGAACATAGCTGCTTGAAAAAGTTGCTAAGTTCCACAAGAGTTCAAGGACTTTGTCATCTAACACTCCACGAAATGCTGGTAATAAAAAATTTTGCATAAATACATGACAATTATGACTTTTCATTCCTGAAACCCTACCGTCCTCTACCATGACCCATCTTGAAACATTGGATGAAAATCCATCAGGAACACATAAATTGGACAACAAAGCAGCCACTTTTCTCCTTTCACTTAATGTCAAGTTGAATGGTGCTTTAGGAATTTGGTACTTGTCTCCTACCAACTTTGCTCTTAACTTATCATGCATATTCATTTGGACAAGATCTAATCTGGCATTCAATGAGTCCTTATTCTTACCAGGTACATCAAGCACGGTCCCCACTACATTTTCAGTAACATTCTTCTCCACATGCATTACATCCAAAGTATGTCGAATTAAGAGATGTCGCCAATAAGGAAGTTCAAAAAAAATACTCCTTTTCTTCCATTGGTCAATCAAGTACCTTTCACCTCTTTTTCGCTTTCCATCGTCACCTTTCCCAAACACATTCTCATAATCTTTCAACTTTTCCCAAATCTCACACCCATCAAGTGGAGTAGGAGGAGGTCGTCTTTCGGTTTTTTTATTGAAAGACGTCCTGTTAAGCCTCCATTTATGATCTGGTTCTAAAAAGCGACGATGACCCATGTAACACCATTTACGACCATGACTCAATCGGTCAGAACATGTATCTTTATGACAATTAGGACAAGCTAGAAATCCTTTTGTACTCCAACCCGAAAGGTTAGCATAAGCAGGAAAGTCTTGAATAGTCCACATCAATACACCAAACATATCAAAATATTCTTTCTTGTAAGCATCATATGTCCTTACCCCATCATTCCACAAAACTTTTAACTCATCTATTAATGGCTCTAGAAATACATCAATATCATTTCCAGGGGATTTAGGGCCTAGAATCAACAATGACAATATGATGTTTGTGCTACTCATACACATCCAAGGAGGCAAATTATACGGCACAACCATTACAGGCCATATACTATATCGACTACTCATATGTGTCCCTGCATTAAAGCCATCAGTAGTCAATGCCAACCTCACATTGCATGAATCTGCAGCAAAATTAGGATACAAACTATCTACATGCTTCCACGCCTGGGAATCCGCCGGATGTCTCATTTTCCCATCATCACGTCGTCCTTCTTTATGCCATCTCATATTCTTAGCTAATTCTGAGGTCATAAACATTCTTTGGAGCCTAGGAATTAATGGAAAATGGCAAAGAACTAACTGTGGCACTCTCCCTACTTTTTCCATGCCCTCGTCATCAGTGTCAATGTCATTATCATGTTTGTCCACTCTCTCTCTCCACCTAGAAACATGGCATTTCGGACACTCATCTAATCCTTCATACTCTTTCCTATATAAAATGCAATGATTGACACATGCATCAATCTTCACGTAATCCAATCCCAAAGCTCTTGTACACTTTTTTGCCTCATAAGAATTTTTAGGAAAGTTTTCATCATAGTTGAATGCTCTTTGAAGGGCCTTGAGTAACATGGAAAAAGACTTATCACTCCACTTAGAACTAACTTTAATATGAAACAATGTGACAAGGAACTCTAACCTTGTAAATGTCTTACAACCAGGATACAATTCAGCTTGAGCATCTTGCATAAGATTATAGAACTCCTTTGGTACCTCATTATTAAAACCTCCACCCTCTCCATCACCCATTACATCCTCAACAACCTCTACATTGGTCAAATTTATGGCATCCCATACTAATGAAGTCATATCATCATGTGGCAAGAATGCATCATTAAGATTTGATGATTCTTCAACCTGATCATCACTATCATCACTAGCAATATTCTCACTTTCCCCATGATGAATCCATGGATTATAATTCCTTAAGATACCCCGAGTTATTAAGTGTTCATGCATTGTGCTACGATTTAGAAATAAACATAAATTACAATTCAAGCATGGACACCTCAACTCTGTTCCCTCATCCTTACCACCAAAGGCTAATTCTAGAAACTCATTTACACCGGCTACATATTCAGGTTTCCTTCTATCTGATATTCCCCTATGATTCATCCAACTTCGATCTTTATCCATCTGTTCAACAATCAGAAACAAATTATAGCTAACTATTATTTTACTAGTAGCATAATATGATCTAAGAATAGGTGATCCGTAGCCATTCATACAAATTACTAGTAGCATAATATCATACACATTAAGAATCATCATTTAAACAATTTGCAGGCTACTAATAACTTTATTCCAAACCGATCAAATTGGACGTATCATGATACCGTATCCAAGTTAATTACAATAACAAAAAGAAGGGGAAATGTGAAAGATTTTTACCGTGAAATGGTCAAGGAACTTTGCAGCAGATTGTGAACAGCTCTTACTTGTCTGATCTTTCTAGATCTGAATATTGGATATAGAGAGGAAAAAAGGCAGTAAATCACACCATTGAAAATTAATTTAAACATGCAACTACAAGATACAAATGACAACTTTAGCTTCAAGAAATACAGGCCACTCACAATGTTTTATCATTTTCATAAGAATGCCAAAAGAATTTGGAATGTGGTTACTTCTATTTTTTTGCTAATAATTTACTGTACTGGACAGTCTGCACTGATTCAAACATGATACTTTAGAATGTATGACAAATTTAATAATCGAGCAACATTTTAAATACTTTAGAAGGAGTGCTATTAATCATAAGTTTCTAATACATTGTACTGGCTATATATTATTTTTTAATATATGGTAAAAATTGAAAAAGTTTAGCTTAAACGACAACATGGATTTCCTCATGTATTACCCCGTGGCATGAAACTAAGCATAAACTTATATATAACAAGAACTAGACCTCGGTGAAAATGTCTATCACGATGGGAAAAAAATATTAAAAGTCTGTCTGGTTATTTGGTCTACTATGTTTTTTAACATGTGATGAAGATGCAAAGGAACTTCTAAGAAATACTATTTAACTGTCATCATCTTTGATTCTGTCGCAGAAAGAGTTGTTTGCCTCTTTTTTTATTGTTAATGACCAAAAATCGATTTTAATTAGCACAGCAAAATCAAAGTCCCATAGGCACACCAGTACAAAGCATCAAAAGCAAAAAACAGGGGACAAAAATTTCCCTTGTGCTACCTCTCACCTAGACTAGTATACATCAAAAACAGCAAAAAGCAACAACTCAAAAAGCTACTGCATACACTCCCTAAGTAAAACAATACAATGTAGCTATATAAATCTTTAAAGCAAAGCTGCTAACCGAGACATCACATGCCTATGAAAACAAGGAAAGAGCAAATATTTGCATATCTTGACCAAGTCCAGCAAAGGACACCAAATAAACATAATAGTGGAATGAAATGAATAAAGTGACAAGCAAAGGAGCATGGCTAAATTGCAGTAGCATCACCATGAACTACTGTAGGTAATCCTATTTTATGCCTAAATCCAGTATGCAAACTTTTAATGTTGAATAAAAACTGAATTTAAAGATGGAGCATTACACTAATAACACGATAAAGTGCTAAATCAAGCAAAATTAACCGCTGACTATAACAGAAATAGAAGACAGGAAACAACAGAGAGCAACCATAACAATATACAATCAAGCTAACGAAGTATTTTTTTTTCTGTAAAGAGTTGATGTTCTATTCCTTTCTAATGTGTGATATTTTTACCTTTTACTAAGAATCAGAACTATACTTGTAATTATGCAAATCACACACCTAGAACATTGCCTAAACAATATTCACAGTTCCTTCCATAGTATCCAGAAAAGATATGCTATCCAAACTCAAAAAAGTTGTGATTCACATAAAGCATTAGTGCCATTAACTTATTCATAGGTCAAAATGACACACACAAAAAAAAAATCTTAATGTAGCTGTGAAGATTCTTCATCAATTCTCCCACTCAAACAAAAGAAAAAAAAAAAAGCAAACTTGATGGAATGTCAAGGATAATGGAGGATAACCTTGATTAGAAAAATGCATAACTCAATTTAAATTGCAAAAACACAGTTTGACCAAACATGACTACCCACAAAATTGTCTCTCCATTGGAGCAAAAGGGCTGTGTGAAAGATACAAACCCAGAATTTATTATTTCAACAATAAAAACATACAAGATTAGCAAATTTGAGAGTAAAATAAGTGCAGGAATTTTATATCACAGTTAGCGCGAATGAGAGACGCCCAGATGAAATGAAGTAGAGAAAAGGTAGATGAACATAATTACCAGACAAATTATGGAGCAAAAGATTGAACAGTGACTTTCTGAGAATCCAGGGAACAATAAGGAACCAATGAATCCGTAACAAACAATACCCTAACAATCCACATTAACAATCAGAAATCCAACATGCCCACATCAGAAAAGGTAAATGTACAAAATTATAAATTACAGCAACTCAAACATTGTCTATTAAAATCCAACATACCCAGAAGCATTCAACCCCAAATTTGCATGCCCTAATTCATTGAAAATGAAACCAAAAGCACACATCATAATAACAAAATATTACACAAATGAAAATCGCTTGCCCTAATTCATTAAAAACGAACCTTAAAGCTTCTCGCCTAAAGCCACGAGAATGACGACCGCAACACCAAACTTAGATGAGATGAAGAACGAGACGAGTAGTCGTCGGAAAGGGAAACGAACTGCTACAAAGACGTCACCGGTGCTGCTGGAAATTACGAGCAGTGGTCGGAAATTACAAGCCCTAATTCAATGTGGAAACTACGAGTTGTGGTTGTTAGAGAGGGAGCTTGAAGAGTGAGATTCAGAGCAGTGAAAACTGAGAAGGGGAGTCAGAAAGAGAAAGGCTCAGTTTGAAGAGTGAGAGGGTTTTAGCTATTAGGTTTATTTTGATTGGCCTCATTTTTTGGCGGCCAGCTGTAAAAAAGTGGGAAAATTTTCCCTCTCAATATTCCACTAAAATTGAAAAGCCCGCTTCCTTGGTGAAATATTTCGCGAAATTGGATCAACACTCATTTTTCCCTCCCTTAATATTTTACTACTTCTGAAACGTGGCTCCTCTTGTCATTTTAAGATTCAGGGCGACAAAATAACAAAATCGAGGTTCTTTTTACGTTGAAATGCGACATTTTAATATTCTGCCGCCCAAATGTACTATTGTACGACAGAGTTTTTTTTGCCGCCTGTAACACCAAGAATTAACGGCAATATTAATATTGTCGCCCAAATGAAAAAATATCGTGGCCCAATAGTACTTTTCTTGTAGTGCCTGAAAATAAAACAATTAAATAAATTAATCAATTAGTAAAGATGGACATAAACCGTAAAACCCCGGAAAATCTGATTATAAGTACCGTTACGCCGTTAGTATTATTTTACGTCTACTGATTATTTCTCTGTTCAAATTGTTAACACTTGAGCTCGTAGGACCGTCGAGGGATTATCAAGGGTAATATAATCTTTTCTACGTGCATGGATATGTATAAGAATAGGGGTATTTTGAGTAAATTACATGTTAATGATTGATGATTATGTGTTAGTTTTATTTAGTTAATTATGTGTTTTTCTTAGTATTATTATCATTATTATTATAATTATTAGTATTATTATTATTTGCAAAATTAAAAATCATATTTTATTTTAACTTTTCTATTTACTATTTTGGGTCCCGGTTAGTGGAGTTTCCCCTCCAAGTTAAGTGTGGTTTTAAATGTTATAATACAATCAATTAACCTAATTAACCCTACCAATATCACAACCCTAAGCCCCCAACGTACTCTCTCCCTCACCCCTCTGTCGTGGATCCCAGCAACCGCCCCGACCACCGCCACCTCCACCTCGCCGGAAACCGCCCCCAACAACCGCTCCGACCACCGCAGCAATCACCGCGCTTTCTTTCTCTCTCTATTATCTCCCTCTCGTGTCTCTCGCTGTGCGCCCCTGTCAACCACCGCCCAGCTGCCGCCGATCTCCGTCGTCGACTCCCGGACACCAGGCGACCACTGAGCACCGCTCCCGCGACCACCGGAAACCGCTGCGACTGCCCAGACGTGAGGAAGGCGACCCGACCTGTTTGTTACTGCTGTTGATTGTTGGCTCGATAACCAACCGACGACCACCGCGACTCCCGACTACCGTGACCCCACTGTCTGGCGACCACCCAGACGCCCTCCGCCTCCGCCGACATCGCCGGAGTCCCGCCTGACGTCCACCGTGTTGCCGCCGTAGTCCAGCATATGATCTTATATGTGAGGTATATTGTTATGTCTTATGTTCATTATGTTAGAGTGATTAAGGTTAGTTCATGGTATTATTAATTGAATTATTATGCAAGTAGTATGAGTTAGGTTCTGATTATGTGATTGAAATTTTAGTTTATGCCTTAGTTGCAAAAATATGATGTATTGGTTATTAAATGTAATTCTTGTTAGAATTTGATTATGGTTGGAAATTGTTCTTATAAAAGGGTGTTTATGTTCGATTAGTATTATGTGCATGTTTAGGATAGTATTATTATGAAGTAATAATATATACCTCCCCCAAACTTTTGTAAAATAAGAATTTTACCCTCCATATTTGAGAAATTTCAATTACCTAACCTAACCTTTATTGTTTATATAAATGTATACCTTTTCAGTTAGTTAATGACCTAGACATATTTGTCCCTGTAATTTTATTTGATTTGACAAAAATATCCTTAAAATTTAAATTGTAAAACCAAATTACCCTTGTTATTACTAAATTGAATAAAACTCAAACTCAATTACATTTTTTTTTCTCACTCTTTATCCCTCAATTAGCCAATTACAAAACAAAAATTTTTATGCAACGACAACAATTTCTCACTTTTTTATCCATCAATTAAAAAATTAGACAATTTTTTTCTCATGCCTTTCGATGAGTATAGTGGCAACTTCAATTACAAAACATCAGTGGAAGACCCAAAACTAGAGAAGACAATTTTTTTCCCTCTCTTTTATCCCTCAATTAGAGAAGACCCAAAATTTACCAATTTTTATCCCTCAATTGCAAATCTAGGGTTCCCAGAACATGCCTTCAAATTACAGATTCAGATGATTATGGTGGCTTCAGTTGAAGAGCATGAAGAACTCATGCAATAGCCATAGAAGAAGATAAACGAAGAGAAGAATTACAAATTCAAATGATATATATGGAGGTTTCAATTTTGTTGGACAAATGAAAATTATGAGAGAGTGCTTTTGGATTTTTGATCAATCAAGCTGTCATATATCTTGTCCTTGGTTTTGGTCCTTTTTGCCTTTTTCTACCTTTAATTCATGCCCCTCTTCATATTGATTGGTGAAGAATGAAGATCTTCTGACGTAGGTTCTTTAGTGATGATGTTTGATTGAGAGAGTGAGATTTGGGGACATTGAAACACAATTTGTTGCAATTTGCCAATTGTAGTGGTTCAAATTTGCTTTTTTTCAGATTACGAAGAGAATAATTACAGATTCATATGATTGTGGAGGGTTGAGCCGCTCATGAATGAATGAGAGAAAGGAAGAATGAAGAGGAATATAGAGCAAGAAGTACAATCAGTTTCATCGAAGAAGAATGAAGTGTTTCTGGATTTCATTTTTTTTTAAAGGGTTGAATGATAAATTGAGTGGGGAAGATTTTTTAATTCAAGGGTAAATTAGTAACCTTACACCTTAAGTTGATCAATCCTAATCTGAAAAATTAGGTATAAATTATATTAACAATAGTTAACTATGATATTTATTGTTTTTACTAAAGGTTAGGCTAGGTAATTGAGATTTCTCAAACATGGGGGGTAAAATCCTCATTTTATAAAAGGTTGGGGGAGGTGTATGTTATTACTTCGTATTATTATTATACTCATGTTTAATATATGTAATATGAGTGAGTGTGTGTATATCAGTAGCATTAGTATCATGGCTAGGATAGGATTATTATTATTATTATTATTATTATGTTTCTGTTAGTGGTAAATAGGATGTACTATGTTTCTTTAAGTACTATTATCATGTTTAGATTATAATAGTATTATTATTAAGTTCTGTGTGAGTGTACAAGTATTACGTAAATCTGATTATTATTATTATTATTATTATTATTATTATTATTATTATTATTATTATGCTTGGGATTATTGTTGGCCTAAACTGAGTTATTGGTGTTTAATCATATATTACTCCATATTTAATCTAGTTGCGTTAAGTGTTTAAATTAGTAGTTTAATTTGGTGATATTTACCGATACATGTGAATTATGTGAGTTTTGGTGTTAGTTTGATGTAGATTGACCTTAGTTGTGTTATGGGGGTGAAAGGGGAATGTATTTGACCTTAAGTGGACTGTTTAGAGGCCTAAGTTAGAGTCTCGGAGTGGCTTGATTTGAATTAGGATCGAAAAACCCAAAATAGAAATGGGTCAGTTTGGACAGAATTTATGAGTCCTACTATATAGGTCACCATATATTGTGTAGTCAATTTTTAACCCCACCGTTTGGTTTGGAAATACCTTAGGTTGTTAGCTTTCATAGAAATTTTGTGGATCGGGTTTTCGAGGTGTATATTATGAGTTATGACCCAAATAGCGCACCTAGGTCAGAACTGGATAGGTTGTATAGTTGGCTATTTTTGAGGACTTTAGGGTGTGCTTTAGGTCTCGGAGTCAACATAAGAGTTTTAGTAGACATTCCGAGGTTTCCAGAAAGTCCAAAACCATACCCATAGGATGTCGGGAAGTCAAGTTATAGTTCGTTTTATCCGGACGTTGCAATCTGTCCAGTTTATTCTTTTGAATAAATGTGTTGTCATGTCATGCATGTGAGTTGTTTATTTATTGTAATATGTTAAGTGTTTGTAAAATGTGATGGTTAGAATATATGAGATATGTTTAAAATGTTAATTTATGGATGATGGGAACCTTATAGTGTTCCTAGGGGTGGGTTAGGAAGAAATTAGATTGCGTTACCTCCGTACGACACGTTTTAATTTTAGAAAATTTGTTATTTTTAGGCGCGTTCTAAACCGTTCGATCTAGTGAGCTCAAGTGTGTTATGAAGTAAGGTGAAGAATTGTCAGGTAATGTCTATGTCTTAAATCCCGCCGGGGTGCACTTTAATTGTTTTGTTGATTTTTAAAGTTATTTTGCGGTTTGCATCCCGAAGGGATTTTATGGTGAAAATTGGATGTCTATTTTGTATGTTGATTATGTTCTTGAGTTGATAAAATGTGGACAGTCTTTTATGTGTGACTTGTAAATGATTTTGGGAATTGGGAATGGATTGATTGAGACTGGAAAAGTGTGTTATTATTAAACCTGATTAATAATTCTAACGAGACGTAAATGCGGGTTCGGGCAACGTCCCATAGACCAGGATCTGTTCCTGCAGGGAGGTTGTCAAGAGATTAGGGGATGCCCTGATATGGTTGTGTGTTCGGGAAATGTCTCATAGACCAGGATCTGTTCCTGTAGGGAGGTTGTCAAGAGATCAGAGATGCCTGATAAGTGGTACTTCCCCATGTTTAGTTTTATGCACGTGTGTGAAATGGATGGTCATCCATATGTTTGAGATTGTGATTGATTGAGATTGATATTGAGATTGAGATATGATTATTGTAAAGTCTTGGACTTCGAGGGCCAAATAAGCAAGGTCCGCCCGCTTAATAATTCTGAAAGATGGTTTGGTTGGTTGGGAAAGAAAGTTGGTTTCGAAAATATTTGACTTGTTCACTTCTTCCCCAAAAATGAATTGAAATGGATTTCAAATCGTTTTGACGGTTTGGGGTAGACATTATTGAGTCCTCCTCATGTTTTTAAATGTTCTGTTTTCAGGTGAAGAGTTCTATGTTGGGAACGGGAATTAGAAGTGAGGACGTTGAAGTTAGTAGCTTGAGAATAAAAGTTTAGTTATGTTTAGACTTGTAATTAGTTTATGTTCTAGAATTTGACAGTACTTTTGTTTATTAAATTGAAGTAAATTGTGATTAGTTAGTTTTTCCCTTCTTGCCTTCTATTCCTTCGGGGATACGGAAGTAATGTCCAATTAAAAGAAGAAAAAAATGAGTCTTCCGCTATTTCTGTTAGTCAACGTTTGACTTGACCGTTAAGTTTAGAACTGAATTTCCAGGGCGTTACATAAACACTATCAAACTTATACTAAATAACTTAGATAAGTTCGATAAGATAATAAAAACTAAGGTAAGAAGTGATAAAACCAAGGTTTAACAATTATCTAATTTGTAACAAATTGCTAATAGTGTGTAGTTAAGCATTTTTCTTTTGACATCAGAACATGTTGGATTTTAGATAATCTATTTCCTAAACAGATGTAAATTAATTGACAGAAAATTCGTAACAGTTATAAACAATTAATCGCCCAAGAAACTACAATTGCATAGGCTGTGTTCAGCAAAAATTATGGTATTTTATCTACACCTTTATATTTAATTTAACTCAAAATAAATATTAAGTTAGAATTTTTATGTAGCTTATTCAAATTTTATAGGTTGATAATGCAAATTGAAAACATGAAGAGAAATGTGGAAAATTGAGTTAGGGCCCGATTTGAATAGATCTGGACCAGAAATCATTTACGGGCCGAAATTAAAACCAAGCCCACCCCTCCCCTATTTTATTTCATTTGGACTCCCCATACCCAAATTCCTTCATCTTATCATCATCATCAATAATTATCTTCAAAAAAAAGGGGTTAATCACAACAAATTCTATTTATTTAGCAAATTTATTATCTTGTGTCCATTTCTTTAGTTTTTTTTTTGTTATTTTGTCTTCTTTTTGTTACTTAATTGATTAGTTAGTCTATATCACTTTTATTTGCTTTCTAGTTCTAAAAGAAAAATAAAAAAAAAATTGACTATAGGTGTTGGACATTGCATGAGTGTTTGGGTTAGAAATCCTAAAAGAAGAAGACTCAATAGAGTTGAACTAGAACCTGATAAAATGGTTGAAGCGGAAGGGAACCAAAAAACTCTTTAATGAGATTTTTTACCCTCCCCATTCAACATTACCTTCATGCTTTAATATACCTAATCTTGGTAATAATGTTAACATTGAACTGAAACCACATTATACTCATATGCTTCCTTAAATTCACCGGAACTGAAGGTGCTTATTTATTTTTGAGTGAATTTGAAGATGTGCTATGATGGATTTTCATAATGTGTCTATTGATGTGCATAGATTGAGATTTATTCCTTTTGCCTTGAAAGATAATGCTAAGAAATGGATGTACAGTTTGCTCGCTAAGTCAATTACTACATTGAATGATTTTGTTAAAGTCTTCTTGCGTAAATATTTTTCTAATGGCAAAACTATAAAATTAAGGAATGAAATCAATAGGCTTGTTCAGTTAGATAGGGAACCATTTTGGCGTTGTATGGATAGATTTAAAAAATTGTTAGCCCAATGTCCCCACAAAAGTCTAGAGTAATGGCGTCTTTGTCAAATTATTTACGAAAGCCTAGACAACAGATCATAACCATGCTAGAATTTGTCAAGGTGAGTTTTTATCGAAGGATTCTACCGCAATATGGGAATTTCTAGAAGACCTAACTGAAAAAACAATGCAATGGGAGACCACTAGGGATGATAGTTTAAGTCTAGTATCACTAGTTCCAAAGGGGTATGCATGTGGTGTTTGATTTAAGCCATATAGAGTCTAGGTTTGCAGCTTTAGAGAACTAGTTAAGGGAGTTGACTACTCCTCAACCTAAAAGCAATATGTTAAATTGTGATCCATAAAATCTTACTAAAATTAAATTGGTGGTGGAGTTACCAAAGTAATTCCTTGGCGTTCCAAGACATTGGGCTTGGCCATCTGAATCAAATAGCACATTTTTGTGTTGGCGGTTTCAAGCGTTGAGCATTTTCCAAGCATTAAAGGTAACACGTTATTGTGTTATATTAGCCTAATTATTACTAAAAAAGGAGGTGCCGCAAGCCTTGTTTATTCACCAACAAAACCAACAAAACACCGACAAAAAAATATTTGTATCAAGAGTTGAGAATATTCAACCTTGCTCATTAGTTGGGGAAAAATTGAGAGAGAGTAGTCTCACCAATTTTTCCAATATTCCACCATTGTATTCCAAGAGTTTGTGAGTTGAGAGATTAATTTGTATATCCATTGTTGGTCACATCATACCCTGTGATAGGGATTGTATTGTACTCCTCCTTTCTCATAGTGGATTGTGTTCTAGCTGCCGCCGTCCGTGGGTTTTTCTCCGAATTCTTTGATTTCCCACGTAAATCTTGGTGTTATTATTTTCGCGGTTTTTATTCCGCTCGTAATTTTATCGTAATCTCCGTCATCTCCCTATTTGCTTCCGCTATTATTTGCAACTTGCAGGCTAACCAACTCTGAATTTCCTTTCAAGTAGTATCAGAGCTTTGGTTGAGATGACTTCAATTATGAAGAGTGAGATTCCAAAATATGATGGAGCAAGGAGTTTTACGATGTAGAGGCTGCAGATGAAGGCAATCCTCATATAACACGGGTTATGGGATGTGATTCAGTACCCTTACATGAAGTCTAACACATCGATGTTTCATGAAGAGTTTGCAGCACTAAAAAGGAGATTACAGATGGTTTAAGTGCAAGAGAGCGTAAGAAGATGGAAGATAAGGCACTAGCAGATATACAGTTGTGTTTGGAGTAATACATTCAGAGAGAGGTTATGGAGATTGACCAACCGAGAGTGCTTTGGGCCAAATTGGAGGAGCTGTATATGTCAAAGAGCCTAGCAACAAATACCGCATGATGGAAAAGTTGTACAGGCTAAAAATGCCTACAGGTACTTCTATGCGAGCACATCTGGCTGAATTTGATTCTATTATTACTAAGTTAGAGTCAATGGATGTAAAACATACTGATGAGGAGAAGGCTTTACATTTAGTTTTGTCTCTACTTATATCACATAAACAATTTAAGGAGATCATGTTGTATGGGAATTGTGGTGTCCTTAAGCTTAGTGATGTCAAAGCTAGTCTGTTGTCTAAGGAGAAGATAAATAATAGCGATGATGAGGTTAGTGAGCCCTTGAATGTAAGGGGAAGGGGCAATGAACGCAAGGGAAACGAGTTTAGAGGGAAGTCTAAACATCGTTCCAAGTTTATGAATCCTCACAGAAACAAGAAGTGCAATTATTCTGGCAAAAAGGGTCATGTGGAGAGCTCTTGTTAGGCTAAGGAGAGAGACCAGAAGAAGGGTAGTAAAGACAATCATACTAAATCTAGTGCTGCAAACATAGTTGAATATGAGTCAGAAGCGAAAGGGTTCATAACAGATGATGCCATAGCCACTACGTGGGGTAGAGTGGCGCGAAATGAGTGGGTCCTTGATACAAAATGTACCTACCACATGTGTCCTCATAGGGACTGGTTTGGCACCTATGAAACTGTTGATTCTAGTGTGGTGGTTATGGGTAATGACCCAACGTGCATGGTTGCAGGAATTGGTAGTGTCAAGATTAGAACTCATAATGGTACCGTAAGAACCTTGAAAGAGGTTCGTCATATCCCTAGCATGACTCACAATTTGATATCTTTGTGTACTCTTGAGGCTAATGGTTGCAGGTACATTGGTGAGAACGGTGTCCTGAAGGTTTGCTAGGGCGCCATGGTTCTTATGAAGGGAACTAGAAAGGGAAGTCTTTACACACTGCATAGGGTCTACAGTGATAGGAACTGCAACAATAGTTTCTAGTCTTGATGAGTCCGCCATCACAAATTTGTGGCATATGAGACTAGGCCACATGGGAGACAAGGGGATGTCAATACTCAGCAAAAGAGGTTGCTTCAAGGGCGCGCGGATTAGAAAGTTGGAGTTTTGTGACCACTGTGTCTACGGGAAACAAAAGAGGGTCAGTTTCTCTAAGGCCAAGCATACTGCAGGAGAGGTTCTTGACTACATTCATTCATATTTGTGGGGACCTGCTAAGGTGCCATCTTTGGTTTGGAAGCGCTACATGTTGACATTCGTTGATGACTTCTCGAGGAAGATCTGGGTTTAGACATTCTCCTACTTTAAAAAGTTCAAGGCTTTTGTGGAGAATCAGACAGGGAAGAAGATAAAGAAACTCATGACTGATAATAGGTTGGAGTTCGTTGATTCTAAGTTTATTGAGTTCTGCGAGGAGCATGGGATCACTAGACATAGAACCTTGGTTGGCAAACCTCAGCAGAATGGTGTTGCAGAAAAGATCAACAGGACACTCCTTGAGAAATCTCGTTGCATGTTCTCTAATGCAGGGCTTTGGAAGAGCATATCATTCTGGGCAGAGGCCATTGCTACTGCCTGCTATCTGCTGAACAGATCATCTCACTCCTCTATTGACTTCCATATTCTAGAGGAAGTTTGGTCTGGTAATCCCGTTAATTATTCTATTTTGAGAATATTTGGATGCCCTATATATATATGCCCATGTGAATGAGGGGAAGGTGTCCCCCAGGGCTGTTAAATGCATGTTTCTAGGTTATGGGTCTGAGTCTAAGGGATACCGCATGTGGTATCCAGACTTAAAGAAAGTTATACAATCTAGAGATGTAACTTTTAATGAAACTGCAATGTTGTCTGGAATGGAATCTACTGTCACTTTTGATGGTGTATATAATCAGAAGGATGATGAAGACATAGTTGAGTTCGAGTTGGAGTAGGTTGGAGTTCAAGGTGGAGCTACTAGAACCTACATATAGGAGCAAGTTGCTGACACTCTTCCTGAAATAGCTCAGGTTGATCAGACTGAGACTAAGACTGTAGATAATGTTCCTCAGGAGGAGGAAGTAAGATGCATAGCTTAAGATCGTCTCAGAAGGCAATCCAGGAGGCCTTCTCAGTACAATAATGAAGATGATATCATGATAGCTTATGCATTGAATGTTGCAGAGGAGACTTTTGAAGGTGCTGAGCCTTCTACCTATCAGGAGGCCATCTCCTGTCCAAGAGCCTCAAATAGGAGCAATATAGGAGGAGATGGTGATAAACCTCGTTTTACCACTTGTAACCTTGGTTTCTTGGTTTGTTTCGACACTATTTGACCTATTTTTGCATCAGATTTGACATGGTTTAGATAACTTTGTCTCATTTAACTAAAGTAATGAATCTTGTTAAATTGTAGGCAAATTTCGGGTGAAATAGCAAAGTTATGTGATTTTGGCATGCAAGGTGTGGAAGCCGGGATGAAGATTGGATGTGAGAGAACCCAAAGGAAGTGTCCGTGAGCAACTATGCAAGCTAGCACAACTAAGGGCCAACATACAATACAAATGTCAAAATTTTAGTTTTTTGGGTTGGCACGGGCACCCGTGCCAATCGGCACACCCACCCGTGGCAAAACCCATGACTTGCGGTTTTCATTTTATTATCCCAAAAGGAAAACAATTTTCATTCTAGTTTTTCTTATGAAGTTTTTCTAGGGTTCTTAGGATAGTTCTCTCCCAATATTTGAAAATAATTAGTGAATTTCTCATTGAAGATTATTTCTTTTGGATTCAAATTACCGATTAATTTCAAGATTGGTATCAATTTCTCTTTTCTCTCTTCCTTGCTTTGGTATGTTCATAGTTGTGTAATTCCGCTTCTTGTTTTTCCAAGAGTATAAGTGGCTAAATTCCTAACTTGGGTTGGGGATTAGCCACTAGCATGTTTAGTTAATCATAATTGTTTATTCGCGCACAAATTCATGCTTGTTTATCGAATTTCTTTCAAGTTGCTAGATGTTATTGATGTGAAGCTTGAGAGAGTCTCATCTCGTGCTAATTAGGGTTTATGTTACCTTTGAGAAAAGGAATTTAGGCCTAATGCAACTTGTTTAGATGATTACAACTTAGATATGAGAATAATTTAGGTTATAATTAAGGGAGAAATCGGTATCTTGTAATTCTTTTGTTTTAGTTTGTGTGAGAACAACAACTAATCCAATTGAGTTAGCTTAATGACCTTCGAGAGAAGGCTTAGGCGGTCTAAAATGAATCGATTCCCTAATCAGATGTGTGCATAATTAGTGTAGGATTTATAATTCATGGTGTTTGGCATGCTAGTTGGTGGATTCCTTGCCTGAGGTTGTTCCCTTATTGATTTCTTTCGTGTTTATTGTGTTTATTGAACCCAAATCATCAACTTGGTTATTTTCTTTAATCAATAGGACATTGACCTTAGTTATTTGTG
Organism: Portulaca oleracea; assembly: GCA_029582165.1. NCBI lineage: Eukaryota > Viridiplantae > Streptophyta > Magnoliopsida > Caryophyllales > Portulacaceae > Portulaca > Portulaca oleracea. Next base: position 25,388,906 of record CM055888.1, read on the forward strand.
AGACCTAGCTCCCTGAGATCGACAACCGTACTCCTTGTAGTGCAACAGATGGAGAGTTTGCAAAAGAACCAAACTTGGGAGTTGTGTGAGTTGCCTAAAGGGCGACGTGCTCTAACTGCTAAATGGGTGTACAAGAGAAAAGAAGGTATCACTGGTGTTGAGAGTGCAAGGTGGAAGGCCAGATTGGTGGTCAGAGGCCGCAACCAGAAAGAGGGAATTCAATACAACGAAGTGTTCTCGCCAGTTGTGAGACATACGTCAATTTACACTGATGGAGGTCCTCCATCAGACATACAAAGTCCAGCACCAAGTGACCAGGAGCCAGCATCAGAAGAAACAACGACCTCACCAACACCAACTCCAAGGCCATCATCAACAGCACCAAACACTGACATCCAGGAGTGTTTCATGATGATCCAACAGGTCATGAGGTCATCCAGCAGCAACAACATCAGCATCAACAACAGGAGCCAGCTAGTGAGGTTATTTCTCAATTCCATATCTTTGGATTGAGGTCCTCACCCATGTTTGAAGACTTCACTTTAAAGCTGTTGAGGACATTCCAGCTCAGTGGAGATATCTGCCAGTTTTGAGGTCCTCTTTGAAGACATCACTTCTGGACTGTTGAGGATATTCGAGTTTTATGAGGTGATACTGCATTAAGGTCCTCCACGAAGACTCACTTCCAAGCTGTTGAGGCCATTTCCAGCTTGTGAGGTGATATAACCGTTTGTAATAAAGAAAATGCGTTTGTTAGAGTTTATTTCATTTTATTTTGATATTATCCAGTTTGTAATGAGCCTTAATTAGCTTACTAAGTTAGTTAAGTAGCTTAATGCCGGATTAGGAAAGTTTCTTGAGCAAGGGGAAACCCTTAATCATCTAGCTCAACCCTAGCTTTATATACTTTGTAATCGGCAGCTTGTGAGGATCATCTATTAGTGAATTTAATAGCATTTTGAGTGCCTTAATTGAGCCTCTTGTTTGTGAGTGATGTTAAACTCTCAACCTTGGTTAATTCTACTACAGTATCAAGGATTTGGAAATCCTTGTGGTGGGTGTAGAGCTTGGTAATCTCGATGGTGGTGTGCCTGTATCCATTAAGGTCGTCCAGTCCATTGCCCTTGAAGTTCTAGTTGTGGTGGGCCTGTATCAGCTCGAGCCTCAAGACTATCTTCGGTTATTGTTTGATTGTAAGTTGTTCATCCAATCATCATTTTATCATCATCCATTTCATCCAATCGTTCATTGGTGTTTGTGCTTTGTTTTGAGGAGGTTGTAATCGATTTCTTGTCGTGAGGTTCTATTTTGGTGTGTTTGTGCTTGAATCTCTATTGTGAGGCCAGAATTGTGTGTTTGTGTGTTAATGTGGTGTACTGTGAGGTCAATACTCTGATCATCGTGACCTTGCATACATCATAATTGGTATCAGAGCTGAGTTTCATCTTGGAGGAAGGTTTGTTTGTGTAATTTGTGTAGTTCATAATGTCGGGATGTAGTAAAACACCTCAGGAAGTAGCAAAACAAGCCTTGAGGGAGAAGGAGGAATTGGAAGGGAAACTGAAATTCGTGAGTGATCAGTTGCAATATTATATGAGGTTGCACAGAAATAGGCTTAATGGAGAATCTGATGTGGAATTTGAAGAAGAAGAAGAAGAGGAGAACCCTTTTAGTGAAATTGGGAGAGGAGGCAGAGGACCTAGGTATCACAGAAGAAGGAGGTATGTAACAATGTCACCTAGGAGTAGTGGAGGAGAATCTGGGAGTAGGAGTACAAGAGAAGAAAGGAGGGAAGATAGAAGAGTTGAGAAGTTGGATTTCAAAATAGATATTCCTGAGTTTGGAGGGGAGTTAGATTCTGATGTGTTCTTGGATTGGTTGCAAACAGTGGAGAGGGTGTTTGATTTGAGGGAGTTGTCTGATTAGAACAAGGTGAAGTTGGTTGCATTAAAATTAAAGAAATATGCATCTGCATGGTGGAATAACTTGCAAAGGAGGAGAGAGGAGATAGATGAGCCTAAGGTCAGTACATGGGTCGAAATGAGGTAGAAGCTCAAGGAGAAGTTCTTACCTGAAAGTTACATGAAGGACAATTATTTCAAGCTTCAACACTTGGTCCAAGGCATCAAATCTGTTGAGGACTACACCAAGGAGTTTGAACATCTGCTGTGGAAATGTAACATGAAGGAGAATGAAGTTCAGACCTATGTGAGGTATCTTGCAGGATTGAATGAAAACATCAAGAATGTTGTTGAGCTACAGGTGTATCATTCACTTGATGAGCTGAGTTCTTTGGCTTATAAGGTGGAACAGCAGAAGAAGGCCCAAAGGAAGTAGTATGGAAGCAAGTACCCAGCCAAAACCTATCCTCAAAACAAATCAGACCATTACCACAAATCCTATAACCCACCTCAAAGAACCTATCCATCCCCAAAACCACAAACCAGATATCCAGCCCCTAAACCACCTCAAACACAATCCCAAAATCCCCCACAAAGAACCCCAGTCCCTACTAATCGACGATTCTCTGAGAGGAGATGTTTTAGATGTCAAGGACTTGGACATCTAGCCTCAGAATGTCCAAATAGAAGAGCAGTGACCTTAGCAGAATATCAAGCAGCACTATTTGTTGAATCTGAGTCAGTTGTTGAGGAGGAACAGTTTGATGAACCTGAAGGAGATCCTGTGTATGATGAAGAGGAAGTTGAGGCCAGATCTGATGAAGGTGAAATGTTGGTGATCAGGAGGGTCCTTAGCAGTTCAACAGTTGATGAGGAAGTTGAGCAGAGGGAGAATATTTTTCACACTCGATGCACTGTTCATGGGAAGATATGTTCCTTGATTATGGATGGAGGCAGCTGTACCAATGCAGCCTCACAGACTATGGTGCAAAAGCTGAATTTGCAAACCTGTCCTCATCCAGCACCTTACACCATCCAGTGGTTGAGTCAAAGCAAAGGTATCAAAATTTCATCCAGATGCCTTGTGAATTTTTCAATTGGTTCTGTTTACAAAGATGAAGTGTGGTGTGATGTTATACCTATGGATGCATGTCATTTATTGTTGGGAAGACCTTGGTTGTTTAATAGATCTGTTAACCATGATGGAAGAGCCAATACATATTCCCTTAACCTAAACCAAAAAAAAAAAAAATTGTCCTCACCCCACTTAAACCATCCTAGCTCACAAAAAGAACCCAGAACCTCATTGTTGAACCATCCCTTGGTGTGATCTTACCAGCTGAACATCATGAGTTCTGTGAACAAAAGGAGTTTCTTTTGCTTAACCTCGATGAAGAACCAACCTCACAAAATGAACCAGCCCCACAAAATAGCCATCTATTATTCCAACCCATCCTCAACCAGTACATACATGTTTTTCCAAAAGAAATGCCATCAGGTTTACCCCCTAAAAGAGACATCCAGCATAAAATTGACCTTGTCCCAGGATCTGTCTTACCAAACAAACCAACCTATAGAATGACCCTAGCTGAAACCAATGAGATCCAGAGGCAAGTTGATGAGCTGTTGGAGAAAGGAATGATCAGAGAGAGTTTGAGCCCTTGTGCAGTGCCAGCTTTGTTGGTTCCCAAGAAAGATGGAAGTCAAAGGATGTGTATTGATTGTAGAGCCATCAACAAGATTACCATTAAGTATAGATATCCTATTCCAAGACTTGAGGATATGCTTGATGAGCTCTATGGCTCAACTGTGTTTCAAAGATTGATTTGAGGAGTGGATATTATCAGAATTTATGAGGGAGATGAGTGGAAGACAGCCTTTAAGACTAAGGGAGGTCTGTATGAGTGGTTAGTCATGCCTTTTGGTTTGACAAATAAACCTTCAACATTTATGAGGCTTATGAACCAAGTTTTGAAACCTTTGATTGGGAAGTGTGTTGTTGTTTATTTTGATGACATACTCATTTATAGCCAATCTGAAATGGAGCATGTGAATCACTTGAGGAGTGTTATGGAGATCTTGAGTAGAGAACAGTTGTATGGGAACCTCAAGAAGTGTCAATTCTTCACCAGCCATGTTATATTCCTTGGTTATATTATGACATCAGAGGGTGTTTAAGTAGATGAAGAGAAGGTTAAAGCCATCAGAGAGTGGCCAGTTCCAACATCAATCCAGCAAATCAGAAGTTTTCATGGTTTAGCATCTTTTTACAGGAGGTTTGTGAAGAACTTCAGCACTATTCTAGCTCCTATGACTGAATTAGTGAAGGGGAAGAGTTTTACTTGGACACCAGCTGCACAGAAAGCTTTTGAGGAGGTCAAGAGACAGTTAACCTCAGCACCAGTTTTGGCATTACCTTGTTTTGCCAAAGTCTTTGAAGTGGAACGTGATGCCTCAGGCGTGGGCATTGGAGCAGTGTTGACTCAAGAAGGCAAACCAGTGGCTTCAGTGAGAAACTCAATGAGGCCAAGAGGAAGTACAATACATATGATAAGGAGTTCTATGCTATCATTAGAGCTTTGCAACATTGGAGGCATTATCTTATTGGAGCTGCATTTATTTTGCACAGTGATCATCATGAGGCCCTCAAATTCATTCAGGGGCAGCATAAACTCAACACTAGGCATGCTACTTGGGTGGAGTTCATGCAGCAATTTCATTTTGTGATCCATCATAAATCTGGGAAGCTTAATAAAGGAGCTGATGCATTGTCCAGGAGGTATTTGTTGTTGCAAGTTTTGGATGCAAGAGTGCTTGGTTTTGAACAGTTGAAAGCTTTGTATGAGAATGATGAAGATTTTGTAATTGTACCAGAAATGTCAAGGACATCCTCAAAATCTATACCATATAGACCAGGGATTTTTTTTTCAAAGGAGCAAGGTTATGTATTCCAAGGAGCAGTTTTAGGGAGTTGTTGATCTCTAAAGTTCATGGAGGTTGCTTGGCAGGACATTTTGGTATTGAGAGGACACTTCTTATGCTGAAGGAACATTATTGTTGGCCTAAAATGAGGAAGGATGTTGAGCATTGGGTCAGGAGGTGTGCTACATGTCAAATTTCAAAGAGTCATAGCTTATCTCAAGGGCTATATACACCTTTGCCAGTTCCAAACAGTCCTTGGGAGGACATCAGCCTAGACTTCATTGTTGGTCTACCAAGAACTCAAGGAGGAAAAGATTCAATTATGGTAGTTGTGGATAGATTCAGTAAAATGGCTCATTTCATTGCATGCCATACCACCTATGATGCTGTGAGGGTGGCTGAATTGTATTTCCAAGAGGTAGTGCGGTTACATGGAGTTCCTAGGAGCATGGTTTCAGATAGGGATGTGAAGTTCCTAAGTCATTTTTGGGTTACTCTTTGGAAGAAGCTAGGTACTCAATTGAAGTATAGCACAACTTGTCACCCCCAAACTGATGGGCAAACAGAGGTCACAAACAGGACACTCGGAACACTATTGAGGTCACTGATATCCACAAACAAAATAGGATGGACACCCTCTTGTCTCATGCTAAATTTGCTTTAAATAGAGCACCATCAAAGGCAACTGGCCTTTCCCCATTCCAGGTTGTCTATGGTAGAAATCCTATAACTCCATTGGATTTATCACCACTAACAAATTTTGTGAGGTTTAGTTATGAAGCAGGTAAACATGCAGAGGACATCAAGAAGCTTCATCAACAAGTCAGGGAGAAGATCATCAAGTATTCTGAACAAGTTTCTACATCAGCAAACAAGCATAGGAGGAAGATGGTTTTCAAGTCAGGAGATTTAGTGTGGATTCATCTAAGGATAGATTTCCAAGCAAGAGGAAGGGAAAGTTGACACCAAGAGCAGATGGACCTTTTAAAGTGCTAGAGAGGATTGGAGACAATGCTTACAAGTTAGACCTTTCTGAAGAATATGGAGGCAGTACTACATTCAACGTTGCAGATTTGAGGCCTTATTTTCCAGACCATGAAGACCTTCCAAGTTTGAGGACAAACTTTCCTCAACCTGGGGAGGATGATGGAGGTCCTCCATCAGACATACAAAGTCCAGCACCAAGTGACCAGGATCCAGCATCAGAAGCAACAACGATCTCACCAACACCAACTTCAAGGCCATCATCAACAGCATCAAACACTGACATCCAGGAGTGTTTCATGATGGTCCAGCAGGTCATGAGGTCATCCAGCAGCAACAACATCAGCATCAACAACAGTAGTCAGCCAGTGAGGTTATTTCTCAATTCCATATCTTTGGATTGAGGTCCTCACCCATGTTTGAAGACTTCACTTTAGAGCTGTTGAGGACATTCCATCTCAGTGGAGATATCAGCCAGTTTTGAGGTCCTCTTTGAAGACATCACTTCTGGACTGTTGAGGATATTCCAGTTTTATGAGGTGATACTACATTAAGGTCCTCCACGAAGACTCACTTCCAAGCTGTTGAGGCCATTTCCAGCTTGTGAGGTGATATAACCGTTTGTAATAAAGAAAATGCGTTTGTTAGAGTTTATTTCATTTAATTTTGATATTATCCCGTTTGTAATGAGCCTTAATTAGCTTACTAAGTTAGTTAAGTAGCTTAATGCTGGATTAGGAAAGTTTCTTGAGCAAGGGGAAACCCTTAATCATCTAGCTCAACCCTAGCTTTATATACTTTGTAATCGGCAGCTTGTGAGGATCATCTATTAGTGAATTTAATAGCATTTTGAGTGCCTTAATTGAGCCTCTTGTTTGTGAGTCACATTAAACTCTTAACCTTGGTTAATTCTACTACAGTATCAAGGATTTGGCAATCCTTGTGGTGGGTGTAGAGCTTGGTAATCTCGATGGTGGTGTGCCTGTATCCATTGAGGTCATCCAGTCCATTGCCCTTGAAGTTCTTGCTGTGGTGGGCCTATATCAACTCGAGCCTCAATACTATCTTCGGTTACTGTTTGATTGTAAGTTGTTCATCCAATCATCATTATATCATCATCCAATCATTCATTGGTGTTTGTGCTCTGTTTTGAGGAGGTTGTAATTGATTTCTTGTCGTGAGGTTCTGTTTTGGTGTGTTTGTGCTTGAATCTCTGTTGTGAGGCCAGAATTGTGTGTTTGTGTGTTAATGTGGTGTACTGTGAGGTCAATACTCTGATCATCGTGACCTTGCATACATCACACACCTTGCTTGCCTTCATTGCTCTATTTGACTTGGAGTTGGAGCAACCTGAAGTGAAAACAACTTTCCTTCATGGCGAGTTGGAGGAGGAAATATATGTGAGGTAACTAGAGGGTTTCGTTGTCCCTGATAAGGAAGGGCAAGTGTGCAGATTGAAGAAGTCATTGTGTGGACATAAACAGGCACCCAGACAGTAATATAAAAGGTTTGACACCTTTATGGTAGGGCAAGGGTACACAAGGAGCCAATATGACAACTGTGTGTATTTCAGGCAATTTGATAATGGGTCTTTCATTTATTTACTGTTGTATGTTGATGACATGTTCATTGCAGCCAGGGCATATTAGTGATCAAAAAGTTGAAGTCCCAACTCAACCAGGAGTTTGAGATGAAAGACCTCAAGGCAGCAAAGAAGATTTTGGGTATGGATATTCAGAGAGACAGAAAGACAGGGAAGTTGTTCCTATCACAGAAGATGTATCTGAAAAAGGTGTTGGACAGGTTCAACATGAGAAATTGTAAGGCGGTTTTGACCCCATTAGCTGCATATTTCAAGTTGTCTGGTGAGTATTGTCCTAAAACTGAGTTGGAAATGAGAAAGATGTCTAATGTTCCCTATGCTAGTGTTGTTGGCAGTTTGATGTGTGCTATGGTGTGCACTAAGCCTGACTTGTTCCATGTAGTTAGTGTGGTGAGTATATATTTGTAGAATCCAGGTAAGGAGCATTGGGAATGAGTGAAATGGATCCTTCGGTACGTGAAGGGTACCTTGGATAAAGGCATCTTGTATGATAGAGGCAGTGTGGCAACGTCTGATGTTGCTCGTTTTGTGGGTGTTGATTATGGTGGAGATTTGGATAGAAGACACTCTATTTGATATGTGTTCACTATGTATAGTGGAGCAGTGTCCTGGAAGGCATCACTTCAGTCTATAGCATCTCTTTCTACTACTGAGGCCGAGTACATAACTGCTACTGAAGGAGTGAAGGAAGCCATTTGGTTGAGGGGTTTGGTCATGGAGCTTGGCGTGCCACACGTTGAGACTGTGGTTTATTTAGATAGTTAGAGTGCTATATATTTAACCAAGAATGACGCTTACCATTCGAAGACCAAACATATTAGTGTCAGGTGTCACTTTATCAGAGATACAATTGCTGCAGGTGAGATTGTGTTGAAGAAAATTCATACAGCTGAGAATCCAACAGATTTGTTAACTAAGCCTCTATTTATTGCTAAGTTTGAGCATTGCTTGGACTTAGTAGGAGTTTGCAGTATATGAGAGCCCTTCGGGGCTACGCCCTGCGGAGGGGTGTGTTGGCAGCGACAGTTAAGGTGCTTATCTGAATAGTGGAGTTGGATTTTTTGGCCCAAGGTGGAAATTGTTAAATTGTGGTCCATAAAATCTCACTAAATTAAATTGGTGGTGGAGTTACCAAAGTAATTCCTTGGCGTTCCAAGACATTGGATTAGGCTACATGATTCAAATAACACATTTTTGTGTTGGCAATTTCAAGCGTTAAGCATTTTCAAGCATTAAAGATAGCACGTTATTGTGTTATATTAGCCTAATTATTACTATAAAAGGAGGTGCCACAAGCCTTGTTTATTCACCAACAAAACCAACAAAACACCAATAAAAAAAATATTTGTATCAAGAGCTGAGAATATTCAACCTTGCTCATTAGTTGGGGAAAAATTGAGAGAGAGTAGTCTCACCAATTTTTCCAATATTTCACCATTGTATTCCTAGAGTTTGTGAGTTGAGAGATTGAGAGATTAATTTGTATCTCCATTGTTGGTCACATCATACCCTGTGATAGTGATTGTTTTGTACTCCTCCTTTCTCATAGAGGATTGTGTTCTGGCTGCCGCCGTTCGTGGGTTTTCTCCGAGTTCTTCGGTTTTCCGCGTAAATCTTGGTGTTGTTATTTTCACAGTTTTTATTTCCGCTCCTAATTTTGTCATAATCTCTGTCATCTCCCTATTTGCTTCCGCTATTATTTGCAACTTACAGGTTAACCAACTCTGAATTTCCTTTTACAGTGCATGTTCTCGTTACCAATCCTTAGACCATACCTTGAGTGCTTGTTCGTATTATGCTCACCAACTGTCAAATGTAACTGAGCAAGTGAACATGGCCTACCAAAGACCAAGAAATGACCCATTTACCTCGACCTACAACCTAGGGTGGCGAAATCACCCTAACTTCTCTTGTAGTTAAGGTCAAAACTTAGGAGGACGTAGCACACATACTGGAGGGTTTCATGGAAACACCTCAACCCAACCACCTTTTTACCAAAGGCCACCTAGACCACCTCTTGTCCTAGTTGCTCATGCACAACAACCTCCTGGCTATAATGAGATACATAAAAGATTCAATAATCTAGAAAGATCACAAAATAACTTAGAGAAGGCAATGAGGACTATAGCTATACAATTGTCTCAGTTAGTCATTGTTAGTAGGGAAAAAGGGATCATTCCTAGTCAACTCGAGACTAACCCGAATGTGGCTTCATCATCCACACGCCCACCAGTCCATGATAATAATGTAAAAAAAGTCAATGCAATAACCTCACTTAGGTCAGGTCGTTTAGTTGATCGTGATTTACAAGACCTTGTGGATGTGGCCATTGAACTTTCTCCATCTCTTCCCCCACCACCTCCTATCATTGATCCTACTTCTAAAGGTGTTACTGATGACACCCTAGTTGATGTGCCTCTTTCTCCACAACCTGACTTAGATGACCTAAGGGGGATAAGCAAGATGAAACTAAAAAGGGGAATGATGTGTATGCAAATGCTGAGCAGGTTCTTAAACCTGCTATCCCTTTCCCAAGTAGGCTGAAGAATAGGAAGGACCAGACCCCATGTTGATAAGATTAGAGAGACTTTCTCTCAAGTCAAAATCAACATTCCCCTTCTTGATGCAATCCAACAGATGCCTCCTTAAGCTAAGTTCTTGAAAGAACTATGCACCACCAAGAGAACAACCCAAGTCCCAAAGAAGGCCTTCTTAGCCTCTAATGTGAGTTTCATTATCTCACACCAAATCTCGCCTAAGTTTAAATATCCAGGTTACCCTACTATTTCCATAGTCATAGGTGACCAGATCATCCATAGACCCTTGTTGGAATTGGGAAGTATTAACCTACTTCCATACACTGTGTATGAGAGGTTGGGGTTGGGATAGTTGAAACCTACCAAGACCATTCTCCAGTTGGCTGATCATTCTACTAGAACCCTAGGGGTAATATAGAAGATGTCTTGATAAAGGTGGGTTAGTTCATTTTTCCTGTGGACTTTGTCATTCTTGAGATTGAGCCTGTTATTAACCTTGAGACCTAGATACCTATCATCTTGGGTCGACCGTTCCTAGCTACATCTGATGCTGTGATTCATTGTAGGAATGGTACGATGAAGTTGTCTTTTGGAAACATGACTATTAGTTTGAACATTTTTAGTTCACAAAGACAACCTCCTGTATATGATGATGTGACTGACTAATTGGCTAGATGTGTATGATCATGATGAGTTTGAAAATGATTGTTGTGATGAGATTTATTCCCTCTCCCCTGAGCCTTTTGACTCTCCTCCCTCTGTGATACATGACGCGCCTATGTTAGAGCTCAAACCTTTGCCTATTTCCCTTAAGTATGCCTTTCTAGGTCCTAATTGAGACATTTCCTATGATTATTGCATTTGACCACAGCTAAGACCTAGAGGATAAGTTGGTAAATATACTTAAGGAGAACAAAGAGGCCATAGGGTGGACCTTAGGTGACATCAAAGGTATTAGCCCCTTTATTGCCCAACATAGAATTCATCTTAAGGATGATGCTAAATCTTAGAGAGACCACCAAAGATGTCTGAATCCGACCATGCTAGAAGTTGTTAAGAAAGAGGTAATTAAGTGGTTAGATGTAACAACCCGCCCTAAACCATTCTTATTTAAATCTCTTAATCGTATTAATTAACTAATTTGTGCCTAAAATCTTTCTTTTTCTTTTTAACCCAGTATGTGTTTTGCAGGACTTGAACAGTGCAACGAACATCCATGGTTCAGTTCAATTTTCTTTTTACAAGAAATCTCTACCGATAAATTTTTATGATGATTTCCGATCGTATCTAAATTCTTTTACCGAGACCGATATTTCAGGTCCTCCATTATTCGGTTAAATTTAAGGTTATAATTATGAGGGATTTCATGGAGGTGTTGGATATATTTATTTGGGTTCCAATAATAGTTTTACGGTTTAAGAAATTTCGGTAAATTGGGAAATTAGGGAGATATAAGTATAAGAGGGGAGAATTAAAATTGATAAAATTAGTTTAATTGGGCCTTGTTGGCCGGCCAAGAGAGAAAGAGAGGCATGGATTTGGGCCCTTGGTGGTTATATATTCAAGTGACTTAGGTTATGGTGAAGCTTTTGTAATATAATCAACTCACCTCCCATTCTCTTCCTCTCCCACCTCCACGCCAGAACCAGCCCCTCCACTGCCCTGCTGCTGCCGCCGACCAGCCACCGCCGGAGCATTTTCCGGCCATTTTCCGGCCACCACGCCACACCCCCATCACCATCTTTCCTCATTTCTTCCTCCTTTATCAAGAGTAATGTATTTCCTCTTCTCTCCTCTTGTTTTCTTCATGAGAATCATGGGTATACTTTAATTATTTGAGGTTTTTATGCCATTTTCAGAAGTGGAATTCAAGGTTCTAGTGTTTAACAAGGGAAGTGTAAAGAACTCAAACTTCAAAGGAAGGAATTTGGTAAGTATGTTCAAGTTCTTGTTGTCTTAGTGCTTTTCTAGTGAATTCATTGCAAATAATGGCCATGCATGTGAATTTTATGGACATAGATGAGTAAATTCTGGGTATTTAATTCTGGAAAATAAGGGCTTATGCTTAAGATGTATTTTCGGGATGGAATTAGGGTGAGATTACTTCATATAAATTGCATGCAAGGCTAAATTAGGGATACCACTCCATTATCACTGATCGTAAGGGATGGAAAATAAGGGCTTATGCTTAGCACTGATCGTAAGGGATACCACTCCATTATCTATCGCAAGATACATTTATTCTACTTATTTATATATATTCAACAATGTATTTCTTTTCCCCTTTCCCGCTTTCGAAAAGTTTTAACGGGCCATCAAGAAAGTTTATTGCGAAATGCATTTTACTTATTAGAGGTTTGTGTACTGAGTGTTTCCCCCCACTCATTTGCGAATGTTTTAATGTTTTGTTTTAGGCGGCCAGATCACTCAAGTCAAGCGAGATCAAGTGGAGTGTTTCTCCTAGTCAAGTAAAGGAGGTAGTGATGCTCTTCGGAGTGGATTTCAATGGGTGATATGGATTCTAGGAACCAAGTATGGTAATTGATGTATAAGTGTATGAGTGTTTAGTTGCTATCCAGCTTTATGTTTGTATGGTGGTTTGTGTAATTGCGATCTTGGAATTTGAGTTGTTGTTGTTGTCTGGTGGTTGCCTTGTCCGTTGTTGGACGGCGGTAATACCCCTAATCCTTGAGTTTTCCGCTGTGCTAATCACGGGTTTGCGAGCGATTAGTGAGGAACCCCGTGATTATGGATTTGGGGCGTTACAGTTATGGTATCAGAGCGGAAGTTTCTGGACATAAGTATTGTAGTGAAGTGTTAAGGTAATGAGAAGGGTAATCAAGTAAATATGAATGGTCATCTGGAGAATATGAGTTGTCTTCTTGATGCTTAAGTTGAGTGTCTGGTATATGGAATTCAAAGTCAATAGGTCTATATACGCATAGTTAAGGTAAGCATGAAATGAATGTTGTGAAATAATGGTGGAAGTCAAGAGTTTAGATATGGCTTAAAAGAGTGTGTGTGATTGATGGATTGATAAAGTTATTAAATTGGTTTATGATTGGAGTTGATGGTTTGATCCTTATTTAAGTGCTCTTGTGATCTTTAAATGGGAGTCCCACAAATTGGAATGATTTTGAAGTTAATTAACTTGGTTTTGGAGTCAATTGGCTAAGTTTCATAAATGTGAATTAGTTACTACTCGTTTTTGTCTTCTTTGATAGATGACCTTTTCAAGAGTACCAGACCCCTATTTCAAGTAGCACAACACGTTGCTTAACATTAACACTTACTGCTTGTTCTTTAATCTTCCTTTTGGACGTGTGAGTTGACTTCAAGGGCCCGCATCATAGCTTCATCGTCATGCGCTACTGGGAAATATATGGAGCAAGACTTTAGGCCTTAAGAGCATGGAACGTGATTGCTTTTGAGCTATTAGTAGAAGGGTGAGTACCTTCCCGATTCTTTTTATGCATAATTGGTTTAAGGATTGAGAATTCTGTAGTGAACAAAACTATTGGATTGTGATTCTTGTTGAGGCTAAGTGGGCGTGTGGCCCCTTATTGTATCCAATTGAAGTTAAAATGTGTTTTGGCAGGTTGTGATGATTACATATAATTTGGGATAGTCCATATTACAGAGGGAGCTCTGCCGAAATTTCCCTAGGATATTAAGGAAAAAGAAATGGCTATGGTTTTCCGATTGCCAAATTAGTTTTAAGAGTTTTTCATAGGGGTTTAAGAGGTAGATTCATAACCTTATAGACCTAGGAGATGCTGTAGAATTATGATCATGGGCACAAGGATCCTGATTTTCTTTGGGTTCTATTAATATTATGAAATCTTGGTGTAATGAATAACACTGGAGGAAATTATTTTGGGTAATGTCTAGCTTGATTTTGGGATTTAAAAGTCTCCCTCATCCTTTATTCAATTTCCAATATTTATATACCTAATCATTTCCTTTAAATAGCCCTTGTGTAAATTCAAGCATTTTTTTTTACTTAACCAGCACACTCTATTTCTATTACATGAACCAATTGTCTAATATTCATGCTTGATTTTTAGTTTATGCACCCCACCAATTTCATCAATCAATCTGATTAATCCAAATTTTATTCCCTTTTCTTTAATATCATGTTTACTCCATTACCTTTCATAATGAATCCCACTTGGTCATTTTGTATCATTGCTCATCTTTATATGATCCCGTGAATTCTTATGAGATTATATAATTCTTGTTAGTCCATTATTCTTGTCACCTAACAATGTCTTTACCAATTTTGTAATCAACTGATATTAATGTTCTCATTACTACTTCCTTTATCTTCAATTACTATCAATCCATATCTTCATTGGTAATTAATTTTATTTACTTCATATTGCTCTTCACTTGGCGTGTCCCTCTCTTTCTCATGAGCACTCATTATTCTCTTCAATTAATTAGCACATTGAATTCAAAGTTTATTCCCAATATATGTTGAAATTCATTCAAGTTCAATAATCTAAACCTTTGGGTTGTTTCAAGTAGTTACTAATAGCTGTCATTCCGAATAATTCCTTAAGTTTCAAATTCTCATATTTATCTTGATTTCTTATCATTTATACTATCCTTAATTACTATTCATTTATCACAATCATTGTTTGTTCTTGTTCTAAAGATCAAAAGCTCGCCCCGATATTTTCTTTTCCAAATTAATTCAAGTCAGTTATTCCTTGTTGTTTGCTGTGCTATGGAATAATTATGATCACTATAATTCCCGAATATCTTTTATTCATTATCATTCACATATGATATTTCCTTTGAACTCATAGATCGATTCTCCAAATTCCACCATGAATTACAAAAGCCATTGTTATAGATCTTGGCTCCCCCATTATCCTTAATATTCATATCTGTACTTATCATCAATCCTATTTTCTTATCTTTTCATTACCTTATTCATACCCACCTATTTTTTTACTAATATTTTCTCCTTCTTTGTCATCATCTTTCGGGAAGGAGTGCTAGTGACAAAGAAATGAGGTGAATTATAGGAAAATAAAAATCCTATGAGTTAATGCAATGCAATAATGGGAGGATTATACATAACATTTTATAAGAAGTCTTGGTGGTTGTCTGGGGAGAATCGTAACAGATTATGAGGAAGTATGTGAGGACCTTGAGTACTAAACAATTTGGGATCATCTTATATGTCCATTTAGAAATATAAATTACTCGGAGAATTCATAGTTGTCTTAAAAGCAAGCATGGTGGACCTATTATATTGAGATATGTAGGCATTATGATATTTTTTTTTTTATAATTCAAAGAGGCGAAACGGGTGAACCCACATAGCCAAACTGATGGAAACCCAATGTGTAAGTAGCAAGTAAGATTAGCATTCAAAGGCAATAGCCTATTTCAAATAGTTATGTGAGAATATGAGTTTGCAATTCATGGAGTAAACCAATTCAATGACTCATTCAAGAATAGTGGCAGTCAATCAGTGAGCAATAAAATCGTGGCAACATGCCCAGTATAGTATCAATCCGATAGCATATCGCTTAGATTTACCCCCCCAACCTATGGCGTATTCATGACGTTTTTCACGTTTCCCAACTTCGCAAATATGTGTCGGACCCGACGCACGTCCTTGAAGAAGAACCCCCACTATTGGCAGAGGACCTCACTTTCGAGCAACAACCGCTCCAAATTTTGGACCACCGAGTCAAACGACTTCGTTCCAAAGAAATTCCATTAGTCAAAGTCCTTTGGGCAAATCAAACTACCTCGGAAGTCACATGGGAAACCGAGGAAGACATGCGGAAAAACTAACCGCACCTCTTTTCAAGGTATTTCGAACACAATTTATCCAACAGCAAGTTTCGGGGACGAAACTTCTTTTTAGGGGGGGGAGGGTGTAACAACCCGCCCTAAACCATTCTTATTTAAATCTCTTAATCGTATTAATTAACTAATTTGTGCCTAAAATCTTTCTTTTTCTTTTTAACCCAGTATGTGTTTTGCAGGACTTGAGCGAGGCAACGATCATCCATTGATTCAATTTTCTTTTTACAAGAAATCTCTACCGATAAATTTTTATGATGATTTCCGATCGTATCTAAATTCTTTTACCGAGACCGATATTTCAGGTCCTCCATTATTCGGTTAAATTTAAGGTTATAATTATGAGGGATTTCATGGAGGTGTTGGATATATTTATTTGGGTTCCAATAATAGTTTTACGGTTTAAGAAATTTCGGTAAATTGGGAAATTCGGGAGATATAAGTATAAGAGGGGAGAATTAAAATTGATAAAATTAGTTTAATTGGGCCTTGTTGGCCGGCCAAGAGAGAAAGAGAGGCATGGATTTGGGCCCTTGGTGGTTATATATTCAAGTGACTTAGGTTATGGTGAAGCTTTTGTAATATAATCAACTCACCTCCCATTCTCTTCCTCTCCCACCTCCACGCCAGAACCAGCCCCTCCCCACCTGCCCCTGCTGCTGCCGCCACCAGCCAGCCACCGCCGGAGCATTTTCCGGCCATTTTCCGGCCACCACGCCACACCCCCATCACCATCTTTCCTCATTTCTTCCTCCTTTATCAAGAGTAATGTATTTCCTCTTCTCTCCTCTTGTTTTCTTCATGAGAATCATGGGTATACTTTAATTATTTGAGGTTTTTATGCCATTTTCAGAAGTGGAATTCAAGGTTCTAGTGTTTAACAAGGGAAGTGTAAAGAACTCAAACTTCAAAGGAAGGAATTTGGTAAGTATGTTCAAGTTCTTGTTGTCTTAGTGCTTTTCTAGTGAACTCATTGCAAATAATGGTCATGCATGTGAATTTTATGGACATAGATGAGTAAATTCTGGGTATTTAATTCTGGAAAATAAGGGCTTATGCTTAAGATGTATTTTCGGGATGGAATTAGGGTGAGATTACTTCATATAAATTGCATGCAAGGCTAAATTAGGGTCATGTGTGAATCTTGATGCAATCTGGAAATTCCAGAAAATGTAAAGTGTGAGTTCGACTCAATTTATGGCATGAGTGTGTAGCCTAAGATGTTAGCTAACCCCCGGCTATTGAATTTCGGGATTTCGATGTGTAAAACCGTGCAAATTAATACGTTTTCTGTTGTCAGTTTAAAGATAGCTGATTTTCGAATTGTTAGAGATTTCTTTTGATTAAGAGTTGAGCATGAAAGCTTTAGAGGACATTCTGAACTTTCCGGAAAGGTATAGTATGCGTCCATACGATATCGGGAGAGAGAGATATGAGGTTTTTTCTGAAAGGCTGTAATCTAGGTTCTGCCCAAAATTTTATTTACGTGTTCTGACTTAATGGCTATGGTTCGCCTCCTTAAGATGTTTTACTCAATTTGTGGTCAACATAAGACTTGAAGTTTGTTCTGTAAGCTTTCCAAATTGGGGTTTTAGGCCTTCATTGAACATCGAGAGTGAGATTTATGAGTCTCCGTTTGTTGGTTGGTAATCTGAGTTGCCCCAGAAAATGTTATATGACTACCCATCTTTATGGCCAAAAATCCGACTTGTTCCCATGATCAAATTAGTGGGTGGTCTGAATAAGAGTTGTAGTATGTGAACCAAGCTTTCCAAAAAGTCCTCTTATGTGAGATTTCGATAAGTGGAGTTCGAGATATGATTTTCCGAATAATTGAGGTTTAAATGGTTCTATCTTTTGGGCGGCTTGTAAAGACAATAGTATTTAACATCCTTAGCCATGTTTCTAGTCTCTATGATCAATTTCAAAGTTGAGGTGTATGTTCTAAGCTTCCTGAAAGGTCCTTTTATGCCGTGGTCCGATATCCGAAGAATGGAATAGGACTTTAGGAGTACGCCTTAAGGAGCGAGTTCATTATTATTGTTTATAGGGAATTTCTCAAGTTATTACTTCATGGTTCTACCTAGCTTAGATCCTAATTCATGGTCTTTATCCTTTTTAAGTTTCCTCAAGAGATCGTTGCACCACCGCTCAAGTCCCTGCTCGTGTCGGACGTGTTTCAAGTTTTCAGGTACGCAAATTGTCCAACTCTTATATTTATTCACAGTCAAGTACAGTTTTATTGCATAGATACATTCTAATGATTTTATTGTTTTATAAGTGGTCCCGACACATAGTTCTACGGTTGCTAGAGTGGGTCCTAGCATTATTTTACAGGCTCCTATTGGAGTAAGCTTGACTGGCGATGTCGATCGCCTAGCGATCACCAATCAAACTCGGTCGGTTTGGGCATGCGTGTGTGAAGTGCTTAGCATCGATCGTAAGGATACCACTCCATTATCTATCGCAAGATACATTTATTCTACTTATTTATATATATTCAACAATGTATTTCTTTTCCCTTTCCGCTTTGAAAAGTTTTAACGCCATCAAGAAAGTTTATTGAAATGCATTTTACTTATTAGAGGTTTGTGTCTTGAGTGTTTCCCCACTCATTTGCGAATGTTTTAATGTTTTGTTTTAGGCGCGGATCACTCAAGTCAAGCGAGATCAAGTGGAGTGTTTCTCCTAGTCAAGTAAAGGAGGTAGTGATGCTCTTCGGAGTGGATTTCAATGGGTGATATGGATTCTAGGAACCAAGTATGGTAATTGATGTATAAGTGTATGAGTGTTTAGTTGCTATCCAGCTTTATGTTTGTATGGTGGTTTGTGTAATTGCGATCTTGGAATTTGAGTTGTTGTTGTTGTCTGGTGGTTGCCTTGTCCGTTGTTGGACGGCGGTAATACCCCTAATCCTTGAGTTTTCCGCTGTGCTAATCACGGGTTTGCGAGCGATTAGTGAGGAACCCCGTGATTATGGATTTGGGGCGTTACATTAGACCATAGGATTATCTATCCCATTTCTGATAGTGAGTGGGTCAGCCCTGTTCAAGTTGTACCTAAAAAGACCGGTGTTACCGTGATTAGGAATGACAAGAATGAGTTAGTTCCGACTAGAGTCCAATCTAGGTGGTGAGTTTGCATTGATTATAGGAAGTTAAATGCTGCAAGTAGAAAAGACCACTTCCCTCTACCTTTTATGGACCAAATGCTTGAGGGGTTAGCTAAATATAGTTACTATTGCTTTATGGAAGGATACTCCGGCTACACCCAAGTTCCTATAGCCCCTGAGGACCAAGATAAGACAATGTTCACCTGCCCATTTGGTACTTTTGCCTTCAGGAGAATGCCCTTTGGTCGTTGTATTGCTCATGCCACTTTTTAATATTGCATGATTTCTATATTTTCTGATATGATTGAGCAATGCATTGAAGTGTTCATGGATGATTTCTCTATGTTTGGTTCCTCATTTGACGACTGTTTAGCTAATTTGACCAAGGTTTTGGAAAGATGTAGGGAGAAAATTTTGACTTTGAACTGGGAAAAATGCCATTTTATGGTCAAAAAGGGAATAGTCCTAGGGCATATAACTCTGAGTTTAATGATAATTCTTAGTTGGGACTTGCATTTGATGAGATTTTGGAGGAGGTTGAGAACCCTACTATGAGCTCGAACTCTAAAGATAATGTATCCCCCTTTCCCGATCATGTAATCCCTATGCATGCACTGATTTACACTCCCTCATTAGGTCACACATGCCTTGAGTGCCTAGGTACCCTTAGAGGGTATTGATAAGTGATTTTTATATAGTATTTTTAGGGCTCAAAAACACATATATTTCATGCTTTTTATACCCGAAATACCATGTTTTTATACCAATTTCTATGATATTCTTCACTTATTCGAGATTTGGTATGTTTTGCAGAAATTGATGAAATTCCCTTAAAAAGTAAAGAAATAGAGAAGATTTTTGAAAAATTGAAGAAGAAATTAAAAAGGAGGAAAAGTATTGGAAAGAAGAAGAGAAATTGAAGCAAAAGTAAAAGAGAAAATGGGCCAAAGGAAGAAGAAGTGAAGAAGATACGGCCCATCCCTAGGAAGCAGCCCAAATCAAGCGCACAAACTACCCCCCCAGCAACGCCTAACCACCCCCCAACAGCGCCTGAGGCAGACACTCATGATACACGGCAGACATGAGGCGCTTGTGGTGCTTTTTGGACGCTGCCAGCGTCTTCTCTTTCGGTATAAAAGAAACGCGCGCCGTTCAGTTTAGGGCATTATCTATTTTACCAAGTTTATTTCACACGCCGTTTAGCCATAGGGTTTTCTCGGTATTTTCCTCCCTTCGGGGAGCCGTTCTAGTAGATTAGGAACAAAAGAGGAGAAGAAGGAGATCGAATCGAGTGATACGAAGAGATTGAGTTCGACGACTCGGACGTTCGGTTTAAATTCTCTTTACTTTATGCTTCGTTATTCAGATTTTACTATTGTTTTCTTAGTTATTATCATGAGTAGCTAAATTCATTCGTTTGGGGGATAAACTCGATGTCGTTTGGTTGAATTTTGAATACAGTTTCGGTGTTAAGTTATCCTTTTACTTGTTTGATCTTCGTATATTGTTTGTCATAGTAAAATTTGGCTAACCGCCTTTTACTTGGTATTAGATTCTTGATAATATGACGAAAGTTTGAGTCTTGAATTGGAAAAGCATAGATTGAATAGGTTTAGAAAATATTTAGAAATAATGATTCTTGCCTAGGGTCAATTATAATCAGTTCTTTATTTTTGATTGGATTAAATAGTTAGAAATAATGTTTAGTTTAATCACTGTAACTCACTTCGAACCGAAAGATTGCTGTGAAAAGGCCTAGAAAAATTATAGACTCCGAATTATCTTGTTATTTTACACCAGAATTGTTGATTAGTTAATTGATTGACTATAATGGACTCCACTAAACTCTTTTAATTATTTCGTTGAATCCTTTAATTTCCTACTTCCTTAGTTAATTATCTGAATCATTACCCACAACCCTTTGATCGACCTAGCATCCTTTGAAGTGAACTAGTTTAGTGCGTAGTTGAACATAAGTCCCTGAGAGAGAACGATATTTTTATTACTACACAGACCCATACACTTGCGGTACACAGACACCTTATTAGTTTTAGGTCTGTCAAGTTTTTGGCGCCGTTGCCGGGGACTTGTTTCCCCAACTGCTATTAGACGAACGCACTCTGGTTGATTATGTGTTTGAATCAGTGCTCTCAATAGGACTCCAAGTGTTCTATTAGTAACCTTTGTCTGTCCATCCATCTGTGGATGGCAAGTGGTGCTGTACTTGAGCTGGGTGCCCAATTTCTTCCACAATGTAACCCAAAAATGGCTCAAAAACTAGGTATCCCTGTCAGACACCATTGTTTTTGGCACTCCATGCAATCTTACAATCTCCTGGAAGAATAATTCAGCAACTTTGGTAGCATCAAAAGTGGTGTGGCATGGTATGAAATGTGCCATCTTTGAAAACCTATCAACCACCACCATGATTGAATCCTTCCCTCTCTGAGTTCTTGGCAAACCCACAATAAAATCAAGACTGACATCTTCCCAAGGACTACTGGGAACTGGCAATGGTGTGTATAAACCTTGAGGTAGGCCATGTGACTTAGCCAATTGACAAATGTTGCACCTCTTCAATAGATGCTCCACGTCTCTTCTCATCTTTGGCCAACTGTAATGCTCTTTTAACATCACCAAGGTCTTCTCAACTCCAAAGTGACCTGCTAGACTCCCTCCATGAATTTATGAGATCAACAACTCCCTGAAGCTACTCTTGGGAACACACAGTCTGTTTCCCTTGAATAAATAACCTTGGTCTATGTGATACAGACCCTGAGGTTGCTGCTGGCACTTCACTTCTGGTACACCTGCTTCAAGTCTTCATCCTCCTGATACAAAGCTTTCAAATGCTCAAAACCAACAATTCTAGAATCAAGTATATGAAGCAACATATACCTCCTAGTCAATGCATCTGCTCCTTTGTTCAGCACTCCTGATTTGTGGTGGATCATGAAGTGAAACTGCTGCATGAACTCGACCCAAGCAGCATGCCTGGGGTTGAGCTTGTGCTATCCTTGAATGAACTTCAAGGCCTCGTGATCACTGTGTAGAATGAATTCTGCTTCAATAAGGTATTGTCTCCAGTGCTGAAGAGCTCTAATGATGGCATAGAACTCTTTGTCATAGGTGTTGTACTTCCTCTTTGCATCATTCAACTCCTCACTGAAATAGGCAACTGGCTTGCACTCCTGGGTCAATACTGCTCCTATGCCAACTCCTGAAGCATCACATTCTACTTCAAAAATTTTGCTGAAGCTGGGTAGTGCTAAAACTGGGGCTGAAGTAAGCCTCTCCTTGACTTCTTCAAAGGCTTTCTGGGCTGCTGTTGTCCAAATAAAGGACTTCCCTTTCACCACTTCAGTCATTGGGGCTAAAATGATGCTGAAATTTTTGACAAATCTTCTGTAAAATGAAGCCAGGCCATGGAAGCTCTTGACTTGCTGAATAGAAGTGGGCACAGGCCACTCCCTAATTGCCTTGATCTTCTCCTCATCAACTTGGATACCTGCTGCTGTGACAATGTACCCCAAGAAGTTCACTTGGGATGTAAAGAAGTGACACTTCCTGAGATTTCCAAACAACTGCTCCTTGCTCAGAATTTCTAAAACCTCCTGCAAATGCTTGACATGCTCTTGCTCAGACTTGCTATAGACAAGAATATCATCAAAGTACACAACAACACTCTTGCCTATGAGTGGTTTCAGGACCTGATTCATGAGTCTCATGAATGTAGATGGGGCATTAGTCAGGCCAAAAGGCATGACCAACCATTCAAACAAACCTCCCTTGGTCTTGAATGGTGTTTTCCACTCATCTCCCTCATAGATCGTTATTTGATAATATCCACTCCTCAAATCTATCTTAGAAAAGACTGCTGACACATGTAACTCATCCAACAAATCTTCAAGCCTAGGTATGGGGTACCTATACTTGATTGTGATCTTATTAATAGCCCTGCAATCTATGTACATCCTCTGACTTCCATCCTTTTTAGGCACTAACAAGGCTGGTACTGCACATGGACTTAAACTTTCCCTAATCATTTCCTTTTCCAACAACTCATCCACCTGCCTCTATATCTCATTGGTATCTGCTGGTGTCATCCTATAAGCTGGCTTATTAGGCAACACTGATCCAGGCACTAGGTCAATTTTGTGTTGGATATCCCTTTTTGGTGGCAAACCAGGTGGCATCTCATCAGGAAACACATGCTGAAACTGTTAAAGTGAGGGTAGGAATAAGGGGTGGTTATTTTGTGGGGTTGGGGTTTCTTCAAGTTCTAGAAGGATTAAATCTCTTTGTGTGCTAAACTCATGATGATCAGATAAAAGCAACACATCAAGACACAGATTCTTGGATTTCTTGGCTAACTGTGAGGGTTTCATGGGGGTAAGAATGATCTTTCTGTGGTTCATGGTAAGGGTATATGTATTGGCTCTACCACGATGACTCACTGATCTATCATACAACCAAGGTCGACCCTAAAGCAAATGACATGCATCCATTGGCAAAACATCACACCAGACCTCATCTTTGTATGACTGCCCAATTGAAAAACTAACAAGGCATCTAGTAGAGATTTGGATACCTTTCCCTGAGCTGAGCCACTGAATGGTGTATGTGGGAGGGGCTTGGTTGCCAGGCTTAGCTTCTTCACCATGGTGCTGGAGGCTGCATTGGTACAACTCCCACTGTCTACAATCGTAGAGCATACCTTCCCTCCGATGGTACACCTTATATGAAAGATATTCTCCCTCTGCTCTTCTGCTTCTTCTACTGCTGAGCTACTCAGAACTCTCCTGATCACAACCCTCATCTGGACCTTCTTCTATAGCATCATCATCATAAACTGGATCATGTTTAGGCTCTTCATAATCCTGTTCTTCTCCCTGCACATGTTCAGGATCAATAAACAAAGCTGCTTGGTACTCAGCAAGAGTAACCATTCTCTTGTTTGGACATTCTGAGGCAATTTGCCCTAGTCCTTGACACCTGAAACACCTTCTCTCTGGGTAAGTTCTGCTGATAGGGGTTGGGGTTCTTTATGGAGAATTTTGTGGCTGATTTTGTGGGGGTCTTGGGGTTGGATGTCTGGCTTGAGGTGGGGGTAGGGTGGATAGGATCTTTGTGGGGAATTGTAGGGTTTGTAAGGATTTGGCTTAGCTGGGGCATAAGGTTTGGCTGGGTATCTAATGCTGTACTCTTTCATTCTAGCCTTCTTCTGTTGCTCCACTTTATGAGCTAAAGAGCTTAACTCATCAAGTGAATCATAAACCTGCAGTTCAACAACATTCTTGATACTTTCATTTAAACCTGCAAGATATCTGATATAAGTTTGCACTTCATTCTCTTGCATATTACACTTCCAAAGCAAGCGCTCAAACTCCTTAGTATAGTCTTCCACAGATTTGTTTCCCTGCACCAAATTTGTAGCTTGAAGTAGTTTTCCTTCATATAGTTATCTGGAAGGAACTTCTCTTTCAATTTTTGCCTCATCTCATTCCAAGTGCTCACCCTGTCTTCTCCAATCTCCATTCTCCTTCTCTGCAGATTAGTCCACCAAGTAGAAGCATATCTTTTTAGTTTTAAGGCTACTAGCTTCACCTTATTCTCTTCTGAAACCTCCTTTAGGTCAAAAACCCTTTCTACTGTCTGCAACCAATCTAGGAAAACATTAGGATCTAACTTACTCAGGTATATCAATCTTGAAATCTGACTTCTCTATCCTCATGTCTTCCCTCCTTTCTTCCATCTCACTGTTTTCTTCTGGTTCACTAATCCTAGGTGATCTCCTAACTCTTCTCCTTCTGTGTGTGGGTCTAGGACCTGGACCTCCTCTCCCTGTCCTACTAAAAGGATTGTCACCTTCTCCTTCATCCATCTCTTCATCAGTCTCCCAATTTTACTCATTTCTATGCAATCTCATATAATACTGCAATTCACTCAAGAATTTCATTTTCTGCTCTACTAGCTTCTTCTTTTCCTTTTAAGGTCTGTTCTAAGACTTCCTGTGGTGTTTTGCTAGTTTCGGCCATTTCAAACTATACAAACAACACACTCCAAGATAGAACACAAAGATCAGAGTATTGAACTAGAATGCGTCATACAACTCACATACACACCAGAATGACTGTAATAACAATAGCTAATTGGAAAAAATTGGCTGGAATAGAAGACAACCCAATGAGGAAAATAAAGGATAGGCTTGCTTACAGTTGATACAAACATACCACAACTGCAATCAAGGGCAAAGGACTATCACATTCATGCCTCTACAGACACACCAAAGCATGGATGATCAAGCACAGTTGACACTTGCTAGATTCTTGCCAATATCCAGTGACAGGAGCTGATTTAACCAAGACTGAGAGTTGTAGGACACTCACAAACTTTCAAAGGTTCTAAGACACTCGAGAATACTATTGAATAAACACTGATGTTCTTTCATTGCTGGAAACTTCACAATATAAAGACTACCTACAGTTTGATTAGCAGTTGCTTAACATAAGTTAATATGCTTAATTTCCCAAATTTTATCTAATCTACAAAGCTTTAAAACAAGTACAACTGATTACATCCTAATAATCTCGAGTACAATTTGAAGAAAAATAAAAGGGAAAATGCTAGCTAAGCTCTGATTGGACCAAATGCCAAAAGAGTGGCAAAATGGACCAATGAGAGGCTTTCCTGCCTAAGGGGGTAAAAATAATGTTACTGAGGTAATTCCCGCGCAATTGCTAAACTGGAAGTAATTTCAACAGGATAGAATTAGTCTAGAAAGGACCAAAATAACCCCTATGGATAGAAGGCACAAGACTTAGCCACAGAACTGGGGTTCTGGAAAAACTGATAACAAACAACCCTGCTGGGATTGTTTGTTTTGTCACTTGAAACTTGCTGTTGCCATGCTCGAACATGCTGGGACTTGGTTTGGACTTGAAAATGGCATGACAAAGAACAAAAAACTCCTAGGGAACCTTGGCTGAATCTTCCTCAATCAACAAATATGACATTGAGAAAGACTGCTGCTTAGACTGTTGTTGCTGGGAACTGGATTTGGTCTGAATGACCAATGCTGCTGAGCTGGATGGCTGTAGGTGCCAAGACTTGCCTCACAAGTGTGTAACAAGCTTGGATGGATGCTGTTGATGGGTTGGTGAATGCTGGTGACGTTGTGAACCTCCTGCTGGGTAGCTGAACTGCTGAGTGACATGCTGAATGACCTGCTGTCCTTACTGCAATTGGGAAGCCTGCTGTTTCTGCTGGAAATGCTTCCTTAGCTGCTGAGTTTGGTAATTCAACATGGTCTCCTCCTTTTGTTGCTGCTGAAAGTGCTGGTGAAGCTCCTATGGATGCCTCCTTTGCTGATGAAGTTGTTGCTGCTTGCTGTTCTTGATGATGGTCTCCATCACCCAACCACTAGTAGACGATGAGGGGCGTTATAACGCCCTCCAACATGCGATCGATAGGGTTGAGCGCCGAGTTGACGAAGTGCAGGCTTACCTTGTTGAGATGCGATAACAATCCGACGAACTATACCCATCTATAGGAGTCCATCTCCAACCTTTTCAGCCTAGTTCAGGCCCTTTTTCACCAGTCCTCACCTCCACCACCTCAAGAACCAACCGCCCCTACCCCGCCGAGTGAGGATGAGTGATCTTTTACTCCACCCTTTACCTTGTTGCTATTGTTTTATGCATTGAGGACAATGCAATGTTTAAGCATGGGGGGTGTTTATATTCACTTTGTAAATTTGTGTATATTTTCTTTTTCTTTCCTTTGTTTTTCCTTAACTTTCGTGCTTGTTTTTCATGTTCAGTGTGTTTCCTTGCTTAATTTTTCAGTTTTCTTTTGTGGGTCTTTTAATGTTTCTGGTTTTCTTTTCTAGTTTCTTCTTAGTTTTTCCCTAAGTTTTTCAAAATTTCATCCACCTAAACTGCATTAGTTAGAAGCATATAGATTTTTCTTTTCCTTCTTTTCTTAGTTTGTTTCTTTTTCTTTGTTTTGCATTCACCTTTGAAAAATTCAAAAAAAAAATCAGAAAATTAGGAAAAAGACCAAAAAATTTTAGAAAAGACAAGAAAAATCCAAAAATATAAGATAGGATTCGGATTAGCATGTCCTGAATACCTTCGGTGATGATTTGTAAACCGATTAGACTTTCAGCTTGTCTTGCTTCACCTAGAAAAGTCTGAACTAGAACTTGAAAGTTTTTGAAACCGTTTTCTTCAAATCTTCTGATTTTGAGTCAAGTTATGAAAAGTGTGTTTAACTGCTTTGACTATCTTAGTTAGTGTAAATATGCGTGCCGCAAATCTTTGGGCTAGGTTTAGTTGATTGAGCCCTATCCCGTGAGTCCACATAGCCTAAAAGTATGAATTGATCATTTTCATCAATTCTTTTATTTCCTAAGTGACTCCACCACTAGTTGCACCTCTAGAACTTGTTTTGCATCTTGTTTGAGACTACACTTTTACATTGCATATTGTGACAAAATGATTGAGGCATTCTTTTCTTTATTAAATTAAACTACATAGCTAAATAGCCTCCCTAACAATATTATTACCATTCTTTAGCCCCGCCTAGCCTTTCATTACCTTTCTTTTTATGATGAAACCCTGACAATACAAGCCTTGGCCTTTATTAATTCCTACCCTTTGCCTTGCTTGGATGTGTGAGAGTTCATTGTTTCGGGAGCGAAAAATTAGTTCGGTGTTGTTATGGATGACGTGAGATATTGGGATTTTGATGACTGATTGAATTGCGACACATTAAATTTCCCAATTATTTGAATTAGCCATTTGGTTATTATGTTCTTTTTATATATTGAGGTCAAAGCTATATTTTTATGTATTTCTTCTCCCTTGATCACCCACCAAAAAAAAAGAGAAAAAGAGTTCCAAAAAGAAAAGGGTGATTAGGGAGATTCAATTTAAAGTTCTGAAAGCTTTTGACCTGGTTGTAAAGTTAGATGAGGTGTTTAATATCAATGAGAAAAGTGAGTTCCTTTCATACACTAAGCAAAAAGGTGAGTTGAGAGAAAGTTTTTGTTGAAAATTTATTCCAAGCATGGCTCTTTAACTCCTCATACCTGAATATTACCATTCCTTTCCCCTAACCCAAGCCTCGTTACAACCCTAAAAGTCATCTTGATTGTCACTTGTGTATTTGCATATTAGCAGTGGAGAGTGGAGAGTGAGATTCTTACCAAGCCTATGGTAGGTTGTTTCTTTTGGTCTAAGTATGAGAAAAACCCACATACATATTCAAATTTGAGTGTTTGAGCGTTCCATTTTTTATCCTAAAGTGAGGTTTGCTCTTTTGACTGGCGTACGTCCATAACCAACCGCACATATTTGCATTTATCTTAAGACTGTTGGTGGCTTTTCGCATTTGAAGATCTTGTTCTCTCTACTTAGTTTCAAAAACTTCATTCTATCTGTTTCTCACTGGTTTTGTTCTCTTCCTGATTAATCTTGGTGCTGCTTGATGGACTGATGTGTTTGATTGGTTAGCCTGAGGGGGTGTTCAATTTTGTGTTTAACCTTATGTTAACCGCTATCAATCCTCTTTCTTCCTTAGTCCAGTTTTTCCTGTTTGAGCCCTATTCTTCCTGTTTTTAATTCCGACTTGCTTGGGGACAAGCAAGAGCTAAGCATAGGGGGATTTGATAAGTGATTTTATATAGTATTTTTAGGGCTCAAAACATATATATTTCATGCTATTTATACCCGAAATACCATGTTTTTATACCAATTTCTATGATATTCTTCACTTGTCCGAGATTTGGTATGTTTTGCAGAAATTGATTCAATTCCCCTAAAAAGTAAAGAAATAGAGAAGATTATTGAAGAATTAAAGAAGAAACTAAAAAGGAGGAAAAGTATTGGAAAGAAGAAGAGAAATTGAACCGAAAGTAAAAGAAAAGATGGACAAAAGGAAGAAGAAGTGAAGAAGATACGGCCCATCCCTAGGAAGCAGCCCAAATCAAGCGCACAAACTACCCCCCAACAGGGCCTAATTACCCCCCAGCAGCGCCTAACCACCCCCCAGCAGCACCTGAGGCAGACACTCATGATACACGGCAGACATGAGGCGCTTGTGGTGCTTTTTGGACGCTGCCAGCGTCTTCTCTTTCGGTATAAAAGAAACGCGCGCCGTTCAGTTTAGGGCATTATCTATTTTACCAAGTTTATTTCACACGCCGTTAAGCCATAGGGTTTTCTCGGTATTTTCCTCCCTTCGAGGAGCCGTTCTAGTAGATTAGGAACAAAAGAGGAGAAGAAGGAGATCGAATCGAGTGATACGAAGAGATCGAATTCGACGACTCGGACGTTCGGTTTAAATTCTCTTTACTTTATGCTTCGTTATTCAGATTTTACTATTGTTTTCTTAGTTATTATCATGAGTAGCCAAATTCCTTCGTTTGGGGGATAAACTCGATGTCGTTTGGTTGATTTTTGAATAGTTTGGTTGAATTTTTAATACAGTTTCGGTGTTAAGTTATCCTTTTACTTGTTTGATCTTCGTATATTGTTTGTCATAGTAAAATTTGGCTAACCGCCTTTTACTTGGTATTAGATTCTTGATAATATGACGAAAGTTTGAGTCTTGAATTGGAAAAGCGTAGATTGAATAGGTTTAGAAAATATTTAGAAATAATGATTCTTACCTAGGGTCAATTATAATCAGTTCTTTATCTTTGATTGGATTAAATAGTTAGAAATAATGTTTAGTTTAATTACTGTAACTCACTTCAAATCGAAAGATTGCTGTGAAAAGGCCTAGAAATATAGACTCCGAATTATCTTGTTATTTTACACCAGGATTGTTGATTAGTTAATTGATTGACTAGAGTGGACTCCCCTGAACTCTTTTAATCATTTGGTTGAATCCTTTAATTTCCTGCTTCCTTGGTTAATTATCTGAATCATTACCCACAACCTTTTGATCGGCCTAGCATCCTTTGTAGTGAACTAGTTTAGTGCGTAGTTGAACACAAGTCCCTGAGAGATAACGATATTTTTATTACTACATAGAGCCGTACACTTGCGGTATATAGACACCTTATTAGTTTTAGGTCTGTCAGGTATGATCTCCTCTTTCACCCTTATCATGCTTACCTAAAGGACTCGCCTAGAAAAATCATGATCATTAATTTCTTTCATCATTTTAGTGATTTTTCTGAGGTATTTAATAAGATGAAGAGAATGCTTATATTTATTGACTCATTGTTTTGTGTGTTCTCTTACATCCATCATTCTGAAATGCATTCGAGGATGCATGACCTTCTATATGGGCATTGACTTGCTCCGAGATTCATGGCCCGATTCTTGAAGAATAAAGAGTGGTTGATGCTCCCGTTGTGGTCGAGGATAACCAATTCACACTTATCATTATTTATTGAAGACCATATGTCTGCTACGGCCGTCACAAAGCCAAGGGCGCCGACGCTAAATGGATGAGAGTGACACTTGGTTTGAAAGTTAAGTAATAAAACTGAGCTTGAGCATGAAAATGACTTTGATTGCCGGACCTAAGTTAGAAAGATCAGTTAGGGCCCACTTGCACTTATACACGAGGAAGTCGCTCATCATAAAATGCTTGGGGTTGAAAATCTCAAAGAATGACTACCTTTCGACCTAGGTGTCCTGGTTTGTTTATATTTTCCCCTTTCATATGATTGATAAGGTCGGTTGAGAAACTACGTGCATTGTTATGAACGTGAATATCTCTTTTCTTTTTGTAAATAGTTTGTTCTTCACCTTCCATTCCCCTTCTCTCTTCCAATTCTCTCATAGCTTTTGTGGGTATAGCTGCTACAAACCCTCACCATGAGACCCACCTTGTCCACTTGTGTTATCGGGGGGTTTAAAGGGCTTGGTGCATACGCTAAATACACCTGTTGCCTCCTAATGTATAATGGGATCAAGGATGATCACATTACACAAAAATATAAGGATCTTTAAACTTGGGGTTGGATAGATTGATTCTTGATCACAAGAATGAATGAATAAAGATGGAAATGGAGTGTAAATGAATGAATAATGGATGATGAATGAATGGATGGATGGATGAACGAATGAATGGGGATGTATTATGGTTGGTATGGAAAAGAATGGAATGGAAATGCAATGGAAATCAAAAGATTCAAAAGAATAGATTGAAACTTACAACAAGAATGAATCGTTTGATCGAATGATGAACGACTTGGGATCTTCTAAGTTGATACAGATTCACCACTCCTAGAATCCTTCAACTCTTCCTATCACCATCTAAGATAGCCAATCTAAGAATAGAAGAAGATATTCAAAAGACTCTCTCTCAAGAGAACCAATTCTAGCACACAAGCTAGAGAGAAAACACAAAGTGTTTACTTTGTATTTGATATAAGAAGTAATGAATGAATACAATGGCACCCTAGGGGGTCTATTTATAATACTCTTAGGACCCCTTGGACGTGTACCTAGGGTTCAAGAAACCAAGAATCAACTATTACATCATATATCCTATTTATGACATCATAAACTCTAAAATACAACTCTAGAAAGAAATTGCTATAACTCCTTCAATACTTGTCCGTTTTCATTGATTACAAAAACCATTAGAAAGCTTATTGAAAGAGCTTCAATCTGTCTTTTGATGATTTCCTCAATAGATGTATGGATCTAGAGTTATTGAGCAAAATATCGAACTGTACTTGATGGAGTCCTTTGCTGCCGTGAGAGATGACTTCTCAATAAGGACTTGAGAGTTATTTATGCTCATTGATGTCCTCCAAATGTGAGAGTAACTCCATGTAAGCTAGAATACCATCAAGGTCCTTCATGCTTTCTTCCTTGAGCTAATAAACCCTTGTAGTTGTTGATACCCAAGGCGACATTTGTAGCTTCTAGCTGGATAGAGGTCCTTTAGCTAGACCTTGATGTATATAGCTAGGCAAATATACATCATTCTCCCCCGGTTGAAAAAGTTTGTCCTCAAACTTAGACAAAACTTCTTCTTCCTTGTTTTCCTTCCTTCTTTATAAGATGTCTTCCCATATGTGTTATTGAGATCACTTCTCTTGTTCCTTCTTATGAGTTTACAACTTTTCTTCTTGAATGCCTTGAAATCATCATAGATTCCTTTGATGCTTGACTTGAAGTTCCACTTTCTTCCAAGTCTTCTCATGAATAAGCCAATGATATTATGGTGCTTCAAATCTCGTTTATTCATGGAGATTGTAGAAATCTCATATAACTTCTCAACTTCAAAGTATAGATTCACAAGCTTGTAACTCATGATGAAGACAATAGTAATATGGTGTTCCATCTTTGAAGGATGACCTTCAACGATCTTAATATCATCTTGACTTCCTTGAATCCTTGGCACTTCAACCATAAAATTCAAGTTTTCATCTCCATATGGTATAGAAGGATTGCAAATGTCACAATATTGCAGCTTATACTCGATATCAACGATCATGCTAGGCCAGAAATAATACTCCTTCATCTTGAAATACGTATTGAGTAGACCCAAATGATCAAAAGAACTTCCATGTACTTCCATTATCAAGATTTCACGAATTCCACTCCTTGGAATACACACTTGATTCCCTTTGAAAAGAAATCCATGATCAATATAAAAGGATTGTTGAGGATGCTTCTCACATACCTTGTATACTTCTTTAAAATCATCATCATCTTCATACAACTCCTTGATATATTCAAGACTAAGTACTCTTGAATCAAACATGTATCTCTTCGTTAGAAAACTTCCTTTAGTCAAAGGACTTGCTTCCTCCAAGTGACTTGATTTTGATGAACGAATCAAGTACTTCATCTCAAAGCATAATGATGGCTTGATCTCCTTATCATATGAAACATACTCCAATACTTTGTAAGAATCACAAAGCTTAAGCATGAATCCTTCAAGATAATAATCCTTTTGCTCAAATATCCTCATGATAGCAACAAGTATGAATGCTAAGCCATAAGCATGTAGCTTCTTCTTTTCTCCACTTGGTATTTCACCAAAATAATCCATGGGACAACTTCCTTGAGATAGGACTTCACCTTTCTCAACTCCATTTGTAATGAACAAATATGATGCAAGAATAGGGAATAAAAGAATATGACGATCTTTAGCATCCTTTAAGAGACATAGTACCTCAAGTATAGATGCAAGTATGGACCCTTCTTGAATAACTCCTTTCTTCCTTTTGTCCACTTGAATTACTCCATTTGATGAGATTTGTTGACATAGCATATTCTTGGACGAGAGGTAAGGACATTTCTCCAAGTACTTCTCCAATTCTCCATGTGGCTTCTTATGCTTCGCTAAGGCTAACTCCAAAGAATTTACATACTCCTTTCTACTTCTACTACATACAAAAATGTTATCAAAGTATACACATACATTCTCTTTACATTGCAATGATACATACTCTTTCAAAATATGTTGTATACTATGAAAATCAAGGACATTGATGTAGTTATCCATGAATTGCGCTTGATCCTTTGCATAGACCATTCGGTGATGAATCATAGGATTTGGTGGCAGCCTTTGATGCATGATAATACTCATGGAAGAGAAACGTACCAAAAGAGATAAGTGAGAGAGGTCACTTGTTGATGGTGCTTGTCTTTCATCCAAATATTCACAAATGAGAACAAGTGATGGTAAAGGATCTTGATCCTTTATAGGCCCACGGTTTCCAACCTCCATTGGTGTAAGAATGAGACTCCTTGTTTCTTCAAATTCATGATACTTATTCTCCATAAGTGCCATAAGA
Organism: Portulaca oleracea; assembly: GCA_029582165.1. Classification (NCBI taxonomy): domain Eukaryota; kingdom Viridiplantae; phylum Streptophyta; class Magnoliopsida; order Caryophyllales; family Portulacaceae; genus Portulaca; species Portulaca oleracea. The sequence continues at coordinate 25,422,573 of CM055888.1, forward strand.
GTACTTTGATCCTCCTTGAGCCGTGAGACACAAGGTGGTACTAAGGACGCCTCTTGGAGCATGATACTCCTATCATACAACTTGGATTCTTCCAACAAAGTATAACAAGAATCCATAGAAGTAATATTACAATATAATGAATCTTTGCAAATCTTATAAAAAGCAAGACTCACTAAACTTCTTGGATCCATATGAAGATCATTGCCATGGTGTGAATAGCTCTTCATTTGCAATTCTTGAACATTTGTTGTAGCGAGGCTAATATCTTGGTCAAGATCAATGTCAACGTCAATGATGGCACAACTTTCTCCTTCTCGGATCAATGAACACATTTCATCACGTAGCTCTTCTCCATTCAATTCTTCTACTTCCTCTACTTCAAGATCCTCCTCTATGTGTACCTCATTTACTTCTTTAGCCATGCTACTACATACTTCTTGAACTTGCTCATTTTCAACAAAAACATCACATTCGGCAATTTCAATTTCTTCATTCACGCCTTCCTCCTCATACAATGGGTTGTCATATACTCGAAGCTCTTCATTATTCTCCTCATACAATGGATTGTCATACACTTTAAACTCATCTTTAGGCACGCTACATACTACATTGACTTCCTCATTCGTGCCAAGGTTATCACATACTTCATGAACATCCTCATACACATCGAATACATCAAATGATTTACTTTCAAATTCTGGTTGCTCATAGGATGACGTTTGACATACACTTTCAACATGATCAAAACTCTGGCAAGATAGACTTGTACTTTGGTCAATGATTTCCTCGTCTTGGACAATAGGAATGGGGAGGTTTATGGGCTGATTTGAGGTGCTTTGGATAGTAGGTGTGAGGTGGTTTAGGGGCTGTTTTGTAGGTCTTTGTTGTGTACGGGTTTTGTCCAAGAGTTCTTTACTCTTTACTTGAATTTCAACATCAAGGGCTAAAGAACTTAACTCATCCAAGTTTGTGTAAGATTGATATACAACAACACGCCAAATGTAATCATTAAGACCAAGAGAGTAACATACCAAAACTCGTTGATCATTCTCCTTAAGGCCATACTTAGTAGTTGCCGCAGATTCTATGGTATATTCAACCACGTCCTTGCTCCCTTGCTCCATTATTTCAAGCTTGTTGATGTAATCTCCTTTGTATTTGTATGGCAAGAACTCTTCTTGAACATTATATCCATTCTTCATGCTGGAACGTTTACTCCATTTATAAGGTGCTTCATATTCAACCTCATAAGGATGTATCTCACGTGAATTTGCTCTTCTTGATCCCTTTTGAAGGATCCCAAGTTCTTCCATTTGTTTGGTGAGATCATCAATTTGTTGCTCCAAACGTTTCAATTCACTTGGTGAATTCATGAAGAGATCTTTTGCAAGTCATAGAATATGAATCTTGATGAAGAAAGACTTCAAGCAAGACTCACGGTTTAGTGGGGAATGTAGGGGACGAAATAGGGAATGTGTTTAGGCTAGGTTTGAGTTTGGTTTAAGGTTTTTTTGTGGAGTTTATGGTTCTTTATGAGTTCTTGATGAGTTCTTGGAAGAACTTATGGGTGGCGTGAGAATGGGGATGGTGGGGGATGGATTTGTGGTGAAAAGATTGTAAAAAGATGATATCAAGAACCACAAGAATCAATCTCCTAGGCTCTGATACCAATTTTGATGTATAATGGGATCAAGGATGATCACATTACACAACAATATAAGGATCTTTAAACTTGGGGTTGGATAGATTGATTCTTGATCACAAGAATGAATGAATAAAGATGGAAATGGAGTGTAAATGAATGAATAATGGATGATGAATGAATGGATGGATGGATGAACGAATGAATGGGGATGTATTCTGGTTGGTATGGAAAAGAATGGAATGAAAATGCAATGGAAATCAAAAGATTCAAGAGAATAGATTGAAACTTACAACAAGAATGAATCGTTTGATCGAATGATAAACGGCTTGGGATCTTCTAAGGAGATACAGATTCACCACTCCTAGAATCCTCCATCTCTTCCTATCACCATCTAAGATAGCCAATCTTAGAATAGAAGAAAAGATTCAAAAGACTCTCCCTCAAGAGAACCAATTCTAGCACACAAGCTAGAGAGAAAACACAATGTGTTTACTTTGTATTTGATATAAGATGTAATGAATGAATAGAATGGCACCCTAGGGGGTCTATTTATACTACTCTTAGGACCCCTTGGACGTGTACCTAGGGTTCAAGAAACCAAGAATCAACTATTACATCATATATCCTATTTTTGACATCATAAACTCTAAAATACAACTCTAGAAAGAAATTGCTATAACTCCTTCAATACTTTTCCATTTTCATTGATTCCAAAAACCATTAGAAAGCTTATTGAAAGAGCTTCAATCTGTCTTTTGATGATTTCCTCAATAGATGTATGGATCTAGAGTTATAGAGCAAAATATCGAACTGTACTTGATGGAGTCCTTTGCTGCCGTGAGAGATGACTTTTCAATAAGGACTTGAGAGTTATTTATGCTCATTGATGTCCTCCAAATGTGAGAGTAACTCCATGTAAGCTAGAATACCATCAAGGTCCTTCATGCTTTCTTCTTTGAGCTAATAAACCCTTGTAGTTGTTGATACCCAAGGCGACATTTGTAGCTTCTAGCTGGATAGAGGTCCTTTAGCTAGACCTTGATGTATATAGCTAGGCAAATATACATCACCTCCCACGAAAACGGAGTAGCTATTTAGGTAGTTTGTTTTATTTTATTTTGCTCGAGACGAGTAAAAGTCTAAGTGTGTGTTAGGGGGGGGAGAGAGAAAAACATGCAAAATATGAAATAAACAAATAATCCTAGAGGGGGATGAATATGGTTTTTAGGAATCTACATACTTATGATGAGGATGTTAGCCTCTAATCTTGACTTCCATCAAGATTCAATAACACGATATAAGAAAAAAAAAACTTTTTTTATTGAATTAACAGAAATAAGGGCATTACAGTACTAATGCAAACCAGTAACTCTCAGCAGCTCAAGAGTCGGAGGACCTTGATGCAGCTAGCAGTGAGGAGATCATAGTCCAGATGGATGTGATCACAGATACACTCAATAATCACCAGTAAGATTTGATGAAGTTCTTAACTCACAAAAAACCAGAAGTTTGTTCCTTTGCTTTGGAACGATTTTTAAACTCACTAGAATACACCACTGGTTATTGACAAACTCACCAAATTTTCTTTGATACAACTCAGAAATTTATCCCTCAAATTTCTTACAGCCTTCGATTTCTTCCATTGGAATCGATTTATTTTCTTCTTGAGGTCATGAGTTGATTTATAGCCTTCATCTAGATTTCCTTCCCTGTTGGTGGTCAATGACTATGTCGCTTGATTTTCTGTCCTCAATTTGCTTGATTAGAAATCATCTGGGTTCTTTCCATCTTGACACTTGATATCTGTCGGATTATGTGTGCTTTCCATACTTATTTTTGTGAAATATTCAGTAAGCATAATTAGCAAGGATTAGTGTATCAAGCAAAAATTCAAAATTTTGGATAGTACAGGGCTTTGAGATACTTCCTTTAGAAGTGTAGCAATTTTGTCATTTTCACAAAAAAATCTCTCGAAGGTCCATGGAGGAATTTGGTGTGAGATCGTCGTAGCATTTCTTGTATGAGGAGTAGGGGTTGGTTCCTTTGAGGACCTTGGACTTGCAGAGGGGGTTCTACACAAATAATACCCTAATGTATAGTAGACAAATCTCAAGTGGTAAAAGCAAAACGGTATAGGTGATTTGGGCAATCTTTTAAGGAGGGTGTTATGGTACTAGTAGACTAATTTTAGGGTAGGAATTATAGGAGTTGAAAAGTGTGTTTCACCATCAAAAAATCAAAATTAATATATATTAATAAAATTGACTTATTGTAATAAGTAACGAATTAAGTTCATTAATCCTCTGTTTGTATTAAAGTTATAAGAGGGGAGGGGAGGAGAGGGAAGGGAAGGGAAGGGAAGGGAAATATATTAATTAACCCCCTTTCATCTTGTTTGGCAAATAGGGCTGGCAATGAGCCAAGCCGGCTCGTGAGCCCTCGCGAGCCAACTCGGCGGGAAGCTCGATAAGCTCGGCTCGCAATAAGTTCGAGGCGGCTCGGGCTCGAGCTCGTCACATAAACAAGCCAAGCCGAGCCTAAGGAAGCTCGGCTCGTGAAACTCGTAAGGCTCGTGAAAATGGAAAATTGAACGAAATATGTTATGTTTGATAATACAATTTCCAAAATAAAATTACCTTATTCATATGAATTGAAACTTGTGCTTTTGATACTTTTTTTATGTGTTATAAATCCACAATCATAAACTATTTTCATTATCGCTAAAAGATTACTGTATTTTATATTCTATAATTGTTATTTTGAATTAATTAATTTTTAATTTTATATTATTATTTGACTTTGTTATAAGTGTTTTTTTTTTTACTATTTTTCATTTAAGAGTTACTCTTTATTATCAATTTGTAGGTCAACATAATGAATAACAATGAACAAGTATTGGCTCGTTAAAGCTCGTGAGGGCTCGCGAGCCTTGACGAGCCAAGCCGCGAGCCTAACTTTTCAGGCTCGCCAAGCTCGTGAGCTGAGCCCAAGCTTGCAATGTAGCTCACGAGCCAAGCCTCGAGCATGCCAAGCTCGGGCTCGGCTCGGCTCATTGCCAGCCCTATTGGCAAAAATAATAGGAGGGGAGGGGAGGGAGGGGAACCATTAACCCTCACTCCCTTCCATTAACCTCCTTTTCATTAACCCCCAATATGAGGGTTAATGGAGGGGAGGGGAACTCATTATGTTAAAAAAAATAACTTTATTAATATAATAATTACTTCATTTTTCTTCCCTCCCCCTCATTCCCTCCCTTAATTAATCCAAACAATTAACCCCTCTTACCTTTCATTCCCCTCCACTGATAATCCAAACAAGATAGAAATAAGTCTCTTCCCTTTCCCTCCCCTCCTCTCCCCTCCCTTCCCCTCCCCTCCCCCTCTAATAACCAAACAGACTATAAAAGATACAATTTCTTTTTATAAAATTTAATATTTTTAAAGATATTTTACCATAATTGAAACAATTTCAACTATCATAGTTAAAAAGTGTAACAACTATTGATTCTACCCTAAAATATTAAAATTAATATATTTTGATCGAAGTAACATGTTGCAATAGTTAATCATATATATTGACACATAGAATTTTTTAAACAGATGAGATTTATCACAGTCAAATTGATAGTTAGGAACTTTCAACTACCCCAGTTGAAAAAATTCAACTATGGTAAAACTTTCATATATAAAGAGTTTCAATATATTAATTAGTTAATTAATTATTGAACTAATTTTTTAATGTTGTAGTAGATGTATCTCATTTCTGATATCAACGACTTACTACCTCCATCCTTAAATGAATGTCAATTTGACTAAACTTTGACCGTTGATTAATTAGAAATTACAATTAGTTACAATATGAAATTATCACCGTTAGAAAGATATTGTACTAAAAATTATAATAGTGTTAATTTTATATTGTAACTCATTATAATTTGTTAGTAATCAAATGTCAAAGTTTAGTCAAATTAATACTTATTTAGAGACGGAGGGAGTACATTACTTTCTTCTTCTCATATTATTTGTCATATATTAATTGTGTCACGATTTTTAATGCTTATCTTTGACTAGCAATTTTTTGTATAATGATTATTAAAAACAGTTCCTTGCGTTTTTAGGAACTTTTTCCATAAAGGGTGTGTTTAGTGGTGATGTGTTTGACGACAAAAAAAAAAAGGGAAATGTAAGGTTAAGTGAAAATCTTTTCCCTCTCCCCTCTCCCCTCCTTCCCTCTTTTTGTAAATTATTTTCTCGCGTCGCATCTTAAGAAAATCGAATTTTCCAGTCTATGTTACTCCTAACGACCCAAGTTCTTCAAGTTCACTCATATCTATACTGAAAATATTTCATTTCTCATCTAGTTCTTCCAGACTCATCCAACTCTTCTTTTTCTCTCTTCCTTTTTCTCTCTTATCCAGCCAAAGAGAGGTCTACCAAACAAGTAAAAATTATCACTTGAAAACTTATTTGTTCGGAAAACCATTTCTCAAGGGAAATCATTTCGTGGAAAACGATTTTTTACTTACACCAAACACACCAATAGTTAATTTATGTAATAATTCCAATTCACTAAAACTGAAAATTTCTAAATTTTGCAAAATTTCTTATGGTTTCGAGATTGTTATTCTAACAAAATAGAAAAATATATATATTTTATACAGTTGGTGTTCTTTATACTAGTAAGTTAGGTTTAATTTAACCCAACCTTACTCTGAGTAAATTACATTTACCCTACCTGACATTTGTGGTAATAATTTTTGTACACCCGACATTTGTGAAATAATTTTCACCTTACCTGACATTAAGTGAAAGTGATTTTTAGTGGTAAAATCTGGTCACTTCTCATCAGAAATGAGGAAATACAATAATGTTCCTATATGACTATGTGAATGTATCGACTATGTGAATGTATCATGTTGTCTATTAATATTGAGAAGGAAATGACTTAAATGACCCTTTTATCGTTTTATTTTCGATGAGAAGTGACCGGATTTTGCCACTAAAAATCACTTTCACTCAACGTCAGGTAAGTTGAAAATTATTTCACAAATGTCGGGTGTGCAAAAATTATTACCACAAATGTCAGGTAGGGTAAATGTAATTTACTCACCTTACTCTACTTTACCTTACCCAACTCTCTAAAAAACACTCAACCAAACTCAAAATTTTAATCAAAAAGAAATTGAAATAATATTATTTTATTCATTAAACCATTCCATTTTTTTCAACACTTATAACTTTTTCATTTATTTTCCCAAAAACGTTCAAATTTTATTAATAAAGTATTTCAATTCCACAACTAACTTAATTCAAACCCATCCCAACTTTTCCTTTCCTTTCCTTTCCTCTTCTCTTCCTACCTTATCAATTCTAATTCAATCGAACCACTCTAAAGAAAAGATATACTCCCTCCGTCCCTTTTTAAGTGTCAAAAAGACTAATTTTACAAAACCAATGTATGTTGGAAATAGAGTGAAAAAAAAATTATGTATGGACATGTATACCTTTCATTAAAGGAAGAGAGGAATAAAAAAAAATTTTAAAAGGTAAAATAAAAATCAAATTCAATACAAAAAATTACTTAGAGGTACCCTAACTTTTGAAGAAACAATTTTTTGGTACCCTAACTTATCAAAACTAATTTTGGGGTACCCTTACTTTTAGAATTAGAAATTGCTAGGTGAATTTCCGGCGAAACTCTGATTGATTCAAATCATTTTCGTCCACAAAAACAAAGGGCATTTTCGTCCACAGAAACACTTAATCAATTTCCCGCCTAAAACTCACCGGTGAATTCAAATCATTGGCCGAAAATTCACCTAATTATTTCTAATTCTAAAAGTTAGGGTACCCTAAAATTAGTTTTTAAAAGTTGGGGTACCAGAAAAATATTTCACCAAAAATTAGGGTACCCCTTAGTAATTTTTTGAATTCAATAACTAAGGGATATGAGTACTACCTCTGTCCCAAATTATATGTTCTTTTACCTAACTTCTTTGTCCTAAAATATTTGTCCAATTTACAATTTCAACAACTGTAATTCCTTTTCTACCCCTAATTAATAAATTTACTCATCACTTTCTACAATTCCAACAACTATTATCTTCAATTAAAGAAGGGGTAATTTAGGTAAATTACAAACTTTTTACCTCAATTTCCAATATGTATTAGTCTTCTCAAATTAGGAAAATAGACAAATAATTTGGGACGGAGGTAATATTTTAATTATTGGAAATGTAAAATTGACAAATGAAAGGGAATAAGGTAGTTAGGAAAATTGATATTTCATTTAGGCCTTGTTTTTTATACGGTAGGTTGCGGTATGGTACCACATCGCACCATACTCTTTAATTTTCCACCACATTTCACTACACCACATTACAATCATTATTGATATATATTTTCATTTTTCTCTTACCTCATTTTTCTGTTCTATTTTTCACATTCTCTCTCTTAACCTACCCTATCTACCACAACTTTCACCATAACTCACCACATTTTTTCAAATTTGATCGCACCGCACCATTACCACACCGTAACCAACCGTATAAAATAACGGGGCCTAAGGGATCGATAGTGTGCTGTCAAATCAAACAACAATGAATCTATTCCATAGAATTGAATCTATTCCATAGAATTAAATCTTATCCTTGTCTTACCGTATTTGTTAATTATTTAATTGTATTTTGAAAATTACTGGAGTTATATTCTTAATAATAGTAATTTAATTAATATTACACCTAACAAAGTTAGAAAAATGTAATATTGTTGTTATTTGCAAAATATAATTATGGAGAGAGTACATGTGTGGTGATTTGTTATGCGTACCAAAATAAATTAAAGACGGGAGACAGGAAAGATTCCAGAGAGTGGGGCCGAGTATACTATAAAGACTTGACCCGTTTACATAATTACGATTGGGGACCTCCTTTTTTCGGAGGAAGCAGTGATATAGAGGTTTACCTGCAACTTCATTCTCATCCATTGAAATTCAGTCAGCTTTATCAGTTGAGTTATTATTAGGTCATCATATCACTTGTTTTTGGTATGAGGAGTATTGTTAATTAACAGGGTGCCATGATGGAGGATGAGAGTGGAACAACGCCGCTGTTGAAGTTGAAGGAGAAGAATTACTACCATGAAAATTGCCCTGGATGCAAAGTTGATCGCCGGAAAGCTCAGGATCCTAACCCTCCTTATCTCCATTTCTCCTTCATATTTGCTGTTAGCCTTGCTGCTTGTACGTCTCTCTCTCTCTCTCTCTCTCTCTCTCTCTCTCTCTCTCTCTCTCTCTCTCTCTCTCTCTCTCTCTCTCTCTCTCTCTCTCTCTCTCTGGTCGAAAAATTTGAAACGAATTGAATTAGCAAATAGTATTCAGTTTACTCTTTGTTAAAAAAAAATTTAGTAGGGGTTTAAATTCTTAATAAATACTAGTACGTAAAATCTACTCTCCAATCTAACATGTGACATATATTTTATCAAAAAACAAACATGTAGATATATTATTTTTTTTTTATCGGAATATTTATTGAATTTTAATTTAAATATATGACAATTTTCAAAACCTACATTAACCAAATATATTTTATTATTATGTTTAGTGATGGAACACAAATTTTAAAATAATCGCCATTTTTTTAAAATATTTAGTTTTAATTTCAGCTTTTGGAATTCTCCTTGCCGTTGTGCGAATGATTGCAACGATAATCTATATATATATATTAAAACAAGACTTGCAAAGGGAAAACACAAATGTAGGAGAAACAATTTAAGAAGTTTGGTTTAACCAAACCAAAGTCCAAATTCATGAATAAATGTTTCTAATAAAAATAGAAATATTTTGCTTTTACCAAAATTTGAACCTTGGTAAAAAAATGAAAGTTGAGAGTATTTACTAATTAGCCACTAGATCTTTAGTGTTATAAATGTCAACTTAAGAAAAGACAATCATACATATAGGTTACAAATACTAATGCATCTACAATTGATCGAGTAATATTCATTAGCTTTCTATAATAACAAAAAAATTCATTTGTTAGACTTTCTTCTACCAAATTTACTATTATAATATACCAATTCCAATATAAAAATAGAATCAAGTAAAATTTAATATATATTGAAGTGTAAAACTCCCATAAAAAAACCTATATAGTTGTTCTATGTTTTCTTTAATAATTGTAAAATAAAATAAAATTTTATTAACATAACTAAAAACTTTAATTAATAATTATATAAGTGATGTAGGCCTCATACGGTAACTGAATGTAAAATACAAATTATCAAAATTGTCTCAATGTATAAATTAAAAAATTGAGATCATTATTTATAATAAATAAAAGTTATTTCTTATTAGAAAAAACTGGTGAATGAATTATAAATGAGATCACCACGAAATACATAAATTGTAAGTTTTTAAAATTGGCATTTTGATTTTTTTCACCTAAGAAATTTTGAAGATAATTTGTACAAAGAAAATCCATATAAAATGATAATATAATTGTTGTACAATTTTACTTATTATTTTATAATTCTTATATGAATTGATAATTATTATAAAATTACTCTATAAAATAAATCTCGTATAAATATTAGAAAATTTTTCGTATTTCGTACGAGATATATAACGCCAGTTAATTAATTATATATTCCCTCCGTTCTTTTTTTATCTATCATTTATGATTTTCTGTGCCAATTTTAATCAATAATTTCTAATATAAAACTTTTATAAAAAAATATAATATTATATTTTTTTAATAGTATTTTTTATTACGAATATAATAATATCAATTTTGTATGATGAATCATTATACAAATTAAGATATTAACGATCAAAGTTTTTGCCACAATTCCCTAGTCGACAGATAAAACAAAACAGAGGTAGTACCAAGCTAGCTAAACGAGACTCCCTTCATTTGAAACCAAATGTAGTTATTTGTAAGATTTTATGTTTTTCAAGTTTCGTCATCGATCAATAATTTCTCAAATGGTGTTCATATAAATATACTGCCTCTGTTGCTATTTATTTGTATCTTTAATTATTTTTTATTATTTCTAGTTATTTATCATTTTATATTTTTAATTTAATTTGATCAATTTAATTATTTCTATAGTCTTCATTTTTTATGATTAATGTTTATCAATTAAATAATTTTATAATTTATTTCAAACTTTATTAATTAATTTGGTTTTCTCCTACTTTTTCAAAGTGAAAAATAAATAGAAATAGACGAAATATAATATTATAGTTTTGTATATATTGTTATTAGTGGACAAAATTTTAAAATCCAATTATCCAACACAAGTTTTCCCTGAAACAACAGTTATTTATGGGATTTTTATGGTCTTTGAGGTTCCTTATTAGTCAATAATTTTTCAAATCATATGTTTGGTATAAACAAAATTGAAAATGAGAATTCACAATTAGGATGAAAATAAGAAAAAATGGGAATAAATTAATATGAGTGAAATTGAAAATAAATACGCATTTATTAAAAATCTTTAATTGATATAAATAGGATGATGTATTATTAGTAATATTAATTAAATATTTGATATTATTGATATTTAACGTTGACTTATGAATTTTCAATATAAATTAGCAGCTCCCACCCAAATGATAGATTATTGGAAGTTAAGAATTTATATTGTCATTCTCATTCTTTGTTTTTTTTTTACAGTTTTCATAAAATGAATATGAAAATTATATCATAAATTTAAGTATTCTCATTCCACACCTCAACTTTTTTGGTCCAAACGTCTCATAATAGTATTTCGCAACAATATATAATATCATAATTTTATAATAATGTTCTAAAATTATTATAAAATTATGATATTATATGTTATTGTGAAATATTATCTCCGTCCCAAAATATTTGTCATTTGATTAAATTTTGACCATCGTACTAATAAATTATATTGAGTTATGATATGAAATTACCATCATTATAAAAATATTTTAATAAAAATTATAACGATAGTAATTTTATATCATAACTCATTGTAATTTAAGAATAATTAACATATAAAATTTAATGAAAAGACAAATATTTTATAACAGAGAGTGGAGACAATACTGTTGAGACGTTAAATTTCTTTAACAAGTAGAAGAGACACTTGCCTAGGTGTTTGTGCCATTTTGTGTTGTGTTGTGTTGTGATGCACTGGTGGTAGCATCAAAACGGATGATGAGAAATGAAACTATATTTGATGGGCCCGACCCATGTGCGTAATTTTTGGGGCTGCTGTAATGGCCTATATCTACCTATTTCGGCCCATAAACGAATGTGAAAGACTGAAAGTTGGGCCCAATTCTCATGCCCAACCCTACTTCAGTGTAACTATCAAATGGTAACACTCCAACTACTTTAATTCAATTTAAATGCATGCCATAAATTCCAACTTCTTTTGCCTTCTTTTATTTTGACCTCCCAACAAAATAATTGTCCCAAAAACATTTTAAATTCTATTTTTTAGGTGACTGTATATAAATTTGGATCATTAAATCATCAAAAATAGTAATTTATAAATTTACAATCTGAAATGAATATGTCCTTAAAAATTTATTGATCAAAATATTATGTTAGAGATTACTTCTTTCACAAGAATTTGTGAGGCCAATTTCATTATGAAATGTTGTTGTGTTGTGTTATAAAAGTTTGATTACTTGCTTGGATGTTGCACCCATTTGTTCATGTAACAAGGAAAATTACAATCATATCCTCTTCTTTCACATAAGTGCTAAGAATAATATATATTAGGACATAGAGAGAATGTGATGCATATGCAAAAGGTGGGTAAATGAGGTTCTAATTTTATTATTTATTTTTTTAAAATTTTATTTTGAGTTTGGGTTAAAAATGCAATTAGGCTAGAACACCATATGGGTCTACAACCTTAAAGTTTTACTTATTTTCTATTTTTAAGATATTTCTATTTTAAAAAATCATTTTTGTAGTTTTATAATTTTTATGTAAAATAAATAAAACATAAATAAGATAACTAAATTAATTATTAAAAGAAAATAAATTATAAATACAAGGATTTAAAAGTATATATTGTTTCTCCACTGATGAAAGGTCAAGTTGACACAATAGGCATTGCAATGAGAAGAGCTTTGCTTGGAGAAATAGAGGGAACATGTATCACATGTGCAAAATCTGAGAAAATACCACATGAATACTTTACCATAGTAGGTATTCAAGAATAAGTACACGAAATTTTAATGAATTTGAAAGAAATTGTATTGAGAAATAATCTATATGAAATTTAATTCTAATATTTCATTATCGTTGTGGTACAAATGATGGATAATCCTATACCTTTTCCATTGTTAGGTCATGTTCTTTAAATTGGTAGGTTAGGTTTAACCATATCTTACTTTACCTTACTTTAACATCCAAAATAATAGAAATATACTTTTAGATAATTTATATTTAAAATTCTTTATTCAACTAATAGAATTTATTTTAAAATAAAAAGAAATATACAATTTTTCTATATTTTTAATTTATTTATACAATATAATTTAAAAAAGTAACCCGTCTGTAAGACGGGTATTGTAGCTAGTTTTTCTTAAAAAGAATCGACTGACGGGAAACTTATTTTGAAACCGAGGGGTAGTACGTCATACGTGAATCATGATAATCGAACCTCGGGAGTCCGTACTCGTAGAATCCGCCTCTCTGACTTTCCTTTTCTTTACTTATCGTCGTCATCGATAAGTCCTGCCTTAGATTAAGCCTTCTTCAGAGTTGCTCTACTCACTGGTGCTACTAATTTATTTCTGTTTTATGTTCTCTTATGTGTAGGCGGCTCGTGTATTCGTGTTTGTTTGTTGATTTTTTTTTTTTGTCGCATAACTTTAAGATTTTTTGAGGACAGTAATTGACTAATTGCTGATTAGGTTGTGGGATTTTGTTTCTTCAATCAATTATGGCGTTGGAGTTGGTCTGTTGGTCTTATTCTGAAGAAAATTAAAGGTCGTCTCCTGTGCGATGGTAATTACTCGAGTGTTGAGATAAAACTGCCACTAAACTTTTCTATATAGTTAAATTTATCATTAATTTTTTTAAATTGTCAAAAATGCCATTAAACTTTCTAAAATACTCAAAACTGTCACTGTAACCTGCAATTGCAGGTTACCACCGTTAAAACATGAAATTTTTTTTTTGAAAAAAATTGAAATTAAAAGGGGAAGAGGAAGGGGAAGAAGAAGAAGATGCAGCGAAGAAGAAGAAGATGCAGCATATCCAGCCATCTTTTTTTTTTATTCTAACCTTCTATCTCAATCTGGATACACCAAAACACAGTACACTTTGAAGAAAAGAAACTGGCCACCATGATGGATGGATTACACAGTGAGATGGAGGGTGTGTGTGTTGTGTGGCAATTTAACAATGCTTTTTTTGAAGATTCTTTTCTCCCTTTCTTTATTCATCATTATTACTCTTGTTGATAATGTTTCTTTAATCTCTATCTTCTTTACACAAAAAAATTAATGGCCCCCATTCCTATTCTCACGCAACAAATTCTACGCTTTTTTTGAACAGACATTTCGAACAAACAAATCAACCCAAAATTCAACACAAAGAAGAAGATGAGAGAGAGAGGTGGAGTTTTCAGTGTGTTAGGTGGTTATGGTGAAAACAACAAAAAAAAGAAATTAATGAGAAACTTAGCATATTCTTCTTCTTTTCCTGCTCTGTTTTTTCTTCTTCTCCTACTCTGTTTTTTCTTCTTCTGATGCATCTTCTTCTTCTCCTCCTGTATCTTCTCCTTCTTCGCTGCATCTTCTCCTTCTTCTTCCCTTTTCCCTTCTGTTGGGTTGAATGTGGAGACCAATTTCGGGTTGGACTCTGTCTCTTGGGGAGCAAGGTAGAAGAGTTTGAGTGAGAATCAGGTTGTTGATTTGTTCCACTTCCTTTTTGTAATTCCTTTGCTGTAGGGACTCTATTAATCCTAAAATTGTGTCAGCCTTGTACTATAAATAGAGCCTAGGTGCTAGGTTTATTTGCATTGCAATTGAGAGTGTTTCATCTTATACCACAAGAGATTGACCTATAATCTCTATGTTTCTGAGCGAGTTGTGTGAGGCTCAACTGTGAGTGTTGAGTTCTCAGATTGTAACTCTAGGAAGGTTGTGAGAGATTGTGGAGGTCTGGGAATCTCTGAAACACCGTTGTAATCCTATGATAGTGCATCGTTCATGGTTTTTTCCCGGTTTGGGTTTTTCCACGTTAATTCCTTGTGTCGAATCTTTATTTATTTTTCCGTCCTTATTATTGTTTGTCTGCTAACTACGCCCTGAGAATCCTAACAACTGGTATCAGAGCTTTGGTTGGAGCGTGGTTGATCTGCAGACTGAGAAGCAATGACAGGCGCTATTGTGAAGATTTCGGAATTCGATGAGAAAGACTACGCATGGTGGAGGATGCGCGTTGAGGATGTGCTCCGCCAGCAAAGGTTGCATCTTGCGATGGGTGATAAGCCAAAAGAGATGGAACAGAAGGATTGGGAAGAGCTTGATGGTCAAGCATTCAGTACGGTCAGGCTGACGCTAGCTCGGAACGTGGCTTTCAACGTCAAAGATCAGAAAACGACAAAAGACCTGCTCAAGGCCTTGGAAAACACATATGAGAAACCTTCGGCGGTGAACAAGGTATATGTGTTACGTCGTTTGTTTGAATTTAAGATGCATAGGTCTGGTGATATGCATGATAGTGTGAATGAGTTGAATATGAAACTATCAAAATTAACCTCCGTGGGATTTAAGTTCGACGATGAGAAGAATGCTAATATACTATTGGCTACCCTACCTAAGTCTTGGGAAAATTTCGTGACTTTTGTAACTTCTTCAACTAAGAAGGATGAGAAACTGAAGTTTGGGGAAATTAGAGACTTGGTCCTGAATGAAAGTATTCGCAGGAAAGATTCTGATGTGTCTGAGTCTTCGGGGGATGCTTTGACTGTCAGGGGTAGGAGGAATAGTGGGAGTTCGGGTCGGGGTCGATCAAAATCTAGAGGTAGAAACATGGAGCAAGTGTTGTGTTGGAACTGTGGTGATAGAGGTCACTTTCGTAGGGATTGTCCCAAACCTAGGAAGAGCAATCATAATGACCATGACTCTGTATATTTTGCTGAGGATATTGGTGATGCCCTAACTGTTAGTGTTGACAAGTCAGAAGGGAGTTGGGTGATAGATTCGGGTGCTTTGTTTCACTCTTCGTCTAGCAGGGAGGCCTTTAGCAATTTTGTGAGTGGGATGTTTGGTAGGGTTAGGCTTGCAAACGGTCACAACCTAAAGGTGTTAGGAAGAGGTGATGTGAACATTAAAACTTCTAAGGGTGGAACTTGGAGGTTGAAGAATGTTCGGTATATCCCGGGTTTGACCAAGAACCTTGTATCTGTGAATCAACTGGATGAGGAGGGGTTCACGACGAGATTTGAAGATGGTCATTGGAGGGTAACGAAAGGATCTCTAATAATTGCAAATGGTAGGAAAGAGGGGAAGCTATATTCTGTCATTGATAACTCTAACATGCCGGTTCATGCTCGTCAAGCGTGTTAGCTTCTTTGATGAGAGAAGGGTACCAGAAACGAGGAGGTTTCCGGTCGAGGCTACGGGAACGGATGGTCAACCGAGGAACGCATCTAACCTGCACGAGAATGCGACAAGTTAACACGAGGTAAAATCCCAATCCAAAATTCCCCTAAGTTGTTGACGATGATGCGTATGTCGAAGTTGCAGGGGTGTGATCAGTTCAAGTGGGAGCCTGTTGCTAAAAGAGGAGTTGATGAGAGGTCAACTGGGACCTCTGTTGATCTTTGCTGAACAAGATCGAGATGGATGCACTAAAGGATTCGAGGAGGTGTTGAAGTGGTGATTGATGATAATCGACGAAGGCTGCGTTTACAGTTGGTCTCCAAGTGGGAGATTGTTGGGTTGAATGTGGAGACCAATTTTGGGTTGGTCTCTGTCTCTTGGGGAGCAAGGTAGAAGAGTTTGAGTGGGAATCAGGTTGTTGATTAAAATATTATAAATAAATGTAAAAAGAAAAAACGATAATAGAATTTACTTTCGTTCTCTCTTTCTCTCTCCTCACTTGGGTATGTAAAAGGCAAAAAAAAAAAAACACATGGGGTCCACACAATTTTCCTTTGCAAGTCTACCCATGTGGATGGGTGGGAAATATTTTTCTCACCCACGATACAAGCTTCATCACCATTGGATGCATTTTTCTCACCCATATTTACCTTGATTTCTATGCAAGTGGGAAAATTCTCACCATTGGTAGTGGCTTTATGGGAAACTATTTTCCCCTTAAGATGGGAAGCTATTGGGCCCCACCTTAGACATTTTCCTTCCTAATTTTCTAATCAAACATAGGAAAGTTAGGCCAACTTGGGAGAGTTAAGATTTGGTGTAAATTCAGGTTTGACATATTCGGACAAATTTCAGTTTGAACAAACTCAGACAATTCAAGTTTGAGTTTGGGCATCACAAAGCATCCGAATTTTAAATTTGGGAAAGTTTCGGGTTTGGAAATTTTGTCCGAATATCCGGATTGTCCACACCCGAATGGACTTAAACTCGAATTTTTGTCACCAGTAGCCTAGATACTATTAAGTCGTCATTAACATAGAGAAATACGTAAACAGATGATCCATTATTAAACTACGTAAAATACGCACATTTATTATATCTATTTCATGTGTACCCCTGTCCTATCATAAAAGTGTCAAACATTTCATACCACTCATTGGGTACTTGCTTAAGTTCACACCGCCACAACGAATCTTTTCCAAGAGCAACAAATCCTTTATTATATCATAAAGTTATCACTATGGAAACATGCTCCTCCTTTTCAAAAACAATAAATCCTTCTGGCCATCACATGGTGATCTCCTCCTCAACTCATCGTGAAAGAACGTATGTAGTCTTTACATCTAATTGCTGCAATCAAGGTCAAGTAGAGTAACAAATGTAAGTAAGAATTGACGTATGCTTCACAACAATGGAAAATACCTCATTGTAGTCAATTTCTTCTCTCTGATTACTACCCGTAAGATCAAATCTATCTATTCACCTTGAACTCTTGATGCGTAGGATGCCTTCTTTTCTTTTATACGCCAATTTAGTAGTTAAAGCCCGTCACGCCTTAGGCAACTCACATAGCTCTCATTTATGGTTCTTCTACAAACTATCTATCTCCTTTTGCATAGCTACAATCCAGTGAGAAACATTGGAACAAGAGGTGACCTCCTGATAGGTAGAAGGATTAGACCCTCAAGAATCTCGTTCGCAACATGGAGTACGTAAGCCACTAACATGTCATTATCATGGTACCGCATTGATCTCCTAATTTTCTTCTTAGGACGACCACTGGTGATGCGATGATCTTCCTTCACTTGAGGAGGATCTGTTATAGTTCACGTTCAACAACCTGAATTATCTCAAGTGTACTCTTAGTCTTAACAACCAACACTAGCCTACAAACCTGGAGCGTTCCCGTTGCGTGAGTGGGCATTGAAATTAGCTTGAGTGGAACTTTGAATCATCAATCGGACAAAAGCTTGAACACCAAAGGGGATTGGATATGATTTTGGATAAAGGATACTCCACCACCAAAACCTAGCACCCTACCATGACCATCATAAAGGAGAAATCCACCAAATGATCAATAAATGAATGACTTGCTAACTCCACCATTAACAAATAGATAAAGTAAGAACAAGATTTTTTTGAGAGAAACTAGAGGAAAACCCTAACAATGCATTAGTATATCATTCATCAACATAATCTGCCTAGAAAAGAGTGCTAACAAGTATTTATACTAGGTATTAAATTAGACAAAACACAACATTTAATATCCGCACATCACGCGTAGAAGCACATCGTCGCGGGCGCGACGACCCTCTGTCCGGAACAACCCTGTGCTTCCCGAATAGCGTCGCGGGCGCGACATGGGGTGTCGCGGGTGCGACCACCTACTTCCCCAAGTCCTCCTGGGCCTGCTGCCGAACGTCGCGGGCGTGACAGAAAGAGTCGCGGGCGCGACGCCATGGCCAGATTGAGGTCGGGGGCGCGACAGAGCTGGGCTCGGGCGTGACTTCTTGCTACCTTGGCTCTCTTGTACTACTGTCGAGCGTAGCGGGTGTTACGTTAGCCTCCGCTTGTCCCGTTGCTCCAACACCTCCCATCTTGCAAGTCATTGCCTGGATCACTTCCGTATCTTGATCCCACCTCGCCCTTTGTTCCCCGGACGACCCAGTACTGCCCCAAGGGCCGGGATCCCACTTATAGTGGATGCCATACCCAAGAATGGTTCGTATACTATACGCCACCAAAGTCCCGGGTCCACCTTGAAATGGACTCCACACCCGATCTTGGAATTGTTTCGCTCGTGCTCTCGCGAGGGGGTGCGGAAAGACTTGAAGGCCATGGAAACCGAGACTCGGGCCCCATCACGGATCTCGATATCAAACTCTTGAAGCAAAAGGATCCATCGAATGAGACGGGGCTTCGAATCTGCCTTTGTCATGAGATGTCATATGACAGCATGATCCGTGTACACTATCACCTTCGAATTGATTAGGTATGAGCGGAACTTGTCTAAGGCAAAGACCACTGCCAAGAATTCCTTCTCGGTGGTAGCGTAGTTAACTTGGGCCCCATCCAATGTTCTACTAGCGTAGTAGATAACATAGGGCTTGTTGTCTTTCCTTTGCCCCAAAACAGCCCCAACCATATAATCACTTGCATTGCACATCACTTCGAAAGGCAAGGCCCAATCCGGTGCTTGAACTATCGAGTGGTGACCAAAGCTTGCTTTAACTGTCAAAAGCACTCAAACACTCTTCGTTAAAGTCAAACGACACGTTTTGATGAGCAAATGAGTGAGAGGTTTTGCAATTTTCAAAAAATCCTTTATGAAACTTTCTTCAAATTAGAACATTGCATTCTATATCTGTTAGACTCAAAACCACAACGTAGAAACATGTATTTAACAACTATAGGGGCCAACTATCCATTATTCACATGACCAAACACAAGATATCCAAATATTGTTAAAACATACTAATCAACAAGATTGTCTGATAATACTTCCTCTAAAATCTCAATGCTAATAGAGGAATGAGGTGATCTATTCACTACGTAGCGCATAATAAAAATAGCATATGTCCAAAATGCCTTATGATGAAGTTCTGTATTGGAGAACATGAACCGAGCTTTGTCTTACAATATCCTGTTGATTCTCTCAACTACCCCATCCTATCGTGGTTTACCCACCAACGTCTTGTGTCTACCAATCCCATTAATCGCACAAAACTCAATAAATGAAGAATCAACAAACTCTAGGCCATTGTCAGTCCTGAGTTTCTTTATCTTCTCACCAACCTAGTTCTTAACTAGAGTCTTGAACTTCTTGATTATGAAAAAGCCTCAATCTTATGGTGCAAGAAATAAAACTAAGTCTTTCTTGAGAAGCCATCAACAAATGTCAACATGTAGTTGTCGTGACCTAAAGATGTCACACTACCAGGGTACCACAAATCCCAATGGATGTAGTACATGATCCCTTCAGTTGTATGCTTAGCCTTGAAGAAACTAACTCTATTTTATTTCCCATAAACACTATGATCAAACAACTCAAGCTTGCCAACTCACACATTCCCAAAGAAACCTTTCTTGCTCAAGATTGTTATTCTCTTCTCACCCATGTGGACTTCATATTGTCAGCCTCATCAACTGTAGAAACTGATGCTGTAATTCTGATCCTTGTAGAGCCTTACAAGATGTAAAGAGTACCATGTCCGACTCCATTTATCGACATTATAGCTCACTTGTACACCTTCAGCGCACCTTCCTCACCAGTGTAACTACAACTGTTAGCCACAAGAGTACACAAAGACATGAGACTACAAATCATGTCAGGAATATGATGAACCTTTTTCAAGGTTCTAACTAAACCATCATGAGTTGTATTATCAATCCCTGCAAGCTTGTAGGAAGTGTCATTGCACATAACAACCTAAAATTAACAACTTCTTAAGAGTCCAACCACTCTATATTAGGACACATGTGGTAATGTACAACCAAAATCAAGAAACACTCATCCTTCAATCCCTTATTAGAGGTAGTTGCCAATGCCTCACCCATAGTAATGAAACCCTCTCTATCAAACTAAGACTCAATGTAATTAGCAGTAAGAGGTTTAGATTGGACATCTATAATACCCTTATTTTCCAGATTCTTTTTCTTTGCCCAACACACTTTTTCAACATGACCCAATTTGCCACAAAAATTCAGCTTTTATTAGAATTAGAATTGCTAGACTTAGAATGTTGTTTAGATTTCCCTCAATTACAGTTCCCCCTTCGAGCATTTGTCATATTCCTCACATTCAAGGCCTCACTAGCCTTGTCATTACCATCATGATCAAACTTTTCTTTAGACAACAATTGATACTTCACATCACCTAGATTCAAGCACCAGAGTAGTCATAAAACATAATTTCTTTACATTGTTTATATCAAGGTGGTAGAGACAACATCAGGTGTATAGATGGCCTTATCCTCATCATCAATCTTAACTTCTAATAACTCCAAAGTAGTAATAATAGAATCAAATTCATTAAGATGACACCACACAGAGACACCTTTAGTTATTCAGAGAGTAAAAAAAACTTTTCCGGCAACAAAGCATTATTGACGACGTGCTTCGTCATGTACTGATTCTCAAGCCTATTCCAAACATAACCTTAGTTTATGCTTATCTGGCCCTAACCTTGATATGTGCGGTTCCAAGTACATATAAATCTCTGCTAGAGCTTTAAGTTCCCGAACTTCCCATTTATATGGTTTTAGAGTGCACACAATTTATGCCTACAATGTTGTTGATTCTTGAACAATCACCATACTAGGCTTTGTGTAAGGGCATTGAAATACCTTCCACATTCCATGATGGATGAGAACTGCTATCATCTATACTTTCCAAAGCACAAAACTCATATTTCCATTAAATTGTGGAATGATGCCATTTCAAACCAAGACTCTAATACCACTTGAAAAGAAAAACCCGAGTGATTCATGTAGTATGCATATTAAATGGAATCACCCGAAATATGGCGACAATAACCAAAAAAGTCAAAACGGATCAATAACAGGAAAAACACAAACATTAGGAATACACGGGAGAGCGGAGAATTGCGAGAAAAGCCCATAGACAACAGAAGCTAGCAACAAATCTACTATAGGAAAGGAGAACAAGTACAATATGATGACAACCACAATTGATGATTCAATCTTTCAGAGTTAGAATCAATTTGATCTCAACAAACTCTTTCACACTCTTTAAATGGATTCAATAGAAAGGTGGAGATCACTCAAGCTCACACCAGAAGATGAATAAAATCCTTCAATAGCCAAGATACTTGTAGAAAGTCTAACCTCAGTCGCCAAATTATCAAAGAACGCCTTGATCATCTTGTTATAACAAATATAATATAGCCAGGAAACCAAAAAAATAAAGAAACCTAAGATAGTTCCCTAATAACTTAGGAAACAAAACCTAGATTATATTATTATTATATTAATAATGATATTATTATATTTTATTGTAATTTTTTGGGAAAACAACTATGTTAGAATACATCGACATACTAGAGAAGTTTAGTGGATTGTCAGACTAGGATAAGGAATTTGGAGCTTTGTAATGGAAATTCTTGGTATTACATCCATGGGACACAACCAAGAGAAGCACATCTTTCTAGTGAAAATGGGAAATTGGTTCAAAAGAGATTTAATCAAATTACTAATGTATGAAATTTACAAGATTGGTGCAGAGTTTATAGGTGAATGAGCAATATGAAACTAGATTGGTGTAGATGAACTAGCAATGGGTGTTTGATTGTAATATATTGCGTTGCTTTCTGGCTTATTTCCCAAAGGAAAAGTGGTTGTGAACATTAGGCTTGTTCAATTTTCCCTATATTGAACCGGAGGATATGAATTAGATCAGTAATCTTATGTTCTTATAGTTTGTTTCAGGATACACTGTAAAGTTTAAGCTATTAAGGGTGTAACCCTAAACCTTCAAGGATGTGGTTTTCAGTAAAATAAAATAAGAATTGGTTTTTCCCTCATTTTTAATTTTATGTATTCTAACTGATTTGTTTGGCTTACATTATAATTCTGATGGAGATCTAAATTTGGTGGTCTTACAGCATTGCCGGTATCATCAATCTTCCCTTTCCTTTATAACATGGTAAGCTCCTTTGTTTATGAATGACCATTCAAAAAAGGTTGAGTTAGTAATTTGCATGCATCAAAGAATACAGCCTTGAAGCCCTTATGACATGGGAAATTTTTCTATAATGGTGGAATTTTCTTGATCTCTGAAAATGAATACTCCATTCGACCATGTAGGTAAGGAACTTTAACATTGCAAAAAGGGAAGAAGATGTCAGTTTTTATGCCGGTTTTGAGGGTAAGCATGAATCTCTCGAGTCTATTTAGGACCCAAAACCTAAAAAAGGAAGTTGGATTTTAGCATTTCAAGCTAACAATATTCTGTAACTTGAAGGGTCTTCATACATGGTCGGAAGAACTCTTACAGCCGTTTTATGGGGTGTGATTGCTGATCATTATGGTCGGAAACCTGTTATGCTGGCTAGCACATTGGGAATGTTTGTGCCTATTTAATTCTTGATTTCCTCCCCCAGCTATTAGTCTATTACTATTTGCATTACGATCAATGCAAATCCTCACTAATATTTTTTTTGGCTTTGATGTCTTTATTATGACAGAGTTATATTCAATACATTATTTGGCTTCAGCCCAAATTATTGGTTTGCAATGTCTACGAGATTCTTTATCGGGGCTTTGTGTGGAATACTTGGGCCAATCAGGGTAAGTAACAAGAGGTCTGTTTTGTTGTTTAAATATTGGGTACGTTGTTATTACCTCCGTCCCTAAATAAGTATCAAATTCTGTAACTATCTTGTCCCTTTTTACTTGTCAAATTTACAATTCCAATAATTAAAATACTCATGTCGCCCTTAATTAATTAATGAGATTTATTCCTTTAAGGGTTTTTGGACATCAATAATTCCAACTTTGGGGGTATTGGAGACTAATAATATAAACTATTTTCTTGGACACTAGCAGTACGAACTATTGACCTATTTTCCTCTAACAGTACACCGTCGAATTGTTATGGTTTTAACTCATCGAAAAGATGATGTGGCTCCATAATATGTGACATGGAAGGCATGTTAGTGTCCACGTCAACATTTTCTACTCAATCTCCGCCTTCCACGTCACACATCATGGAGCCACATCATCTTTCCGATGAGTTAAAACTATAACAACTCGGTCGTGTACTGTTGGAGGAAAATAGGTCGATAGTTGGTACTACTAGTGTCCAAGAAAATAGTTTGTATTATTAGTCTCCAATACCCCAAAAGTTGGTATTATTGGCGTCCAATAATCCTTTAATTTTTAAAATATTTTCCTTTATTCCTACTAAGTGAAAGGGTATATTTGTCCAAATTTAAATTTTTGACCCAATTTCCTAGATACCTTTGATTTGTAAAGGTAGTTTTTTTGATACTTAATAGGGGACAGAGGTAGTATTTCACAAATTTTCTTCATGATTAAAAGCACGGTCCTTGTCTGACCACTATCACTAATACTATGGTCTTAAGTTTTCACTTAGTGAGATTATGATTTAGTTGACATTTGCAAATTGTAGTATGAGAACTGCTCTGATTGCATCCCCTTTGAAACTTGTTGTTAGGCGTACTGTACTGAAGTTTGCCGAAGGGAACATCAAGCTTTGGGATTGTCAATGGTATGAGCACAATGAACCTATGACATTATTTCTGGGGTTGATCATCAACAGATGACTATACTCTATATTTCAGGTAACTTCATCTTGGGCTATTGGTTTGGTGATTGGTCCTGCTCTTGGTGGTTATCTCGCTGAGGTAATATGATTTCACTTCTTTGATATCCTTAGTTTAGCTGGTTAATTGTTTACTTTTGGTCTTACCTTTGCTATAAATCTGCTTGCAGCCTGCGGTTTATTATCCATCGATATTCTCTCAAGATTCAATCTTTGGGAGGTAAAAATACTCATGTTCATTAACATAAATCATCATATATATGCTACTTGTTGCATTCATTTAATTTATGGGTCCATCAATGTCCCCATCTTGATCGCAAAATTGCAGGTTTCCATACTTACTAGTTTCGTTGGTGATATCAGCTGTGGCATTGGTTGTAACTTGCCTAACCTTTTGGCTTCCGGTATAGTCTCTCTTTTATAATATTCATAACGTAGTTCTGTTTCTCTCTCACTCTTGAATAATTTTGGGTCTACTTCCCATGTCACAAGTGAATTCTCGAATGCATGTAGGAAACATTACACAACCATAGTGATGATGACAGAAACCAGGAAAAGGCTCATGATATAGAGGGTGTTGTCATTTCTACGTTGGATAATGACCAGAAACAGGAAAATGATGGGGAGAGTTCAACTTCTTGGCTCACCCTTTTGAGAAATTGGCCTTATGTCTCATCACTCATTGGGTTTTGTATTTTCCAGCTCCAGGATATGGCTTACAATGAGGTACAATATATAATTTGAATTAGATATAATCACCACAAATTAGGCCCAATTTCAAACCCAGAGTAATCTAGCTTGTTTTTGCAATACAACAAGTATTGGTTTAAGGTTTCCTTTTTTTTTTTTTTGGCATTGGTTTAAGGACTTCTTCTTCTAATTTTTTTTAAAAGGCATCAAAAATACTTTCAATAAGCCTTTTGATCACAACCCATAGGGACACATCAATACCAATCAGTAATAGATTATTTGTCAACCCTTAAATCATGTTTTCAAGTTACGTTTTTATTTTAAATATTGCGAATATTAATCAATACTCATGAATATTGATCACAACTCATGAGTCAAGAGCATTCATTAACAATGCTAAGGAATAAGCTACCTATGATAAAATTAGAAAGACTAACCCCTTATAAACTTGTGTCATAAAATAATATAAATAGCAAGTTCTTTACCTACTCATTTTGAGAAATTTCAGCGCGAAAAGTTGAAAGATTTATGTGTCTCTTCTCTGTTGATTAAGTTTTATGGGGTGTTTGGTACAAGAGAGTTGCAGAGTTCAGAATGAAAGAACATAAATTGGCAATATAATTCCAATGTCTGTTTTACGGAAATTGTAAAAAAAAATTAAAAAAATGAGGGCATGAGAATGAGAATAGAAACTTTTAACTCCTACTAATCTATTACCAAGGGGACAAGGTGTAATTTGTATTGGGAATTCATACGTCAAACCTAAATACCAAAATAATGCGAATACTTGATTAATATTGCCAATACTATCTCACCGTATTTAAATTAAGAAAATGTACTTTAATAAATGTGCACTTATTCCAATCTCACTCTAATTTGTTCCCGTTGTGAATTACTACATAACAAACAAGAAAGTTGAAAATTCTCAAACACATTCTTATTATGAATTCTCATTCTCATTCCCATTATATTACAAACGTGCCGTTAATTTTTAATATTTCCACTTAATATTAATACTATATTATTGACAATTTGCCATTTGACCCCTTGTTGGGATTCTTCTGATTGTTCATAAGCATGGGTAGAGTGTTAACTTTTATGTATTTCTTTTAATAATTATGAAAAAACAGATCTTCTCGTTGTGGACCGTGCTGCCCAGGTCTCTTGGAGGAGTAGGTTTAACAAGTATAGATGTTGGTCAAGCACTTGCAGTATCAGGTATGTTCAGTTTTATATTTGTCAACATGTTTAAGGCTATGTTCTTTAGAGTGGTAGGATCAAGTTAGATTTGGTCAGGTAAGGAAAAGAAAAGAAAGGTAAGGATAAAATTTGTTGTAGGTAAGTTGGTGGTGGCGTAAAGGTATTTTATTACTAAAACTTTGACTTTGGTTTGAGTGTTTTGTAGGAAATCCTATAAATGTAAGGTAAGGTAAGGTAAGCTAAGCTGAGCTAAGGTTAGGTGAGGATAAACTAACTTACCACTCTAAAGAACATGGTCTAAATTAATTAAAAATTATGAGTCTTGCAGCAAGACACAACGATCATGAGTATTAAGTGTTCTGTTTTGGTGTAAAATCTATATATTTGCATTGAAATAATTAATGATATGATTAATTTCTATAACTATAAAAATACATATAAATGGTTTAAAATTATATTTTTATCAATAACGTTCTTAGTTTACAAAAAGGTACTCAAGATATGTCTAACAAGTCAAGATTATTAGATTAATGTGTTATTTGTAATTGTTAACGTATGCATTCCAAGCTACTTATAATTGATAATTACAAATACTTATAAACATTTGTCTTAAAATCATAATATGTGATTCATGTAAAATAAGACATGTTCTCGCGGATCATGTTGGAATCTTCTATCCGCTTTAAAATTTGTAGGTGGGTTTCAAAATCATAATTGAGTTTCAATACTTCATGACAAAGCTTTGGAACATAGAATGCTAAAATTTGATCCTCCCTCCAAAAGGACCCCAAAACTTGGAATGTTGTCCTTTTGTCAATTTTGAAGCCTTACAATTCTCTGAAAATTCCATGCATAATTTTGTCTGAAATTATATGATAAGATGCGACTAATAATATGTTGGAATTATGGGTAACACAGTCTCACACAAGACGAAGGATCACTTGGGTAGTTAGGAATCGAGAGTCAAAAGCCGTCTCCCGTAGGACTTATTCATAAGACAGTGAATAAATGCAAGGGTAAAACCTAACCTCTTGTAAGCAAAGTGCAAGACCTCTCAAGAAACTCTCAAGAAGTTGTTGCAGTTCAACACCTTAGGAGTTGTGTTGAAGCTCTCTAGGAAGAAGGAAAAATGGTTGTGGTGTCTTGGATAAATAGAATTCATACCCTATTTATAGTGTCTAGGAGCATTCAAATCTTGCCAATCAAGAGTATGATTGAGGGGCATTATCCATGAGATTGAGACTATGACCAATGGATCATCATTGACTGAGAGGATCAGTCAAGAATGATCCCAATAATGTTCCCCATGTGTTAATTATCGAGGCTAAAATCAAGAAAATTCAAAACTCTCATTGCTGGGCATCACCACTTGTTGTGTTGGTTCAACACGGACCATGGTGACCGCAACACGACCTGTGCTAGGCTAGAACGGTCCGTGTGGCTTGTGCAGGCTGTACTTGAGCGTCTGGACCCCAACACGACCATGTCCAGCCTGACACTGTCCGTGTTGGACCAATTTCATCTCCTAAGCTTATTTTTTTACCTCCCGGCCAACAATTAACTTCTATTATGAATTTCCTTAACCTCTTAATTCTTGAAATACTCCTACATAATGTGCCCTTCCATATTTTTTATCTGACCTTTTTACTAACTTTTTCTTATTTCGTATTATTTGTCATTATATAATTTCGATGATATATTAGTTACTAAGTTTTTATTTGACCTATAATATTAATTGAATAAAACACCAAAAGTTTATTTTAGAAAACTATATTTAAATAATTTTCCTATGAACTATCCAATTTATTTTGAAACTTTGATTTTACCCTAGTCCTTGAAAACATAAGATGAAAAAATAGAGATAATATTGATAATTATATGATCCCCTCTTCCCTAGTGACTTTATCTATTCATGACAACTTTTTTCAAAAAAAAGTTAATTGTGGATATTGTTGTGTGGGTTCTGCTTGAAGATCGACATATGTACTACCTAGTGTGAAAAAGAAAAATTTTAAATGGGAAGGTGAGTGATAGGGTCATAGAGTTAGAGAGGGGGAATGAGGAGAGTGTATGGGCTGCAGAAATAGAGAAGGAAGATGGGACAGAAGAAGGAAGACCTCAATGAATCAGCAGAAGTACCGTGGGAGGAAAAAATAGTTCCAGATTCAAGATATAGAGAAGGATACTCAGTGTTTATAGAGAATCTACAAAAAAAAAAAAAAATTGATAATTTTGGTCTCTCGAGAGTCTTTCGAAGAAGGGTGGAGATGAAATCAAATCACATATCAAGAAGAACATTGATAAGAGGAAGCTGATTTGGATTTGTGCAATTCTATAACATGAAGGACGCCTTGAGGAGTTTGAAATACTTTAACCACTATAGAGTGAGAGGGTGTGAAATCCATGTCTCACTATTAAGAAGAGCATAAAAGGAAAGATAACATCTGAAGGGCTGAGCAATGGATTAGAGAAGAAGAGATGTAACAGAGGAAAAAACTAGAGATGGCAAGGCGATAAAGAGGAACATAAATCAGCAGTTTCTAGAGTGGCTAGAGAGAGTGTGTACCAGCGATACACCGAGGGATCGGGATCTAGATACCTTGACCTCTACCATAATGAGCAGCTTCGAACCATGTTATAGACACTAAATTCATTATCATCTTCCCAGACAAGGAGATGGTCAAGGCAACAGTTAAAGATCCACAAGTACTCCATAGTTGGTTCAATGAAATTAAGGAATGGACCAAATATCATTCCAGTGAGTTAGAAGGGCATGGGTAGAGGTACTTGGTGTCCCACCTATAATGATGGAGACCATCATGAAGTACAACCAGCAGCAGTAGCTTCATCAGCAAATGAGGCATCTATGGGAGCTTCACCAGCACTTTCAGCAGCAGCACAAGGAGGAGACCATGCTGATTTACCAAACTCAGCAGCTAAGGAAGCATTTCTAGAAGAAACAGTAGGCTTCCAAATCCCAACACAGACAGCAGGCTATTCAACATGTTTCTCAACAGTTCAGATACCCAGCAGGAGGTTTACAAAGATCACCAAAGAACCACCAATCCATCCACAAAGATCCATCCGTGGTTGCTACACACTTGTTAAGCAAGTCCGGCACCCGACCATTCAAATTTCAAAGACTATTGGTCATCCAGACCAACTCCAGTTCCTAGCAGCAACAGTCCAAGCAGCAGTCTTTCTCAATGTCATATCTATTGATTAAGGAAGATTCAGCCAAGGTTCCCAAGGAGTTTTTTTGTTCCTTGTCATGCCATTTTCAAGTCCAAGCCAAGTCCCAGCATGATCGAGCATGGAAATAGTAAGATTCAGATGCCGGAATAAGCAGTCCCAGCAGGGTTGCTTGTTATCAGTTTTTGCAGAACCTCAGTTCTGAGGCTATATGTTTTGTTATCTGTCCCTAAGGGTTGTTTTGGTCTTTCTAGCCTAATATTAACCTGTTGAGATTATTTCCAGGTTAGTAGTTGCGCGGGAATTACCTCAATAACATCTAATTTTACCCCCTTGGGCAGGAAAGCCTCCCATTGGTTCATTTTGCCACCCTTTGGCAAATTGGTCCAATCAGGATTTAGCTAGCATTTTTCTTTTATTTTCTAAGCAAATGTAATCCGGATCATATTAGATAGATTAGGATGTAATCAGTTGTATTTATTTTAAGCTTTGTAAGATAGATTAAATCAGGGAGATTAGGCAGATTAGCTTATGTTAAGCAGCTGCTAATCAAACTGTTAGTTTGCTTTATATTCTGAAGTTTTCTATCAATGAAAGGCATCTCAGTGTTCATTCAATAGCATTCTCGAGTGTCTTAGTACCTCTGTATATTTGTGAGTATCAGATAACTCTCAATCCTTAGTGAAATCAACTCCTGTCACTGGATTTTGGCAAGAATCCAGCAAGTGTTAGCTGTGCTTGATCATCCATGCTCTGGTGTATCTGTAGGAGAATGAATGTGAGAGTCCTTTGCCCTTGATTACAACTGTGGTGTGTCTGTATCAGTTGTAAGCAAGTCTATCCTTTTATTTCCTCATCGGTTTGTCATCTAGTCCAGTTAATTGTTTCCAATTAGCTATTGTTTGTTCAGTCAGCAGCTGTGTGTGCGTGTGTGTGTATGATGCATTCTAGTTCAATACTCTGACCTTTGTGAGCTAGCATACATCATCTTGGTATCAGAGCATTGTGTTTTGTCTTGGAGGAAGTTGTTTCTAATCTTTCAGGATGTCGAGCAACAGTAAGACACCCCAGGAGATAGCAGAGCGGGCTTTAAGAGAAAAGCATAAAATGGAGAGGCAAGTGAAGTATCTGAAAGATCAACTGAAGCATTATGTTTATTTGAAGCAAAAGCAGACTCAGGAAGATGAGCTTGAGAAAGAGCAAGGTTATGAAGAGGAGGAAGACGCAGAGAATGTCTATGAGGAAGAGGTGGAGGAGAATCCCTTTGGTGATTCTGGTTTCATAGGAGAAGTTGGTAGAGGGGTTCCAGCAAATGTGATCGAGCCCTTGACACCTAAAGCACCTCTTTTTATCCGTGGGTGGAACTGGAATGGATCTTTGAACAGTTTGAGGAGTAGGGCTAGGCGTTTTTATGGCGGACGGATGGGGATGGGTTTGGTTTTTTGTGGAGTGTAGGATTGAGGTGAATAGGAAATTCTTTAGGAACTAGGGTTCCTGCTAGGTGTCTCCTTGCCTCTTCCTTTCTTTTGTTGTTCCACTTTGTTAGCCAAAGTACTCAATTCATCAAGAGTTTCATAAGGTTGAAGTTCCACCACATACCTTATGTTTCCGTTCAAACCAGCAAGATACCTCACAAGAGTTTGAGGTTCATCTTCTTTCAGATCACACCTCCAGAGTAGGTGGTCGAATTCCTTCGTGTACTCTTCAACAGATTTAGACCCTTGGGATAATTGTTGTAGCCGAAAGTAGTTATCTTTGAAGTAGCTCGCATGAAGAAACTTTACAAGAAGTTTCTTTCTCATCTTCTCCCAAGTGCAGATCTTTTCTTTCCCAGCATGCTGTCTCTTCTTCTGTAAGTTAGTCCACCAGATGCTAGCATGCTTTCGCAGTTTAAAAGCAATATACTTGACTTTCTTATCATCAGCAATATCTTTCAATTCAAAGACTCTTTCGACAGTTTGGATCCAATCAAGAAAGATTTCAGGATCAAGATTACCGTCGAATTCAGGAATATCAACTTTGAAGTCAAGCTTTTCTTCTCTTGGGGGACGTCTAGGGCGACGTGAGCTCCTGTACGAGTGGGTTGAGCGTTCAGCTTCACTAGGACTGTCAGGAATGTCCTCATCTTCAGGATCTCGGGGTGTCCTGAATTGCAGATTCATGTATCGCTTCAGTTGATCAGAAAGATAAGCTATCCTTCCTTCCCGTTCAGCCTTCTCATGCTTCCATTGCTCAGTAGGATCATCACCCTCATGACTATTGCTTCCAGATGACATGGTAGGGGTTTTGGAACGTCTAGAGTGACGTTGGGTAAGAAGGGGTAATGTGTTTAGGCTGTTTGTGGAGTTTAGAGCTGCAGGTTGGTACTGAATGTTTAAAGGTTATGTGTCTGGTATTGCAGGTTTAAGCTTTGGACTTGCAGGTCAAGCAATTGACTTGCAGGTTAAGCTTTGGACTTGCAGGTTAAGCATTTGGAATTGAAGGTTACGTGTTTGGTTTACACTCCACACTAACATAGAGCTCTGATACCACTTTTGATGTATTACCGGATCAAGAAAGGTTCTTAATTCCGATGATACATGAAACACGTGTAACCAAACAGGGAAGTGGGGGTGGTTCACGAGATTAGGGTGGAAAAGAGAGGAGTAGTTCTCGTGAAAGGGGTTCTTTGTGGAAGCTATTTTACCGTGAGGGCTTTTGTGGTTTCAAGATTCAAGAAAGGTTGAATCTTGAACGGGAAAGAGGGAAAGATTGGTGAATCTTGGATGAGGTTTGGGTGAGAGTTGATGTGAGGTAGGGGAAGAGAGGGAGAGGGTTGACGTTTGGTTTGATGGAGAGGGAGTGAATAATAGGTTGTTTGATGAGAGAGAGAGTTTGTTAGAAAGTTGTTATGGAGAGAGAAAAGAGAGGAGGTGGTATTTTGTGAGAGGATGGAGAGGAGTGACGTTTGTGGGGGAAGAGAGGAGGTGGAAGGTGGCGTTGGGTTGGATAGATAGGAGGTAGGGATTTGGTTGTGACTTAACTATATTGATAGAAAGCTCACAAGGTAATTACCTTAACTATATTGATAGAAAGGTAAGAACGGATAGAACTAGGTTTCTAACTTGAATCCACAAGATAGACAACCTAGGGCTTATTTGATCTAGACCGCAACCTAGGATCAAGCTCTTCCTAACCACTTGGGTGCCATGCCAAGATACAATAGAAGAAAGGGGTGAGAGTTTATCCAAACACTCAAGAGAAAGCTAAAAGCTTAACTATTTTCATAATTCAAAAAAGTGTGTTTGCCTTGAGAGGCTTACAATCCTATTTATACTAGGAGAGTCCTTAAGGGACTAGGACTCCTACTTGGCGTGTAATCCAAGTAGAATTCCCCTATCTAGACGCCATCGTACTACTACTCTCCCTTGGATTAGAATCCTTATCCTAGGGTAAGTTTGTTACAACTAACCTTATCCTAGTTAGTTTGGCTTTCCTAATCCAATTTGGATTAGTTACAAAATAGCCAACTCTATCTAGGAATCAAAAGTGACGCCTAACTAACTAAACCACACGAAAATAATTAACCTAGGATGATAAAGTTTATAATTCACTTGTCATCTTACACTATTCTAAAAATAAAACACACCAAAAACTATTAAAAGATAAATTACATCCAAAAATCAAGATTATAAAATTAGCTTGGAATTCTTGACTTGGACGTTGGTTTCTTGGGCTTGTCGAAATGAAGGCCCAACTTTAAGATGTTTGGACATCCTCTTGGAATAATAAGCACACCATGTGAATGGGCCTTTGCAATTCCACTTTGTATCCTCCTTCTTTAATCCACCTTTTGTAGATGATCCGATTCTTCCTTGTTGGGCTTGTATTGGACGAAGTCCTTTGATGAAGGTCCCTATATGTATGATGGATCTTCAATTGGGCCTTCTTGATTGGGCCTAGGGGAATAAGCGTGGGCTGATTTCCATCATAAATTTAAAAGTATGGTTATAAGAATGTTCCTATAACTCTAGAGTAACGCTCATAAAAATACCATAACAATCAGAGGCGGATCATGAGGGGGGGAGGGGGGGGGGGCTAGGGTGGGCCAAGGCCCAGGCTATCAATTGGAACATCTATTATTAGTTCAAGCAAGTAAGCATAATTGTAACATTGGCATAATGGTGTGTGCTTAGATGTGTTATGAACGTGGTTTTGTGTTTGAATCATGGGAACCATGCCTTTATTTTATACATCTCACAACACTAGATCTATTAATCCAATATTTTTTTTCATTTTTAGTGTTCATTTTACTTTTTAAAGATTAATTTTATATTTTGCATTCATTCATTCATTATTACTTCTATTTTCACACTATTTTAGAAAGCTTTTTCTATATGTAATGTTATAAAGCAATTTAGTTTAATATAAATATTTTTTAAAAATTAATGTCAATTATATAAACAAACTTTTCTCAAAATAAGATTAATTGATTTGTTTCCATGCCTCATTGATAAGTAAATTTCCCTTTTAATTCTTTTACTTATCCATTGTTGTTCATCAATGTTCAAATTTAAAAACTACCTATAAGAGTTACATATTTCGGCCCATCCTAATAAAATACTTTGGTTCTGCCTCTGATAACAATGTTCATAAATAGGTCATACAATGCTATTAAATTCTACTGCCATGCTCATAAACCTCATAAAGCACTACAATGTTTATTACACTTTATAGGTAAAAAACGTGCTAATAATTTGCTCAAAATCTGGGCAAGAGTGTACAAGAGCATTGTACACCTTGGTGTATAATCATTTTTTATGATATTTATGGTCCAACTGCCTCGCAAATCAACTTGCTAACTAGTATATTTTCTAATAATTTTTTTGGTAATGAATGCAGGTGTTGGTTTGCTGATATGTCAAGTATTTATATATCCTAAACTAGAACAAACTTTCGGTCCAATCATAATTGCACGTGTTGGTGCGGTATGTTTTGGATTGCACATACATGTTATAGCTAAATAGTTGCACTGACTACAAATTTGTTGATAATTCATTTTGGTTTGATTTGAAGGTTCTGAGTATTGCGTTGCTGACGAGCTTTCCCTTCATTGCCAAATTATCCGATTCGGTCTTAATTGTATTACTCGACTCCGCTTCCACACTAAAGAATATACTTGGGGTATGTATATGACCTAGTTTTCTTGTTTATTGAGTAGGCTAAATAATTGCATACAATAAAAAAGATTCAAGGCTTATTGCCAATATCTACAACAAATCATGTGAACACCTACCCTAGATTTTAATTGTGGGCAACAACATGCCAAAGTTGAGTTGTGAACACCAAATTTGTGTAGGCTTTTTTCTGATACAAGCATTAAAATGTGACTTTGCTTGCATGTCTAAAGTTGTCATCATTTGAATCTTGCCAAATTCTTCTTTTACGGGGTCAATACATGTTATTGCCTTATACTCCATGCTTTATCCTCTAACTTTTGAAAATGACAGACGTCAATTCAAACGGGGTTTTTTCTACTTCAAAATAGAGTAGTGGTATGTCTTGTTTTCTACCTTGGTTTTCTCTTCTTATATATCCCCCTCCCCAGTTTTCTGTATGTTAAGTAACCTTAAATTGATGATCATTGCCTCTTTGTCAGACTCAACGACAACGAGGATCTGCGAGTGGCCTCTCTTTGTGTCTGATGTCTTTGTGCAAAGCAATTGCACCCGCTGCTGCCGGTTATCTGTAAGCATTTTTCTATTATATAGCAACATTTTTTTCTTTCATTTTTCTTTTAATTTCTTGCATGTTTGGGAGGCGTTTTGGGGGGGGGGGGGGGTAGGGGAGGGAATAGGGAAGAACTAGCTCTAGTTGTTGGAATGGAAGAAATCAAGCCAAGGGCACAATGAGACAATTGAGGATGGTGGCTTGGCTGTCGTGGACTGTGGTGATGAGCTTAGTTTGACTTCCAGCCTTATCCACAGTTGGAAGTTGCCACCCAAAGTCCATGGTGGTCTAAACCTGTAGCCTGTGGAGTGGTTGGTAGTGTCAGTTTCTTGTCAACTGTTTGTGGCAAGGCATGCTTGTGCTGGTCTTAGCCTACATTGAGCTAGGAATGTTACTCTAATGTTGATATGTTGTCCGTCGAAATGTAATTGAATTTGCTTCTTTTTGGGATAATGTCCCAATCCTTCCTCATTGAAGTAGGCACACTGAGATCCAAGCAATTCACCAGAGTTTTCTTGTCCCTTCGTTTGCTTAACAAAATTACTTGTGACATTATAAAAGTTGACCTTGAGGTCAAGTTTTTCAGCCTCAAGAATGTCAATGTTGGAGGTAAGATCATTGCAGGCCTTTTCCAATTTATATTTAGACTCTTCCAGACCCTTGATAGTCCTTTTTAGAGACTTAATTTTCTCCAAGTGCTTAGCCTCACCTTCAAATATATTTAGAATACAGCTTGCCAAGTACTCTTTAGGTTAAGTAAGGAGCTCATCAAGAGTTACCTCCCCTGATTCATCTTCATCATTGTGTTGGTAGTCATCATTGGCTATACCAACTTCCTCGATATCACTGGTGTCTTTTCCCATAAGAAAATGGCTGGAAACCTCCTCCTCATCACTCCAGCTACAACTATTTTCACTCAAAGAGGCCATCAGAGCTATGTGACTCCTCTTTTTTTATTTTTTTTTTGTTATTTCTGCTGTAGGAACAGTCATTGATCAAGTGATTCGGATCACCACAAACAAAGCATGAAAGTGGGTTAGTTTCATTATTTGAGGAGTCCTTACCTCTTTGGTCGTTCCGTTTGTGTAACGCCCTGGAATTTAATGCTAAACTTAACAGTCAAAGTCAAACGTTGAATAACGGTAACAACGGAGGACTAGTTTTTTTTTTTTAATTGGGCGTTACTGCCGTATCCCCGAAGAAATACAAGGCAAGAAAGGAAAAACTAACAACTAATCGTTATTTACTTCAATTTAATAAACAGAAGAAATTTTCAAATTCTAGAACAACACAAACTAAGCATTATTAACTTCAATTCTAAAACATCATCTAAACTTATTCTCAAAACTAACTTCGTCATCCTCATTGCTAGTTCCCATTCCCATCATAGAATGCATCACCTGAAAACAAAACATTTAAAACATGAGGAAGACTCAATAATGTCTACCCCTAACCGTTAACCGTTAAAACAATTTGAAATCCATTTCAATTCATTTTTGGGGGAGGAATGAACAAGTCAAATCTTTTCAAAAACAACTTTCTTTCCCAACAACCCAAACCATCTTTCAGAATTATTAAGCGAGCGGACCTTGCTTAGTTGGCCCTCGAAGTCAAAAGACCTCGCTATAATCAAAACCTCAATATCACATTCTCAATCTCAATCTCATTCTCAATCAATCACAATATCAATCATACGGATGGCCGTCCATTTCACACACGAGTATAAAACTAACCCCGGGAAAGTAGCATCTATCAGGCATCTCTGATCTCTTGACAACTCCCCTACAAGATGTCGAGAACCTGGTCTTCGAGGGTGTTGCCCTAACCCGCATTTACGTCACATTTAATTATTAACCAGGTTTAATATCACACCATTCCAACTCAAACAATCTAATCCCGATTTCCAAATCCAACAGAATACAACTCAGAGTTTAAAAGACTGTTCATATTTAATCAACTCAAAACATAACACGACATCCAAAACAGACAGCCAATTTTCACCATAAAATCCCTTCGGGATTCAAATAGCATGCAACTTAAAATCATTCAAAACAAATAAAGTACACCCCAGCAGGATTTAGGACATAGAAAATACCTGAAGATCTTCACTTCACTTCAACAAACACACTTGAGCTCACTAACGAATCATCTAACTCGAACCTATAAATGAATAAATTCTCATTAAAACATTTGCTAAAGAAAGTTAGCATACACACTCTTCTAACTTTAAACTTCTCAAAAAGGACACCAACTACCCCTCATCTCCAAATTGGCCAACCTAATTTTCCTAACATTATTTCCATAATTAATCCAAATAAAACCCCATTCTTTTCCTTCTCCAAACATGATGGATTTTCACCCAAACTTTCATAAATCATCACACGGCCTCCAAACATCGTACGAAGATGACCTATATCTTTCTAGAAACCATATAGAGCTTACTATAACTTCCATGTTGGTCACAAAACCCAAAACACCCTCCAAAGGGTCTAAAAACAGCACACAACAGGTAAGTCCAACTTCTGACAAGCTTCTGTTTAACAGTCTATAACTCGGGCTACACCTCAAACCTCAAACCAAAAAATTTACTGTTAAGGCTAACTTATTGGGGGTACTTCCACACCCAAGCTGTGAATTAAAAACCAATTACATAATAAATGATAAATTTATAATCATGACCCAAGAAAACTCTCCCAATCCATTTCGGTTTTTGTTTCGCATTATTAAACTTCATTATGATAAACTCCACCCAGGCTTCTAACTTGACATTCCAATACTTAATCATGACCAAAACACCGCTCCCTGCTTTTATATAATCATAAGTACAACCTTAACTAGATCACAAGCACAACCTCCCGAAAATGATCCTTCAACCTCAAGCTAACATAACCGTAATAAGAATAAACCAACCAATTCAACCCAAAGTCCAAACTTTACCATTTCTAAATTACATATTTTCCACCCCAACTCAGATCATATAACAACAATATCCAAGAACTTGAATCCTAGGTTAGTAAGATAACAATACTAACGAAAGTACTACACTTTTATTTAACCTAATCTACTCCCACATAGAGGGTTTTGTAAAACAGATTTAACACAACAAAAACGAAGCTTTTTCTTCCTTTTTTTTTTAAAACTCAGCAACTATATTTAGAACCACAAACTAATGACGACTATACAGACCCAATAATAACTTAATGAAAAGAGTTAGAACTAGGGCTCGGGTTTTATATCAAAAAGAGGGGAGGATTAACGGACGTTGGTTCTGGCGGCTCTGAGGTCGAAGACGGTCCCTGGGTGGCTAGTCACGACGGTCGTCATCAGTGACGCAACAACTAGGTGGCGGTGTTTTGTTAAAACAGAGAAGGGAGAGGAAGTGCGACGGTTACTGGTGAACCTGCGTGGCGACAGAGATGCGCTACGGCGGCGCTTGATCGGTCGACGAGAAGGCTACGTCAGGAGGTGACGAAGGAGGCTAGGTTGGCCTGGAAAGCCGAGAGGAGGACGGGTAGTCGGCGTGCAAAACAGAGCACAGTTGCGCGACTCTCCGGCGACGGTTCGTGGCTGTTGCGACTGATCTCTGGTGGCTGGGGTCGATGGGCCTGCTGACCACACTGGTGGTAGGCGGCGGCCTTAGGGTATTCCATTGGAAGGTACGCATGAGAGGGAGAGGTTGAGAAAGGGTAAGAGTTGATGGTGATGGCAATGGGGAGAGGGAGAGTACGGGGAGGGAGGAAGAAAGAGAGGGAGAGGGGTTAGAAAATTAGGGTTTTAACTAATAAAAAGGGTCATTTTATCATACTTTAGTAATTTAGAAAGACTAAAATAATTATGACTAAATTTCAGCTGAAAATAATTAGTATTTGTAAATACTAGGTTTTCAAAATATTTAAAATAATTTACCCGAATGACTAATAAATTACCTACATAAAATAGTACGAGCTTATTAATTAGCCACATAAAATCCCAGGTTATTCTTTTTAGTCACTCAACAGTCGTATGAGCTCAAGAGTTAACAGATAAAATTCACATAGATAATTGGACTCAAATAAATATTAACGGCGTAACGATAAACACATTTAGAATTTCTTGGGTTTTACATCATTACTCCCTTAAAAGAAGTTTCGTCCTCGAAACTTAAGCTTATACCTAACAGGTATGTTAAGTAACCAACGGAGCAGATAACTGAAAACTCGGGGTTTTACATCATTACCCCTTTAAAAGAAGTGTCGTCCTCGAAACTTAAACTGAAACCTTAACTAGTGCGGATTTTTTTTTTGAGAACCATTCTCCTCCACCCTAGGAGAGGAGGCTCGTGCATACCATTCTAGCGTAAGATCATCGCATTCACCTTCCATAGTAGTAGAAACACCTCAAGTATTATATGCTTACAAATAACATAGGCTCACACTAGCTCCCACTAAGGACGTTCCTCTGTTTCCAATCCCGATATAATCATTTGATCATCCCTCCAAAGGTATGCCTTATAGTCATTCTCACCTTGAATGTCCCTAGTTAGACCCAACACTTGTAACCAAGTTTAACCCAACTTTACCTTATCCATCCCTATCATCGATATTCTAAACCGTAACACAATTCATCAGAAACGTGCCCCACAGAAAATTTCCAACACCCAAGATATTATGTGCTCCCACTTTCCAATTATAAGGAAAATTCTTTTGCTTCCGAGTCCAAGGAAGATAGAATATTGGTAGTTTCTCGATAATTTCCATTTGTAAGCACTTAGTAAAACCAGGAAAATTTCTCAAGACAATCTTATTATCCGTCTAAGAATGAGAAGTTCAAATAATTCATCTCCCATGTCACTAACCTGGCGCCTCAACTGGGAATTAATCCTTATATTTTCATCTAATAGAAGGACCAAAAGATAAGCTTCATTACCCAAGACATGATCGATATTGCTATTAATTTGCCCAAATCACCCTCTACTTCAAAGAGTAGCTAATCATGTCAAAAGAGACTTTACGCGTAACTCACAGACGTCTAACAAGAACTGACACTTACTTATCATTACCCTCTCAAAAGGAGTTTCGTCCTCGAAACTCGAATAAGATCACTCCCAACCCATGCCTAAAACAGGAGTTAAGCTTAGACTCGATATTGCCTTAAAAGTATTTAATTAACTTCAATCTTTCCCAAAAGTCATATTACACCCAGGTGGAACTTGAATGTTTTTGTGTACCTAGACCATCAAAATCTTTCTTACTCAATAAATCCGTCTTGGAACCACTAACTGCGATCTGATCACTTCCAACCTAAGGTTCAGTCGAACATTCTAGGCACCCAATATCTATTAAGTCTAATTTCTTCCTTAATATTTCCAAATAACAGAAGCTACAATCCACAGAGTCTAATTAGTTACATAAGAAAAAGAAATAGTAGTAAACTTGCAATGTCCAACGAGCTCAGGTTGGAAAACACTTAGCAGAATTAAACAAATAATATTTCCCCAAACTCATCATCTGCCAACAAGACCTCTTAGAAAGTGATTAACAAATACTCAAACGATGTGCACACAGGACTTAATCACATAGGATATAAACAACATGGTGTGCGCCCAACCACCATCAAATTGTCTCATGGCTTATACTAACTTCTTCAATAATCACTTAGTTTTATTCGCACATTCATAGGTAAAGGCATGCAACACCAAAAATATAATTTAGTGCATAAACTCATGTGTACAAATATATCAATATGAAAGCAAGCACAAATGAGGCCTCGCATCATAAAATGCCAAATAATCTCACTTGGGCCCTTAAGAAATCACGGAAAAGAATCAATATCAAGCAGTTATAGGTTGAGTACTTCCCCATCGCATCCCAAAGTGAACAAAAAGCTCCTCCCAAGTACTACCTTATCACTCGAGCAAGCACTCATTAATTGTAGCATGTTATGGCTCCTTAACCTTCCTACTTGGGAATCCCAAATCCATATGACCAACTGTTCCGACTAGGATACCGAACACATACAACCGAATTCCTTCCACTAGGACATTAATCCTTACTACTAACTAATTCAACAAGGTATCAATTTCCTATGACCAAAATATTTCCAACTAGAGTGTCAAATCTCCAATTGTTCCAATCATGTGATTCAAATTTGCACAATCACTTCGCAATTTGCACTAATATCATAAATGCCCTATCCTAACTCAACAACAAATAATATCAACCATTGCATGATCAAAAGATTGAAATTATAATCACACCACTCTTCACATTCATTGCTTCACTGACCCTATTAATACTGCTTTGAGATTCTAATAAGTATCATAACCAAAATCTTTCTCAATTCAACTTCACCTTACAAGTAGTTAGTTTACCTCTATACGCCCAAGAAAAGAAAGTCGATGTTTCCATGTTTTATTGGAAGCCTTCCACTTAGCATCTCACTCAAACCAAATTCAACTCAAAATTTCACACAAAACTTTCATTCAGCGATACGACCCCGCTCAAGTCCTAGCATGCACTTTCCTCAAAAGGATCCCCTTACTTAAAGCCTCGACACAAAAGAATCAAACATAATCCTATGCCCCTATTTAACCCCAGTAACAATAGATCCAATCAAAGCTCAACCTCACTTAAGAACTCCAAAATAATCTCCCACTCCACTAGTCCGGAAAAATCCCAAATTCTCCCTAGAGCCAAAACGTGTAGTAGCGAACAATTACCTCGTGTACGCCACACTCGAAAAACTCAAAGGTAAACATGCTAGGGTAATTTCTTATATTCCTTGATATTTTGCATCCCTAGTTAACCTCTACATCATAGCCTACACAGCAATATAGAAAATAATTGAAAACCTTACCCAATTACACTTAAGGTGTCTAAAAAGAGATATATGAAGGGTTCGCTCAACATACTAAAGATAATCAACAACGAACTATTCAGTATAAAACAACAATACTCAAACCTCAATACTTTAACACTCAAAACATACCTTAACTTGAGGTCTCATACCTACTATTCAAGTTAAGTTTAAGCATGCGATAGTCCACAAAATCTTGATTCATCTCTACTCTTTATTTCAAAATCAAGCTCTTTTTTCCCCCTCAAAAGTGATCATTTAAACCCAAGACCTCAACCATACCAAGTGTAACTCAAATATTACTCTGAAACCCTTCATCTAACCTCGATACTCGAACGAAAAGTCGATGTTAGCCAGTTTTACTAGAAGTCTTTAATTAACTCAATACCTCAAACCAAGTTGGTCTTATAGTTATCCACGTAACCTTCAACTCAACCACCTACATAAGAATCGATCCTTAACCCATAATTTCATCAAGGGTATCACTTTAAATTTGAACCCTCGATAGAACTATGCATAATCTCAATCGTTACCTCAAGACCGCATGCTTAACCTCAATACAAAAAGATCCTACTCCGAACCCTACTTCATCTTATGTCCTACCAAGCACTCTCTTAGTCCCGTACTCAAGATCAAGTCCAATTTCCTCTCACAATCACACCTGTCATGATGATTAATTACACCATCTATTCCTTGCTCAAAAACGAAAGGTAAATAATTACTTAATTAGAGGTAGTCCTACTTTGTCACCTCCTTACGCTTCTCTTCATCCCTTATTCCCATCTGACCCAAACCATCATAGCCTATATGATAATACCTTAAAGTCCCGATTCCAAATTTCCTGTCGTTAGGCCAATAACATAGGGATAACAACACTTGACAACTCCAATGAACATATTAACCTCAACTACATAACATTATACTCATCACAATAGGTGTGAGATGCAAAACATTTCTCAAGATAGAAAAAATTAAACAAGACATATGTTGAACATAAACATAATAGTAGAACATGGAGAATCAATCACGTCAATGCAACCAAACCTACCTACACTCACACTCCGATCTTTAGTTTCCTAAGTTCTAACTAAACACCTAATAGACACTTAGGAGTGACTAGGTCATAACTCAGAGCTCTGATACCATTCTGTAACGCCCTGGAATTTAATGCTAAACTTAACAGTCAAAGTCAAACGTTGAATAACGGTAACAGCGGAGGACTCATTTTTTTTAATTGAGCGTTACTACCGTAACCCCGAGGAATACAAGGCAAGAAAGGAAAAACTAACAAATAATAGTTATTTACTTCAATTTAATAAACAGAAGAAATTTTCAAATTCTGGAACAACACAAACTAAGCATTATTAACTTCAATTCTAAAACATCATCTAAACTTATTCTCAAAACTAACTTCGTCATCCTCACTGCTAGTTCCCATTCCCATCATAGAATGCATCACTTGAAAACAAAACATTTAAAACATGAGGAAGACTCAATAATGTCTACCTCTAACAGTTAAAACAATTTGAAATCCATTTCAATTCATTTTTGGGGAGGAGTGAACAAGTGAAATCTTTTCAAAAACAACTTTCTTTCCCAACCAACCAAACCATCTTTCAGAATTATTAAGCGGGCGGACCTTGCTTATTTGGCCCTCGAAGTCAAAAGACCTCGCTATAATCAAAATCTCAATATCACATTCTCAATCTCAATCTCATTCTCAATCAATCACAATATCAATCATACGGATGGCCATCCGTTTCACACACGTGTATAAAACTAACCCCGGGAAAGTAGCATCTATCAGGCATCTCTGATCTCTTG
Organism: Portulaca oleracea; assembly: GCA_029582165.1. Classification (NCBI taxonomy): domain Eukaryota; kingdom Viridiplantae; phylum Streptophyta; class Magnoliopsida; order Caryophyllales; family Portulacaceae; genus Portulaca; species Portulaca oleracea. The sequence goes on from CM055888.1 coordinate 25,466,575, forward strand.
AAAACCCCCCTACAAGATGCCGAGAACCTGGTCTTCGGGGGTGTTGCCCGAACCCGCATTTACGTCACGTTTAATTATCAATCAGGTTTAATATCACATCATTCCAACTCAAACAATCCAATCCCGATTTCCAAAACCAACAGAATATAAAACTCAGAGTTTAAAAGACTGTCCGTATTTAGTCAACTCAAAACAAAACGCGACATCCAAAACAGACAGCCAATTTTCACCATAAAATCCCTTCGGGATGCAAATAGCATGCAACTTAAAATCAATCAAAACAAATAAAGTACACCCCAGCGGGATTTAGGACATAGACAATACCTGAAGATCTTCACTTCACTTCAACAAACACACTTGAGCTCACTAACGAATCATCTAACTCGAACCTATAAACGAATAAATTCTCATTAAAACACTTGCTAAAAAAAGTTAGCATACACACTCTTCTAACTTTAAACTTCTCAAAAAGGACACCAATTACCCCTAAGCTCCAAATAGGCCAACCTAATTTTCCTAACATTATTTCCATAATTAATCCAAATAAAACCTCATTCTTTTCCTTCTCCAAACATGATGGATTTTCACCCAAACTTTCATAAATCATCACACGACCTCAAGACATCGTACGAAGATGACCTATATCTTTCTAGAAACCTTATAGAGTTTACTATAACTTCCATTATGGTCACAAAACCCAAAACACCCTCCAAAGGGTTTAAAAACAGCACACAACAGGTAGGTCCAACTTCTGGCAAGCTTCTGTTTAACAGTCGATAACTCGGGCTACACCTCAAACCTCGAACCGAAAAATTTACTGTTAAGGCTAACTTATTGGGGTACTTCCACACCCAAACTGTCAATTAAAAACCAATTACATAATAAATGATAAATTTATAATCATGATCCAAGAAAACTCCCCCAATCCATTTCGGTTTTTGTTTCGCATTATTAAACTTCATTATGATAAACTCCACCCAAGCTTCTAACTTGACATTCCAATACTTAATCATGACCAAAACACCGCTCCCTGCCTTTATATAATCATAAGTACAACCTTAACTAGATCACAAACACAACCTCCCGAAAATGATCCTTCAACCTCAAGCTAACATAACCGTAATACGAATAAACCAACCAATTCAACCCAAAGTCCAAACTTTACCATTTCTAACTCACATATTTTCCACCCCAACTCAGATCATATAACAACAATATCCAAGAACTTGAATCCTAGGTTAGTAAGATAACAATACTAACCAAAGTGCTACACTTTTTTTTGGCCTAATCTACTTCCACATAGAGGGTTTTGTAAAACAGATTTAACACAACAAGAACGAAGCTTTTTCTTCCTTTTTTTAAAAAAAAAACTCAGCAACTATATTTAGAACCACAAACTAATGACGACTATACAAACCCAATAATAACTTAATGAAAAGAGGAAGTATTAGAACTACGACTTGGGTTTTATACCGAAAAGAAGGGAGGATTGACGGACGGTGGTTCTGGCGGCACTGAGGTCGCCGACGGTCCCTGGGTGGCTAGTCACCATGGTCGTCATCAATGATGCAGCAACTGGGTTACTGGTGAACCTGCGCGGCGATGGAGATGCGGTACGGCGGCGCCTGATCGGTCGATGAGAAGGCAACGTCAGGAGGCGACGAAGGAGGCTAGGTTGGCCGGGAAAGCCCAGAGGAAGACGGGTAATCGGCGCGCAAAACAGAGCACAGTTGCGCGACTCTCCGGCGGTTCGTGGCTGTCGCGACTGATATCTGGTGGCTGGGGTCGATGGGCCTGCTGACGACACTGGTGGTGGGCGGCGGCCTTAGGGTATTCCTTTGGAAGGCACACATGAGAGGGAGATGTTGAGAAAGGGTGATAGTTGATGGCGAAGGCAATGGGGAGAGGGACAGTATGGGGAGGGAGGAAGAAAGAGAGGGAGAGAGAGAAGATTAGGGTTAGAATAATTAGGGTTTTAACTAATAAAAATGGTCATTTTATCATACTTTAGTAATTTAGAAAGACTAAAATAATTATGACTAAATTTCAGCTGAAAATAATTAGTATTTATTAATACTAGGTTTTCAAAATATTTAAAATAATTTACCCGAATGATTAATAAATTACCTACATAAAATAATACGAGCTTATTAATTAGCCACATAAAAGCCCAGGTTATTCTCGTTAGTTACTTAACAGTCGTATGAGCTCAAGAGTTAACAGATAAAATTCACATAGATAATTGGACTCAAATAAATATTAACGGCGTAACGATAAACACATTTAGAATTTCTGGGGTTTTACAGTTTGGATAGGGATCCTCTAGAGTTAAGACTTTTCTTGCATGGTTTCTTGAGTTCTTTGGCCATCAAAACTAGGCTCTAGTTCTTATCATCCTCATTTGACTTATCGTTGGGACCATTGAGGTCCTTATGGGATACTTCTTCCTTTTCATCATACTCTTCTTGATGATGTATCTCTGTTTAGGCTCGGTTTTGAGCCTAAATGCATCCTTTTCCCCTCAGCATTTTCCTCGGTTCCACAAATAATTATTTTATTTTTTTGTTACTTTTCTTTCCTTTTTGGTACCTTAGGCAATAATGTGCTTGTGGAGGAAAAGTGCACAAAAACAGGCAAAAATCAAAACTATTTGAAGAAGGGCCGGAATCCTAATGTAAATCCCGAGAAAACCTGGCCCAAGAAGGTTGAACGTCAAGCCTTAGCCTCAAAAAGACTCAAGAGGGCCCAGCAGAAGCCTCACGACCATGAGCCATTCTGTCACGGCTGTGAGCTAGTCCCCCCATGGCCAACAAGATTGGAGTCCCTTGGCCCTTAGACAGAAAGGGTGTCACAGCCGTGATACATCAAAGAAGAATTTTTGGGTTTAAGATATAAGATGCCTCACGGCCATGACAAGCCACCTTCATGGCCGTGACATGCAGAGAGTTGCTCTAGAACAGAAGGCACCTTACGACCGTCACACCCTGTTCCGCCGCTTAATTTCGGGGCCAAAACGACTGAGTTTTTACCCATTTCCTCCATTGTATATATAATGAGACTCCATTATCTTCTAGGAAGCTTTCATTATTAGGTTTTAGTATTAGTATTAGGGTTTCAGCTTTTAGTTTTAGAGTATTAGGTAGGATTAGATTTAGGGTTTTTTTCCCCTCCCAATTGAAGAATCATTAAGTAGCAATTTAGGGTTTATCTTTGCAATTGAATTTATCATCATTGTATTCTTTACTTTTGGAGGATCAATTAAGTACCAAACTATAGTAAGTTTATTCTTTTTCTCTCTTAATTTCAGCTTTCAATTAGTTTAAATACTTGTTTGATTATCTTGCTTATGATCTTAATTAGTTTGACTAGCGTTGTTATGTTAACTTTTGCTAGAATCATGTTGAATGTTGAGTTGATTGTTGAAATAGTGGTAGTTATGAATATGCGTTGCTAGTTTCCTCTAGGGTTGGGGGTAATTAGGGTCCTTAATGGGAGATTAGGCTTGAATTAGTGAGATTAGTATAATTAATGAGGTAATTGAGTGTTGTTCCCTCTATTTCCACTCAATGTGGAGGATTTTGGTGTCGAGAGATTATAGATCATTCCCCAAACATTGAGTTGGAGATAAGGGTAGGAGTAATTAGTTTCTAATCAGCACTAGCATGGGATTTTGGAACCAATTAGACTGGATGCGTTGGAATACTGTTAAAGGTCGTCATATGCGAAAGTGATGACACGCTTTGGGAAGTAAGCATCAATTCACCACTCGAGATTGGCGAATTGATGTTAGTTATCGTTGTAATCCTCACACTTGATAACCGAATACCGATCATTCCTAAAACTACGAAATCCGTGCTTCGGTTAGGTTTGGTGGTTTCGAATGATTCGGCAAATTATAGAGAACTTCCTACCATACCTCTCTATTAGAAGTAGATATTCTTGGTGCGTGGTGGTGATAGATTATCTCTCAATATCGAATTGGAGGGTTATGGATGGATTAATTGAATACTAATATACATTGGCGTGTGATTAGTGTTTAATTAGGAGAATTAAGCCATTATGCCATCTAGAAACCATCTCTACGAGAATAGTGTTGAAATCCAAAGAGTAAGCATCGAATCCTAACTTTGGCGAGAGGGATTCAATGCTAATTCATTTGCCTAATTCCCGTGTTGAATAACTTGCCTACGAATCATTCCTAAACCTCTCTACCGACCCTTTTTCTCTCGTTAGGAGGCCCGGTAATACCCCCGAGCTCATTTCCCTTTTGCTTTTCTTTTGACTTTTAGTCCCGTAGTCTACAAAACATCAAGAACCTCGAACATCAAGCCTAGTTGGTCAGAGCTCGATAGACTCTTTGGTTCGGAAGCCCCAACTCCCTATAGATAAGACAATTACACCTGCACTATGCAGCGACTAAATAATCTCGTGAGCAAGAAGCTTTCCAATGAGGTTATCTAATTGGAGAGTTTTCAAATCTTGAGCTTCTTATATTGCAGTGACTTTCAGTTCCCATTTCATTTTTGGAAGACATCTGAAGACCTTGCGAAATTTTTCTTCATTAGAGTAGGTTTTCCCCAAGTACTTGAGATTGTTGACTATGATAGTTAAACATTTGTATATGTCCTTGATAGATTCTTCATTCTTCATTCTGAAGGATTCGTAATGCTTGACATAATAATTGTCAATCCTTATTTCTCGAACTTGGCTCATTCCTTCATATGTGATAACTAAGGTATCCAACACCTGCTTGGCTGTATCATAGGCAAAGACATATTCAAACTCATTAGAATGAAGTCAGCATTAAAGAGTGTGTAAGAACTTTAACATTTTTATTTATCTTTTCCGCTTCCTTGGTAGTATGTTTAGATGTAATTGGGTTAGTGATTTCTCCCTCCTGTGATCATGGGGACAAAGTCTCCATTCTCAATTATGTCCCATAGATCATAGTCTTGATCCTTGATCCATGATGAATGTTTACATATGCTTCCTCCAGTGGGCAAATTTTGATCCTCCGAATAATGGGGGTATGCTCAAGCCACATCCTTGTTCTATATCACCATCGTTGATCTCAACCATGATCTTTTCCACAGAGTGGTTAGTCTCTTCTTGAGTAGACCTGCTCTGATACCACTTGAAAGAATCCTAGGAGGGAGGATGAATAGGGTTGTTAAAAACCTGCATACTCAACTGAGGACGTTAATGACAAACCTTAACTTACCTTTAAAGCTTTAAATAAAATGTTACAAAAATACTTATATTATTGAATGCAAACTAGAATATGTTGCACGAAGGTGGTTACAAATGGTCTCACTGTCCTAGAGATAATGTCCTTAGGGCAGTTACAATGGAACTAGCGTCCCAAATAATTTGTACTAGCAACAATTTTAGAGGAATGATTCCATCAACCACGTTGCTGATTGGCACTCACAGAAACTGCAACACTTAGTTTCTGTGACACTGACAGTTCATTTGCTGTGGTCCTCGGTTACAATTTACCAAAGGTCCTTTACTAGTTACACACTCACCAATAACAATTGGTTACACACTCAGAAATCACTTACTTATTTCCGACAGTTTTTCTCTCGATTTCTTCACATGGAATCGAGTACTCTTTTAGTTTGGGGCCGAGGATGACTTTATAGTCTGTAGTTTTAATTTCATTCAATTCGAGAGGTGTGACAATCTGCTCAACGACTACTTCCTTGCTTAGCAACTGTAAGACTCCTTCCATATGTGGTCTTCTGATTTCTTTCCAGGTTGAATTTGTTGCATGAAGATCTTTGATTCCTTCAATCTTCCTATTTTTTTGACAATTGTTTCCTAGCTATATGTTCGTCTTCAAAGCTAGTATACAACATAGAGGCAAATTTTGGATAGAATGGAATATAATATACTTTCCTTTCTTGCTTTCCTAATGTTGTCTTTCATATCAAAACTCCGTCTGAGGTCCTTGTCAAAGTTCTTTATGGGTTCTAGTCATAGCTCCATCTAAGATCCTTAGTGAATGTGGAGGTAATGTCCATGATTCTAGTCCCAATATATATATATATATATATATATATATATATATATATATATATATATATATATATATATATAGGAAAAGCTTCTATAATTTATAAATTTCAAATTGCCAAAATTTGCCTTTTATTTACATTAAGGCATCGTTCTTTTATGCGTTAACGCACCCAAACGCAACGCAACATAACGCAAATTATCATCACTTTTTAACCATTTCCAACGCAACTAAACGTAACGCAACATAAACGCAACGCACAAAAGAATGATACCTAAATAATATGGACAAAATTGTCAACAACACCCTATTAATATTAAATCATGAGAAAAATTTAAATTAAATGACGTCTGATGATTAATTATTTCAATTATTTCAACATCTCATGAAATCATATGATCAGGCGTTGAAATCCCATCTTTAGTTTAGAATTTGTTTTTCAACTTTTTTGTGCTCTATATATTCTGTTTTTTTTTTCTTTTTGGTGAGAAAGAGCTCGGTATGTTTTGTTTTCTTCTTTGTTTATAAGCTTCATATGTACCTCTTATTTTATTTGCATTGTCACTATCAAAAACAAACTTGAGTCATATTCTATATATTTGGCTTTCCTAAAACGCTTGAACTAATAGAACCAACTGGTGCTACCGAAACAAAAAAGTCGCCCCGCCGCAACAGGCGGGTTGGTTCCTCTGTCGTCACCGGGGAACTCTGTTAATTACTTTTTAGCATCTTGCCTTGTTTATTGCCACATTAGTTTAGATTTTTTTTTTAATTATTGTAAGATGCACTTAATTATTGAATTTTATCGATCATTAATCAAGATCATTTTTTTATCACCACATTAGTTTAGATTTTTTTATTAATTATTGTAAGATGCATTTAATTATTGAATTTTATAAAATTTTATTTTTCTCATTTGTATATTAATAGAACAATATAATGTTCATCCGACGAGGTACAGCTATATCCAGTTTTCTTTTAGAAAATAATCTTGAAGTTATACACAAAGGGATTTGTATAATAATGATATAATTGGATATCCAATAACTTTTCTTCCCTTTTGTTTTTCACCATTTTAACGAATTTATTTTGATATATATCATTTTCAACTATTTCTTTAGTATGATATAGTAAAGTGTTTCTAGATTTTATTTTCCATAACTTTATCTTTTAAAAATTTTATGAACTTTATGCACCACAACAACAACAACAACAACAACAACAACGACAACAAAAACAAAAACAAAAACAATAACAACGACAACAATAACAACTACTACTACTCTCTAGGGGAAACACGTTTGACAGTGGTCATGTATTTAAACTCAAACATGTTTATATCTCTAGCGGAGAATAATACTAGTCATGTATATAAACTTAAACATGTGAATCATATAGATTAACATAGATTCTTACACATGTACATATATGACTACTTGAAACCACACATGCTTGTCATTTCATCAATTAACAACAAATTGACAATCAGGGACGAAGTCAGACCTAAATGTTGAGGGGGGCAATCATTATTATTCAAACATACTACATAATAAATAAATAAATAAATAAATAAATAAATAAATATATAAGTAAATTTTTATTTCATTTCCTTCACATTAATAAGTAAACAATAAATTTCAGATTACTTATTGACTACACTTAAATTAATAATACTATAGGTTCAAGAATAAAATTTATTGGTCTTTTATTAATATTTTTTAATTATTTGCTATATTTGCATATATATTTCTTAGGCTATGTGAAAAGGAGGAAGGAAAAATGCATGAAATAACAAAGTAAAATGGAAACAACGTTGTTGAGTCCTGAACCCACAACCCACCCTTTGAAAATGGGGACTCCGCCAGCAAATTATGCTAAATAGGTGGGCAAAATCTGTATTAATTTGGTGAAGGCAGAGGGGGCAATTGCTCCCTTATGCCCCAATGTAGCTCCGTCCCTGTTGACAATGCCAAGTATTCAAATATAATAACTAATCATGATAAACTTAATCAAACAATTATAATGCTTTATATTCAATAAGGCATCTCATATATGAACATAAGATATATGTACATAATCATGAAAAAACACGCCATAAAAATCGTACACTCACTTAACATGGCATTTGTAATTTACTTGACAAATAATAAAATCACACTTAAGATCTTGGCAATTGAAATAATGGCAAAGAAACATGTACTCATAGAATACCCTGACACACCACTTACTTGAAAGTTTGTAAATGGTGATTTAAAAGGCGTGATCATAAATCTCAACATGTTCTAGTATTCCTTTTTGAATTAATTCAATTCATATCAAAGAGAACTATACCACTTAAAAATAAACAAATGCCAATTTAAAATAAAATAACTTACCTCGATGTAGGCAATTTCATTATATACTCCTTGAACCTCTTGAGTATAAAAATCAACCATCATTGCCAACAATAGATCAAGATTCTAACTACACCAATCAAATAAAATATGATTGATTAATAATAATCTTGATAAATAAACTTTATATATTCGAATAAATAAAGCTTGTATAAAGCAACATAAACTTATCTTCTCATTCCATAGCATCTTGATCTTGAAATTCCATCCCTCAAATTGCTCGGTATGATCCTCAACTTGATCATCCATGGTGAATAAGTCTTAAGATTGTTGGAATATGGGGTAACACGGTCACTTGCACAAGTTGAGGGATCTCTCGGGTAGCTAGGACTAGGAGTCGAGGGTGAAACCCGTCTCCCCTTAAGACTTATTCACTAGACCGCGAATAGACTTAAGGGTAAAACCTAACCTCTTGTAAGCAAAGTACAAGATATCTCAAGAACTCTCAAGAAGTTGATGTAGTTCAACACCTTAGGAGTTGTGTTGAAGCTCTCTAGGAAGATAGATAGAAGAGATTGAGGTGTGTTAGATGAATAAAATTCAACCACTATTTATAGGGGTCAACCCCAGATTAAACAACCTTCAAATTAAAGTTAAGACCCCTTAACTCAAAGATCAGGGCAACAGATTAAAGAAACCCGAGAGCATTATCACCGTCCCAAAAGGACTTGGCTATAACCACCAAACGACATTATTTGACGCTTAACCAACCAACCATATACATACCATACTTGAACTTGAGAACACAAAATTAACAACTCCGATTCAAGATTACATACATCATGTCCAATCATAGTGAAGATGCCTGAGTATTCCAACCAAATCAAAAACTTCCCCTTCTTTGCTTAATTGAGTGGTTTATCGGAGCTTGCTTTATTTGCCTTAATCTTAGAGGCACCACCTAAAACAAAACATAAAACAATTTTTGCAAATGAGTCGAAGCTCAATATGCATACCCCTGAACAGTCAAATAAACCTAAGCAATTCATTTTGTTTCGCACATTTCAATTCATTTTGCAAACAACTAAACAATAAAATAACAACTAATAAAAACTTGGTTGACGTATTATTATTATCTTGATGATCCCCTGCTCTTGATCATCAGACTAAGCCTCCGTATGCACATACCCGGACCGATCGGGAGGTCCGGTTGACAATTGACACTTGCCAGGTATTAACATGACTTGGGTAGTGCACTATGGAACAAGTAACTTGGGTCGAGGCCATATTTACATGAGAAAAACATGTAAACCATTATTTATTCACATTACACTTATTAAGCTTGGTTACTTGAACTCAAATTAAAGAGTTTTAGTAAAGTACAAGCAAAATGCGTACCTCGTAGCTGAACCACCAGTAAAGTAACTTGAAAAAAAAGACTTGACTAGACTCGAACAGGGAGCAACAATGACCTCTTGGACTCCACTTGAGATAAGAACACTAAAGCGAATTAACTTGGATTCTTGGTAAGGAGGAAGTCTCCTAATTAACTAAATAAAAGTAAACTTTTAATTAAAAGATTGATGAATTTTCGGGACTTTGTAGTATGTTTGCGGAAGGCATAACTTCCTCTATAGACCTCTAAAAACTTCATAAGAGGACTTTTCGGAAAGTTAAAAAAAAAAAAAAAAGTTCTACAACTATCCAGTTAAGGGTTAAAGACAAATAAATGTAAAGGCTTGAAAATAAGTAAACAAGAGGACTGGTTCTGCAGAAACTTCAGTTCTGGATGGAAACTTTGAGAATTTATAACTTAAAGAATATACATCGTATGAACGTGTGCTAGTAGTCTATGGAGAGCTTGAATCATATGATATAACTCTTATGTTGACCATAAATTAAGGAAAGGTTTGCAAGCCACCGGAATTGGCTTTGAACAAGGCTCGGTGAATTAAAATTCTAGGTTGATGTGGTCATGGAGCTGGTTTCGACGGCCCATAACTCATTACCCCGACATCTGATGGACGCATAAAACCCCATTCCGGAAATCTTGCAGAGCATACTATAACTTTCATGCTGAACACTTAGATTAATAAGACCTCATTGATACCTTAAAACGTCCCCGAACCTGGTGCCCCAAAAACATATAAAAATAGAACCCCCATATTCAATTCATTGTAACTTGGGTTATACACATTGGAATCCCGAAATTCAAAAACCAGGTTAAAACTATCACTTAAGGCTATCATCCCCAATAAAATTTTGAACAAGGGAAGCTCTAATTGACTTGGAAAAAATTCAGATTACTCACTTGATCCCCAAGTTGTTAGTTAAGGGTTTTTCTTGGTGTTTTAGTTCCATTAATCCCTCTATTCCTTTCATATGTGATTTCCATGGCCATCATACTATCATTTCAGCAGCCACATCCCTAACTACTCCTCATTTTGGATGCTAAAAACGTCATGCATGCACCATCTAATCACAATCAAGTCCATCCAACAATAATCCTCACTTGATTCATCTTTTTTATACCCAATTTTCATCATTTATTTCAATTAAACACTATTTTAATCATATGCAACAACATTTAACAATAAAACTTCCATCTTCCAAAGAATTTTGGCATCAAAATAATCATGCATTCATCATCCAAGAGCAACCTACTATGATATCATACATTTATACGCCAAGTTCTCAACTTTCATTGAGACATAACATCAAACACTTAGCATGCATAGCTCATAAACACAAACCAACCTAAAGCCAATTGGAAATTCAAAGTGTACTCATTCTAAATACTTAAATTTGATAAGAAAATAATTAAATTTGTAAATTAAACAATAAAATTTATATTTGAACTGAAAATATTAGGGTTTATACCTTCAATGGTGAGGAGGAAGAATACAAGGACTAGAGAAACGTGGGGATGAAAGTGGTGGCGGGTGGTGGCGTCGGTGAGAGGATGAGCCGCGGTGGCAGTCGCTGGCTGCTTGTCGGCGGTGGCTGGGCAGACGGATAGGGGCAACGACCAACCACATGAAGGAGTGGGCATGGTGGACGGTGGTAGACTAAGGCGTTGCCCGATGGCCGACGTTGGTGGTGTCAGTGTTCAGCTGGTCGTCGGCGAAACTGACAGAGAGAGAGGGAGGAGGCTGGGCTGTGAAGTGGAGGGGATGCATTGAAATGGAGGAACCCAAGCTGATGTTAACGTAAATGGGGTTCTATTATTTCTTTTGTTTTTCCCAAATATAAACACATATTACATATATATTTATATATAAATGAAGTTAATAAGACTAATTATTTCCTCCTCACTAACATTACTCATACTAAGCCCTAATAATACTAACTTAAAGTCTCGGGATAAAATTTATGAAATTTGAAATAATAATAAGGAGACTTGAGATAAAGGGGGAGGTGGAATAAATTGAAATTTAAATAAATTAAGGAATGAAAACAAAAAAAGTATGATAAAAATAATATTATTATATATTACTATTAATAATACCGATGAATTGGTCAACTTGATAAAATTTGGCCAGGTAAATAACCCGAATATTTCGAGATTACTTTGGGTAGCTGAAAATTGTCATTTAGCTAATTTATATATAATATACTAAGCTGATGACGGTCGTTGCTATGCTCGAGTTCTGTAAAAACACAAATAGTTAACTTGAAATGAAATGCGCAATTTTGATTAATTAATCTCATTTATTAACTTAATTATGTTGGGTTAGGATCGGGTTATTACAGGTTTGGAGCATTAAAATCCCATTCAAACTTGCCAATCAATGTAGCAAGATCTTAGGGCATTGTTTATGAGATATCAATCATCATTATGGGATTGATCTTGACTGAGAATATCTGTTAAGAATAATCCCTAAAGGTGCCCCATACATTAATTCCCGAGGCTGAAATCAAGGGATTTCGAAAAAAAGGCCTGATTGGGCATCACCACGGTTCGTGGTGGCTTCAACACGGTCCGTGGTGACCCAGTATTCCTTTTTCTTACTCTTTAGACACCAACACGACCCATGTTAGATCTGGCACGGTCCGTGTTGGGTCCATTATGCTTGGTAAGCTAGATTTTGACCTTCTCGGTCAATCCTTAGCTTATAACTTGTTCCCTTATGTCTCTTAAATCTTGAAATACTCCAACATAATCTTGGATTAAGATATTGTGGAATGAGTAATCAAGATAATATCACAATTTTTCAAATAACAATTTTGAAAATATCAATCCAAATATTCCACTTATTTGCCAATAATATTCTAATTTTGGCTTTCTACTCAAAAGCAATTAGTTCACATAGGTCTCTATTTTTTATTACAGTTATTCATATTGCTAAAAACATATTGAAAAAGATGATCAATGTGAATATTGGGATATTAAACCTTTAAGAGTAATATATTTATTTTGCACAAATATTTTTTTTTTGTTTTCCCCATCTTTTCCTTTACCTAATGATGTTTTCAAAATGCTTAGATTTTTAAAAATAGACCAAAGCAAATAAATATTATGTACAATAGGTACATAAATAAAAAAAATTATCTAACTTTTATGTTCTTGCATGCTTATCGTGACAATCAAAACTCGTATATGTAATTGCAATTTTGATCTCAATAGTAAAAAGTAAGAAAAGAAATCCAGTTACAAATTTTTTTATTTGTTTACATTTTTCTTTTTTACTTTGGACAAATTTTTCCTAATTATTCGGCTCATATCTCAGGGTAGCCACTGGTAGATTTATAAGTCAAGTAGGGGATGTACCAAACTTTCTATGACTAGCATGACATGTTAACCACAATTTTTACCTAATTGAATTTTTTCTTCCACCAAGGATTGAACCAAGGTGGCAAGGTAGAAAGAATTAATGATGGGGGTAGTTGCCACTCGGCTACCAACTCTTTGGTGTTTTATTTATTTACGTTAACAGTATTGTCATTTGCAGCTTGCTTTTTTAATTGTAGAGTTTTCTGTTTGCAGCCTTTCATGGTCAGAAACACGTCTGACGGCTCATTTCCTTCCTGGTATGTCTAATCTTATAACATGTTCCCTTGATCCGAAAACTATACCTTTCATACTTGTTCATTATATGAAACTTATGGTGGCTGGTATGTAAAGATATACATGAGATAGAATATAAAAGTTTAAACCTAAATGTTGTAACTTTGATAAATGAGGTCAAAATCACTAAAATAAAGAAATATATATGGATTAAAGTCAACTTAAATCATATACTCTTTTGGGGGTGGGGTGCCACTAGCTCCACCATCCATTCAAACTCTGCCATGAATTTTTGGAATGGATATAGTACATGATTTGTTCTCTTGAATTAGAGCCTTTGGTGTAACTAGTCTTTTACCCGTTCTTTGAACGGAGTGTCTATTTGGGTAAATGCATCAAAAAAAATAACACAGAGATGTAAATATCCAAAAAAATAAAATAACATACATCTAATTAGATAGCAAATATGCATCTAAATATTGTAACAAACACTCATTATTTTTTCTGATATGAGAATGATAGATATAAAAATATAGTATTAACTTTTTTAATTCTTGAGATTAACAAAATGCTGAAAAATGAATGATTATCCAATTTCAGGAGATTCGTGAAGCTAATCATATACTCTATAATAAAAATATGAAGTGTTTTTTTGTGTTTTGCTGCTCTGCTTGCTTGCTTTGTTTACACACGAATTTACTATTTCACCCTTGGATATAATAATTAATCAACAACTTGTCTTTAACTTGTGTTCACACACGAATTTACTATTTTACCCTCGACTACAATAACTAGACAATATAGGTCGACTGTATATCTGGTTAGGGTAAACAGGGGTCGGGTATAGATTTCGGGAAATTTCACTCTAAAAATATGACTCTGGTGTATTTCAAATTCAAGCAAATACGGGTCAAATGTTCTTTGATAGTAAAAATTTCTTTTTAGGGTAAATACGGGTCAAACGTATTTTAGTTTTATGTAAATTCCACCCTAAAAACATGACCCATGTGTATTTCGGGTTTAGGTGAATACGCAATCAAGTGTATTTCAAATTCTGGTAAGTACGGGATAAGTGATTCATTGTCACTTGCAAAAGAATAGCAACCTTCCAATTAAAAAGATGTTTGGCAATTATAGAACAGATGTTAATTTGTTTCAAGTCACTGTAAATTTATATTATGTTTACTTTTACTCTATAATGACCAACCTAAATAAACTTGGGGATGTATTTGTGAATATTTTTTTCCTTAGTGAACCAAGAGCCACAAAATTATCAAGTACTTCCTTCGACCTAGATAATTTGTCCCTTTTATTTTTTTATGGTCTTCAAGGCAAGATTTTGATTATTAAATTTTCACGTTTTCTCTTAACAGAACTTGTAATATTATATTTGAGTAAAAATATATCTTATAAATCTGATAATAATAGTCATGTACAATAACTCAATGTACAATTTAAAAATTTAATGATCAAAATTTAAAATATTTAATCAATTTATTTGATACGGAGAGAATATTAGAAATAGCCTGATCGATTTGACGGGCCTCCTCACTAGTATTAAGAAAAATGAGATAGAACATTTCATCAAAAAATAGAAGAGATATAACTATAATAAAATAGTGGTTACCTACCCTTTATTGACAAATCAACCTTGCAGCTGAGAAATCTATGAACATAATTTACTATCACCAATGAAAATCATACTATAACCTAACATAAGTAGTTAAACTTGCCTAAAAAATATATATATATAATAGTTAAAAATGGGAGTCATAGCATTGAAATCAAACAAATAATAATTGAAAATACTGTAAATGAGACAACAATAAAGGATAAAATGGACTCGAGATTTCGTATATATGATGCACCACAACTAATAGCCTAATACACACCTAAGTCCAATATAGTACCAAATGCCTCCTCCTAAACGTCGTACTTCCCTGAACGTGAATTAACCGTGAAAAGGCTTAATCACCCGTTCCTTTTCAGATTTTACAAAAAGCAACATATTTGTTGATTGTCCTCTATATGGGTTCCACATGTTTGCACACATCTATACTCCATCCCGTCTATTAATTCCTTGCTGTATATTCTGAATATTCTACTGGCCTTCTGCTTCACCATGGCTTAGGTCTTAGTTGAATAGAGTTGGGATTTCACTGAACGTGAATTCCTTGCCAATGTTTCCATTGAGTTTGGTATTCCTTCTTGCGGCATTTAAGACATAAATGACCTGGTGATAATCATTCTAATCGGAGAGATTGAGAGAGATTAAGGGATGGATTTGTTCCACTTAGAGATATTGTGGAGATTAGGAGATGGATTAATATGGGAAGATAGAGTAGTTGACATTTTGTGGAGAGAGAGAGAGAGAGATTAGGGTATAGATTAGATTGGAAATTACTTATATAAAGGGGGGACGGTTTTGTTGAAGATTTCTGCTTGGAAGGAGAGTAAAAAATGGAGAGTAGGAGTTCATAAGAGTAAAGGATGGTGATAGTATGGGAGGGTTCATAAGGGTAACTGCTTACCCCTGCTTGGGAGAACAATTTGGAGAGTTCATAAGAGTAAAATGTTAATGGACATTTTTACCCTTTCATCTAGAGAGAGAATGAACAGTGTTGCTGAAAAACTAAAATTAGGGCTAGGGGTATAATAGTCATTTTCTATGTTATGTATACTTTACACTTATTTACACCTCAAATTGGGGTGTTAAGAAAATAAGAGTAAAGTGGGATAAAGGGGGGTAAACTTCACTCCCTCATACTCTCCCTTACCCTCCCTCACTCTCTTCCCAAGCCGGAGTAAGGAGGAGTAGGTACCCTCCTTAACCCCTCCTAACCCCCCTTACCCTCCTCCCAAGCAATGCCTGAGAGTAGTTAGTGAGCATTAATTGCTTAAAAAAAAATTTAGAATACATAGAATTTACAATTGAGGGCGGGAAAGATTCTAGGAAAAGTTGATTCTACAATAAATAAAGTAATAATAATATAAAGATTTATTTCTCCTTATACTTTGATCCTATCTGAGACTCTTTGACATTTGAAACCAATGTGAATCTTTACACAACATTTCTCCAAAATTTAACTATTTGATATTGTGAGGTTCGACAATTAAATTATTTTTTATCACAGCTTTGAAACTTAATTATTTTAAAAAGTAACAATTCACAACATAAACAATTGTCTGGCGAGCTTGAATAGAGTTCACGGCAGTGACTTACATTTGAAACTAAAATAAGAAAAGAAAATTAAAAACTAAAAGTTAAGTTAATACTTACCTGCCCAAAACTCTTCACGATTAGGAAAAAAATAAATCATAAGGATTTTTGAATAGGTGGGCATTAAATTGACTTTTGTCTTTTCAATTTCCTAGTTTTTACTCCAATTTCTCATGTTTAGTAAAGTCTCTAGCATGAAATCTAGTTAAAATCACCGAACAACTTGTTATTTTTCAAATTATCACCTTTTAATCGCTACCTAATAGTTTTAGGGACCAAATATTCAATTTCAAAAATGTGGTACCAAATGATTCAAATGGAGATTATGAGATATGAAGAGAGGCGATCAGGAGAAAATGACTGATGGCGATGGATTAGGGATGGTCTAGCTTTTTTTGTTTTTTGGAAAAGGACCAAAGAATATGAAAATGGCAAACAACATGTAAGAAACGAAAGAGGAAAGAGGAAAGAGGAGAAATGTGTGTGAAACTGTGAGGAAGACAGAGAGTTAGGGTATGGAGATAAAGCGGGATAAAGTAAAATGGGAAATGAATTGGAATTGGGGGGGGGGGGGGGCGTACGAGGAGTTAGAGGGGATTATTAGGGTTTAGGATTAGTTGGGTTTGGGATTAAGATATGAGCTTGGGTTTTAGGCTTAGAAGGGTGACAATGTTCGGGGATTAGGGTTTTCTTTTCATTTTTTTTTTCATTTATCAAAATAATATTGGGCCAAGAAAAAAAAATTATAAGACTAATTCAAACAAAGCTTATTTATCTATTTTAGGCTTTTTTCAATTTAAACAATCTATTTTTGTACTTTTTTGTAAATATTATGAAAAATGAACAAAATCTAAATAAATGGCTTAATCAATCGTTCAAATCCGAAAAAGTCCTATATATAAAGGGTTAAGATGTATATTTTTGTGACTGAAACACTACTCTAGCAACTATACATATTCATGTTTATAATGGTAAGTCTAGGCACACTAGTTTTAGCTATGTTTAGGTTCATCAATTGTTTAAGGATGGAGTAGTGACTTTAAGCTTTGTCAAATCAAAGGAAAATTTAGTTGATCGATTAACTAAAGGGCTATGTAAAGACAAGTGGCAAATACTTCAAAGGACCAGATTGTTGATATTGCTCTTGGGACAGCATAAGTTGATGAGCCTGGGGCTGAGACTAATGTTCATTAGGTGGAGGAAGAGCACAACATAACAAGAGATCATCCCAGGAGAGAGATCAAGAGACCAACTCGATATGCTGAGGAAGATAATGTTATGATTGCATGCCTTGATTGTTGTAGAGAAGACTCCCGAAGGTGCTGAGCCTTCTACTTATCAAGAGGCTATCTCTTATCTAAGTGCCTCAAATTAGATAGGAGATATTCAAGAAGAGATGGAGAGTTTGCAAAAGAACCAAACTTGGGACCTATGTGAGCTGCCAAAGAACGACAAGCCCTTACTTCAGAGGAAAGTAGGTATCCCTAGTATTAAGAGTGCAACGTGGCAAGCCACATTGGTGGTTAGAGGTATCAACCAGAGAGAGGGAGTTGACTACAATGAGGTAGTCTTGTCAGTTGTGACTTGTGAGGTATACGCCAATTAGCACCTTGCTTGTCTGTATTGCTCTATTTGATTTGGAGTTAGAGCTACTTGATGTGAAGTCTACATTCCTTCATGGCGATTTGGAGGAAGAGATCTACATGAGGCAGTAAAGAGGAACAAGTATGTAGATTGAGAAAGTCCTTGTTTAGAGTTAAGCAGGTACTCAAGTAGTGGTATAAAAGGTTTGACGCCTATATGACTGGAAAAGGGTACACAAGAAGTCACTATGGTAGGAAGTTTGAAAATTGGTCTTTTATATACTTATTTTTCTATGATGATGACATGTTTGTAGCATCCAGGGACATGTCACTAATCAGGAAGCTGAAATCTCAACTCAGTAGGGGTTTGAGATGAAAGACCTTGGGGCAACAAAGAAGATCCTTGGGATGGAGATATAGAGAGATAGACAGGCAAGGAAGTTGTTCTTGTCTTAGAGGAGGTATCTTGAAAAGGTGTTAGGCAGGTTCAACATGCGAGACTATAAAGCAGTCTCAACCCTTTTAGTTGCTCATTTCAAGCTGTCTAGTTAGTGTTGCCCTAAATCTGATTTGGAGATTAGGAAGATGTCTAATGTTCTCTATGCTAGCACAGTTCATAGTTTGATGTATGTTATGTGAATCGTATGGGGATCGTTTCACTTTTTTTTGGTTTGTCTATGGTCACCGGCTCGCTTCAAGCCGCCCTCTCCTCTCCTCGAATCAAACCCGGTTTCAACGTCCATTTCATGATGAATACGGGTCGTTATGGTCATCAAGGAGAGCGGTGTTTCATTCTACAAAGACCCCGGGCCATAGGATGTCATCTTGGGTCTCAATAGGACCATTCCCGAGCCTTCTAAGGGGCTCCAGAACCATCGGCAAGAATAAACACAAGGTGGTGAAGGCGTTGAAAGGTTTGAAATGCACGTGCCTTCACTATTTCAATTATAACTCCTTCAATACAACTCTGATGGACTTTAAATTTTAGGAGCTTAAAGTAGACACTGAGAGCTTTCCAACGGTATATTATGGGTCTAAAATGAAGTCCAGATAAAGAAGTTACGCACGTTTGAAGTCAGTAGGAAGAAGCTGCCAACAGCACGATCGTGCCATTCTTCCAGAAGGCACTGCACGATCGTGCCATTCTTCCAGAAGGCACTGCACGATCGTGCTGTAAGATAGCACGATCGTGCCATTCTCGAACATGCCATTCTTGGGCTGTTTTGAGTAGCACGATCGTGCACCCATATTGGCACGATCATGCCATTTCACGACAGGTCGTTTTTTCAGCCTTTCTCTCTCTCTTTTGGTTATGTTTTCCCCTTTCCCTTATATATACTTGTAAGCCTCTTTTTGTAGGGCATAATACATAGACTAGAGATAGAAGTTTGAGAGCTTTAGACTCAAAAATCCTCTTAATTGGAGAGTTTGTAATTGTGGGTTTTCAAACCTTAATCAATGAAAGCTAATCCTTTGGGTAGAAATTGCTTGGTGATTTCTCTTCTTTGTGAGTGGGAGTTCTTCCTCCACTCTTTGTGAGATTTCTTGGGTGTTTCAAGACTCTTTGCTTGTGGAAGGTCCTTGTGCAAGTGATTGAACATCTTAGTTCAATTGAGTACGGTGAGTGTTTACTCTTTACAATTGTTCATATCCTTTAATTTCATGTTTATCTCCATAAACCCCAACACCCTAAAAAATTAGTTTGTAGTGTTTATGAGTTCCATGAAATGGACGTTAAAAAATTAGTTTGTAGTGTTTAAGGTAAAATTTTTTTAGAAGGACGGTAAAAACTTGGAAGCACCTCCAAACAAACTATGAGTTCGGAAGATAATGTAGCAATTCCGGCGATAGACCCTCTTTTCCCTAAATTTGTTCTTGTTATGGTTTGGTGGTGATTTTTTGTATTCTTGGTGTTGTTGATATTGTTGAGCAATATGGGTACCCCCATTCCTTGTGTTCATCCATTGTTCTTGGGTGTCATTGTTGTTCTTGATTGTAATTTATGGTTGGAAGTAGTGTTGGGTTGTGTTGAAAGTTAACTATTGGATTTTGTTGAGTTGGTGGTTGTTTTGCTGGTGATTATTGATGGCGGTGGTTGTGTGCCTATCCGGGTTTATTCTTCACGGTGCATTGCCTTTGCTGGTTTCATCCCCATTTTCCTCTACAAAATGAGCCTCACAATACTCCTCGAAATTTCCTAGCTACAAAAAAAATCCAAACTTCTTTGTGCTCAAATTATACACCCCACAAGAAAACCAAGCCCCTCAAATGGCCTCAATTTCCTATGATTCGGGCAAACATGATGTCCCTCTTTTCCCTAAACCCAAATCCAAACCAACCTTCGAAGAGACTCTTCAACGTATCCCAGAGAAGGTTCGAGAAGTGCAACTTCAAATGGATGACTTACTCCGCGCTACGACCCCTACGCAACTAGAGTCCTTGAAAAGGGATCGTGGTATTTCGACTTGGGCTTCTAGAACTCACCATAGTGGTTATTTGAGGTATTTTGATGATTATCGACATACATGGTGGTTCTCGAGGTAGGAGAATGGATGAGAAGGTTACTTCAAGGCCTTCTAGGAAGGGAAGTGCTCACTCTTGGAGTAAGGCTTCATCCAACGGAAGTTGAACGTCTAAGCTACCCAAACTATGTTCACGAGCTCATAAGGAAAGTGCTGAATATCTTCGGAAGCTCGAGGGTAGAAAATGCTTCACATGTCGGGTGTATGGTCATTACCAAGCCCATTGCCTTACGAAGATGGTTGAAAGTTCCAAAGTAAGTGAGGGAGCCACATCGAAGGCTACAAAGGCTAGTGTTGAGGTTCGCACGCAAGAAGGGGAGAGTTCAACTCCTAGGCGATCCTTTATTATGACTAAGGATTCCCGGGATAACTTTCAACGGGAGAACATCTTCCGAACTCGGTTCACCATCGGCGAGAAGGCATGCAAGGTCATCATCAACGGTGGGAGCTGCTCCAACTTGGCCTCTACCTACATCGTTGAGAAGCTCCAATTGCCAGTCTCAGCTCATCCTCAACCGTATAGCTTGCAAGGGCTAAATGATAGCGGCGACCTCGAGGTAACCCAACAAGTCTTGGTCTCTTTCTCCACTTGTCTTTATGAGGATAGTGTTCTTTGTGATGTTGTCCCATGTATGCTTGCCATTTACTGCTTGGTAGACCTTAGCAATTTGATCGACATGCTATCCACGACGGCCGGAAGAACACCTACACCTTCTCAATGGGAGAAAGGAAAATCAAACTCATTCCTTTACCCCGTTCCGAAATTAATATACCACAAGCCGGGGTGGGAAGTCAGGAGAGAAACCTCCAAAAGAGTGAAGCACGGGATGATAGTGCTTCGAGCAAAGGAAAGCCACATCGGGTTTTACTCTTGCGAAGAAGCGACCCTAGTGAGGTTCAGCGATCCTTAGCTCCACAAAAGTTTCCAAGCTCCCTCCCTTGTCCCTCACCATTACCCAAAACTCCTACCCGGCTCTGTATAGAGTTCCCAAGTGTTAAGTCATGCTCAATCGCTTCTGAGCTTCACCAAGGAGTTGAGAAGCATGACGGCAAGTCCTTGACCAAATCCCCGAGCTCCATTACTTCCACATCGAGGTTAAACAAGGAAAAGGTTGTATCCATTAGCCTTGACCCTGAGCTCTCATATGAGGAATTCCTTGTTGCTTTCAACAAGTTGATTGGTGCTAGACCTGCTAGGATCTTTCATGATGTCAACTTGGCCCCTCCTGTCCGTCGGAATTGCTACATTTTTTAGAAGGACGTGTTAATTTGCGTCACTCTACTTCGACTGTTGGAGTACTTACTTTTGGTTCTGCACGGGTACGCGGTTAATTTTGAACCCCCTAAGAGTAGAGGAAAACTCTTTTCGAAGAAGGGGAGTATGAACCGTATGGGGATCGGTTCACTTTTTATTGGTTCGTCTATGGTCACCAGCTCGCTGCAAGCCGCCCTCTCCTCTCCTCGAATCAAACCCGGTTTCAACGTCCATTTCATGGTGAATACGGGTCGTTACGGTTATCATGGAGAGTGGTGTTTCATTCTACAATGATCCCGGGCCATAGAATGTCATCTAAGGTCTCAATAGGACAATTCCCGAGCCTTCCAAGGGGCTCCGGAACCATCGGCAAGAATAAACACAAGCTGGTGAAGGCGTTCAAAGGTTCGAAATGCGCGTGCCTTCACTATTTTGATCATAACTCCTTCAATACGACTCCTGTGGACATCAAATTTTGGGCACTTAAGGCACCGAGAGTTTTCCAATGATATATTATGGGCCTAAAACGAAGCTCGAATGAAGAAGTTATGCACGTTTGAAGTCAGTAGGAAGAAACTGCCAACAACACGATCGTGCCATCAGGCCGCACGATCATGCCATTCTTCCAGAAGGCACTGCACGATCATTCCATAAGATAGCACGATTGTGCCATTCTCAAACAGGCCATTCTTGGGTTGTTTTGAGTAGCACGATTGTGTACCCATATGGGACGATCGTGTCATTTCACGACATGTCATTTTTTCGGCCTTTCTCTCTCTCTCTTTTGGTTATGTTTTCCCCCTTCCCTTCTATATACTTGTAAGCCTCTTTTTGTAGGGCATAATACATAGACTAGAGATAAAAGTTTGAGAGCTTTAAACTAAAAATTCCTCTCAATTAGAAGTTTGTAATTGTGGGTTTTCAAACCTTAATCAATAAAAGCTAATCCTTTGGGTGGAAATTGCTTGGTGATTTCTCTTCTTTGTGAGTGGGAGTTTTTCCTTTACTCTTGGTGAGATTTCTTGTGTGTTTCAAGACTCTTTACTTGTGGAAGGTCCTTGTGCAAATGATTGAACATCTTAGTTAAATTGGGTACGGCGAGTGTTTACGCTTTACAATTGTCTATATCCTTTAATTTCATGTTTATCTCCATAAACCCCAAAACCCTAAAAAATTAGTTTGTAGTGTTTATGAGTTTTATGGGTGGATTTCCATCATCCACGGGATTTCCTATAGACCCTAGACCCCCGAAACTGTCCATTATGGTATGTACTAGACCTGACCTGTCACATGTAGTCAATTTGGTGAGTATATATATATATACAGAATACAGGGAAGGAGCATTGGGAAGGAGTAAGTGAATCCTTCGTTATGTGAAGGGTACTTTGGAGAAGGGCATCTTATATGATAGAGGTAGTGTTACAACGTCTAATGTTGCAGGTTATGTGGATGTTGATTATGGTCCAGATCTTGACAGGAGGTGTTCAATTTCTGGGTATGTGTTCAGTATTTGTGGTGGATTAGTGTCTTGGAAGGCTTCACTACAGCCTATAGAATCCCTTTCTACTATTGAGGCTAAGTTCATTGCTGCTACAGAAGGGATGAAGGAGGCTGTTTTGTTAAGGGGTTTGGTCATGAAGCTTGGTGTACCACAAGGTGAAACCATGGTTTATTCAAATAGTAATAGTGTTACTTATCTTACCAAGAATGGCGCTTACTAGTCGAAGATCAAGCACATTGGTGTCAGATGTTACTTCATTAGATTGTTTAAACTTTTGAGAACCCTGCAGATATGTTAACGAAGCCTCTATCAACAGCTCAGTTCGACCATTATTTGGACTTAGTCGAAATACTGAGTATGTGAGAGCCTTTCAGGGCTATGCGCTACGGAGGCGCGGGTTGATGGTGACAGTCTAGGTGCTTTTATAGACTGACGAGTCGGATCATGGTACAAGGTGAAGATTGTTGGGTTTATGGCCCATAGGATCCTCTTTGGGGTCCATCGCAAGGAGAAATAAGGAGACGTTGGCAGCGCCCCAAGAGACACCACTCGCGCCCAAGATAGACATAGGATAAAAAGGCGCCCAAGTAGGCACTACCCGCATCTCGGAGGTGCAACCCACGTCGGGGTAAACGCCATCAACGTCAAATGAGACGCTTCCTTGCACCTCTATTGTTTTAGATCCGCAAGTCATCTCCTTTATTTAGTGCAACGTGGGTTATTGTTTTTTAACCCCAACTTTCTTATTGCCGTTGAGAAAGAGGATAATCAGTTACCAATTTCCACCATTGTAATCCTAGACTTTTGAGAGATTGTGAGTTCAGTGTTGAGAGATTATATTGTGATCTCCATTGTAGATCGAACCACACACTATGATTGCGATCAACCTTGTACTCCTCCTATTCTCATAGTGGATTGCTTCTGGTTGTCGTTGTCCGTGAGTTTTTGTCCGAGTTCTTCGGTTTCTGACGTAAATCTAGTGTCTTGTTTTCATTGTTTATTTTGTTCTTGAATTTCAGTAAAAACCATCAGTAGATCAAATCATCCGTTCGGGGTGCTGGTTCGGGTTCAATTTTTCGATTAGGGAATCGGGTCTCAATTTAGTTTTGTAAGGCCTGTTTATATAGACATAAAAAAGTGCACAATAATCTAGAAAATTCAATGTTTTCCTAGGAAAAAAATAGGGAATAAAACTAGTAATAATCTCAGTAATAATCATAATCATAAATAAATTCCTATAATGTTTCTCATTTGTTGGCTGGATATCACGACATTTATAATCACATGTAAAATTTTCATATAAGTAGCAAATCATGCACTTTAAACTACAAACTTTCATGTACCTACTTTTGCAATGCTCAATTGCCCTTGTGTGAGGGTAACTTACAAGTCTGTTTGTCTTACAGGATCTCATATTGTGTTCTTCGCTTTGAACATTGTAATATTTGTTGGGTTTTTGACGACTTTCAAGCCTTTCCTCGCCAAACCAACTCATGAATATATTTAGTGTATTGTGAGAAAGTGATGCAAGCTTTGATATGTGTAAGAAGCTATGAAAAAGAAAATCACAATGGAGGGTTCGAGAGTTACCCTTCGCTTCTAAAATTGTAAGATAGATGTTCATATATATTTCGGTGTATTCATATTTATTTTTATATTGGTAAATTGAATCATACATTGAACCTTTTGACATGATATACACTCAACGGGCTTTGGTGTTCAGGTCTATTTACCCTTTCCATATTCTTTTCTTGTTCCTCTTTCATATTACAAATTATGCAGTACCCATGGAATACCAAGTTTGGCTATGGTACGACATGCAAATAATTGAATTTCCCATCAGGATGATTTTGACAATAAAGTTGATGAATTTTTATTTTTATAAGCTTTATATCGTACTGATTGAAGTAACTCATGTGCTCATATATTATCTTACTTGGGGATAAGAAAATGCAATTTATTAAATTACTTTAATTTAATTGACTGCTTCAATAAGTTTATTTGCATTATAGCAAAAATATCATTGTATATTTTGATATGAACCAATAAAATAATGCTAAAATCTTCTGTCAGCGAGACATCATACTGAACCATATGGGGATCGTTTCACTTTTGGTTTGCCTGTGGTCACCGGCTCGCTTCAAGTCGCCCTCTCCTCTCCTCGAATTAAATATGGTTTCAATGTCCGTTACATGGTAAAATCCGACCATTCCCGAACCTTCTAAGGGGCTCTGGAACAATCGCCAAGAATAACACAAGGTAATGGAGGCGTTTAAAGGCTAGACATTGGCGTGCCTTCACTCGTTCAACCATAACTCCTTTAATACAACTCCAATGAATCTCATATTTTGGGAGCTTAAATTACATACCGAGAGCTTTCCATCGATACCTTATGGACCTAAAACCGAGTCAAAATGAAGACGTTATGTGAGTTCGAAGTCGGCAGAAAAACTGCCCAAAAGTTCATACCCGCGACGATGCCTGTAGCGCCCGCGACGACTTGGCCAGAATGTTGTCGCGCCCGCGACGACCAGGGTCGTGCCCGCGATACCTAGAGCCCAGAAACGTCGAGCCCGTGACCTGCAAAAATTCAGAATTGCTCTGCTCGACTTCGCTCCGTCGCGCCCGCGACGGGCTTGTTTTGTGCTTGTTTTCATCCTTAAATGACTATGTTTATTAATTAATACCCTTGTATAAATACTCTATTTTAACTGTTTTCAAGGGAGACGTTTTTAGATGATTGTTTAGGAATTAGACTCAAGAAAAAGGGAAATTGGATTCTAATAATACGAACTTTTGGCCATATAAGACTTAATAATACAAACTTTCGATTAGGTTATGAATAATATGAACTTTGACCCCCTGTTGCCCCTAGTAACACGCCACCGAATTAGCTTTATTTTGACTCGTCGGGAAAATGACATGGCGGTGGCTGGGTCTGTTGACTCTGCCACGTCAGCAATATTGACTTAAAAAAAAAAGCCACGTCGGCAATATCTCTTCCTTCTCTCTCTCTTTCTCTCTCCTCTCTTCGTCATTCATCCGTTTCCCTTCTTCTTCTTCTTCTTCTTCTTCTTCAATTTCCAGTACTCATATTGAATTCATTGATTCCAACTCACAATTTGTTTGGAATTTGTTTGGAATGTTGCAGCCTAATCTCTCCTCTGCTCTGCCGTCGTCAGCCCCAGCGACACCAACACCGCCGCCGGACTTTGCTGGCAACCGCCGTCGTCACCACCGAGCCCCCTCTCTTCCTCTTTCGTCTCTCTCTCTTTGTTCCTCGCTTTTCCCTTCCAGCGAACAAGTAGGAGACCAACGACCCCACTGCTGCTGCTGTTTCGACCACCAGCGCCACCTGGGAGCACCTCTGTGCCTCGCCCACAATTGCCCACCCTCCAACGACCTCGCCACCATTCCTAAGTAAAACCCTAAATTCATATTTTCAGTTTCTAAATATTATCATTATTAATTATAGTTTTTCATCAAATCTGAGCACGTTTCTGGATTTCTCTCTCTCAATTTGTTTGGAATGTTGCAGTTTTGGCTTGTTACAGAAACTTGTGATATTTAGGTTGAGATTTAGGTATTAATTGATAAACTGAGAAGGATGAATTTCATTTTTGAATTCATTAAATTTCTGGTCAAGATATTCGGCTGTGAGTTGGAATCGATGAATTCAATTACTGGACATTGAAGAAGAAGAAGAAGAAGCGGAAACGGATGAATGATGAAGAGAGGAGAGAGAAAGAGAGAGAGAAGGAAGAGATATTGCTGACGTGGTTTTTTTTAAGTCAATATTGCTGATGTGGCAGAGTCAACAAACCCAGCCACTGCCATGTCATTTTCCCGACGAGTCAAAATAAAGCTAATTCGGTGGTGGTTACTGGGGGCAACAGGGGGTCAAAGTTGATATTATTCATAACCTAATCGAAAGTTCGTATTATTAAGTCTTATATGGCCAAAAGTTCGTATTATTAGAATCCAATTTCCCTAAGAAAAATCCTGTCAATTGGAGAGTTGTAATTGTGCGTTTTCAAACCCTAATCAATGAAAGCTAATCCTTTGGGTGGAAATTGCTTGGTGATTTCTCTTCTTTGTGAGTGGGTGTTCTTTCTCCACTCTTTGTGAGATTTCTTGGGTGTTTCAAGACTGTTTGCTTGTTGAAGATCTTGTGCAAGTGTTTGAACATCTTAGTTCAATTTGGTGACATTCCTATCTTTAGAATTGTCCATAGCTTTTAATTTCATGTTTATCTCCAAAAATCCAAAAACCCTAAAAATTGGTTTTTAGTGTTTATGAGTTCTAGGGGTTGATTTCCATCATCCACGTGATTATCTATAGGCTCTAGGTCCCGAAATCTTCACTTGGGATCAAAGCTAGGCATAGAACTCATAGTTTTGTTGGAGATTTCTTGTTTACGCCCGGAATAGTTCTTGTTATGGTTTGGTGGTGATTTTTTATGTTCTTAGTGTTGTTGGTATTGTTGAGCAATATGGGTACCCCCATTCCTTGTGTTCATCCATTGTTGTTGGGTGTCATTGTTGTTCTTGATTGTAGTTTATGGTTGGAAGTAGTGTTGGGTTGTGTTGAAATTTAACTATTAGATTTTGTTGAGTTGGTGATTGTTTTGCTGGTGATTATTGTTAGTGGTGGTTGTGTGCCCATCCGGGTTTGTTCTTCATGGTGCATTGCCCTTGCCGGTTTCATCCCCATTTTCTTCCACAAAATTAGCATCACAATACTCTTCGAAATTTCCTAGCTACAAAAAAAAACCCAAACCTCCATCTGCTCAAATTATACACCCCACAAGAAATCCAAGCCCCTCAAATGGCCTCCAAGTCCTATGATTCGGGCAAACATGATGTCCCTCTTTTCCCTAAACCCAAACCCAAACCAACCTTCGAAGAGACTCTTCAACGTATCCAAGAGAAGGTTCGAGAAGTGCAACGTCGAATGGGTGACTTACTCCACGTTACGACCCCTACGTAACTAGAGTCCTTGAAAAGGGATCGTGGTATTTCGATTTGGCCTTCTAGAACTCACCATAGTGGTAATTTGAGGTATTTTGATGATTATCGACATACATGGTGATTCTCAAGGTAGGAGAATGGATCAGAAGGTTACTTCAAGGCCTTCTAGGAAGGGAAGTGCTCACTCTTGGAGTAAGGCTTCATCTAAGGGAAGTTGAACGTCTAAGCTACCCAAACCATGTTCACGAGCTCATAAGGAAAGTGCGGAATATCTTCGTAAGCTCGAGGGTAGAAAATTCTTCACATGTCGGGTGTATGGTCATTACCAAGCCCATTACCCTACGAAGATGGTTGAAAGATCCAAAGCAAGTGAGGGAGCCACATCGAAGGCTACAAAGGCTAGTGTTGAGGTTCGCACACAAGAAGGGGAGAGTTCAACTCCTAGGCGATCCTTTATTATGACTAAGGATTCCCGAGATAACTCTCAACGGGAGAACATCTTCCGAACTCGGTTCACCACCGGCGAGAAGGCATGCAAGGTCATCATCAACGGTGGGAGCTGCTCCAACTTGGCCTCTACCTACATCGTTGAGAAGCTCCAATTGCCAGTCTCAGCTCATCCTCAACCGTATAGCTTGCAAGGGCTAAATGATAGCAGCGACCTCAAGGTAACCCAACAAGTCTTGGTCTCTTTCTCCACTGGTCTTTCTGAGGATAGTATTCTTTGTGATGTTGTCCCCATGGATGCTTGCCATTTACTGCTTGGTAGACCTTGGCAATTTGATCGGCATGCTATCCACGACGGCTAGAAGAACACCTACACTTTCTCAGTGGGAGAAAGGAAAGTCAAACTCATTCCTTCACCTCCTTTCGAAACTGATACAGCACAAACTTGGGTGGGAAGTGAGAAGAGAGACCTCCAAAAGAGTGAAACATGGGATGAGAGTGCTTTGAGCAAAGGAAAGCCACATCGGGCTTTAATCTTGCGAAGAAGCGACCCTAGTGAGGTTAAGCGATCCTTAACTCCATAAAAATCTCCAACCTCCCTCTCTTGTCCCTCACCCTTACCCATAACTCCTACTGAGCTCCGCATAGAGTGTCCACGTGTTGAGCCATGCTCAATCACTCCCGAGCCTCGCCATAGAGTTGAGTTGGAGGGGGACACGTCTTTGACCAATTCCCCGAACTCCATTACATACACATCAAGGTTGCACGATGAAAACGTTGTTTCCATTAGTCCTTACTCTGAGCTCTCATGTGACGAATGCCTTGTTGCTTTCAACAAGTTGAAGGGTGCTAGACATGTTCGGGTCCTTCGTGCATGATGTCGACTTGGCCCCTCCTTTCCGCGAGAATTGTTACATCTTTGAGAAGGACGGGTTGATGAGCGTCACTCTACTTCGACTGTTAGAGTACATACTTTTGGGTCTACACGGGTACGCGACTAATTTCCAACCCCCAAGAGTTGAGGATAACTCTTTTCGAAGAAGGGGAGTATGAACCGTATTGGGATCCGTTCACTTTTGGTTGGCCTATGGTCATCAAATTGCTTCAAGCCGCCTTCTCCTCTCCTCGAATCAAACCTGGTTTCAATGTCCATTACATGGTAGATACGGATTCTTGGAGGGTCGTTATGGCTTTCAAGGGGAGCGCTGTTCTCTTCTATGAATACCCCGGGCCATAGGATGTCATCTTGGTTCTCTATCTGACCATTCTCGAGCCTTCTAAGGGGGCTCCGGAACAATTTCCAAGAATAACACAAGGTAATGGAGGTGTTCAAAGGCTAGACATTGGCGTGCCTTCACTCGTTCAACCATAACTCCTTCAATACAACTCCAATGAATCTAATATTTTGGGAGCTTAAAATACATACCGAGTGCTTTCCATCGATACCTTATAGGCCTAAAACGAAGTCCAGATGAAGAAGTTATGTGAGTTTGAAGTCGGCAGAAAAACTGTTTAAAAGTTCACGCCCGCGACGATGCCCGTAGCGCCCGCTACGTCTTAGCCAGATTGTTGTCGCGCCCGTGACGACCCGGGTCGCGCACGCGACGCTGGGAGCCCAGAAACGCCGCGCCCATGACCCGCGACGTCCCAGGTCATGCCCGCGACCCCGCGCAGAATCAGAATCGCTCTGCTCGACTTCGCTCCGTCGCGCCCACGACGGGCCTTTTTTGCGCGTGTTTTTCAAGCCTTAAACGATTGTGTTTGGTGCTTAATACTACTTGTATAAATACTCTATTTTCACTGTTTTCGACGGTGACTTTATTAGATGAATGTTTAGGAATTAGACTCAAGAAAAATCCTCTCAATTGGAGAGTTGTAATTGTGGGTTTTCAAACCCTAATTAATGAAAGCTAATCCTTTGGGTTGAAATTGCTTGGTGATTTCTCTTCTTTATGAGTTGGTGTTCTTTATCCTCTCTTTGTGAGATTTCTTGGGTGTTTCAAGACTCTTTGCTTGTGGAAGATCCTTGTGCAAGTGTTTGAACATCTTAGTGCAATTTGGTGAGATTTCTATCTTTAGAATTGTCCATATCTTTTAATTTCATGTTTATATCCAAAAATCCAAAATCCCTAAAAATTGGTTTGTAGTGTTTATGACTTCTATGGGTGGATTTCCATCATCCACTTGATTATCCCGAAACTCTTCACATACTTGGTGCCCGACCCTTTCATCAGACCTTATTTAGTACTTTTTATACCATGTTTTCTAGCAAATTATTGAGTTTATATTGGATGTATATGTAAACTATCACAACAGCACAAATCATTTTGGGCAACAAATAGACCATTTTTTGTATCCTTTTGATTTTGGGCTACAAAAAAATTATAACAAGTTTGTTGCATGTTCTTCGAAGCTCAAGGTTGGGGCAACAAGCTAATGAGATTGGTAGCACAAGGTGCCTTTTGTTGGGTTTTAGGGATTTATTTCCTGAACCGATACAGATTAATTAGCGGAATATTTAAAACAATTACAAAACAATTAATCACCCAGGAAAGGAAACAAAAGCAGAGGCTTAGTATTATACCTGATCGCTAATCCGACTTATGAAGATGTTGATCTTTGGGATTCCAATGGAGAATTTCTCTAATGTAGGTCCACGCAGAACTCCGGGACTCGATTGCTAAATCAACTGAATCGAGACTAATCTCAATCTGAGATGTATGTGTTTGTGGTATGTTGTGAGTTGTTTCAGGAAATAATAATTGTAAACTAGGAGAGAAAAGAACTCAAGAAATCACCTTGGTATCTCTCTAGAAGTCTCAAACAGTTGATAATAAATCTCTCAGGGAGACTCCTTTTTATAGTGTTGGGTGGCTTGGGGAAAGGGTTATTAAAAACCCAAATCAACCGACTTACACATAAAACGCAGTCCAAGGCCCAACATGGTTCGTGTTATAACAATCTGATCCATGTTGACCTCCAAAATGCATTTTAAGTCAGTTGGAATCAACACGGTCCGTGTTGAGTTGATTTTTCCAGGGCACTAACTTGTGTGACCTAGTAAGACCAAATAATATAGTTGTAATTAAACATATTCAGTTACCAAATATAGAGTTCTCTAGCAAGACATATAATCATTATATTATTTTGGCTTATACTCCAAGTATATCGAACAATGTCGGGACATTCCGAACAATCTCCCACTTGTCCCACAAGTGTTTGATTACATGAATTCCCTTGTCACTTACTATCTCATTTTCGGATAAGGTAAGCTAAAGTCATCCTTATGTAAAACCCGAATGTTCCTCGATCTCCGAGTTAGATTCTGAAAAGCAGCTGGTCATTTATTGATTCATTTGAGCTCGGCCAAGCATTTTTAGTCTAAGCTCCTCGAGTGGCCAACGAGACAATTGTCCCTAGTAGGGAATACAATGCCATCTTGTTCAACTATACATTCTCACATGATCCAACCACCTTTATGGCCTCCTGTTACGAAAGGCGTTGGACGCGCTCCAAAGTCACAACAGACCATGTAGTTTTTGTAATGAACTCAGAATTTAGGAATTATCCTTGAGTACGAGAGCTCTTATGATACTATGTGAATGATTTATGATGTCTTTATATCACCATGACCAAGAAACTTGATCATCATTTCAACCCTACATGCTAATTTTTATGATACTATCATTGTCCCTGTGTGATAATAAAATTAGGAACTAGGTCGACTGTCGACCAGGATTAGCGCTGTCAATTTCACTTAATGGGGTTTCAGAAATTAGACCTCATCCAATTTCTCATTTTGAATTCTAAATCGCAATTGATGTAAAGCTTGAATCTTATTCTTATTAACGAATCAACAAGGTCGTAATTCATTAACAACTCATGTAAACTAGACTTGTTCATACTCCGGAATGTGTATAGTACCTATTGCCCATGCATGACTATCATGCTCTAATTGCAATAGAGGTTTAGTCCACAATACTTGCAATGAACCTTGCACATTTTTAAATCATCTCCACTAACGACCTTTCGTGTGGGGTAATATCTCTAGAACTCATGTTTGGATTCGTAGTGAGCTTTAGTTCCTTTGCTTGAGTGATAGGTCCTATCAATAAAGCTCCATTCCTCTCACAAGGCTAGAAACGCCACCCAGTTCTAAAAGGAACTTCATAATCCTAACAGTTTCTGTCACAGCTTCTAAAGTCGTGCCATGTTTGTCTTATTTGTAGAGTTAAACCTGTGTCATGTTAGGAACCTCTTCCAACTCAAGTCAATACCACTCAAACAGATTGTATAATTTTCTCTGACCTTTCAGATGATCATACCTTTCTGACATAAATGTAGCATCAGTACATATAACTCTTCGCACTTTGCTTTTATCCACCACTTTAGACTGAGGATATGGTATAACCTTAGTTTTGCTTTATACATATAAACAATGTATATGTTATGGCGGGCTTTGAATATCTCATGGAATACATTAATCTCACGTCTGAAGCATGGGTTATATATATCATTCTTTTTAGGTCTCCTGATTGTTTTGAGACAATCAAATTCACCTAAGGATATGCCATGATTCATGGAAATTAATCCATTCTCAAAGTGGGTTGAACTATTCAACACCTTATCAGCTTTGATTCAACCAATCAAAATTATAGATCTTGTCTTCAAGAAAATTATTAGCCCCACCAATCCTTCGTTTTGAAAAATACTCCCAAGTCAACCTCAGTAGATGCGACATGGGAATCTTTCTCTCAATAGGCAGTATGACAATCACATACAATATCAGAAACGCATTACTCCCACTGAATTTCTTATAAACATAATATTATTTTAGCACCTCTCAGTATATCAAACCCTTTGATATCCTGGTCAAACGATCAATGGTTCCAATTCCTAGAAGCTTTCTTAAGACCACAGATGGTCTCTTGAAGTTTACAAGTATTCCAGCCAAGACCTTTCAGTTGTGTCAAGTACACATCCTCCTTCCAAATCTAATTTTGAAGGTGGTCTTGATATCTATCTTAATGATCCCATTTTTTGCTATAAAAGGCCCTCTTATGCCTGATGGCTCACACCTTCAGGCAAGTCAACCAATTTCTAAACTTGGTTTCATACATGGAGCCCATCTTAGACTTCATGGAAACATGACTTGCTAAAGCTTGTTTGTTGTAGGTAGAGTCATTACTTTCTAAAAGTAAGATCTCACGCTCATCCATAGGAGATCAATATCTCTGTGGATGGCGAAGTTGTTCGCCTTACCTCGCTTGGAGTAAGGTCCATGGCACCTCCTCCTCAACATTTTGAGGAACTTCTACTGCCTCAACCTCGTTCCTAATTTCCTGACCAATAGGAAAATTTGAACTGGCATTAAATAGCTGAGTTTGAGGTGATGATTATAGTGTTTGTGTCTCTTAAACTTCGGTAAGTTCAAAAACTCTCCCACTCTTTCTCTTAGAGACTAAAATACTCTCTATAAAGAAAGCATTTTGAGATACAAACACCATGCTCTACAACAATTTGTAGAAGTGATACCCCTTTCTTTCGGAAAATAGTTCAGAAATCTTTCCTCTCCATATCTGGAGAGTTTCTTGGAAGCTCTGATAACAAATGGAGCATTCGCTGCGTGGAGGGATGATGATTAGATTGAGTAGATGAAGAAGAATCAATAATCAACAAGAATCTTGATGGAGTGTTACCGTACGCGTGGTGGAGTGATGATAGCTTGAGTGAATGAATGGATTCGAAATTCAACAAGAACAATGACCTTGAACACCCAAAGGTTGGATATGACCGTGAGCAAGGAGAACCACAACTCTAGGCCTAACACCCCACCATGATTATCTAGGAAATTCTACCAATAATCACTAAAGGAATGACTTGAATCACCACCAAAATTACTTGGATAAAGATAACAAGGTTTGAGAGAAACAAGGGGAAAACCCTTACAAATGCTTAAGCATCACAAACATACTCTGAATAATCTCCCAAAACAAGCTAAGGGGAGGGGTATTTATACTAAGTAAGAAAAATTAGCCAAAACTCAGCGTTTAACAAGTAGAACACGCGAATCAGCAGTGCCGTCGTGGGCGCGACGCCCCTAGTCGCGGGCGCGACGACCTGGCCAACATGAGATCACGGGCGCAAGCTACGAACGTCGTGGGTGCGACGGACGTCTGGATGCAGCAGACAACATCTGGGAGAAGGATGTCGCGGGTGCGACCCCATACATCGCGGGTGCGACGTCCTTCTGGGCAGTTTTTTTCTGTTGACTTCAAACGCGAATAACATGTTCATCCGAGCTTCGTTTTAGGCCCGTAAGGTATCAATAGAAAGCTCTTGATGTGTACTTTAGGCTCCCAACTTTGAGACCCATCGAAGTTGTATTGAAGAATTTATGGTCGAAAGAGTGAAGGCATGCGCATTTCCAGCCTTTGAACGCCTTCAACCTTGCAAGTTATTAACTTGGATCACTTCCGAGCCTTGATACCACCTCACCCTTCATCCCTGGGATGGCCCAGCTTGGTTCTGAGGCCTCCGAGGTCATGGATAAGTCTCGAGCCTCTCCATGCTCCAACAATGGTCGACTCGCCTAAGCCATGCTAGCGTGATGCTCATCACCCCACCTTTTGCGAAGGTGTAACGGTTCATGAAAGTGAGCTGTCGGGTGGGTTTCGCGTGAGAATGTCGGGTTAGGATTTTCTCCTTCGTGTCACTTTCCACAAGCCCGGCTAAGGAAGCTCGAGCCCGAACCCGAACCCGACACGATTCATACTCCCCCTCTTGAAAAAGAGTTGCCCTCAACTCTTGGGAGTTAAAACCTAGGCACTCTTCATAGCTTGGCTCCATTGAACTTCGAACATCCTGAATGCCACGAGCAATCATGCTAGGCATCCAACAAGCTTCAAGCCCCACAATGTACCCATTGTCTAAATGAAAGAAGGAGGTTGGAGGCTTGTTTTGTGGAGGTAAGGGATTATAGGAAAGGATAGGGAAATTTCGTGGTGCTCGGGAACTCTCAATCTCACTAGGCTCGCTACAAGGTAAAGACAAGGCAAGAGGTAGCTCCTCCTCACCAAGAGCGCACTCATCCCGTGTTTCGCTCATTATGAGAAGGTTCCTCCACTCACTACCCATCCCGGCTTTTGAAGTTTTGGTTTCCCGAGGAGAAATGGGAAGTAGTTTGATCTTCTTGCCTTTATGGGTGAAATATAAGTGTTTTCCAACCCATTGTGCACCGTTTTCTTGTCGTATTGCTATGGAAAGCCCAAAAAAATGTGACAAGCACTCATAGGAACAACATCACAAACAAGGGAATCGTCATAGTTAGATCCAAAAGAAAAATTCACTAAGACTTTCTTAGTAACCTTGACGCCGTTGCGGATCATTGAGCCAATGGAGTGAATAAGGTCGAGGGTGCGGTAATAGAGGTAAGCCAAGCTTCTCGACCATAGATGTAGATGTGACGTTCGTACAACTCCCTCCATCAATGATAAGGCTACAAACGTTTCCACCCACGAAGCACCGTGTTTGGAACAACTCTTCCCTTTGGACCTTGTCGAGAGAAGTTTCATGGGCATGCAAAGCTCTTCTCAAAACAAGGGCACCTCCATGAACGAGTGTTATGGGAGCGGCATCTGTTGGGTGTGGAGACCAAATGGGAGAAGGAAGAAGGGTAAAAGGAGAGGTGACAGCAGCGCTCAGAATGGCGCCACCAGCGCCTCAAACGAACAAGGATCAGAACGCGAGCAATAGACGGTGCCAACGTCCGGCCCCCCGCTCCCAACGCCTCATCCAGAAAACGGGTCGGAGATGCTCGCTGCCAGCGCCTATAAGCGCTACTAGCGCCTAGTGATGGATGCGCGTTTTTTTATTGGGTCATGGTTAAAGGTCCAAGTTCCTTTGTTTCTTATGTGCGGCGGTTTTTCGAAGTGATGTAACCTAGGTATTCCCTTGTATCTTCTAGTATATATTTGGCTCCAGGATCTCCCTATTATGTATCCTTGAATATCCAAGAGTGCATCCTAGAGACAATTGGGATCAAGTGAGATAGAGAGAAACACAACCTTTGTGTTGTAATCCTCATATTACTAGTGCATCAACTCCGTGGGTTTTTTCCCATTTTGGATTTTTTCCACGTTAAAATCCTCGTGTCAAATTTCTTTTTTTTTCCGCTATTATTTCCTATTTTTTGTGGTTTGCTTGAGTGCTCTTCGATCCTAACAACTGGTATTAGAGCCTGCAAGGTTGGTGAAAGAGAACTTGCTTTCAAACAATGGCAGGAGATAAGTATGAAATAGAGAAATTTGATGGATCTGACTTCACCTACTGGAAGTTGCAGATTGAGGATCTGCTGTATGCAAAGTTGCTGCACGTTCCACTGCTGAAGAAGAAGCCAGACGAGATGAAGCAGGCCGAGTACAATTTGCTGGATCAGCAGGCGGTGTCCCTGATCCGGATGTCGTTGTCTCGGAACGTCAGGTTTAACGTCATGGAGAAAAATACAACGAAGGAATTGTTGAAGGCACTAGAGGAGATGTATGAGAAGCCCAACGCAGCAAATAAGGTATATTTGTTCACCAAATTAACCAGTTGTAAGATGGCTGAGGGTGGGGATGTGGCTGAGCATATTAATGAGGTTACTAAGATTTTATCACAACTCGCTTCAGTAAAGATGTTTTTTGCTGAGAATGTCAAAGCTTGCACATTGTTGTCTTCTATGTCTGATTCTTGGAAAACCCTTGTAACTGCTGTTAGTAATGCAAAGGATACTGACGAGATTGAGGATCTGTTGTACGCAAAGTCGCTGCACGTTTCACTGCTGAAGAAGAAGCCAGACGAGATGAAGCAGGCCGAGTACAATTTGCTGGATCGGCAGGCGGTGTCTCTGATCCGGATGTCGTTGTCTCGTAACATCAGGTTTAATGTCATGGAGAAAAATACAACGAAGGAATTGTTGAAGGCACTAGAGGAGATGTATGAGAAGCCCAGCGCAGCAAATCAGGACCAAATTAACCAACTGTAAGATGGCTGAGGGTGGGGATGTGGCTGAGCATATTAATGAGGTTACTAAGATTTTATCACAACTCGCTTCAGTAAAGATGTTTTTTGCTGAGAATGTCAAAGCTTGCACATTGTTGTCTTCTATGTCTGGTTCTTGGAAAACCCTTGTAACTGCTGTTGGTAATGCAAAAAATACTGACGAGATAAAGTTTGAAGAGGTCAAGTCTATATTGCTTAATGAGGGTCTTCGTAGGAAGAATACTGGTAAAGAATCTTCGAAAATTGCATTAAGTGTCAGGGGTAGGAAGAACAATAAGAATTCGAATAATTCCAGGGGAGGCAAGCCTAGGGACATGAGCAATGTTATGTGTTATGATTGTGGGGATAAGGGTCACTTTAAGAGGGATTGCCCTAGACCTGGGAAAGGGAAGGGTAATGATGACCGAGACTCTGTCAACTCTGCGGAAGATCTTTGTGAAGCCTTGGTCTTGAGTGTGTCTAGCCCTGAAAAGTCTTGGATAGTTGATACTGGCGCATCCTTTCATGTTTCTTCAAACAGGGAGTTATTTCATAATTTCAAGAGTGGGAATTTTGGCAAGGTGTATCTTGCCAATGACAAGTATTATGAGATAACAGGTACAGGAGACATGATGATTAAGACTGATAATGGTATATTCCTGGAATTAGGAGAAATTTAATTTCAATGAATCAACTCGATG
Source organism: Portulaca oleracea (assembly GCA_029582165.1). NCBI lineage: Eukaryota > Viridiplantae > Streptophyta > Magnoliopsida > Caryophyllales > Portulacaceae > Portulaca > Portulaca oleracea. The sequence continues at coordinate 25,505,155 of CM055888.1, forward strand.
AGATGGGCTACACTGCAGGTTTTGGGAAAGAAATGTGGAAGATCATGAAGGGTCCTATGGTAGTGGCAAAGGGATTGAGATCCGGTACGTTGTACTCTACCAGGGAAAGCACCAACATGATTTCTCATGCTTCTTTTTCTAGTTTATGGCTTTGCAGGAATGAGAAGAGGGTCAGTTTCGCCAAAACTAACAGGGAACCTGAGGAGGTATGGAATGACTCAGGTGACAAGAAGCTAGTGCGAGCTGAGTCGGACAAGGTTTCTGTTAGGCCTGGTGTGCCTAGGGAGGAAACAGAGGAACCACAGGAAGCTCCACATGTTGCAGATCAGGTTGCTGAAAGACCTAAACCACAGGGGCTATGTGAAAGCTCCAACGCACCATCTACTGTGAGGCCATCCAGGAGGGCTACTAGGGATGCTGGTGAGCCAAAGTCCCATACTAAGGCTATGCAGGCGGAGGCTCGGTTCAAGTGGGAGCATGCAATGGTTGATAAGATTGCGTCACTTGAGAGAACTTGGAAGCCGGTGAGATTGTCTGCAGGGGAGAAGACCGTGAAGAAGTGGGTCTACAGGATCAAGGGTAAACCAGTGGATGTTGGGAAATTGAGGTCGGGTGCGGTCTCACGAGGCCTCTCGGACGGATAAAGAGGCTGGTCGATGCACTAGGGGAACTTGTGGTGAAAGTTGAGGATGGTTGAGGTTTGGTCTCCAAGTGGGAGATTGTTGGGTGTGGAGACCAAATGGGAGAAGGAAGAAGGAAGAAGGGAAAAAGAAGAGGCGCCAGCAGCGCTCGGAATGGCGCCACCAGTGCCTCAAACGAACAAGGATCAGAACACGAGCAACAGACGCTGTCAGCGTCCGACCCCCCGCTCCCAGCGCCTCATCAAGAAGACGGGTCGGAGATGCTCGCTTCCAACGCCTATAAGCGCTACTAGCACCTAGTTACGGATGCGCGTTTTTTGATTGGGCCGTGGTTGAAGGCCCACGTTCCTTTGTTTCTTGTGAGTGGCGGTTTTTCTAGGATATGTAACCTAGGTATTCCCTTTATCTTCTAGTATATATTTGGCTCCAGGTTCTCCCTATTATGTATCCCTGAATATCCCAGAGTGTATCCCAGAGAGAATTGGGATCAAGTGAGATAGAGAGAAACACATACCTTTGTATTGTAATCCTCATATTACTAGTGCATGGATTCCGTGGTTTTTTTCCCGCTTTGGGTTTTTTTCCACGTTAAAATCCTGGTGTCAAATTTCTTATTTCTTTTTCCGCTATTGTTTCCTACTGTTTGTGGTTTGCTTGAGTGTTCTTCGATCCTAACAGCATCCTCTTCGTCACTCACATCTTCCTCATTGACAACCACTTCGGCCTCCTCTTGAGCCCTTTGAACCTCATTATCAATGTCATGGACCTCTTAGAGTGTCAAAGTCCGACGGTTTGGGCAATTCGCTTGATAATGGCCATACCCATGACATTTAAAGCACTTACCTCCCTCCATCCGACGAGGAAGTCCCTTCCGAGACGCCGTAGAAATTCCCTTTCCTTTTCAATTCGAAGCGTTGGTGTAGACTTGGGTGTCTCACTGGACTTACGGAGTGTTTCAATCCGGAGGGGGTCGACTAGAAGGTGAGTAAACGGGCCTAGACAAGGGCTTGGTGTCGCACCTTTCTTTTCTTCGTCGCTCAACTCGGAGAGCCAAACCGCGCAAATCGTCCATCGAATAGTATGGTTGGACCTCAATCTTCTTGGCAACCGCAGGATCCAAACCATTCAAGAAATGCATCATTGTTTGCTCTTCCGACTCTTAGAGGTTGCTTTTGATGAGGAGTTCTTCAAACTCCTAAATATATTCACTCACGGACCCTTTGCCTTGAGTGAGAGCATAGAGCTTTCTCAAGACATCCTGCTTGTGTGTGTTGGGCAAGAAATGGCGGTTCATCAATTGTTTGAGCCGTGTCCAAGTGGTAATTCCCGCCTGACCTTCCTGAGCCTGTTGCGCTTTCACATTTTCAAACCAAAGTGAGGAAGCTTTGGTGAGTTTCAAGCTAGCAACCTTAAACGCCTTCTCATCATTGTATTCCTTGGTTTCAAAAATCCTATCCATCATTTGGATCCATTCAAGGTATTCGTCAGGATAATTGGAACCGTTGAACTCGAGGATGTCGATTTTGACGTCTTGGAAGTCGTCACGAGGGGGCCTATCATGCACTTCCCGACGACGTCGGCGTCGTGGGGAGCCTTTGTCATCGTCACTCGACTTAAAGGTAGAAGGAAGATGGATAGGGCTTTGGATGCGCCTCCGACGTTCAATTCGGGGTGGACCTTGGAGGTTTATCGCCATATTGTTCATTTGGGCCGCAAGGTCTTGAAGAGTTCGCTCGATGGTAGAGAACTGTTTGCCAAAGGTGGTGGTGAGTCGGTCCTTGAGAGCTCGAATTTGAGGGCTACCCCATTGGCTTGGTTCCTCTCGATCGGAGGGAACTTCATCATCCATATCAAGGGAAAAGGTGAAGGACGGTATGTGTTTGGGGTATTTTGTGGAGTGTGGGGTTTCTTTTGTAGTTGGCTAGTGTTTGTCTAAAGGTTCTTTGTGTTTTTTTTCACCTAGATATTTCATCGAACACCATGGGGGCACTGTTTTTCAACTTCTTCTCAAAGCTCCTAATGAGTTCAAATCCAACAAATACAAACACAATACAATATATTCCAACACACTTTGATAGCATAAGAGATGGGGAACACCAATAGTTGCATACAACTCACAAAACCCAACACTAGAATATAACACTATCAAGAACAATGAACAAACTCAAGCTAATAAAAACCAAAGCTCTTATACCAAATGGAGTGTTACCATACGTGGTGGAGTGATGATAGCTTGAGTGAATGAATGGATTCGAAATTCAATCAGAACAATGACCTTGAACACCCAAAGATTGGATATGACCTTGAGCTAGGAGAACCAAAACTCTAGGCCTAACACCCTACCATGATTATCTAGGGAATTCCACAAATAATCACTAAAGGAATGACTTGAATCTCCACCAAAATTACTTGGATAAAGATAACAAGGTTTGAGAGAAACAAGGGGAAAACCCTTACAAATGCTTAAGCATCACAAAACATAATCTGAATATCTCCCAAAACAAGCTAAGGGGAGGGGTATTTATACTAAGTAACAAAAATTAGCCAAAACTCAGTGTTGAACAAGCAGAACACGTGAATCAGCAGCGCCGTCGCGGGCGCGACGCCTAGGTCAGTATGAGGGGGTGACGACCTGGCAAGTCATTAACTTGGGTCACTTCCGAGCCTTGATACCACCTTGCCCTTCATCCCCGATACAACCCAGCCCGGTTCCGAGGCCTCCGGGGTTGTGGACAAGTCCTGAGCCTCTCCATACTCCAACAATGGTCGGCTCGTCTAAGCCATGATGCTCATCACCCCACCCTTTGTGAAGTTGTAACGATTCGTGAAAGTGAGTGGTCAGGTGGGTTTCGCGCGAGAAAGTCGGGTTGGGATTTTCTCCTTCGTGTCACTTTCCACAAGACCGGCTAAGGAAGTTTGGGCCCAAACCCGACACGGTTCACTTGAACACCCACAAGAGTTGGATATGACCTTGTGGCAAGGAAAACCACAACCCAAGGCCTAACACCCCACCATGATTATCTTAAAAGAAAAACCACCAAATAATGACTAATGGAATGACTTGTAACACCACCAAAAGATTGGAAAAGTAAACAAGATTTTTAAGAGAAAACCATGGAAAACCCAATAAATGTATAAGCATGTTCATATTCAGCAAAAACTTTCTAAAACAGTGCAAAAGGGGGTATATACACTAGGGGGAATTACAACAAAAACACAGCGTTTAATGGCCGAAGTCTTGCGCAGGAATCATGCCTGTCGCGGGCGCTACTGCCTCGTCGCGAGCATTATGGGGCGATCGTCGCAGAAAAAGCTTCCGAGCACTGTGGGCGTAGCGGGCGCCACAAGGAACGTCACGGGCGCGACTGACACATTTGCACTGGACTCTGGCAGCGTCTTCCCGGGCGCTGGCAACGACACCTTTCTTCTCGCTTCGCCGTTTCTAATAACGCGCAACGTCAGCATGCGGCGGCATGCGCCTAGCCGATGATGCCCAGGTTGCCCGGTAGCTGGGTCGCGGGCGCTACCTTGAAGGTAGCGGGCATTACACCCTTTTCCAGGATGGTAACGGGCGCTACACGTGTGATTGCGGGCTGACCTTCTGGCAGTTTTTTCTGCCGACTTCAAAGTAGCATAACTTCTTCATTTAGAATCTGTTTTAGGCCGATAAGGTATCGATGGAAAGCTCTCGGTGTGTACATTAAGCTCTAAAAATACGAGACTCATCGAAGTTGATTGAAGGCGTTATGGTCGAAAGAATGAAGGCACGTCAAATTCCTCAACCCACGTTGACCCCTTTGCGCTTATTCTTGCCGAAAGACTTCGAACCCTTTTAAAGGCCCGAAGTAGGTCCCGATGATGACCTGTAGCTCCACTCCCATGATCCAGGGTCCCATTTGAAGTGGATACCACACCCAACACCGCTCAAATCATGTCTCTAGGGTCCGGGGTCCACCTTAAAGTGTACTCCACACCCGACCTTGAAGTCCTTTGGTCCGTGTTTTACGAAGGGGGTGCGGGAGGGTTTTGCGAACACCGGTTTCGAAGCTTGGGTCCTCGCCCGATACGCTCCATAATCCCCTTCTTGAAAAAGAGTTGCCCTCAACTCTTGGGAGTTAAAATGAAGGCACGTTCCATGGCTTGGCCACCCATTACATGAACCCTCCTACAAATCGATCATGATCACGCCATGAACTTCACCCTGCTTGAATAAATAGGAATGTTTGAAGAGGTTTGGGGGTGAAGGACAAACGACGAACGTAGGAAACTTTTATGGAGTTAGGGAACGCTCAACCTCACTAAGCTCGCTACGCGGTAAAGATAAAGCTATGGATCACTTGTCCTCACCAAGAGCACACTCATCCCATGTTTCTCTCGATAGGAGGTTCGTCAACTCACTTCCCGCCCAGGTTTTGTTTTGATGTGGGTTTAAGGGATTCATGTAATCAAAGCCAAGTAAATAATCTTCACTCAACACACAATCCCATAAATATTGCATCTCAAACTTCCAATAGTACCCATTCAACAATATCTTCTCGAATAACCAATGACGACCAAACAACATGTATGACTCATTCAAAGAGTTCATGCCACAACACCAACATGCAAACAATATTCATTGATGGACGAAACAAACGACGATGCCATAAGTATTGGTTGAACTAAAATCAAGGTATCATCAAACCCAAATTTCTCACTAGACACCAAATGTACACCAAGATTCTTAGCATTCGACTTCAAGTATATAGAGTTATCAAACTTCGACACCAAATAATCATCACGCCAACAAACACTCTCAAACAACCAATGCCTCCCAAAGATCATGCACGACTCACCCAAAGACTTTATGTCGCAACACCCAACATCCAAGTAAAACTCATTGAACTTCATAGGTGAGTTTCAAGTTACCTCATTCTTCTCATAGGGGAGGTCAAGAGTAGTCAAGCCAAAGGAGATGATGGATTCAACTCTTTTGCTACTAGGCTCAACAATTGAGGGAGTGAGATGAATGAAGGTAGTTCTTCTTGGGGCTCTTCATCAAAGATGTGAGGAAGATCAAGTTTCATGTTTTCAGCCACCTCTTGGCATGGAGCTTCAACAATAGCTTTTGAAGCCTCACAAGGTTCAATGGAAGCTCCCTCGCTGGGCAAGAGATCGACCTTTGCTTGCTTATCTTCTTCTACCATGTCACTTGTATGCTCTTCTACACCCAAAAGATTCCTCAATCCAAGCTCTAACCGTAGCCATTCTTGGACATTGCAAAGAATCGTGTCTTACACGCCTATATTGGATACACTTTTGGGCGGGCCTCCAAAGTTCATCTCGGGGTCGACCTTGAAGGTTCAAAGCAATGTTGTTCACTTGAACCGCAAGGTTCTCAAGAGTCTGCTCGATGGTGGAGAATCGGTTCTCGTAGGCGGAGATTCAGTTCTCGATAGCTTGAGCTCGAGAACTTCGACGTTGGCTTGATTTCTTTCGATTGGAGCTATTTTCGCTATCCATATCGAAGGAAGGGTGAAGCATGAATTGTTGTTCGATCTCGTTTCGAGCCGAATTTATTTCATTTATAAGTGTTTTGCTTGTTTTAGTCACTTGATTTTATATTAGTTATGATGGTTTTGTGTTTTTGTAGGATTATAAAGAGTTAGAATGAAAACCAGAGTGAAAAGGCAAAAATGCTGTCGAAACCCAGCTAGTAGCAAGTAACATCCGCTACAGTGGGTGTGACACCCGTTACAGTGGGCGTGACACCCGCGAAGGTTGTTGGAATTTGTCCAGAGCGAGGTCGTACCCGCAACCAATGTGTGGCACCCGCGACCAATGTGTGGCACCTACGACAGCCTGGTCGCACCCGCGACGGTTGTTGATGCAATTGACGGACGATTTCCAGAGCGAGGTCGTGCCCGCGACCGATCGGCAGAGTGCGGAAATTAAACGCGCGGCTGTTGTGCTTAATCTAGGGTTTTGGCCTTATTTTTATTCCTTTTATAAATACCCCAAACATTTCAGCATCATTATCAATTAGATTAGTTTTAGAATCAAGTAGGTTAGATTAGGATTAGAGTAGAATTAGGTTTTATTGCATCTTTCATATCTTGCCTTCATCTTTCATTAAGCTTTAATTGTTCTTCAAGTTTTCTTTTCTTTCATTTTAGTCAACTCTCTCTTTTCAAGCAACTTTAAGTAGTTTCCAAGTTCTTGCTCTCTTTAAAGTTTTCATTGTTGATTTGTATTCAAAGCGTTTTAGTGCTAGTTCACCACCAATCCAACTTTTAGTGAGGGGAAGAATTAAGAGTCATAAATTCTACTTCAAGTGAAGATTAGGGAATTTTTAGTAATCCAAATCACAATTTTCTTGTTTGTTCGGGGGAAAATTTGAGTGAAGGATTCGAGATGAAGAATTAGTGAAGAATTAATGCATTGAAGGTATAATTTCTTGTTCTCAATTTCATCATTAGATTTAGTTTTTCATTCATTGCTTTTAATTGCTTTCTTAGTTAGAGATTTACTTTCTCGTTGAAATTAGGTTAGATCATCTTTTCATGCTTTCTTGATTATTGAATCCATGCTTAGATTAGTTTAATTGCTTTCGTTATTTACTGTTTTCCGTACTTGAAAACTCCAAGCAAACCAATTTCCCTAAAAAAACTAACACCCCATCCCTGTGGACCGACAACCCTTACTTAGAAAAAACTCAAAAATACCATAACCGAACAATTGTGTTTGGGTTGTTTTTGTGGAGTTTGGGGGTTTTCTTGTAGTTGGCTAATGTTTGGCTAAGGGTTCTTAGTGTTTTTCTCGCATTCAGATTTCATCGAACACCTTCCGAGCACTATTTTCCAACTTCACCTCAAAGCTCCAAATGACTTCAAAATCAACAAATACAAACACAATACAATGTATTCCAACACTCTTGGATAGTAAAGTGAATGGGGAACACCAATATTTGCATACATTCACAAAACCCAACAATAGAGAAGTATACTAGCAAGAACAATGAACAAAACTAAAGCTAAACCAAACCTTGAGCTCTGATACCAAATGGAGAGTCTCCAAAAGCTCTGATACCAAATGGAAAGTTTTGCTGCGTGGAGGGATGATGATTAGCTTGAGTAGATGAAGAAGAATCAATAATCAACAAGAATCTTGAACACCTATAAGAGTTGGATATGGCCTTGTGGCAAGGAAAACCACAGCCCAAAGCCTAACACCCCACCATAATTATCTTAAAGGAAAAACCACCAAATAATGACTAATGGTGTTTTATGCCTTGAAATCAGTAGGTATATCAATTATTATGATGAAAAATGCACTCATGCCTTGTGGATGGTTATCTTAGTGATTATTATGTAAAGCTCTTTCGATATTGGAAGATTGTGATATGTGTGACTTTGATTTTGAAATACGATGTGACTTTGATAAGAATGTGATAGTTTATGTAAAATATGTGATATGTATGTATGAGTCATATGAGCTTATGGTGATTATTTGATATAGATCCCTTTGTCACTTCCCTATGTTGTTGCATTCTTAGAAAGTAATGATATGTTTATGATAATGTGTTTATGTGCTTATCTGCTAACCTGTTAATGTGCAAGGTATAACAACGGGGGAGATAAGGATTATTCGCTGGGCTCGTGGAGCTCATGACCTCACCTCTTTTTAGGTTTTGAAAGCGGAAAGGCAAGAAAGAACCTTAATGGCTAGCTCTTGAAGTCTTTTGGAGTTATGGCTAAGAAGGAGGCTTAGAGTTATATGTTTGATTTCGAATATGTTGTTTAGTTTAATATGGATGTATTTGGTGTGTAAACTTTATTGAGTGTAAGTGTGTATGGATTTGTATGTTTTAGATTGACTCCTACGACCTAAGTTTGAGTTTTGTTATGGATAAAAGCTTCCGCTACTCTATGATATTTGGGAATAATTACGGTTTGGAGTTTAGGTAGCCTTGTGGGTGTCCAAGGAGGACCCCATAGCAGTGATGTACCTAGCTACCCTAGGTTGGGGCGTTACAAATAATGCCACCAAGAAGTCCAAGAAACCCTTCAGATAGAGCTGCCATCGATAGTTCCCATAGCTAGTGCACAGGTTATGATAATTACTTCCACATCTTTCTAAAAGAGGATGATCCAAGCTTGATCCTTACTTCTCCATTTAGTTCCATCTCTTAGCGGATAAGAACTATCCAGTGCTAATCTTGAAGGTTAATTTTCAAGCTCTATTCAGCTCAAGGATGAAACAATGCTATTTTGACACCATTTCAAACATCCAAATGAGGGCAACTGCTTGTCTGCCTATTTGCTTGGTTATTTGCATTCGATAACTTTGTCCTCCAAAAAATGTAAGTTTCCAAACACTATTATCACTAATTTGACGAGGCCAAACCAATTATACAACGGATTAAGAGCAAGAAGCTTTTTAATAGACTGATTAAGAGGCAAATTACTTTGTCCATATTTTCTTGGCTCGCTCGCTGTTTTCATCAACTTGTCACACTTGTTTCTTGTGTTTGCAGCTTACTTAGGCCATTTCTAATTTAGTTTACCACATTTTCAATAGTGTAAACATTATTTAGGCTTGGGAGAATCCATTTGGATTCTACTTAAGGTAGATTAAGTCACACTAATGACTTCAGTGACTTATTCGCTTATTAACGACCTATCTTTATGTAATATCCTGGGGTTTTATTAAGAGTAATTGCCTCAATTAAGGATCTAATTTTGATTTAGTTATTTATTTATTGGAATAATTGTTATATTTCTATATTATGTGGATATTATTATTATTTAATTTATTTATTTATCAGAATCAAAATTTATTAGAAGATTCAACTTGTTATATTATTTGGTAATTAGGGGATCGTAAGACAAAGTAAAGTGTCCAAACTTCATCTAGGGGATCCTTCTCTCCTCACTTGCAATAAGACGACGACAAACCCTAACGGCGCCTGGTCTTACCATCGACGTGCGGAGCTCTGTCCCTTCTTTCGGAAGGGTTTGGTGACATTTTTCGACTCTTTGGGAGGAATGATGTGTCAAGAGGTATGTGTAGGGTGTTGAGTACTGATTTTGGTGGGAGAGGAAGAGAAAGAACGAGGCTTTAATGGCGCTGGACATTGCAAACTCAATGAAAAACTTAACCTTGACAGAAGAGGATGTAGAAATTATAAGACCCAAATGATTACAAAATTGACCAGCAAGTGGCCCTATGCTTGGTAGGAAAATTACATACCAAGGGAAAGCTTAATGGGGATGCCCTCATGACAACCATGAAAAACATATGGAGGTCGACACAGGGAGATGAAGTGATTGGGCAATAATCTCTTCTCTTTTTAGTTTTTCACGAAGGAGGACAAAAACAGGGTGTTAGACGAGGGGCTTTGGACTTTTGACAATGCTATGCTATTTCTCAAACAACTTAAAGGGCATGAACAACCATCGGAAATAACTGTCTATACAACATGATTTTAGGTGAAAGTAATGGAGTTGCCTATAAAGAAAAAGACATGGGCTTTTGCCGAGTTCATCAGGAACTCCATTGGCAAGTATATTGAGGTGGACAAGGACGGTCTGCTAACTCATTCAAAATACCTGAAGACAAAAGCGGATATTGACATTACCAAACCAGTGAGACGTGGACTGAGAGTAAGAATCGATGGGGTGCCAAAGTGAATACCAATGAAATACGTCAAGATTCCTGATTACCGCTTTATCTGCGACATAATTGGGCGCGTGTTTAGGGTATGCAACAAGTATAGGGTTGACATGAATATAGAAGACATGTCGTATGACCCAAAACTTAAGGGATCGCCTATAAAGATGAAGCGAAAGGGGGAGGGGGAGGACGCATGGTTGGAGGATAGAACGAAACTATTGGAACTTCGGGGTGAACACAGTGCCATGAGGCTTAAGGGAGGAAGTGGGGTGACGGAAAAGTCTAAATCCTTTGAAATATTCAAAGAGTTTCAAAGTAAAGTACAAAACCAACTTGGAAAGAAAATTCAAACCCTTCAATTAGATTGAGGAGGTAAGTATTTGAGCTAAGATTCCACTAACCATCTCAGAGAGTGTGCAATTGTTCCACAACTATCTCCTCCGGGAACACGTTGGCACAATGGTAAATCTGAAGTGATGAATCACACCCTGTTAGATATGGCGCAATCGATCATGGTTGAGTCTGCATTAATTACTAGCTACCTTTTGGGGACACACGCTATTAACCACAACTCTAAATATTAAACAAGAATTATTTAAAGCACTAGAGAAGACACCATATATGATATTGGAGCATATCGGGCGAAGACCCAAACTTCGAAACCTGTGTTCGTAAAACCGTCCCGCACCCCCTTCGTAAAACACAGACCAAATGACTTCAAGGTCGGGTGTGGAGTACACTTTAAGGTGGACCCCGGACCCTGAAGACATGATTTGAGCGGTGTTGGGTGTGGTATCCACTTCAAATGGGACCCTGGACCATGGGAGTGGAGCTACGTGTCCTCATCGGGACCTATTTCGGGCCTTTAAAAGGGTTCGAAGTTCTTCGGCAAGCGCAAAGGGGTCAACGTGGATTTAGGAATTGGACGGGCCTTCGCTCTTTCGACCATAACTCCTTCAATATAACTCCGATGAGTCTCATAATTTAGGGAGCTTAAAGTACACAACGATAGCTTTCCATTGATACCTTATGGGCCTAAAACGGAGTCTGGATGAAGAAGTTATGCTAGTTTGAAGTCGGTAGTGTTGAGCAAAAAATTTAATAACATAAAATAAATTAAATAAATTGCCCACACAATCTCCCGACATATGTTTATATATATCGATTTATTATTTTCTTTGAGTACGACCCTATTCAAGAGGAAGAACCTCCTTAATTACGTCCCGGTTTGGAAGACCACCTTTTGATTCTGACTCGCTTTATTTAACTATTTTTCTTTCTTTTGTTTTATTTTTGTCAAGGTAAATTTATATCGACTTTATGTCTGTCCCGTAACTTAATTGCATCAGATAGTGGCCGAGTAGGCACCTTCTAGGAAGGGTACTACCCATACACATTCTTCATGTGCATGTTAGGGGGAAATTTAGTTAATTTGGAATTTGGGTTGCACTCTGTGAGCTGCCTACGTACCCCTTTGGAGGGGATCAAACCGATCGTAGTTCATTTGGGAAATTTTAATGTTTATTTGGGTTTGATTTAGGTTAAATTTATAACCGTTATTTTTTGACCCGTTTTTGTATTAATTGTCCAGCTAAGTAAATAGCTGAAACATGGACTTGAATTTGTGACGGAATTTTGGCCAAATTTATATTATGGCCTTTCCGTCATTTTTATTATTTTCCGACTTGGTCCTTAATGGGGTCGGAAGATTTAATTTGACTTGTCGATTGCAGCCGTAGTATATGTACTTGTTATGGGCTTCCTACGTACTCTTATTGAGATCAAATCGACGTAGTTCTAGACCCATTTTGAGTCTACCGCTCGAATAAAAATTCGAAAGAAAATTTATGAGCTCGGAACTATTTATTTGGATAAAGTTTAGTTCATTTGATGGACTTGGGATTTGGAATGTATAATTTTGTGGAGCTTGGATTTAGCCTGTTTCAGTTACAAAATGATATATTATGTAACCGTAGGCTATATAAATTTGGGATTTGGCTTTTTAGCAAAGAGGGGGAAATTCTGTGAGCTAGGTCTTGTGTTTGGCTTGGGATTTAGTCCATTTGACGGACTTGAAACTTAGAACGGGTCACTTTGTGGGACTTGCATTTGGCCAGTTTCAGGTTACGAGAAAAATGTATCATGTAACCAGGAGTCATTAGATTTTGAATTTAGCCCTTTTAGGATGATGGGATAAAATTGAGAGCTTGGACTTTGTGTTTGGCTCAAGTTTGGTCCATTTAAGGGACTTAAAATACTACAGGAAAGACCTGTGTCGGAGTTGACTCGTTTTGGTTACTGGAAAACATTTCGTAACTGTAAGTTGCAAGAAGCTTGAAATTTGGCCATTTTACCAAATGGGGGAATATTTGCGAGGTTAGACTTTTTGTCTGACTCGTGTTTGGTCCCTTTAGCGAACCTAAAATTTGACAGGAAACCCATAATGGGGTTGTCATGTCTCAGTTATAGGAAGACATTTTGCTGTCACAAGTTATATATTCCCGCAATATGACCTTTTAATGAGTGGGGGGAAAATTTGTGAGCTCCGAAATTTGTAATGGGTTTGGTTTTTGGTCCATTTGGTGGACTTGATTATTTGACAGGACAACCTGTATCTTTGAACGGATGACCTGTTTATCTGTTTATGTCACATATAATACCTAACATAGGGTTGAAAATAGGCATTTTGGATTTTTGTGAGAGCGGAGTTTTTTTGTGAGCTTGGGTATTTTCATTTGGCTCGAATTTGGTCCGCACGGAGGACTTAAAAATTTGACAAGGGTCGGTTGACGTTTTTGTGGAGCTTGGGTCATTTTGGCTCGCGACACGTACATAACCTGACCATGTATTATTTATCCCTTACAAAAATAAAATGACTCGAACATTCAACCCAAAAATATAATTTAGAAAGTTTTGGATTTGTGACTGAACCCGGAAAAATTTAACGTCGGGTTCCTACGTACCCTTGATGGGATCAAGTCAACGTAGTTCTAAATCAAAAATAAATAAAAAAAACAATAATTTGTCTTGTATGTGTACATACACCTACATTTAGTTGGCCATTTTTGGTCCAAGCACACAGATTATTTTGAGATTACAAATCTATATCGATTTTAATCGTATCATTTGATTCTCAGTAGTGTGCTCTTTGTTTCCATGTTCCTTTTGACCAACAACATGATAACCCAACCATTCTGTGACAATTTGAAATCAGCATGACACAACATTCCTTGAGCCCAAATTTTTTTTGTTTCGGTCAATAGGATTCAACCATTATTATATTTTGCCAAGTCTCCATTGATGGGACTCTTGTTTTTCAGCAAACAACCTGTAATAGTTGATCTTCGTCACAAGTTGGGATTTTATAGTGCTACACAAGTGCAAGATACCTCAAAACCTGTCCATAGAGAATGCTTGGACTATATGACAAGATGTGGGTGTATGTTGTAGAACATTATGTCATTTTTTTCCTTAACGCAACGAGCTATACATTACATCCCTTATGTGCCAAAGTATTCATTAATCTGCAACACTCATCCTTGAATTACATGTGTTGGTTGTAGGTTACACAGCATGGAAAGAGCACTGTGTTGGACAGCCAACAATACACTAAAGAACATAGTTAATTAGTGTTGTGCAAACAGTAAACAATTTCTACCAAGTCAGAGACTTGTACTCCTTGTATGATTTGAGATTTTTCATAATCTGGGTGTTCAATCAAGGATTGGGATTCATCATAATCTATGATTTTTTTTACAGACTTCAGCGATATCGGGGCCAACATGTTTAGGCGGCTTGGCCAGGAAACATGGTCGTCAGAAACCCGAGATTATGGATCTTCATGGATCCAGGATCCCTAAGGATCTAAGTTTTATGGGTCCCGAAAGACCTGCAATTCCTAAGAATCCAGTTTTAATGGGTCTTGAGGGACCCGAGATTCTCATGAATCCTAAGGTTCATGGGTCATTATCAACCGAGATCCGCAAGAATCCAATTTTTTATGGGTCGTCACCAACCCGGGATCCGCAAGGATCCATTTTTGTGGGTCGTCACCAACCCAAGATCCACAAGGATCCAATTTTTATGGGTCGTCACCAACCCGAGATCCGCAAGGATCCATTTTTGTGAGTTCTTACTGGCTCGAGGCGTTAAGGTTATTCGACTATCAATCGTCACCAATCGATATCGGATGTCATTCGGGACTTTGGATTGTGAGTCCAAAACTCACACTAGTGTGGAACCGGGGCTGTTTAAACATCCTTTTTGATCCACTCGTCAACCGTGTGTGTAGAAGGCAAAAATTTGTCAGGCAATCAAGTCTCGCCACGTGGAAATTAAAGTTATTTTAGTTCAGCCAATTATAATCCGCCATATTTTAAAATTAATTATGGTGGATCATTTAATGATAAATTAAATGACATTATATTTTTTGCCAATTAAATTACGCCACGTGTCATGGATGACACATAAATATTTGTCTTTTTTTTTAAAGGAATTAAATGGGCTTAAATGTTGGTCCATGTTCTCTAGAAATAGGGAGTCTATTCCTTCATTATAAGGATTAGAAAAAAACATCAAAGGAAGACTCAAAAGCTCCCATACTCTCTCTCTCGAAAACAGGAAGCACATCAAAGCTTAAGCTCGTGTCGTCCATTCGTGGGAGATTAAGCCACTTCCTCTTGATCGGGATCAAGTCTCTACGACCTTCGTTCAAGACCACATTCATCCAATAATATATTCACTCAAGACTATATTCATCCAAGATCACATTCATCCAAAACCATATTCATTCAAGACTCGTTCAAGTTCATTCAAGGAGATCGAATTGGAGGAGTTACATTTTATTTTGTAACAAATACACAGAGATTTTACCCAAAATCCTTTGAAGTTAATATATTATATTTGTTCACTAATTTCTTGTGTTTATCTATTTAGACCCGGAAATTTGTGTTTACAAATTTTGGCACGCTCGGTGGGACATCTCTGCCTCTCATCTCTTTATCCAAGAACGAACTATTTATCATTCGAAGAAGATGGATCCCAAGAACAACATCTATCATGCTTTGAAGAAAGTTTCTCAAGCAAAGTCACAAGAATCAATAACTAGTGCAACATCCAATAGAGTAATCACAAGAAGGATGGCCAAGAATCTCGCTGTGGAGACCGAGAAACAAGTTGCTGTGAGTGCCCCATTGCAAATCTTTAACTCCAACTTGCCGGGGGCAAACCAAACTACTTCCACTCAAGTCGTTGACCCGAAGAAGATGGTCGCTCAATGGATGTATGAAATCCGCCACCAACTACTGAGTGAAGAGGATGAAGACTATGAAGATGATGAGGAAACGCCAAAATCACCAAGGGATCCTCTCTCATCCGATTCTGATATCGACTCTATCGACACCATTATTATGTCGGTCATGGTCACATATGCCATTAACTATGAAGAAGAATTCAAGACTATGAAGGCCACGCTGACAAGACTTGAGAAAGAAAGCGAGGAAAAGACTGAGCATATTAAGCGACAAGATGAGCGGATCAAGAAATTGACAAAGAAGTTAAAAAAGCGACCCGCTAGCAAATTTGACGAAGGTTTGGGAGATGAAGATTCTGACAGAGGATCCAATCATGAAGACTCCGATGAAGAAGAGAAATATGAAGAAGGTTCCGGCTCAGGCTCATTGTCTGTGGAGCAGATCCAAAAACTAGTAGTCGATGCGATAAAAGCTCAGATCGAGGGAGGCTCTCGTAAAACTCAATTGTACAAGAAGCCTTACACAAAGAGGATTGACGCACTTCGCATGCCTTACGGCTATCAACCGCCGAAATTTACTCACTTCGATGGTAAAGGGAATCCTAAGCAGCATATAGCTCATTTCATCGAGACATGCAATAATGCTGGGACTGAGGGAGATCGACTGGTGAAGCAGTTCGTTAGAACCCTTAAAGGAATCGCCTTTGATTGGTATACGGACTTGGAACCAGAGTCCATTGACAGTTGGGGAAAAATGGAGCAAGAATTCCTTAATCGATTCTATAGCACTCAGCGCACCGTAAGTATGATGGAGTTGACAAACACGAAGCAGTGGTACTGGGAGCCAGTCTTGGACTATATCAATCGTTGGAGGTCACTCAGCGTCGAGTGCAAAGACCGATTGTCTGAAGCCTCCGCTGTCGAGATATGTATACAAGGTATGGAATGGGATCTGCTTTATATTTTGCATATGAGTAAGCCAACAACTTTTCAAGACTTGGCAACGCGGGCACATGACATGGAACTCACAATTTTCAAACATGATGCAAGAAGACCAAGTGTCAAGGAGAAGCAAACTTCACTCGGGGGCACGCGAAAAGGAATTCCTTCTTCCATGATTTTTGAAGAGAAAGAATATCCTTTTTCCGACGGTGATACATCTGAAATACTTGATAAACTTCTTGAAAAGGGAATTATCAAACTTCCAAAGTCGAAGCGTCCAAATGAAGTTGGAAGAATCAATGACCCTAAATACTGTAAGTACCATAGGATCATTAGTCATCCATTGGAGAAGTGTTTAACTTTTAAGGAACTTGTCACGAGGCTTAAAAATGAAGGCAAGATCGTGTTCGATGAAGATGAGAGCGATGAATCCGACTGAACTTATTGCAAGTTTTCAAGTAAAAAATTCAAGACTTTCAACTCATCCAAATAAGGACTCCCAAGTCAAAATTAAAGACTTCCAAATCAAAATTCAAGACTCCCAAGTCTTTAACACCAAAGACTCACAAGTCCAAATTCAAGACTTTCCAAGTCATCCATCCAAATCAAGACTCACAAGTCAAAAATTCAAGACTTTCAAGTCATCGAAATCAAGACTCACAAGTCAAAAAAATTCAAGACTTTCAAGTCATCAAAATTGAAAAACTCTCAAGTCGAAGTTCAATATTTTCAAGTCATTCAAATCAAGACTTACAAGTCTGAATTCAAAATTTTCAAATCAAAAGTTCTCAAGTCATCCAGTTAAAGACTCCCAAGTCGAAATCCAAGACTTTCAAGTCTTCAACACCAAAGACTCATAAGTCAGCAAAATTAAAGACCTTCAAGTCAAAACTAAAGACTTTCAAATCAAATTAAAGGTTCTCAAATCGTCAAAGTTAAGTACTCTGAAGTCAAAATTCAAGATTTTCAAGTTTGAGACTCCCAAGTCAACGTCTAAGATTCAAGTCATTAAAGAATGTTGAATTTCTAAGGTCGAGACGTTCGAGGCATCAAAGATCAAGAGAATCAAGTGTTCAAAGGCATGATGCAGACACATATAGATAAGTTGTCTTCCGATTATCAGTGATATAATCCAAGACGGGCCGAATTGATGTCCCCAACCGAGGAGAACAATCAAAGGTCACCGCTTGTCTTCTGGTCGCCAATACATGCTCAAGACGGGCCGAATTGATGTCCACAACTGAGGAGGACAATCAAAGGTCACCGCTTGTCTTCAGATCGGCAATACATGCTCAAGACGGACCGAATTGATGTCCACAACTGAGGAGGACAATCAAAGGTCACCGCTTGTCTTCAGATCGCCAATACATGCTCAAGACGGGCCGAATTGATGTCCACAACTGAGGAGGACAATCAAAGGTCACCGCTTGTCTTCAGATCGCCAATACATGCTCAAGACGGGCCGAATTGATGTCCACAACTGAGGAGGACAATCAAAGGTCACCGCTTGTCTTCTGGTCGCCGATACATGCTCAAAACGGGCCAAATTGATGTCCCCAACTAGGGAGGACAATCAAAGGTCACCGCTTGTCTTCAAATTGCCAAGATACATGCTCAAAACGGGCCAAATTGATGTCCCCAATCGAGGAGGACAATCAATGGACCGAATCCTTCAATTCTATAAATTTCACCTAGAAATTATTATTGGTTTGGTCTTAATATTGAAGTCTTCTTTACTTGAAAGTTGAACCTGCACAACACACAAAAAAAAAAAAAAAAAAAAAACTCATATGATGACATAAAGTCACGTGAGGCCAAAGATAAATTGGAATCTTATTGTTTCCAATTATTTTGTTACATGAATGATAGCCAAGCACGTAGAAATGGAAAGATAGAAAAAGAAGAAAATGAAATGAAATCACATTCAGAAAGAAAAAGATGTTTTTCTTTGCCTTTCTATCCAAGTGCTTTCGTGGCTTGAAGAAAGTCAGAGTGTTTGGTAATTGCTTCATTGAATCCATGACCTCCTAGAGTTTGAATGGGGAGAGGGCATCATGGAAGGTTCATAGGCCGCCATCAGACCACCATCACCACCCCGGTGGCTAGCTTTGTTCTCCATGGTGTCCGCCACTATTCTCCGCCAAACTTTCTATTCTCAAACAGAAGTGGTCCGATCTACGCTCTGTAACTGCGTCGCTGACGGTGAACCGTGCCATGTTGGTGACTGCGTTGCAGCTGGCGTCGTACGATCAGCTCAAAGAGATGATTCTAGAAAAAGGAGTGATGAAAGATGGGCTTGGGACTCACGTCACGGCCAGCGACTGCGGCGAGTGTGGCACGGTGGTATCAAATCCGGTGGATGTCATCAAGACGAGAAGCTTGTAAAATTTCTATCCAAGTCACCCTCTCCTGCACTGCTGGCCGGGATGCTCCGATCCCAACCACGTCGCCAAGGCCAAGAAGCTTGTAAAATTTAAGGACTAAGAGGCCGATAATGGTGATTTGGGGAGCCAAGAAAAAAGAGAGTGAAAGAGGAGGGATGAAAGAGAGCGGTGAAGGATATTAGTACTGACAATGAAGGTGATTAATCTCAAGGTTCAGTTGGTTGCATAAAAGGCTAGAAGTCATCGTTTTTTTGCTAACTGGAACAAAGGAAGGACAATAGTATATTCCTATGATTATGGAAAATCTTGATTATTTCCATCCATTCATTGGGTCCTTGGAAAGTAAGCACAAACTAGGATACTTAACTTCAATTGAGAAAATGGTGATGACAGTCAGCGGCAGTAGTGAATGGTTAGTATGGAAATAACCAACTGTACAAATTGGTGGCCTTGCCAAGTAATAAAAGCAAGTTTTCCACAAAATGGCGATATCATTATTGAGGAAATATTACTTACAAATTTCCATCTTTGAGCATAGAATATTTCTGGCAAGGAAAAAAAAAGATATTAACCAGAATAATATCAAGTTGTGCAAATTGGCAATTACCAATTACTCGCAAAATTATCTTGGACGATTACAATTTAATATATAGATGATTTCTTTTATAGTGAAGTTTTTCTATATATTATTTTGATTCAATCTTGTCCATCCAAATTTTATGGGAGCACCCTATCAAGTCGAAATCGACCAGGGTAACACATAAAGTCAAACCGAGCAAGTGTCACATTTGAGTTTCGAGACCCGACCGCTGCAAGTACTATCGAGTCGTAAGCGCGGCCAACTCTCGAGGGGCATTTGTAGAAGGCAAAAATTTGTCAGGCAATCAAGTCTCGCCACGTGGAAATTAAAGTTATTTTAATTCAGCCAATTATAATCCGCCATATTTTAAAATTAATTATGGTGGATCATTTAATGATAAATTAAATGACATTATATTTTTTGCCAATTAAATTACGCCACGTGTCATGGATGACACATAAATATTTGTCTTTTTTTTTAAAGGAATTAAATGGGCTTAAATGTTGGTCCATGTTCTCTATAAATAGGGAGTCTATTCCTTCATTATAAGGATTAGAAAAAAACATCCAAGAAAAAAAGCTCCCATACTCTCTCTCTCTCGAAAACAGGAAGCACATCAAAGCTTAAGCTCGTGCCGTCCATTCGTGGGAGATTAAGCCACTTCCTCTTAATCGGGATCAAGTCTCTACGACCCTCGTTCAAGACCACATTCATCCAAGAATATATTCATTCAAGACTATATTCATCCAAGATCACATTCATCCAAAACCATATTCATTCAAGACTCGTTCAAGTTCATTCAAGGAGATCGAATCGGAGGAGTTACATTTTATTTTGTAACAAATACATAGAGATTTTACCCAAAATCCTTTGAAGTTAATATATTATATTTGTTCACTAATTTCTTGTGTTTATCTATTTAGACCCGAAAATTTGTGTTTACAGTGTGACTGGTGTTCTGCTTGCTTTGCACTGACGGAACTGGGTTTAGTTCCCGCGGGGCATGGCATCTTGGAGTTAGCATTTGAGGAACAGATTCAGGGGTGGGTGTTTAAACAAGAAACAAACAATGGTAATGGTTGTTTTACCTTCAATTCCTTGAATTTTTAATTCGTGTGTGAGGGCTTGGCTTTGTGCTCTATTTCTTCCCTTACCGTTTT
The DNA here is from genome assembly GCA_029582165.1 of Portulaca oleracea. Classification (NCBI taxonomy): domain Eukaryota; kingdom Viridiplantae; phylum Streptophyta; class Magnoliopsida; order Caryophyllales; family Portulacaceae; genus Portulaca; species Portulaca oleracea. The sequence continues at coordinate 25,525,767 of CM055888.1, forward strand.
CTTTGTGAACCCAGTGAGCCTCCCTTTTTCTCTGTTGCATCCGAAAAGATTTTTATCCAAAAGCCAACCCCCTTTTTCATGTCTTCTTCCTTGGTTTTATAATGGGTTTGATGGCAGTTTTCTCTTCCCATTCGATTTTTCGGTTACTGGGGAAATAAGAGAAAATAAGGGGGACATGGGAGACCCACTTGAAAAACCTCCCATTTGATTTTTCCTACAATGAGCAGTTGGCCAGTTATAATGCATCTCACTTGAATACCATGCGCGTAGCCTTCTCCCTTTTGCTTACTAACCATTTGTCTTTTTATTGAAGGTTAATAATTACATGGGGACTCATCACAAGCAGATCACGTCCACTGATTCTTCTTCTTTTCTTTTTTTTTAATTTAATTTATATAAATTATAATTATATAAAAAAAATGTTATACACTTGTATGTATTTATACATGTATAACATGATATACATGTACGAATCATATATTTTAGTGTAACAACATAATTTTTTGTAGCCACAATTGGAATTCTCTTAAATTTGTCAAAATTTTACGTTCAACAGGTAGAAAAAACTGTCAGAAGGTCGGCCAGCGACCAAACATGTAGCGCCCGCTACCATCCAGGAAAAGGGTGTAACGCCCGCTACCTTCAAGGTAGCGCTCGTGACCCAGCTCTGGGAAAACCTTGGTTGGGCATCGTCTATCACAATTGATAGCTCCACTTAGCACACAAACAAGACCAAATTACACCAATTAAGCATATATATTCAAAACTCCATAACTCTCAAAATAAACATCCTAAATTAAATCCTAAACACACATAGTATATACCATATAGAATTTACAGTAACATTTAGAGACATGAAATCAAAATACATAATTCACGAAAATCACACAATTTCATCCGATGTGAACTGGAAAACAGGATAGTTTCACTCTAAAATTTATATCTCACAGAATACAACTCCAAAATTCATGAACATTTACCACCAGCTATCTAATAGAGCCTCGAACGTACAGTAAAAATTTCATTCAATTTGGACTTGCCAATAATTCTAGAAAAATCAAACAGTGGCCCAGTCCTTGTTTATACGAATTTATCCAATAATTTTCATCCATAATTTTTGTTCTCCAAACCCTAAAATTCAAGAAACAACCACAATCTAGTACATGAAAACTCAAATTCACAACCAAAACATCAAACTTCATCAAAATCATATACTTTAACAATCCAACACATGCAAATTAATAGTTGGTTTCTAACAACTCCAATTAGGGTTTTCTACTCTTTAAACCCTAAAAACAACTCAAATTCATGCAATTCAATTCCATATTCGAGTATAAATCATAATCAAAATCTTTTCCTATCAATTTTATCAAAGAAAGGATAAGAATTACTCACCAAAATAAGTAGAACAACACAATTACGTAGGTCTTTGATTCTGGGCTATAACCCGAGCAAGGGAGGTCAAAACGACAATCACACCGTTGGATATGAATAGGAATGTGTCGGGAACAACATACTAAAATTTGAAGCTGATCAGAGGTCGTTTGATTGTCGATCGGAACCAAAAACGGGACTGTCAGCAGCTCTCCACTTCTTTCTCTCCATTTCTCTTTCTCTCTCTAAAATGGGTGTGGTGTGTGTGTTATACGTGTAACCTCAAAACCCCCTCCCCTAATTTCTTCTTATCTTCTTTTCTTTTCTCCTTTTCCTATTCTTTTTCCTTTTTCCTTTTCCTTTTTCCTACTCCTTTTCCCCAACATACTAAACTAATACTAATACTAATAAAAAAAATCTGGGGTGTTACATTATTATTCCAAGACTGATTATAAAGAATTGATGAGATTTTCCCATCACTTATAATATGCAACAGTAACTACTAGGTAGGTTTCTTTCATCTTTCTCACTCTCTCTCTGCTCAATACCTATTTGTTTCATTCATTGTTTACTCTCTTTCCCTTCCTTTTTATCTCTCTCACTCTTTCGTCTTCTTAACATTCTCTCACTCAATCTAGCCAAAAATATCAACATACTAGTACTTAGACCTGTGCGTTGCACGGGACGCAAGTAAATCATACATATTGTTGAAAATATTACCTATGTTATATTTTAAAAAATAAAGGAAAAAGAAATAATAAAAAATAAAAAAGAATAGTTTCTTATTTAAAAGAATAAAGGAAAAACAATAGTGCATATGAAAAAAAAGGAAAAAGAAATAAGAGTCATTAATGCAAACATATATACATTAATACACACATTAATATTACATGATTTTTTTTAAAAAAATTAAATAGAATCAATTATAGGTTTCCCGAAATGCACTCAATAGAATCCATAAATTTCGATCCTCACTTTTTGTATATATATATATATATATATATATATATATATATATATATATATATATATATATATATATATATATATATATATATATATATATATATATATTATGATCATATGAGCATGACATTATTTTGAGCATGTGAGCACTATCAATATGGACCATAGGATCTTAGATCAAGAGATGGGAAAAAAGGAGAAATTTAGAATTTTTTTCAGCCCTTTTTGTAACATATCACGTGAGCCTTTAGTTAAAAAAAAAAAAAGTGGAAAAGGAGGGGTGTCAATTAATTCTAGCGCATGATCATCAGTTTCTAAAACTGATATTTGAGTTTTCAAAAAACCCTACTTCACTGTGAACGTTGGTCTTCCATAGCATAAACCGCCATATTCAACGACGACTGAGGACAGATTACGTGAGCGACGGAGAGAGCTTGGACGGCGGCCGACGACAGCTCAGAATTTCAACGTTGCTTTATAGGTATGCGAATTAGGGTTTATTTCTTTCGTCCATTTGCGATTTTAACCCAGAATTTAACCCATAATTTCAGTACAAAACTATCCAAAGGTTCAAACTTTCCAGTCCAAAATTTTAAGTTTGCCTTTACATCTTCAGGACCTTGAAATTTCGATGAAAGTGGCTGAGGAAAGAAGCTCGAAGGATGTATGTGTGGGTGAAGGAAGCAAAAGTGATGTACATTTGGAGGCTAAGGTACATCAAGAAAGTAATCAAGAGGAAATTCAAGCTTCTATTGAAGAAGAGATCAAGTCTTTATCAAATCATACTATGAAAGACATCAACGGGTATATGGGAATACTTTCTTCAATATCTTAAGATCTATGATTCTATTGAAGACGAAGCCTAAGAGGCAAATGAAGATCTTTGGAATATCTTTTTTATGGTTTTTGAATCATATGATTTAGAGTAGAATTGAGAAGGTTATCATTGTTTCTTTATAGCTATGTACATAGGAGTCTTTTGTAATAGTTTGTGATGTCATCTATGTAGTGAATGATGTAAACTTGTAATCTTTGATTCTTGTTGGAGGGTCACGCCTAAGGGGTCCTAGAATCACTATAAATAGACCCTTTGGGAGCCTCTTGTAAGACACATTATTCAATATCAATCAAATACAAATCAAAACACATATGTTGTTTTTCTCTCTAGTTTCAAAACTAGAATTGTTGTTCTCTTGAGGGAGGATTACGAAATCTCTACTTCTATTCTAGGGTTGGCATCCTTAGAAGGTGAAAGGTAGAACTGGAGGAACCATTGGAGTGGTGTGCCTATATCTCCATTGAAGAATCCAAAGCCATTATCAATCGTTCTATCTTAGTGAGTTTCAAACTTTGTTCTTTTGATCTTTTCTTTCACATCTACATTGTTTCATTCATAATATCATTCGTTCATAGCCTAAACAACCAGAAACTTACGTTCCATAACATCCATTCACACGTTCATACATTCATTCATAAAGAACCACTTAAAGATCCTAGTGTTGTTGTGTGATTTGATCATTTTGATCCTATCATACATCAAAATTGGTATCAGAGCCTAGGAGATTGATTCTCATGGTTCTTGTTACCATCTTTTTGCAAATCTTTCCCTATATCTTCATCACACAAAAAGCCCATAACATGTCCCACACAAACTCCACAAAGAACCCTAAAACCAAACACATTCCCTCATCAAATCATAGCCAAACACAAACCCCCATATCACCTACACCCAAAACCCCAAAACCATGAGTTTTGAAGGATCTTTCTTAGCAAGATTGATTCTAAATGGCTAGTGCAAGTTCTCTAACGAATTCACCCACGAATTCCCAAGAGAATGTAGAAAGAATGAAGCAAAAGATCGCTTATCTCACCGACCAATTGAAGAGGTATATGCATCTTCAACATAGAGTGATGCATGATGAGAATGATTCTCATGATGGGAATCCCCAAGATGACGAAGAGGACATACAAAGTGAAAGGAGTAGACTTCCAAGTAGGGAGGATATGTTCGATTTCAAGGTGGAAATACCGGACTTTGAAGGGAGTCTTGATCCGGAGGTTTTCTTGGATTGGATGCAAACCATGGAAAGAGTCTTTGATCTCAAAGATGTAAATGATGATAAGAAGGTCAAGTATGTTGCCTTGAAATTACGAAATCATGCAAACATTTGGTGAACAAACTTGCAAAAGAACCGAAAAGCTAAAGGAAAGGATAAGGTACGTTCGTGGGATAAGATGAAGAAGAAGCTTCAAGAGAAGTTCTTACCACCTAGCTACCTATGTGACAATTACTACAAACTTCATAAGTTGATCCAAGGAGGAAGAAGCGTAGAGGAGTACACCAAAGAATTCGAGCATTTGCTTTGGAGGTGTGACCTTAAAGAGGACGAGCCACAAACTTTGGTACGTTATCTTATTGGTCTTGATGATTGGATTAGACATATTGTTGAGTTGCAACCATATAAAACCTTGGATGAATTGAGTTCTTTATCACTCAAAGTTGAACGACAAAGGAGAAATAAGGGAAAAGAAGTCTTGAACAAGTAGCAAACTCCACAAAAATCCACCTACCCTATACGCCCATTCCCTACACAATAAAGACCACCCATATCTTCCAAACCACCCTACGTCAAAAGCACCACAAATCAGCCCCAAACCACCCCCAAACCCACTATCCCTGAACCAAAAACCCTTGCCCCAAAGAGATGTTTCCGTTGCCAAGGTTTAGGTCACTATGCTTCGGAGTGTCCTAACAAGAGGGTAGTATCTTTGGTTGAATACCAAACGTCGTTATATGTACAACCAGAAGGTGATAATAATGTATATGAGGAAGAAAATAAGGAGACTAATGTAGAAGAAGAGGAGTATGTGGAGGAACCGAATAATGGAGAGTTACTTGTTGTAAGGAGAGCCTTGAATGTGGCTCATGTGCCGGATGATCAAGTACAAAGGGAGGCTATCTTTCACTCTCGTTGTACCATCAAAGGAAAAGTATGTTCATTGATCATAGATGGAGGAAGTTGCACCAATGCCACCTCTACAACAATGATCAAGAAGTTGCAATTGGAGGTTAACCCTCATCCCATACCTTACACCATACAATGGCTAAGCCAAGGCCAAGGCATTCGTGTGGACCAAAGAGTCTTGGTAAGTCTTTCTATTGGCAAGAGTTATAAAGATTCATTATGGTGTGATGTCATTCCTATGGATGCATGTCATATTTTGTTGGGAAGACCATGGTTATTTGATAGGAGTGTCATACATGATGGGAGAGCCAACATTTACACTCTCACCCTTAATCGAAAGAAGATCACTTTGACACCTCTAACACCATCTTCTATATCTCGGCCTAAGGAGAATGAAAGCAATATTGTGACGTTTATGAAGGCAGAATATCATGAGTATGAAGAGCATAAGAGTCTTATTCTTGCAAACTTAGAGGAAAGCAAGACGCCACCAAGCAACCATCCATTCTTGAATCCCCTTTTGGAGTGATTCTCTCATATGTTTCCTAAGGACATGCCTCATGGGTTACCACCAAAACGAGAGATTCAACACAAAATAGATCTTGTCCCAGGATGATGTAGATTTGGTTCCAAACCTACATCATGGAAGCCAAATACTTAGCTACATTGAAAAGGAGCTTGAAACTATCACATTTGGTTTACATTCGAATGGTCTTAACCATGGAGGAGTGATGATTTGCTCTCTAACTCAAGAACCATAAGGCTATCATGGAAGACGTCCTAGAGTGGATTAATCTACATTCAAAGAGCTTTCATATGGTTCAAGAATCTTTAAATTTTGATAAGAATTGAGAGAGTTATCATCAAATGTAATCTAGCTTAGTTCATTTGTTTCTTTATGATGTCATTCTTGTATTAGATGATGTAAGCTAGTTTACTCCTTTTTCTTGATTTGTACACGCCTAAGGGGGCTACCATTTAGTATAAATAGACCCCTTGGGTGCCTTGTAATCTCATTCAATTCAATTCAAATTCAATCAAATACAAACAAACACATGATGTTGTTGTTTTCCTCTCTAGCTTTGTGCTAGTTCTATTCGTTTCTCTTGAGGGAGAATGAGATATTCCCCTTCTTCTATCCAAGGTTGGCATCCTTGGTGGTGAAAGGAAGGAATTGAAGAGTCTTGAAGGTGGTGTGCCTTTATCCTTCAAGGGAGCTTCAATCGCCATTATCATTCATCCATCCAAACGACATTCAACAAGAATTCATCAAGAATTCAACAAGAATTCATCAAGCACCCAAAAGCATTCAAACCGTCCATCATTCGTTCATCATAATACCTTCATTTGGTAATCATCTTTCATAGTTCTTTCCATCTTTTCTAACCATTTCCATTCCATTTTCGCACCTTAAGAACTTTGAGAAGGGAGATTTTCATCTTCGCTTTTAAAGATCCTTAATCCTTTTGTGTAATGTGATCTTGTGATCCCATTATACATCACAGGATCTATGCTACCAAACAAGCCGGCCTATAGAATGAATCCAACGGATACAAATGAAGTGCAAAGACAAGTTGAAGAGCTATTAGCTAAGGGTTTGATTCGTGAGAGGCTTAGCCCTTGTGTTGTTCCCGCCCTATTAGTACCAAAGAAGGATGGGTCACAAAGAATATGCATAGATTGTCGCGCCATCAACAAAATCACAATCAAGTATAGGTTTCCAATACCTAAACTTGAAGATCTATTGGACGAGCTGCATGGAAGCATGGTATTTTCCAAGATTGATCTTAGAAGTGGATATCATCAAATAAGGATCCATGAAGGAGACGAATGGAAAACGACTTTCAAAACTAATGAAGGATTATATGAGTGGCTTGTGATGCCATTCGGTCTTACAAATGCACCATCAACATTTATGAGACTCATGAATCATGTCTTGAAACCTCTTATTGGTAAATGTGTTGTTGTATACTTTGATGACATTCTTGTGTATAGTAGAAGTGAAAAGGAACTTGTGAAGCATTTGGAATCGGTCATGCTCATTTTGGAACATGAAAAGCTCTATGGAAACTTGGAAAAGTATCATTTCTTCACGTCCAAAGTTGTGTTCCTTGGATATGTGCTATCAAGTGAAGGGATCCAAGTAGATAAGGAGAAAGTGAAAGTTATCAAAGAATGGCCAACACCTACGATCATTCATGAGGTACGAAGTTTTCATGGCTTGGCACTTTCTATAGAAGATTCATCAAGAACTTTAGTAATCTTTTATCTCCTATGACTGAATTGATGAAGAGTAAAGAGTTCTCTTGGAATGAAGCCGCAAATAAAGCTTTTGAGTTGGTTAAAGACAAGCTATGTAACGCCCCTATTCTTGCATTACCTAGTGTCTCTAAAGTGTTTGAAGTTGAATGTGATGCAAGTGGAGTTGGGATAGGTGCTGTCCTATCTCAAGAAGGTCATCCAATAGCTTATTTTAGTGAAAAGCTAAGTAAAGCAAAGAGGAAGTATAGTACATATGACAAAGAATTCTATGCCATCATAAGGGCAATAGAACATTGGAGACATTATTTGTTGAGTGGAGAATTCATACTTCATAGTGATCATGAAGCATTGAAGTACATATAAGGACAACATAAGTTGAACCCTCGTCATGCCAAATGGGTAGATTTCATGCAATCTTTTCATTTTATGATTCATCATAAAGCGGGTCACTTGAATAAAAGAGTCGATGCTTTATCAAGGAGATATATGTTGGTTCATATACTTCAATCTAGAGTGCTTGGACTTGAGCATATCAAAGCATTATATGAAGAGGATGAAGATTTAAAGGAAGTTTATGAGGTATGTAAGAAGCATCCCCACCAACTTTTTCATATTGAGCATGGATTTCTTTTTAAGGGAAATCAATTATGCATTCCCAAGAGTAGTATTCGTGAGCTATTGATATTGGAAATGCATGGAGGACCTCTTGCTGGTCATTTTGGAATTGAGAAGACATATCTTATGATGAAAGAACACTATTATTGGCAAAAAATGATCAAAGATGTCCAGCATATGATCAAGCGTTGTAATACGTGCAATCTTTCTAAAGCTCATGCTTTATCTCAAGGATTATATACGCCCTTGCCTATACTGCAAGGTCCATGGGAAGATGTAAGCTTGGATTTTGTGGTTGGGTTGGCAAGAATTCAAAAAGGTAAAGATTTTATCATGGTAGTTGTTGATCGTTTCTAAAGAATGGCACACTTTATAGCTTGCCATACTACATATGATGCGGTCAAAGTAGCAAATCTATATTTTCAAGAAGTTGTGAAGCTTCATGGAATTCCTAAATCTATGGTTAGTGATCATGATTCAAAGTTCCTAAGTCACTTTTGGTTGACCTTATGGAAGAAATTGGGAACTATGTTGAAGTTTAGTACGGCTTGCCACCCACAAATAGATGGACAAACCGAGGTCACTAATAGAACCTTAGGTACACTACTAAGGTCATTGGTGAACAAGGATAAGAAGGGTTGGGATAATCTACTATGTCATGCTGATTTTGCTTTCAATCGTACACCAAGCAAAGCAACGGGATATTCACCATTTCAAATTGTTTATGGGAAGAATCCAATTACACCTATGGATTTGACACCTATAACTTCTACTATGAAGTTCAGTTTTGAAGCAAGTAAACGAGTTGAAGAGATTAAGAAGCTACATAGTGAAGTAAGAGAGAAGATTACGAAGTATACTGAAGAAGTTGCAAGCAAAGTGAACAAGGGAAGGAAATGAGTTATTTTTGAACCTGGAGATCTAGTATGGATACATTTGAAGAAAGAGAGGTTTCCTTTGAGAAGAAAGGGTAAACTTGTTCCTAGAGGAGATGGACCATATGAAGTATTGGAGAGGATTGGAGATAATGCTTATAAGTTGAAGTTAGGAGATAACTATGAAAGAAGTGTTACTTTCAATGTAAGTGATTTGAACCTTACTATGGTCAAGAAGATGAGTTACCTAGTTTGAGGACAAACTATTCTCAACTAGGGGGGAATGATGTACATTTGGAGGCTAAAGTACATCAAGAAAGTAATCAAGAGGAAATTCAAGCTTCTATTGAAGAAGAGATCAAGTCTTTATCAAATCATACTATGAAAGACATCAACGGGTATATGGGAATACTTTCTTCAATATCTTAAGATCTATGATTCTATTGAAGACGAAGTCTAATAGGCAAATGAAGATCTTTGGAATATCTTTCTTATGGTTTTTGAATCATATGATTTAGAGTAGAATTGAGAAGGTTATCATTGTTTCTTTATAGCTATGTACATAGGAGTCTTTTGTAATAGTTTGTGATGTCATCTATGTAGTGAATGATGTAAACTTGTAATCTTTGATTCTTGTTGGAGGGTCACGCCTAAGGGGTTCATAGACCCTTTGGGAGCCTCTTGTAAGACACATTATTCAATATCAATCAAATACAAATCGAAACACATATGTTGTTTTTCTCTCTAGTTTCAAAACTAGAATTGTTGTTCTCTTGAGGGAGGATTACGAAATCTCTACTTCTATTCTAGGGTTGGCATCCTTAGAAGGTGAAAGGTAGAATTGGAGGAACCATTGGAGTGGTGTGCCTATATCTCCATTGAAGAATCCAAAGCCATTATCAATCGTTCTATCTTAGTGAGTTTCAAACTTTGTTCATTTGATCTTTCCTTTTACATCTACATTGTTTCATTCATAATATCATTCGTTCATAGCCTAAACAACCAGAAACTTACGTTCCATAACATCCATTCACACGTTCATACATTCATTCATAAAGAACCACTTAAAGATCTTAGTCTTGTTGTGTGATTTGATCATTTTGATCCTATCATACATCAAAAAGGTTAGTGGGTTTTTTTTTTTGAGAAAAAAAGGTTAGTGTTTAATCCTGGGTGAATACGATTTGCTGTGTTGTATGTGGTTTGTTGCGTGGTACATTTGAATATTTGAAATTCAATTGGAAATGATATCCGCATTGGAGAGGTTCTTAATATTGTTTATTGATGTATATTTGATGTCCACGGTGGTGCATATGTATTGTCCACAGGGACAGTACTTGATGTCCACAAATATAAAGGGTGTACTAGACACAAAATGTCCCCAATGGCAGTAGTTGATGTCCACAATTGGCGTGTGTTTTATGTGTATTTGATGCACAAAAGTTTTTTGACAGTGTATATTGATGTATATTTAATGTACACAGTGGTGATTGTGTATTGTCCACAGGGATAGTACTTGATGACCGCTAATGGAAAATGATGTACTAGATACATATTGTCCACAATGGCAGTAGCTGATGTGCACAATTGATGTGTGTTGGATGTGTATTTGATGTCCAAAGGTTTTTGGTAGTGTATATTGATGTATATTTAATGTTCAGCTTGCATAGTGATGTTCAACTGTGTTCAATTCTCAAATTTTTGTACGTGATATCCATTGATTTCCATGGTGATGTCCATAGTGATAATGATGTCCACACTGACATTAACTAATGTTCACTGTGGGAAACGTTGATGTCCACACTGACATTATATGTTTTTAATATATGAATTTGTTATGTAGTTGGTGTTTGGTCAAATAATGAGTAATTGTTTTCACATAAAGTTTGGAGTCCATATTGGCATTAGTTAATGTCCACTGTCAAAGATGGTGATGTTCACACTGGCATTATATATATTTCAAAATGGAAAAAAAAATAATGAACAATTAGTCCTTTGTGGGTAGAGGTCAAGACAGCTTAATCAGTTCTGGGGACCCTAGAGAAGTGGTATCTTCAGTATTGCACGACCTGTCAAACACGTACAATGAAGACTCGGAGGGGTCAAGTCCAGTCCCCTTACATGTAAAGGGAGCTGATGAGACTGCTGAGTTAGATGTCGAAGAATCTCCATTCCGCACCCCCCCAGCTTGCACAGAACTCCCCAGTGGTGGCGATAAGTGAAGGGACTATGGGCGGAAACGAGAGAGGAGCAATTTGGAAAGATGTCCACAATGCTATGTATATATGTCCACTGATTTGTTATTAAAGGTGGTAGTTTGGCGGGGTTGTGAACAATCAATTTTTTTTGGAGGTGGGGGATTCAAATTGGAAACATGTCTATTGATGTATATTTGATGTCACAGTTGTCACTGAGTGTTGTCCACAGTGGCATCCCTTAATGTCCACCGTGACAGTATTCGATGTCCACAGATGGGAAGTAGGGATAAATGATGTTCGTTAAATTAATGATCAATAGTTGACAGCGATAGTATTTAATGTTCACAGATGAAAAGTTTGATGTTCACAGTTATTGTTTTGCTTATATTGAACAAAATGCAAGTGGTGTCCACACTGGCATTGATTAATGTTCACTGTGAAAAATGGTGTTGTCCACACTGACATTATTTAGCTGGTGGTTGTTCAAACAATGATTAATTGTGCACGGTGAAATTACTCGATGTCCACAAATGAAAAGTTTGGGTCTACAATATATTTCAATATGGGTGGGTTTGTGGGTGTGGGTTACATAGTATGATAGTGGGGTATTATGTACGTATTAGGCACAGTGTGGTCCACGTTGTTGGTCAGTTGATTTGAATGTACAAATTTCATAAAGTCTGGTGTCCACAGTCATTGTTGTGTATATACTCAACGAAAATGGCGATGTCCTCATTGGCATTAATTGATGTTCGTTGTGAAAAATGGTGATGTCCACATTGACATTGTATGTTTTTATAAAATGTAAATGGTGTTTGTTCAAATAATGATAAATTGTTCCTTTGTGGACAGGGGTCATGATAGCCCGATTAGTTCGGGGGACCCTAGAGATGTTGTTACTTCAGTATTGTTCGACCCTAAACGCATAGGACGGTGCTATATATTGCATGAGACACATGGAGACGTTTTTCGGTCCACAGCGTTGGGAGTGCGGGCTAACAGATGATGATGTGAGTGACCCGCCACTTGTGGCACCCTTTGTTTTCTTCCCCCCAATATGGATTCAATCTGGATTCAATATGTGTGATGAGTGTCGACTTATTTTTTTCCACTATCGTTGTAGGCGGACCAATTGGAGGCATTGACGAAACGCTACTCACAACATAATTATGCATGCAGATAACAAGTTGAAAGATCAAGTGTTTAGCAAAGCATCCCATTGGGATGAAACCAAAACACTTGTGGATGGTTAAGTGCCAAATTTGAATTACGTAGTAGTTTGTGTACCATGAACTTGTGGATGGTTGACTTATGAGTGTAATGAACAAAAGTTTGATTGTTGTTGAGGGCTTTTTCTTGCACTTTGTATTTGAGGAACCACCTTTAGCGATGTATGATATTAGGTTAGTACTTGACGCATTAATGATGGATGATGTCTGCAATATTAGTTGAATATGTGCACAACAACATTAGTGGAAATGTCCACAATATATAAGCATGTAAACCCTCATTGTTTCCATTAGGAATGTATGCATGTCCACGCTCTAAATGCGTATTGTCCACAGTCTCACGAATAGATGTCCACAACATATACTTATATCGTCCTTCTAGAAAACTCTAACAAATGTTATATAGAACTGCCAATAACATGAGTGGTGACAATGAAATTATGCAATAAAGTTGAGGGAAATTGGAATCTAATAAACCAAACTTTATATATGTCCATTTTGATCTAACAAACCAAACTTACCTTTTTGCTAATGGCATACCATACTTAACATTATATTTTTTTGATTGAACCTCCACCACTTTCCGGTCACCGGAAAAATGACGTGGAATTTTTTGTGCTGAGGTGGACTGCTTAATATGATAAAAATAAAGATAAATTGTTGATGACATGTGCTTGCTATGTGACTCACTAATTATGTCACAGAAAAAAGTAAAAACCCCAACCAAAATGTTAATAATCACTTAAAAAAATTACTTCCTCATTTTCCTAAACCCTAAACAGAAAAAATTAAAAACTAAAAAAACCTCCATGTCTGGAATTCCATGCTGTCATGCAATTAAAAAAATGGATGCTGAAGGTTTAATCAATTTTTTTTATTAGATTCCAATTTCCATTATAAAAACTCAGTAATTTTTTTGAGTGATTATTAACATTTTGGTTGGGGTTTTTATTTTTTCTGTGACATAATTAGTGAGTCACATAGCAAGCACAAACCATCAACAATTTATCTTTATTTTTATCATATAAAACAGTCCACCTCAGCACAAAAAATTCCACGTCATTTTTCCGGTGACCGGAAAGTGGTGGAGGTTCATTCAAACAAATATAATGTTAAGTATGGTATGCCATTAGCAAAAATGTAAGTTTTGTTTGTTAGATCAAAATGGACATAAAGTTTGGTTTATTAGATTCCAATTTTCCTAAAATTAAACCCCATAACAATCACATATCCCATATTAAATGCATGTCCATGGTCTAAACACTTAATGTATACAGTGTCACAAATAAATGTCCACACATACTTATATCATCCTACTTGATAGAACTGTCAATAAAATAAGTGTTGACAATAAAATTACCCTCTATGACAATTTTAATGCTTTCGTCTTCTATGACAATGAAACATACCAAATTAATGAATCACGTTCTACCATAACCATTTTAATGCTTTTGTCTGCTACGACAATTAAACCACATGCGAATCCCACATCCATAATGTATGCGTGTCCACACTCTAACTGCGTCATGTCCACAGTGTCACATGTAGATGTCAACAACTTATACTTCTGTCATCCTTCTTGATAAATCTAAAATATGTCATATAAAGTCCATGATGTAACTGCCTATATCATTAATTGGGCACATTATGAATGTCCGCACTCTAAATGCGTAATGTCAACGATGTTACAAGTAGATGTCCACAACATATGCTTATATCGTCCTTCTTGGCAGAACTACCAATAACATAAGTGTTGACAATAAAGTTACATTGCAATCACACACACCAAACTAATGAATCACATTCTACTTACCATTATACCCTTACCATATTAATGCTTTCTTCTGCTATGACAATTAAACCCCAATGTGAATCACACATCCATAATGAATGCATGTCAACCCTATGAATACGTAATGTCCATGGTGTCACAAACAAATGTCCACAACTTACAAATAATCTAAAAAAGGTCAATTAAATTTCGAACCCTGCCACCATTAGTTTCCATTGCAATTTTATTACTTGTACTATGGTGGTGCCAACCACACATCCATAATGAATCCTAAAAAAAGGCACACATTATACATGCCATCACTTCTGAGGAATTAATTAACATATATCAGGTGCATGCCACTAAATATGATTTTAGAAAAATATACATGCGTGATGAATGAATGTCCACACTCTAAATGTGTAAAGCCTACTCTAAAGCCCACGGTGTCACAAATAGATGTCCACTCTAAGCCCGTACTATTCTTCGTGTGGCTAGAACTCCGCACACTAAAGCCCACTGGTGCAGCATATCGTTCATAAAAACTCTTGCCCTCGTCAATATTGTCAAACTTCTTCCCTTCCTCTGATACCCACGATTGGTTGTCACAAATTGAGACGCACTCGGCGTTATCATTCAGTTGGTAGTTCGTCGGGACAGACGAGGGCAAAACTGTAGATGTAACTTCGTCAACCGTAACGCCGGGGACATCACTGCATCAATGGAGACACAAAAATATTAAAAATATCTACATATTATACATCACTACAATGTGCCAATGTTGACATTAAATGCTTTACATTACTTGACATCGTTTATATATTACACGTCATCATTTAAATTGCATCACACACCATCATTCACACAGTGGACATCCCCACTGCTTGTAGTTGACATCAAATATGGCTATATCAAATATGCATGTCACGCCATTACACTGTGGACATTCATCAATCACACTATAAACAATGCCTTTACACTGTGAACATTCATCAATCACACTGTGGGTCACAGTCATATTTGATTGTCCACTGTAAGCAGTAGAGATGTCAACAATTCTGATATATTTGGACAATCTAAGTATGATTTTTCTATCATTAATCCCTTTGATGAATGTCCACATTGTAAGCATGTGATCATTTGTTATATGCATGTCTACAATCAATAATGATCAACCATCACACCATAAATCACACTGTGGACATTCATTAATCACACTGTGGACATTCATCAATCACACTGTGAACCACACCTTTACTGTCTGTGAAAATCGATCACCACATATATGTATAACTATAATCAATCATGATAACTCATCACACCATAAAAATCAAGAAAAAACAAGAACCACAATTACTCCATTTGTTATATGCATGTTTACAACCAATAATGATCAATCATCGCGCCATAAAACACAATGTGGACATTCATGAATCATACTATGGACATTCATCCATCACACTGTGGATCATACCTTTATTGTCTGTGAACATCGATCACCACATATATGTATAACTATTATCAATCATGACCAATCATCACGGCATAAAAATCAACTGTGAACATTCATGAATCACAATATGGACATTCATCAATCATACTGTGGGCCACACTTTTAATGTCTGTGAACATCGATTACGACATATATGTATAATCACCTATGATCAATCATCACGCCATACATCACATTGTGGACATTCATTGATCACGCTGTGGACATTCATCAATCACACTGTGGACCACACCTTTAATGTCTGTCAACATCGATCACAACATATATGTATAACTATAATCAATCATGATAACTCATCACGCCATAAAAATCAAGAAAAAACAAGAACCACAATTACTCCATTTGTTATATGCATGTTTACAACCAATAATGATCAATCATGGCGCCATAAAACACAATGTGGACATTCATGAATCATACTATGGACATTCATCCATCACACTGTGGATCACACCTTTATTATCTGTGAACATCGATCACCACATATATGTATAACTATTATCAATCATGACCAATCTTCACGGCATAAAAATCAGCTGTGAACATTCATGAATCACAATGTGGACATTCATCAATCATACTGTGGGCCACACTTTTAATGTCTGTGAACATCGATCACGACATATATGTATAATCATCTATGATCAATCATCACGCCATACATCACACTGTGGACATTCATTGATCACGTTGTGGACATTCATCAATCACACTGTGGACCACACCTTTAATGTCTGTCAACATCGATCACAACATATATCTATATTTATAATCAATCATGATCAATCATCATGCCATAAAATCAAGAACAACCCAGAACTCCAATTCAACACTACCTTAATAGACCCATCACGACATAAAATCAAGATTGATTATGATAAATCATGATCGATCATCACCCAATTCGTCAC
This sequence comes from Portulaca oleracea, assembly GCA_029582165.1. Classification (NCBI taxonomy): domain Eukaryota; kingdom Viridiplantae; phylum Streptophyta; class Magnoliopsida; order Caryophyllales; family Portulacaceae; genus Portulaca; species Portulaca oleracea. The sequence goes on from CM055888.1 coordinate 25,542,447, forward strand.
TAACTATCATCACACATCACGCCAAACTGTGGACATCACTCAGTGACAGCTGTGACATCAAATATACATCAATAGACATGTTTCTAGTTTGAATTCCCCCCCCCCAAATATACATCGAATATACATCAATAGACATCACTCAGTGACAGCTGTGACATCAAATATACTATCATCACACATCACGCCAAACCTGTGGATAGTTTTGAACTGAAATTATGGGTTAAAATTCTGGGATAAAATCGCATATGGATGAAAGAAATAAACCATAATTCGCATACCTATAAAGCAACGTTGAAATTCTGGGCTGTCGTCGGTTGCCGTCCAAGCTCTTTCCGTTGCTCACGTGTTCTGTCGTCGGTCGCCGTCCAAAATCTCTCCATCGGTCCTTAGTCGCCATCCAAACTCTCTAAGTCGGTCCTCAGTCGCTGTCGAATATGGCGGTTTATGTTATGGAAGACGAACGTTCACAGTGAAGTAGGGTTTTTTGAAAACTCAAATATCCGTTTTCATAACTGATGCTCATGCGCCAGACTAATTAAGACACCCCTCCTTTTCCTTTTTTTTTTTTTTACTAAAGGCTCACGTGATATGTTACAAAAAGGGTTGAAAAAAATTCTAAATTCCTCCTTTTTTCCCATCCCTTGATCTAAGATCCTATGGTCCATATTGATAGTGCTCACATGCTCACAATAATGCCATGCTAATATGATCATATCCTTATATATATATATATATATATATATATATATATATAGGGAAATTGGATTCTAATAATCCCTACTTTTGCAAATTGGATGGTAATAATCCCTACTTTAAATTTGTATTCTGGTGGTCCAAAAAAAAAATTGTATTGTAGTGGTACCAAATCCATCACCACATTCTTTTTTTTTTCATGCCTACCCTTTATTATTTGTGTGTTTTTCATTCTTGCTCCCATATAGGTAATGAAGTGTAGTTCCTAAAACATTTTTTAAATTATTTTTTTGAGATTCGAGCAATTATTATGATTTTTTTTTAAAATGAATAAATTTAAAAATCATAAAAATTGAAAAAAATTGAAAAAACTTGGAAGAAATGTTGTAAATTCATAAAAAATTGTGGTAAAGTGTTATACAAAGTTTTGAATCAAATGCAACACAAAATTTATGATATTTAGGGTATACTCTCGATTATGTCCCACTACAATACAATTTTAATTTTTTTATGGAGCACCAGAATACAAATTAAAAGTAGGAATTATTGTCATCCAATTTGCAAAAGTAGGGATTATTAGAATCCAATTTCCCTGTATATGTATGTATGATTCTTTGTTCTATGAGGTCTATGAACTCTCAATCTTTATCAAATATTCAATATTAATCTATTATATCTAATAAAATAATTAACAACTAACTACCCAAGTTTAAATACATGTGATGAAGAAAATTTTCAACTTTAATTTATCACTTTTAATTGGAACAATAATAATTAATTACAACTACAAAACCAGACTGATAATTTAATTTTTTTGGTAACTAGTGTAGCAAGTTATAACTTATCTGTCAATCAATTTCCAGTCGAAATAAAACATATAATACTACTATACTATAAAGTTATAATATATCTCCTAATTAGTTTATATTTATTAATTTAGTTTTTGATCAAGTTTGTCATGATTTTGAATCTGATTATTCCTTTCCCCCATTAACTTTGGCTCCAAGTACTTCTTAATTTCATGTATTTTTATTTGAACAACGTTTTATGATGGTTATTTTAAATTTCTAATTTCTTTGTTAAGTTTCCTTTTTTAATTTAAGGTAGCTATTTTGTTATACACTATTCTTTGCACATGTGAAAACTAGTATAACTAATAATAAAACTAAATAATACCATATTTTATTTGTTGAGTTCAATATTCATAGCAGGGGCGGATCTGGGGCTATGGTAAGGGTGTTCATGGACACCCCTGGCCCCAAAAGAAATTTAACTAGCATGTATTACTTGGAAAGTGTAACATGGTTTTGTAACCCCGATTTTATATCGTTTTTCTCGAGGAGCTAGGGGCCTTGGCTAAAGGTATTGGTCAAGAATGGGTCTAGATTGCTAAGGTCGCAAAAGGTGCGGTTTAGGTAACTAAACTAAGCAAACACGAAGGAACAAAGGAACTAAGGTCGGTCAAGGTAAAACAATGGGCTTCGGAGGCTTTTCGAGATGTAAACGGGAGCAAGGAGACAGGTTTTGCAAGAAGAGAGCAATAAGGAGAGAAATCAAGTGGCAATTCCGTTAGAAAATACCTACTGGGCTTCCACTTCCTTGGAAAGTCCAGATTAACTTCCCCAAAGTCCACCACGGACCCGGAGGATTAATGAAACGGAATTCCCTAGTTAGTCTCCACTCACTCTCATGAGAGTGCTAACTATCCCAATTCCAACCTTCCAACACAAGTGTTGGATGTATTTGGTAGCTTTCAGACCCAAATATACCCCACTTGAGGGAATGATTGGAGTGGGAAAGTGATTTCTCACCTAATTACTCACTAAAATTGCTAACCTATTCCTAATTACCCATTCACACCCTTAATTACCCCCTAACCCATTAGGGTTCTAACCACTACTCATCACAACAACTAAGCTACAATCAACAAAACCAACCCTAGACATGGATTCTAACATGGAATGAACAAAACTCAACCAAAGCAATTAAAATAACAACAAGAACATCAAAGTAACAAGGAAGCAATTAAAGGAAAGCAATTAAATCAACAAGTAATAATAAGAGGGTTGAAGGAAGGAATTCACCTATCAAAGATACCAAACAGCAAGGATGAACAATAGAAAAAGGAAGCTTCAATCACCAATACTTCAATCTTCAATACAAAACCCAAATCAAAGTAACAATTTCAATGGAAATCTCACTAATCACTAACTAACTAAACCCTAATCACTACCTAAAAGCTAACCTATACCAACTCTCCCTAAGAGAGAACCACTACCAGCCTCCCCCAAGAAATCGCAGCAAAAAGGATTTATATACAAAGCAGGACTGTTGCCCAAAACGCAGCGCATAAGGCCGAGAAAAACGCACAGAAATAGGGGACCGCAGGTGCGGTCTCAGCGAAGAGGGTGAGACGATTTTGGGCGTTCGAGAAACAGCGGGTGCTGTCCTGAAGACCGCAGGTGCGGTCTTCATCTGGACCAGCAGGTAGCAGGTGCTACCTGGAGGGTAGCGGGCGCTACCTTCTCCCAGCCGACAAACCTTGGCTGTCTTGCGCGGCAGGTCGCGGGTGCTACCCGGAGGGTAGCGGGTACTACCTACAGGGTAGCGGGCGCTACGCTGATGAATTCCACAGGCGATTCTTTGCTTCATAAGACAGCGGGTGCTGTCCGGGATACCACAGTTGTTGTCTCCGTCTGTCCAGCCGAAGTAGCGGGTGTCACCAGTGGGGTAGCGGGCGCTACCCTCCTGTTTTCTTCCCCCCCCCCCCCCTTTTGCTTTCTTCTAACCAAGGCATGTAGCACCCGCTACACAGATCGTAGCGGGTGTTACTTCACTGATTTACACCAAATGAAGGGAAAATGGTCCCGGGTCAACTCCGCTTCAGCTCTAGGTTCGGCTTGGCTCGAGAAATCTCCAAAAAAGCCTAAAAAACAGCCCATTTTGCTACGTTTTCGTGTAAAAGCACCAAAACCTACAAAATAACCAAAAACAAACTAAAAGGCACGATAATAGACCGGAAACGAGTCAAAAGACTAAATATAAAGACGTTATTTAGGCGCAAAATTTGGACTAAACAGAAAGGGAAAATATAAACATGTGTGTAACCACAAATTTTCGAGTCTATAATAAATAAAGACAAGAAAAATGGAACAAATATAATTTGTATTAATTTCAAAGAATTTGGGTACAATCTCTATAATATTTGTTACAAGATGAACAAATAAAAATCCTCTGATTCGATCTCTGCCATCTTCTTGAAGGAGGGCCAATGCTGCTTGAATCTCGATCAAGTTTATGCTGAATCTCTAGAACAAACGACACATAATGAAGTGTTTGTTGTTTAATTCTAGAGAGAGTCTTCTTATGTTTAAATTTTTCCATCCCCTCCAAATGAGAGTGAGTAGTTCTATTTATAGCTGAGAGACTCCCTCTCTTGGTAACTTGTTAGTCTTCTTGGGCCGTTGACCGGGCCTTGGGTTTGGGCTGACTTAACAGTCCATTTGACTTTGACTTGGTAGTCACTTGGGTCTTGACTTGGTAGTCGATTTGAACTCTGACTTGGCAGTTGTCTGAGCTTTGACTTGGGAGTCAACTCGAGCCAATTTCCCTCAAAATATATTAAATTAATTAATTTGGACCGACCAAAATAATCAACTTAATTTATTCTATAATTTGACACTATTTTAATTTTTTTAGTGTCTACAATGTCTTAAATGGACACCCTTAAAAAAGCTCAAATATTAACATTACTAAATTTACTGATAATTGGACACCCCTAATTTGAAAGTCGAGATCCGCCACTGATTCATAGCCAATGTGTCGCACTTTTTAATTAGTTTTACAATTTATATTTAAATGCTTTACTTGTTACTCTAGCTCATATATATATATATATATATATATATATATATATAAAATAAAATTGGATTCTAATAATCCCTACTTTTGCAAATTGGATGGCAATAATCCCTACTTTCAATTTGTATTCTGGTGGTCAAAAAAAAAATAAAATTGTATTGTAGTGGTACCAAATCCATCACCACATTCTTTTTATTTTTTTCATGCCTACCCCATATTGTTTTTATTTTTGTCGTCCCTGCCCCCAGATAGGTAACGAAGTGCAATTGCTAAAACATTTTTTAAATTATTTTTTTGAGATACCGAGTAATTATTATGATTTTTTAAAAGGAATAAAATTGAAAAAATCATAAAACATTGAAAAAAATTGGGAGAAATGCTGTAAATTCATTAAAAATCGTGGTAAAGTGTTATACAAAGTTTTGAATCAAATGCAACACAAAATCTATGATATTTAGGGTATACTCTCAATTATGTCCCGCTACAATATAATTTTTTTTTTTACCACCAGAATACAAATTGAAAGTAGGGATTATTGCCATCCAATTTGTAAAAGTAGGGATTATTAGAATCCAATTTCCTATATATATATATATATATATATATATATATATATATATATATATATATATATATATATATATATATATATAGGGAATGAATCCAGTAGGAAAATAGTTTAGGTAGGAAAGTGAGAAGAGTAAATCACAACCCTTGATTTTTCATCTGACGGTGTGTAGTCAATGATATGAAGGAGTGTGGTTATGGATTTCAAGGAGTGCAGTCATGGATTTCAGCGACTGTGGTCACGCAATCCATGGCCACACTCCTAATATACATGACCACACACTGTCAGATATAAAATCAAGAGATGGGATTTAGTCTTCTCACCTTCGTACCTAAACTCTCTTCCTACTGGATTAGTTCCCGTGTATATATATATATCGATTCTATTGTTGAGTTCAATACCCAAAGCAAATTTGTTGCGCTTTTTAATTAATTTTATAATTTATATTTAATTGTTTTATTTGTTATTCTAGCTCATATATATATATATATATATATGTATATATATATATATAGAACGGATCCAGTAGGAACAGAGTATATATATATATATATATATATATATATATATATATATATTTGTATTTGGCAAAAGGAGAGAGTCTTCCATTTCAAATAACCAATTACAAATTACTCTTGACATACCTAGAGAGTCATATAGCTTCCCAACAGCACGAGCTACTTCAAAATATAAAGATACCCTCTAGTTTTACTTTACAGTCTCTTAAGATTATATTTGCTAGCACTGTAGAGTTATGATCCACATCTTCATGAATCTGAATATTTCTCTCCTACCAAATGTAGTAAATACAGCTCATGACTGTTGGAATTTTAGTGTGATTTAAAATCAAAATTTATTTTGATAATTAATTTTCCTAATTGGGTGACTAATAAGTGTTTACTAATTTTGGCTAAACATGTGGTTTTGACTTGGTCTTTCTAGTCTCCTTGTTGCCGTTGGTGGGAGTATTACGTGGGAATAATATCTCTGTTTTTTTAGCTTCAGTTATAGCTACTTTGTTGGATGGGCAGCAAGCATTTTCTAAACTATTTATTTGAATCAGTCGGTGATGGGTGTATACACTGAAAATACTTTGCAAACTCCAAATCCTCTGCTTATTATCAAGGATTATTCTTGTAGTTGGTGGTGGTTATTTACAAGGGTGTTTTTGCACAAAGCTTTCTTAGCACTCCTATTTTCTGTTGGTTTATCTCCACTCACAAATTGACAAGCATAATTTCCCCAACTCATTTTCTATTGTCCGTGAATTGCACAGCTTTGGTGCTTCGTTTTTAGTCTTCATTTTTAGTAATTATTAATTACTATTACTATTATTTTTAGTAGTAAAATTATTACTTTTGAGCATCGGGTTAAGTAGCAGGTTAGGGACTCTTCTTGCTGCACCGAAAGTAGGGGTGGAAACGGTGCGGTGCGGTGCGGTTTCGGTGCGTCTAAGCGGTGCATTGGACGAAACGGTGCGCTAAAATCTTAAACCGGAACCAGAACCGAATCACCCGGTTTTTAAAAACCGTGCACCAGCTTTAACGGTGCGGTTTCACCGGTGAACCGGAACCGCATTAATTTCTATCAAACATCAAAAAATCTCTATTAAATCAAAAAAAAAAGTCAGGGCTGCCCAACGCCCGCTGGCGCCCACTGCCCATGGCCCTACGCCCACTGCCCAGTGCCCACCGACTGCTTAATATCTCTATTAATATCTAAATGTTATTGAATTAAAAATATACTAATTTGAAATCCTAAAACCTAATTCCCCCCCAGTCCCCCTTACTCGACAGACAGTGAGCAACCCATAAGTCCAATAACTCCTAATGTTCTTTATTTTTTTTTAACTAGTTAATTTACATTATTTTTGTATTAATTTTTTAGTAGAATTTTTTTAAACTAAATTATATATATATATATATATATATATATATATTTAATTATATTAACGGTTCGGTGCCGGTTCCCGTAGGTGTGAATATCCCAAACCAGAACCGCCCCGTTTAGTATCTGGTTTTTCCGATGCGGTGCACTGGAATTTTAAGCCGGTTCGGTGTTGCTGTTCCCGGTTTTTTTTATCCTGTTTCTGGTTCGGTGTGCCGGTTCCGAATTTTTCTTCCACCCCTAACCGAAAGAGTCTAGGCTTAGACCCAAACAGGCTATTTCTAATCTTTATACTATTTATTTCAGTATTGAAGTTGTAATCTCTAGTTGATATATTTTTCATGTATTGTGTGATAAATTTCGTTTATTGATATTATAAGTTGATTATATGTAACCTAATTTCCTACTTGTACTATCGTATGTTATCAAGTTGATTAATAATATTTTTGGAGGTATGCATATATTTTGCGTATAATTTTTCCAACAATGACATATAGGTATTCTGTTTGCTTGATTTTCTTGGTCTTTCCATTTTTCTCAACAGTTTCTTGAATCCAATTTCTTCCCAAAGTCAGGTTGATTCGAGCAGTTGTGAACACTTTATGGACAACCTCAGTACTATAGTCACATTCAAAAAAAAGATGATCATGTGAATCTACCTCATGCTTACAGAGCCAGCATCTAGAAGGGAGATTATAGCCGAACTTCATCAGCCTATCTGACGCTTTCAACCTTCCTTGAACTGCAAGCCAAGCAATAACAGCACATTTTGGTATTCGCCATTTACTCCATATAATCTTTGTCCAGATGGTTGCATATCACTGACTAATTACTGACAATAGACATCTGAAATCCTATAGTTGTCAACCCGAAGCAAAGAGTGAGGTAGTTTATCTCGGACCTTTAAGATATTTCTCCAGTACCATGAAGCATTTTGCTGCGGTTGACAATCCCAAATAGTGGACTTCCTCAAATAGATATGGTGTATCCAACGAATCCAGAGGGAATCCTTTCCCACTATAATTTTCAAGATATGTTTACCAAGAGCTGCATCATTCCACTTGTAAACATCCCCGAATACCCAAGCCACCATTGATTTTGAAAAGGCAGCAAGTGTTCCAAGCCACCGGAGGGGAAGTAGATGAGCACCTAAAGAAATTTTCTGCAGATACTTACAATTTGATCAAGCACAAATCGTGGGAGAAAAAAGATCTGCCCACAATATGCATGAATCGACATCAACATGTTGTTCACTAATTCAATTCTGCCACCATAAGTTAGCTTATTTACTGCCCAGCCACGGATTCTGGAGGTCATACTATCAATCAAAATTTGATAGGCTAATCTGGTAAGTTTTGTAGGCTTAAGAGGAACCCCCATATACCTCAAAGGCAAAGTACCTTCCTTGAAATTTGTCTGCTCAATCATAATATTCTTCTGAATTAGTTAGCCCCGCAACAATAATCTCAGACTTGTTTTCATTGGCCTCTAAACCCAAGCATCTGGAAAAATGGGAGGAAGCTTGTAGAAGACAATCCACACTTTCAGAGTTAGCTCCACAAAATAAAAGAATATCATCCGCAAAACAAAGATGGGCCAATTTCAGCTGTTTACATAATGAATGAATGATATTTGAAAGTAGGGCATTCACTGATATAATGAGAGATTGACCTACTCAGGTGGTCCATTACCAGGATAAAGAGAAAAGGTGAAATGGGATCCCCTTGCCTTAGGCCACGTCCACTAGAAAAATACCCATATCTGTTGCCACCAAGGGAGACTGAAAATTTTACTGAGGTAACACATACCATGACACGATCAATAAAAATTACAGGGAACCCGAGACCTACCATCAGAAGCTTGATAAAATGCCAGTCAACTGTGTCATAAGCCTTTCTCAAATCAATTTTCATCATACACCTTGGAGTCACATACTTCCTATTATATAGGTGAACAAGATCCTCAACTATCAAAATATTATCCATGATTGAGCATCCTTCAATAAACACCCCTTGATTGATGTCAACAATCTCCTTCAACACAGGTTTCAGTCTAGAACAAATAAGCTTTGAGATTGCTTTATATACCACATTGCAACAGGCTATTGGCCTTAAGTCCCCCACAGACGTAGGATTAGGGACTTTAGGAACCATTGTGGGTATTGTAGCATTAATTTCCCCCACCATTTTTCCAGTTAGAAAAAAATCATTCATAACCCGAATAACATCTTGTTTAATAACTGGCCAAGTAGCCTTGAAAAACTTACTATTATAACCATCCGGGCCAGGGCTCTTTGAATCATCAATGCTGAAAAAAGTCTGTCAAAGTTCCATTGGAGAGAAAGGACGAAAGAGGTCCAGTTGTTGTTGAGGAGACACCAATTTCCCTTGTTGTAAGACTGACTAAGAAGGTCTCCCCAAAGCAGTACGAGCTGCAAAGAAATCTTGGAAGTGGGCAGCCAAATACTCACCAATTTCTTCTTGCGTATTTAATGTTTTTCCATGTGCATCTTGCATAACAAAAATCTTTTGCTGATGTTGTCTCTGTTTGATAACTGAATAGTAAAAAGCTGTATTGGCATCTCCTTTCTAAATCCAATTGATTTTGGATTTTTGGGACAGCAAGCTGTGTGCACAAATGAGCCAATGCAAATATTCCTTCTTGGCATTTAACTCTTCTTCATTCCATCTATCACTGAGGGGATCCATGTGAATTTTCTTTTGAATTTCACAAAGGCTCTAGGACTGTTGTACTTTGCTATGAAACCACCATCTCTCATATTGGTTAAAGATTTGAGAGGTTTCTTCAGCATCTTTAGTTTTTGGACCAGAACAAAGCTGGAAGTACTTTTACAAGGCTCTTGCCAAACTCTTTGAACAACCTCTTTAAAATCTGGTAGATCAGCCCAGAAATTGATAAATTTAAAACTAGGAGCTCTTGTTACATGACCATGAGAAGTGCAGAAAATAATAGGACAATGGATAGAGATACCTTTTGGGAGTACCTTATAATGTATTTCAGCATAATTTGCCAAAGCCATACCATTAGCAAGAATCCTGTCAATCTTTGAGAATATATGTCGATTACTCCAAGTAAAGAAATTACCCATATATCTCACTTCAGCAAGAGCACTTCCTGTCACAAAATCTTGAAAGTCTACCAAACCAGTAGCTAATACAGTGTCACCTCCAATTCTTTCATCCTCATGGAGAATGCTATTAAAATCTCCTCCAATAATCAAAGGAATCGTGGCATTGATTGCAATACTATCCATACCCCTCTATAAAGACTTGTGTTATCATCTGAGTCTCCATAAACCACTGTCACTAACATCTCATCATTCCCTTGTGAAATCAAGAAATGGATAAATTTCTCATGAACTAATAAAATCTGAACATTGATGGCTGAATCTCTCCAAAGTACCCATATTCTACTTCGACCAGATTGAGTTGTGTTAAATACAGCACACCACTGTTGACCAAAACTAGTTTTTATTTCACCACATTTTTTGATTTCACTTTAGTTTCCACTAAACCCAATAACACACAATTATTTGTTTGAGCTAATGAAATAATTGCAGCTTGTTTATTTGGATGTGTAAGTCCTCGAACATTCCAAAAAAGTAAGCTATCAATTACCAACAAGTTGGTGAGTAATCTGTTTCCTCATTGACCCTGTTACTGATATAGAAGCTCTTATATTTGGTGGCCCTCCAATATGATGATGAAGCGCAACATTAGATGGTAGTCGTGCCAAAATAGTGAATTCCTCTGGCTGAGCATCTTGCATTGGGTCCTCTCCTTGGTCAACAATTAGTCTAGCTTATATGACTGCCCCATTATTTGATTTCACCCTCCATTCCTTCCTAACCACAATATGTCTGCAATTTTGTACAGCATGCCCATAAAAAGTGATTTCCATTCAAACTCCACTTGCTGTTCAATCAAAGAATCCTGTTCGTCCAAAACATGTGTCGACGCAGGAAAGTTTGCCTCCAAGTTCATCTCAACAAGAACCCGAACAAAATTGAGAGATTTTCTCAGAAGTTGCAAAAATCGGCTTCAATCGATTTCCCTAGTAAGCTTGCTAGCTTGCTTAATCCATCTATGCTCCAATATTTCTAATCCAAGCCTGGAAAACGTACCCAAATAGGGATGGTTTTCATTGATTGTTTCTTAATTGAGTCTCCAACTGCCATTCTTTTAAAATCATTGGGTTTTATCAAAGTAGACAACCTTCTGTTCAGGAATCCGCATCTCTCTCATCCAAGGATTTAAACTGAAATAGAAAAACTCCAGAAGCATGGAGGTAAACGCCATCCAGCCCTTTCGAATAAATCTTTCAACAGCAGGGAGTGGGGGATTTGCACCCAAAACGTAGGCCATCACCGTAGGTTTCCAAAAATCAATCTCAGATTCTGAATCATCTTTTCCCATAATTTGAGTAGTAACACAATCCTTAACGAGAGGTTCAACAAATTTCAAAGCCATACCTCTCTTCAACCAAATCTCGGGTTCATAATGTTTCTGCTGCACAGGTGTTGCTTTCTCACGAAGAACCTCTGCCCATGACCGGATCTCCGATAAGATTGCATTAGCTTCCGAATAAGGTTCAATTATCTCCCTTATACTTGCAGGACTTTGTTCAGCATCTTGTATCTCATCTGAGGAGGAATTGTGACGTTCTGAATACCAGATTTAGGTGTTTCAAAGTGTAGAGATCTAAAGCATTCTATTAGTGTTTTAATTATAAGAGCAGAATTGATTAGCGGAAGCGAAAAATAAGATGACTACTGGATATCAGAAAAATAAATGCAAGATTACATGGGGACAAGGATTTAATGTGGAAACCCAAATCGGGAGAAAACCACGAGTGACACAACCTCAAACAAATCCACTATTGGTAGAGATTACAACGAACGATCTCACCCCGAGATCAACAGAAAGAGTATAATGTACTCATATAAACTCTCACAACTTCTCTCACCAAATGGGAATCTGAAATATCTCGAATACACCTCCTCCTGGAGGTGCCTCAAATTGGTCACACTAAACAAGGGGACAAGACTCACTATTTATAGGGAAAACTCCTATAAACCTACCTGACTCCTCCAATTAGATTTAGAATCTAATACAATTAGGAAACCTAACATAATAAGGAAACCTAATTAATATCCTAATACAATTAGGAAACAAATAATTGTGGGATCAAGAAACTGAGTGATTTTACGACACTTTCCTAACAATCTCCACCTTGGACTAAAATCAACGAAAGATCCAAAATTTCTTCATCGCCAACAAACCTCTGAAAGGTAGAACTGCGATGGGTAGTCAACCGAACCATTGACAAATCGGATCCAAGTAAATCTTCAGATCCAAAATTTCTTCATCGCCAACGAACCTCTAAAAGGTAGAATTGCGATGGACAGACAAACCACTGCGCGGTCACAAACTGGATCCTTCAGAAATCTTCACAACCCCCACATCTGATCTTGCCAATGAATTCTCGATATCCTTGAGCGAATTTTCTGAATGTAGTCTTCTCATAACCGACACTCTTACATGAACCCTAACTCCACAAACTTGAACAACCATGGCTCTGATATCACTTGTTAGGGTTTTAATTATAAGAGCAGAATTGATCAGCGGAAGCGAAAAATAAGATGACTACTGGATATCAAAAAAATAAATGCAAGATTACATGGGGACAAGGATTTAATGTGGAAACCCAAATCGGGAAAAAACCACGAGTGACACAACCTCAAACAAATCCACTATTGGTAGAGATTACAACGAACGATCTCACCCCGAGATCAACAGAAAGAGAGTATAACAGCTCATATAAACTCTCACAACTTCTCTCACCAATGGGAATACGAAATCTCAGAATATCTGAATACACCTCCTCCCACAGGAGGTGCCCCCGAAATTGGTCACACTAAACAAGGGGGACAAGACTCACTATTTATAGGGAAAACTCCCTATAAACCTACCTTGACTCCCACTCCAATTAGATTTAGAATCTAATACAATTAGGAAACCTAACATAATAAGGAAACCTAAATAATATCCTACTGCAATTAGGAAACAAATAATTGTGGGATCAAGAAACTGAGTAATTTTAGGACACTTTCCTAACACATTCAGGTGTAGATTGATTTGAATTCTCTGAAACATCTTTCCCTGTTAAATTTGCATTGTTTGATTGATTTCGGGCAACAACCCTAGCCTGCTGCTTCTTCTTCTTCCCCATACCTAGAGAGAGAAGCTCTAGTTTAGATAGAGGAGAAATATATATATATATATATATATATATATATAGATATATATATATATATATATATATATATATATATATAGAACGGATCCAGTAGGAAGGTGAGAATAGCAAATCACAACCTTTCATTTTACATCTGACATTGTGTGGTCATGGATTTAAGGGATTGTGATCACGAAATTCAAGTTGGATATTTAATGTCCATGAAAATAATACTTGATGTCCGCCAGAAATGTTTTGATGCTCACATGCTCATATAAGGCCCATACTCATGTGATCTATTACTATATATATATATATATATATATATATATATATATATATATATATATATATGAAACCTGGGATACCATTCCATTTGCTCAAGGATTAAGAGGTTTGATCCTTGTAGCCCAATCAATTCTTAAAAAATATATTATATTAAAAATATTGTCCGTCATATATATATGTATATATGTGTGTGTGTGTTTGTGTGTGTGTATATATATATATATATTGGAAACGGTTAGGTATTATTCCAAACTTAGGGAAATGCCCCAAAGACAAATTACATCCTAGGCACATATAGTATCTTTACAATGATTATATTTTCTAGATTTGCTATTTAAATAAAGAGTCCTATCCCTCAGGTAATATTTCATGATTTTGAACACTTGCTCCGGACTTTCATCTTTGCTCTTGAAAACTCTTTTATTTCTAGCCATCCACACATGATAAATATAACTATTCAGACCAGCTGCATGGATCTCCTTTTTCCACCGAGTACATTTCTTGTTCTTTATCCTGTGACACCAGTGATCCCAATTTGAAGCTTCGGGGATATCAAGCCATAGTTGCAATTTGTGTCTGATAGGAATAGTATAGGAGCAATCAAACATTAAGTGTGAGATTGTCTCTTCTTGCATTGAGCACATACGGCATAAGTTGTCAATGTGGGGTTTATATTTCTTTATTCTAGCTCGTACTGGAAGCCTCCCATGCATTATGAGCCATGCACTGAAAGAATGTCGAGGGGCAGAAAGTTTGTTCCAGACTACTCTTGCCCACTCCCAATTGCTACTCTCCCCTTGCAGATTTTTGTAGCCATCTTGAACTTTGTAGGTAGTTTGAGCAGCAAAGGGTTGTTTGAGCTCATCCTTAACCCTACAAATTTTTTTAAAATACCAGCATGAGTCAGGTTTTATGCTGAAGTCCCACTAGTTCTCCTCTTTGATATATTTTCATGCACCCATTTAACCCATAGGGATTCCTTGTGCTCAGCAATTGCATGAACCTGCTTGTATATAAGAGCTTTATTCCACTGATGTAGATTTTTCAGCCCCAATCCCCCTTGTTTTTTTGTCCTGCATGCTTTTGTCCAGCTGATAGGAGGAGGTTTTTGCTGGCCTTTTGAGTTCCAGAGGAAATCCCTGCATATAGCTGTGATCTTCTCAATGAAATTGTGGGAATGATCATGATTGCTGCCCAGAAAGAGAAAGTTCCCAATAGGACATTATTTATAAGGACAACTCTCCCCGGATAAGAGATACTTGCACTGTCCCAGCTACGTATTCTTGTAGTAATTTGGTCCACCAGCTTGCTGCAATCTAGCTTGCTGAATTTCCCATCAGTGATAGGCATACTAAGATACATGAAAGGCATGGTCCCTTCTCCATAACCAGTCCTGCTGAGAATATTCTCTTTAGTTTCTTGAGACACCCCAGCCATTATAACCGTTGTTTTTGAAGCATTTGCTATTAGTCCAGAGGTGGCCTTGAAGTGATCGAGGGCTTTAGTGACCAAATCAATGGTTTTTGTGTCTGTTGTTGTGAAAACCATGAGGTCGTCAGCAAACACTAGGTGAGTGATCTTATGCTATCTGCATCTTGGGAAAAATTTAAAGTCTGGATTTGTAGCAGCTGCAGCAACATTTCTGGAAAGGTATTCCATGGAGAGGACAAAGAGGAGAGGGGAGATTGGGTCCCCCTGCCTCAATCCCTGCTTTCCCTTGAAATATCCATATGTTGCACCATTAATTTGAACTGTATACGTGGCAGTGGATATGTAATTCATTATCCATCTTATGAAAGTTGGAGGAAATTTGTAAGATTCTAGGATTTCTTGGACAAAGTTCCATTGAACATTATCAAAAGCTTTTTGTAGATCTATCGTGAAAATGCACCGAGACCATAGTTATTAAAATCCCGATCTTGATTTACGATCCTACGATTTTATGGTTTAAAATCGTCGAAACGATTCTACAATTTACACACGATCCACGATCCTACATGGGTTAAATTCCGATCCTAACTTCCCCATAGTTTCGAGTTAGGATCCCGATTTTAACAACCTTGACCGAGACTGAGTTGTTTTTCTGTTGAAGCCTCTGGATAGCTCTTGACACATCATGATATTATGGATCATCTCCCTACCAGGCACAAAAGCCGTCCGAGCTTCATTGATCAGAGAGGGGAGAGTCAGTTTGAGCCTACCAGCAATAAGCTTTGAGATTCCCTTGTAGATTACATTGCAACATGCAATAGGCCTAAAATCTGTTGTTTGGCTTGGATTCTCTTTCTTTGGGATTAGAGTAAGGATTGTGGAGTTGAAAGAAGTAAATTACCAGTTTCAAAAAAATCTTTTACAGCATTGCAAATTTGATCCCCAATCTGTGACCATGCATCCTTAAAAAAACCACTTCTATAACCATCCGGGCCTAGGGATTTTGAGTTTGGTATGGAGAAAAATGCTTCCTTTATCTCCTTATCCAAGAAGCCTTTGCATAAAGTGATTTGTTGCTCAACATTTAGAGTTGAACCCATAGAAATAACTTGAGGAAGAATAGGAACTCTATCAGTAAGGTTGTTTCCAAGAAGTTCTCATAATGCCTGGCCAACGTTGTCAAATCCTTGCCATTATTCACCATGATGATCAGTTATTGTTGAACTTGTGTTTGTAATGTTCCTATGTTTCATCTTAGAGAAAAAAAAAACCTTTGAGCAAGAGTCACCATAAACCGCAGTTTCCATTTTACTTTGTTGAGCAATCAGAGTTCTAGCTGATTTGAGAAGGGACGTGTAATGAGCCTTTTAATTTTTCTCCTGATCCAGCAAGTCTTGATCTGTTGGATTATCATTGAGCTGTGTTTGGATTTCTTCAAGCTTTTCCCTAATATTGCTGGTCTGCTTATGTATGTCAACATATTTGCTTCTGTGTAAGGATTTTAGATCAATTTTGAGAAGTTTCAGCATGTTTTGGACTCTTCTCATTGGGCTACCTCCTCTACTTTGGTCAATTACGTTTTCCACAATTTCTTGGAATCTAGGATCCGTGGACCACATATCACAATATCTAAACCTTGGTCTAGTTGGAGGGCTATTTGTCATACTCATCATTACTGGCTTGTGGTCAGACAGACCTTGGATCAAATATTCCCCCAATATATGGTCAAAGTTGAGATACCACTCATCATTAAAAAAAATCCTGTCAATTTTTTATTGCACATGACCATTGCTCCAACTGAAATCAACACCATAGCAAGTTATCTCCTTCAGGTTACTTTGTGTGATGCAATCTCTAAAGTCCCGGACTTCTAGATTAGTGATTGGTGTGCCATGTATTCTGTCTTCCTTTTCAAGTACTGCATTAAAATTAGACCTGTTCAGTGGGTAGGGGACCCGCCCGACCCGACCCGAAAAAGTGCGGGTCAAGGCCACAATTTTAGACGGTGACCCGGCCCGGTCCGAAAAAGTCGGGGCCCCGAAGCATGGTCGGGCCGGGCTTGAGCCAACGATATGTGATCCGACCCAGCTCGATGACCCGACTAAATACATTAACTTTTTTTAAAAAAATCATATATTAGGTTTTATTTTTTGTGACCCGACCCGGCCCGGCCCGACGACCCGACTAAACACATTAAATTTTTTAAAAAATCTTAGATTAGGTTCTATTTTTTGTAACCCGGCCCGACCCGACCCGATGACCCGACTAAATATGTAAATTAAATGTGTAAATTTTTAGGTTTTTGTATATTGAAAAATTTATATTATATAGTTTTGGACCCATTGGCCTGGCCCGGCCCGTGGCTCGTAGGGTCAGGGCTCGGGCCAAGGGTACTTGGCCTGAAGGTCGAGCCGGGTCGGGCTCGGGCCGATGGGTCAGAAACTTCCGTCCCGATTGACCTGGCTGATGTATAATGGGATCAAAGAGATCTCATTACACAACATTCTACAGGATCTTTAAACTTGGGGTTGGTTAGATTGATTCTTAAACAAATGAAAAGATGGAAATGGAGTGTAAATGAATGAATAATGGATGATGGATGAATGGATGGATGGGTGAACGAATGAATGGGGATGTATTCTGGTTGGTATGGGATAGAATGGAATGAAAATGCAATGGAAATCAAAAGATTCAAAGAATAGATTGAAACTTATAACAAGAATGAATCGTTTGATCGAATGATAAACGGCTTGGGATCTTCTAAGGAGATACAGATTCACCACTCCTAGAATCCTCCAACTCTTCCTATCACCAATCTAAGATAACCAATCTTAGAATAGAAGAAGAGATTCAAAGAGACTCCTCTCAAGAAGACTCAAATTCTAACGCAAAGGTTAGAGAGAACAAAGCAAAAGCTTTTGATTTGATTATGTGATATGTGATATGAATTACAAGAGGCCTAAGGGGGTATTTATAGTAATCCTAAGCCCCCTTGGACGTGTATTAATCAAGAAGTTAGGCCCTTGAGGCTTACATCATGCTCTACATTTATTACATCATAAAAACATAAAGGACTTTCTAAAATACAACTCTAGAAAGAAAAGACTATTACTCCTTCAATACTTGTCCGTTTTCCAAGATTCAAAAACCATTGGAAAGCTCTTTCAATGTACTCCAATCTGTCTTTGGATGACATCCTCAATAGACGTATTGATGTAGAGTTATAGAGCAAAATATCGAACTGCACTTGATAAGGTCCTCTACTGCCGTGAGTGATGATTACTCAATAAGGACTTTTATCTCCAAGAGTGATTTAAGCTCGTCAATGTCCTCATATATATATATAAGTGTAACTCATTGTAAGTTAGAATTCCATCAAGGTCCTTCACGCTTTCTTCCTTGAACTAATAAACCCTTGTAAGATTTTTTAACTCCTTGTAAGTTAGAATTCCATCAAGGACCTTCAACGATCTTAATATCATCTTGACTTCCTTGAATCCATGGCACTTCAACCATAGAATTCAAGCTTTCATCTCCATATGGTATAGAAGGATTGCAAATGTTATAATATTGCAGCTTATACTCAATATCAACGATCATGCTAGGCCAGAAATAATACTCCTTCATCTTGAAATACGTATTGAGTAGACCCAAATGATCAAAAGAACTTCCATGTACTTCCATGATCAAGATTTCATGAATTCCACTCCTTGGAATACACACTTGATTCCCTTTGAAAAGAAATCCATGATCAATATAAAAGGATTGTTGAGGATGCTTCTCACATACCTTGTATACTTCTTTAAAATCATCATCATCTTCATAAAACTCCTTGATATATTCAAGCCTAAGTACTCTTGAATCAAATATGTATCTCCTCGTTAGAAAACTTCCTTTAGTCAAAGGACTTGCTTCCTCCAAGTGACTTGATTTTGATGAACGAATCAAGTACTTCATCTCAAAGCATAATGATGGCTTGATCTCCTTATCATATGAAGCATACTCCAATACTTTGTAAGAATCAAGAAGCTTAAGCATGAATCCTCCAAGATAATAATCCTTTTGCTCAAATATCCTCATGATAACAACAAGTGTGAGTGCTAAGCCATAAGCGTGAAGCTTCTTCTTTTCTCCACTTAGTATGTCACCAAAATAATCCATGGGACAACTTCCTTGAGATAGGACTTCACCTTTCTCAACTCCATTTGTAATGAACAAATATGATGCAAGAATAGGAAATAAAAGAATATGATGATCTTTAGCATCCTTTAAGAGACATAGTACCTCAAGTATAGATGCAAGTATGGACCCTTCTTGAATAATTCCTTTCTTCCTTTTGTCCACTTGAATTACTCCATTTGATGAGATATGTTGAGATAGCATATTCTTGGACGAGAGGTAAGGACATTTCTCCAAGTACTTCTCCAATTCTCCATGTGGCTTCTCATGTTTTGACATGATCAAGACTAACTCCAAAGGGTTTACATACTCCTTTCTACATACAAGAATGTTATCAAAGTATACAAATACATTCTCTTTACATTGCAATGGTACATACTCTTTCAAAATATGTTGTATACTATGAAAATCAAGAACGTTGATGTAGTTATCCATGATTTGCGCTTGATCCTTTGCATAGGCCATTTGGTGATGAATCAAGGGATTTGGTGGCAGCCTTTGATGATACTTTTGTATGATGATACTCATAGGAGAGAAATGTTCCCAAAGAGATAAGAGAGAGTGGTCTCTTATTGATGGTGCTTGCCTTTCATCCAAATATGCACAAATGAGAACAAATGATGGCATAGGATCTTGATCCTTTATAAGCTCACGGTTTCCAACCTCTATTGGTGTAAGAATGAGGCTCCTTGGTTCTTCAAATTCATGATACTTAGTCTCCATAAGTGTCATAAGAGTGATTTGATCCTCCTTGAGCCATGAGACACAAGGTGGTAATAGGGACGTCTCTTGGAGCATGATACTCTTATCATACAACTTTGATTCTTCCAACAAAGTATAATAAGAATCCATAGAAGTAGTATTACAATACAATGAATCTTTGCAAAACTTGTAAAAACAAAGACTTACTAAACTTTTTGGATCATTATGAATGTCCTTGTCATGAGGTGGCGTGGATGGTATGTGTGGTCTTTGTTGTGTATGGTTTTTGTCCCAAAGTTCTTTACTCTTTACTTGTATTTCAACAACAAGAGCTAAAGAACTTAACTCCTCCAAGTTTGTGTAAGATTGATATACAACAACACACCGAATGTAATCATTAAGACCAAGAGAGTAACATACCAAAACTCGTGGATCATTCTCCTTAAGAGCATATGTCCATAGTTGCCGCCTGAATTCTATTGTATATTCAACCAGGTCCTTGCTCCCTTGCTCCATTCTTTCAAGTTTGT
The DNA here is from genome assembly GCA_029582165.1 of Portulaca oleracea. Classification (NCBI taxonomy): domain Eukaryota; kingdom Viridiplantae; phylum Streptophyta; class Magnoliopsida; order Caryophyllales; family Portulacaceae; genus Portulaca; species Portulaca oleracea. Next base: position 25,562,844 of record CM055888.1, read on the forward strand.
TGATGTAGTCTCCTTTGTAATTGAATTGCAAAACCTCTTCTTGAACATTATTTCCATTCTTCTTGCTGGAACGTTTACTCCATTCATAAGGTGCTTCATATTCAACCTCATAGGGATGTACCTCATGTGAACATGCATTTCTTGATCCTCCTTTTTGAAGGATCCCAAGTTCTTCCATTTGTTTGGTGAGATCATGAATTTGTTGCTCCAAACGTTGTAAATTACTTTGTGAATTCATGCTAGTTCTTTTGCAAGCCATAGAATATGAATCTTGATAAAGAAAGATTCAAACAAGACTCACGGTTTTGGTGTGGGGATGTGGAGGACGAAATGGGGAATATGTTTAGGCTAGGTTTGATGGGTTCGTATTTAGGTAAGGGGGTTCTTTGTGGGTTTCTTGATGGACGATTTGGAGATTTGATGGGGGGAATAGATGGCGTTTGTGTGGGCTGATTTTGTGGGATGAATGGTGATGGAAAACGCTTAAAGATGGCACAAGAACCAATCTCCTAGGCTCTGATACCAATTTTGATGTATAATGGGATCAAAGAGATCTCATTACACAACATTCTATAGGATCTTTAAACTTAGGGTTGGTTAGACTGATTCTTAAACGAATGAAAAGATGGAAATAGAGTGTAAATGAATGAATAATGGATGATGGACGAATGGATGGATGGGTGAACGAATGAATGGGGATGTATTCTGGTTGTATGGAATAGAATGGAATAAAAATGCAATGGAAATCAAAAGATTCAAAGAATAGATTGAAACTTACAACAAGAATGAATCGTTTGATCGAATGATAAACAACTTGGGATCTTCTAAGGAGATACATATTCACGACTCCTAGAATCCTCCAACTCTTCCTATCACCAATCTAAGATAGCCAATCTTAGAATAGAAGAAGGGATTCAAAGAGACTCCTCTCAAGAAGACTCAAATTCTAACGCAAAGGTTAGAGAGAACAAAGCAAAAGCTTTTGTTTTGATGATGTGATATGTGATATGAATTACAAGAGGCCTAAGGGGGTATTTATAGTAATCCTAAGCCCCCTTGGACGTGTACTAATCAAGAAGTTATGCCCTTGAGGCTTACATCATGCTCTACATTTATTACATCATAAAAACATAAAGGACTTTCTAAAATACAACTCGAGAAAGAAAAAACTATAACTCCTTCAATACTTGTCCGTTTTCCAATATTCAAAAACCATTGGAAAGCTCTTTCAATGTACTCCAATCTATCTTTGGATGACTTCCTCAATAGAGGTATTGATCTAGAGTTATAGAGCAAAATATCGAACTGCACTTGATAAGGTCCTCTACTGCCGTGAGTGATGATTACTCAATAAAGGACTTTTATCTCCAAGAGTGATTTAAGCTCGTCAATGTCCTCATATATATATAAGAGTAACTCCTTGTAAGCTAGAATACCATCAAGGTCCTTCACACTTTCTTCCTTGACTAATAAACCCTTGTAGTTGTTGATACCCAAGGCGACATTTGTAGCTTCTAGCTGGATTAAGGTCCTCTTAGCTAACCTTGATGTATATAGCTTGACGATTATACATCACCGGCCCGCGACCCGTCCCGGCTCGACTGTTGAACAGGTCTAATTAAAATCACCAAGAATACACCAAGCCCCATTCATAGATCCATAAATGCTTTTAATTCCATTCCATTAGTCCTCTCTTTCCTCCATTCTTTTGAAACCATAGACAAAAGTGATATAAAGAGCTTTTCCTCTATCCTTGTCAGTATTTTTGCAATGCATGAGCTGAGCATCTTCAATCAAGACAGTTAAGTCAAACCTATTTGCTTTCCAGGCAATCAGAAGCCTTCCTACTCTTTGATGATGGAAGTTTGTGCATACTTCCCAACCTCTGAACAAACCATCTTTGATATATTTCTCCTTAGTTTGATTGATTTTTGTTTCACACAGACAAATTATATCAACTTGAAGACTTTTTAGGTAGGACATGGTGCCCTCCTTCTTCAGAGGGTCACTAAGCCCTCTAATATTCAAGGATAAGATCTTCATTGTTCCTTTGGGGGTGCTCCCCCGCCCTCCTGATTTTGTTCAACCTCTAAGATTTTATCATCTCCTTCATCAAAATCTTCCCCTCCTGTAATACCTTGAATGATTTTGCACTCAAAGTACCCTACTGGGAGTGTTTGTATGGTTTTCCCCCACTTCCTTGGTCTGTTTCTTTTTGAGCCTTAGTGGTTCTGATATTTCTGATAAAGCCTTGCTCATCCACTTCTCTAGTGACTTTCTTTACTGGCTGCCATCTTTGTTTACTAGCTCCTTTGGCTCGATCATCCTTTCATTCTCCTTTTGTTATTTTTTCTTGCATTCTTTTTCTTCATGTCCCATCATGTGATAGCATTGGATTTAACCAGCTTCCAATCATACTCCACTTTTTGAACTTGCACAACATCATTCTCACCAACATACTTGATTTCCTCTGGCAAAGCTTTATCCAGGCTAACCTCTATTAGGACTCTAGCATTAGAAAGATTTTTTCTTTCGTTTGTGGAACTATCTGTTTTGATTGGAATGCCCACCAGACTTGATAAACTGCTAAGATTTGAAGAACTCCAATATTGAACATTCAACCTAGAAAATTTAACCCATATTGGTAGGGTCTTAATTTCATCTATATTGATCTTCTGTTCTGGAGTCCAGGGTTTAACAATAAAAGGTTTATTGTCAAAGAAAAAGATTCCCCTATCAAGAACTTCTTTCCTTTAATCCTCATTCCCAAATTTCACCACATATAGACCATTCCTTATCGCAACTATTTTGCTCAGATCATACTTTCCCCATATTCTTCTGATGAAACCTTCCATGACTGCAAAAGGATGGTTTGATCCAAGCACAAAGCATATAACTGAATTATGCCAGAATTGTGTTTCTTTTCTTACCTCATCCTTCTTGATTTTTGCTACTCATTCCCCTTCAACTGTTTGTGATTCAATAAATTTCAGTGCAGTTCCGGCTTCAGGGTCTACTAGTGAAGCATAGGATGTCACCGTTTCTTCCAATGGAACAGTAACTTCAACTGTTTCTTTTCCTTTTGATTTTGATGCACTCATCTTTCCAGGTCTTCTTGCTTCTTTGATGCAGCAGTACTCGAACGTGTGTTCATCTTTGCCTGTGATTGGCCTTGATTGTTCTTCGAAGCGCTTGTCATGCCCTTGATTGTTCATCTTTGCGTGTGTGTGTGTGTGTGTGTATCTGTGTATGTGTGTGTGTATGTGTATGTATGTATGTATGTGTATATTTATGTATGTGTATATGTGTGTGTGCGCGCGTATGTGTGTGTAACTTCTAAGGAAAATTCTTATTTAAATTGTAAATGAAGAAATACAACCCTGCTCTAAGGTCCTCCACTGACTCTCTATTGAGGACCTCCACAACGGCCGTAATACTTTTGATTGAAAAATAAAAATTGAAAACATTAATCAGGGAAGTTTGAAAAATATCAATATTCCATATCCTTCCTGTCATTATATATCTCCTATAATCTCTAATTGATTTTCTCACCTTGTAGAATTCGAATCAAAAAGAGAAGGAGAAAGCTGCCAAAAAGCCAAAGTTTGAATTTTCACAGATAAATACAAGAGCCATCCTCTCAATTCAACCAACAATTTCCAAGCAAGCAAAATCGTGTGTAGGAATTTCTGTTGCGAATTCTGAGTTGTAAGAATCTTGTTGAGAAAGATTTGTGAGTTGTAACCACTAGAGAATTAGTGGTGAGCTGTGTAACCAGTTGAGTGATAACTGGTGAGGACCTCAGTGTCGTGTAGCTAAAGTGAGTGAGTGACATTACTTTAGTGAGTCTCAAACTTTCTCCCAGGCTCAACTGTGAGGCCTCTTTTGCAGAAATTCACTATAAAATTTTGCTCATGTAAGCATATGTTGAGGACCTCACAGTTCTTGACCTTGCTGAGTTTGTAACCTCCTTAGTTCCTCTGTACCTCAAGCTTATTAAATAAAGAAGTATTATTCAGTCTTATAAGTGCTATTAACGTTCTTGTGTTGATAAAGTGCATAAATTTTTATACAACTCTATTCACCCCTCCCCCCTCCTAAGGTTATTTCAATTGGTATCAGAGCAGGTCCACAAATTCAAGAGTTTAACCACTCATGGAAAAGATCATGGCCGGTATCAATGCAAATGAAGCTCCTCAAGGACGGTCATGGACAAGGACTCCATTATTCACTGGTGAAAATTATAGGATGTGAAAGAGACAGATGGAAATATTCATCAGAGATCAAGATGAGGATCTATGGTCCATAGTCACAGAGGGAGATTTTCCTACTCCCACAAAGAAGAACAGTGATAACCAGAATGTCCCGAAAAAGAGATCTGAAATGACTATCGAAGAGCTAGAGACATTAAGAAAAAATACTCATGCTCTAAACTTGTTCTATTGCAGTTTAAACTCTAGTGATTTTGAACGTGTTTCTAATTGTGAAACTGCCAAACAGGTCTGGGACTATTTGACAACCTCATATGAAGGCACAAGCCAAGTCAAGGACATCACAGTGGACAATCTTGTCCAAAAGTATGAGGCCTTTAAAATGGAAGGAAATGAGTCTATTGAAGAGATGTTCAAGAGATTTAACAGCATTGCTAACCACCTCAAATCACTTAGAAAGAACTACTCCAACGAGGAACAAGTCAGAAAGATACTAAGATGTCTGCCTAGAAGAAAATGGGGCCCAAAAGTTACAATCATTGAAGAAGCCTAAGACCTCAAGGTCCTCAAACTGGAAGAACTCACTAGGAAACTACTGGCTCATGAGATTCAACTGAGTGACCTCTCAAAACCCAAAGGAATTACCCTCAAGGCAGTACGTGAATCTGATAGTGAATCAGATGACGATGAGGAAGATACAATGACAATGCTAGCAAAGGGGTTCAGAAGATTATACAAGAAAAATCCAACCTTTCAATGATATATCAAGGATGGGCAAAACAGAAAGGCAAACTCAAAAGGTAAGGCCTTAATGAAAGAGGAATCTGACCCGTTTACTTGTTATGGTTGTGGCATCTTGCAGCACTTAGTTAAAGATTGTCCTCACGCTAGAAGAAACAAGGACAGAAGAAATGCTAGGACCAAACAACAACACAGCAGAGCAATGTTGGCTACTTGGAGTGACAATGACTCAAGTGAAGGGAACAGTGAAGATGAAGAGGTTGTTAATGTCTGTCTAATGGCACAATCTCATGAGGATCAGGATCCGACCTCATCTCTTGACGAGGTAAACTTAAATGAACTCCTCACTCTTCCCTCTGTACACCTCGCTCACAAATTATTTTGTCTCTTCAAATATTCTAGATCCTTAATAGAAAGAGTCAAGTATCTTACAAAGCATGTCAATAATCTAAGTGAGACCATATACAACTTGAACTCTAGAAATGACCTCCTAACCACTGAGAATGACAGATTATCTGTTGAGGTCAAAGACTGCTATAAAACCATCAATCAACTATCCAATGAGGCAATCACAAATTCCCATCCATATTAGAGAAAACCAACTCTTCCAAATCCCTCGCCCTCTTCTCACCCTCGGTCCAAAGCTCCTACACATCACTCTCCCAAAGGACCTCTCCTCCCTACACCATATCTGACTCCTCTCAGAAAATAGCCTCACAAAAAATACTCAAAAACCCATGCTCAAAGGACTTCTCGCAACACCTCACCCAAGTCCTTTAGATCCTCAAGATTCTTTCAAGTAGGTAAAATATGGATTCCTAAGCCTAGTGTCACAGCTTGTTTGTCAAAAACCAAGGAAGGTATAATGTCTTCTGATGTAGGTATGCTTCAAAACTCACAACGACCTGTGGTATTTGGACAGTGGCTGCTCTTGTCACATGACCGGGGATCCAACCAAATTTTAGGAGTTGAAAACTAACAAGACAGGGAAGGTAACATTTGGAGACAAAAGCCAAGGAAAGATCCTCGGCATTGGGAAGGTCGGTAAGGACCTCAATAACTCTCTAAATGATGTATATCTTGTAGAAGGTCTAGAGTATAATTTGCTTATGCATTTCTCAATTTTGTGATAAATGTAATAGAATCAGTTTTGATAAACATGCATGTGTAGTGTCATCAGAGTCTCATCAAATCATCTTGCAGGGTTATTGCATGAATAATGTTTATGTTATAGATTTGAGCGAGTCTATAGAGGACCTCTCCTGTCTTAAGGTTGGGATTGAGGAAACCTGGTTGTGGCACCGCCGTCTAAATCATGTTAGCATGAAAACATTACAAAAATTGCATAAGTAAGACCTAGTCCGACGTCTCCCTCCTCATAACTATGAGAAAGATTGGGTTTGTGATGCATGTGTCAATGGAAAATAGATCAGATCCTCCTTCAAACCTGTCAAGTCTGGGACCACCTCAAAATGTCTCGACCTCCTACACATGGATCTCTGTGGTCCCATTCCCTACAAAATCCTTGGAGGTTTAATTGCTCGAAACCTTCTACCAAACCTAAGTACTTAATGTCAGTTGAAAAATATATTAAAGGAAAATACTTTGTTTCTACAAAGAGTTGATCCTTCGTTAGATTCATGGAAGACGAAGGGATTATCACTTAACTATCACCTTTTTGGTATCGCCATTGTTAGATATAAAAAAATAATTTGTTAATAATTTTTAAGGTAGAATTATTACGAGTATGTTTGATAGAATACATATATTTGATAGAATACAAACTAAACGAGGTTTAATGATAGATAAATAAATGGTATGAGTTTAATATATTTTATTTAGGAAATATGGTTACAAACCTATTTTAGTTATTTTATATATATATATATATATATATATATATATATATATATATATAAAATGTAAATTCGTTTTAATTTTTGTCTCTAATTAATGATTATAAAAAGGAAATTGCAAGTGATGCATATATATTTTAGTTATTATTTTTTTTGAACCATATAACTCAAATTAGTATTAAAATATCTTTAAATTATGAAATTATATAAATAATGATAGTATTAATTATCAGCCATTATTTTTTTATGTGGTAAGGTTAAGTTTATCCGAATTATCCACACTGTGCCAACTTTAACAGAGAGGTCCTTAGTCCTGAATAAGAGAGGTCTAAGTAGTTCTGGCATGAATAAGAGAGGTGTATTACGGCTTTAATATTAGTTTTAACCTTAGTCCTGAAGTTTGACGCTAATCGGGAGATAAATTAAACATGGGAAGAAAAAGAAAAACAGTATACGGAACTTTTTTCAATCTACAAACTTTAAGGTCATTTTTTATTCAACTAATAAAGTTTAAGGTCCATAAAATAAACAATGAAAACCAAGAGTCCAGAAAATAAATACCCATATACTTCAAGGTCCAAAATGCAAATAACCCACTTTAACACACTACTTGTTGTGACCTTATCCACCTTACATAATATATTGTTGTCGTACTTTTGGGAGTACGGTTGTCGATCTCAGGGAGTTGTGTTCCAAGCACTCAGAGCAGACTCAAGTGTTTCAAGTTAGGTGAATAAACCACGTGATGGTGATGGTGATGAAACTACAAACTACGAAAGCAATAAAAAGTTGTTCAAGCGACAAAATCGGTATTCAACAACTAATCAATTTGAACGACCTAATCTACCAATTCTAAACAAGCAATCAAGAGTGATCGGTTGCACCATCAAAGCTCACCAAAGCCCTCTCTCGAGGGTCAAGGGCTAGTCTAACTATTCTAACTACCTATTCTCATGGAGTTAGTCTAATTAAACTACAAGAATAGCAACCCTAGACCTAGTTAGAATTCGACTATTCTCATGTCCAAAACCCTAACTATTTTCTCTACCACACTAGCAAATTAACCTCACCTCTCGGCGTACATCAATTTCCTAAGAAATACAAACGAAAACTCTCGAGCATTTCATCGAACACATGGTGGGCACGAAAAAACCTCTAACTACAAGCATGAATTTAGATAGATTAGGACTAAAACAAGATTAATTCATTGTCAAACACATCAATTACTACCCAAACAACACAAAACTAACAAGAAATTAACATAGAAGAAAATAGAGAGAAAGGGATAGAAGAACTTAGTCTCGAATTGAAAGCCAAATTCAATCTCCTTCTTGAATTCATAAATTCTTCAATGGAAATCTAAACTTAGAATCATAAAGGCTTAGGGAGAAACCTCCCTTCAAGCCTAGAGAGAAAACTGAGAATGAAAAAAACAACGTAGAATGAAAACTGTCTGTCTCTAATTAATAAAACATCTTAAAACAAAATACTGCAGTGATGCATAATGAGACCAAGGAACAATCTCATTACACAAAATCTAAGGATCTTTAAAAGCGAAGATAAGAATCCTCTTTCTCAAAGTTCCAAAGAACAAAAAATGGCATAGAAATGGATGAAAAAAGGATGGAAGGAACTATGAAAGAAGGTTGCCAAACAATTGGAAACAATGAACAAAATGAATGATGAACGAACGAACAATGGATGGACGAATGTCAAATGATGAACGTTGATGACGAACAAGTGCTTGGACGTGTAGAATGAAGATCACACGTTTCTTGATGAATGCTTGATGAATTCTTGTTGAATTCTTGATGAAGCACTCGAAAATGGATGATAATGGACGATTGGTAGATGGATAGTTGATGGCTTTTGAAGATTCTTTGAAGGATACAGATTCACCACCTCCAAGAATACTCCAATTCCTTCCTTTCACCACTAAGGATGCCACCCTTAGCTAGAAGAAGGGGATATTTCGAATCCCACAAAAGAGAGACGAAAACGCCTAGCACAAATGCTAGAAAGAACACAACATGTGTTTGAAAAATTCAATGTGAATGACTTGAATGAATTGAATGAATTACAAGCACCTAGGAGGGGGTATTTATAGCTACAACCCACCCCTTAGGCGTCACCTAGCTTCAAGATTCTAGCCCATATTGGCTTACATCATTCATCCTAATGCTTACATCATAAAGAAAACAATATACTAAACTATATTACAAATATGAATAACTCCTTGGATTCTCATCCAAATTCAAAGAAAGCTCTTGGAATGTAGAATAATCCCTTCTAGGATGACTTCTATGATAGCTTCACGGTCCTTGAATTAAGGAGCAAAAGTATACGTCCGCATGAGTTGATCCCTTCCAAGTAGAGAGATAAAAGAGAGACTTGAACTCTTCTACCTTCTAGGTGAGTATTAGATGTCTCCATGGTTGACCTTGATGCATAAGGCCATCAATTATGCATCATACACCCCCGGTTGAAAAAGTTTGTCCTCAAACTTGGAAAACCAACCCTTACTTGCCTTCTTTACAAAGACTTTCTTCTTGAAAGCTTTGAAGTCATCGTAGATCCCTTTGATGAACTTCTTAAACTTTCTTCCCTGCACGCCATAAGACTTGAACTTGCATTTCTCCACCGTGAACGGGTCGCTCACGTTGCTTCTCATTTATTCTTACCACTTTAACCTTGTCAATTAGAATGAAAAAATGTACCTTGATGACTAGGGATTTTTCGTCCTTTCTAATTCTTGGCCTTTCAACCAAGTGATCCAAGTAGATAGCTCTTGGATGCTCATGGAAGATATGCTTCATAGGAAGATTCAAAAGGTGGTGGATACTTGGATCCGTTTCTTTCTTCTCCAAATGTGTAAGAATAGGATCCTTATACTCTTCATACCCTTGATTCTCCATCTTCATGATTGACACAATATGACGTTTCTCCTCCTTTTGCCGAGATGGTGGATCAAGAGGTTCCAAAGTGATCCTCTTTTGGTTGATGGTGAGAGTGTAAGTGTTGGCCCTCCCATCATGTATGACATGTCTATCATATAACCATGGCCTTCCCAACAAAACATGACAAGTATCCATGGGAACTATATCACACCATAATGAATCTTGATAATTCTTTCCAATTGAAAGACTCACCAAAACTCGTTGATCCACACGGATGCCTCGCCCAAGGCTTAGCCATTGTATTGTGTAGGGTGTGGGATGTGGGCTAATCTCCATTTGCAACTTCTTGACCATTGTTGTAGAGGCGGCATTGGTGCAACTTCCTCCATCTATGATCAAGGAGCATACTCCCTTTGATGGTACAACGAGAGCGAAATATTGCTTCTCTTTGTAGTTGATCCTTTGGCACATTTGTGATATTCAAGGCCCTTTCTACCACAAGTAGTTCTCCTTCATCTGGCCTTTCCACATATTCTTCTACTACATCTTCCTCTTCTTTGGCACCAACCCCAAATTCCTCTTCTTCCTCATACTCATGCTATACATATAAAGCACTTTGGTATTCCACCAAAGACACTACTCGCTTGTTTGGACACTCCGAAGCATAATGTCCCAACCCTTGGCATCGAAAACACCTTCTTGATGCTATGGGTTTGGTCACTTGGTCGTGAGGTCTAGGGATGGATGGGAGCTGATTTTGTGGAGTTTTTGTGGGAATGTGTTTCGTGGATGGTGGAGGGTTTGGATGGGACGTAGGGTGGGCGTTTTGTGGAGTTTGGTATTGGCTTGAGACTTCTTTCCTTATTTCTCCTTTGTTTTCAACTTTAAGGGACAAGGAGCTCAATTCATCCAAAGTTTTGTAAGGTTGTAATTCCACAAAGTGCCTAATCCCATCAATAATACCAAAAAGATAACGTACCAAAGTTTGTGGCTCGTCCTCCTTTAGATCACACCTCCAAAGTAGATGCTCAAATTCCTTTGTGTACTCCTCCACGCTTCTTCCTCCCTGAACCAATCTTTGCAATTTGTAGTAGTTGTCACGTAGGTAGCTAGATGGTAGGAATTTTTCTTGGAGCTTTCTTTTCACCTTATCCCACGTACGCACCTTATCTTTCCCCTTTGCTTGCCTCTTCTTTTGCAAGTTTGTCCACCAAATGCTTGCATGCTTTCGTAGCTTTAGGGCAACATACTTGACCTTCTTATCATCTTCCACATCTTTGAGATCAAAGACCCTTTCCACGGTTTGTATCCAATCCAAATAAACTTCCGGATCAAGATCACCAACAAATTCGGGGATCTCCACTTTGAAGCCGAACCTTTCCTCCTTTGGACGTCCATGCCTCTTTCTTGGAACGTCCTCTTCTCCTTCTCCACTTGATGATTTACTTGATACTTCCTCAAGATTCTCCCTTTCTTGAAGGCGCATGTAGTATGCTACTTGTTTGTTGAGATACTTGATTCTTTGTTTCATCTTCTCAACATCTTCTGGGGACGATGGAGAGGACTTTGTAGGAGAGCTTGCACTCGCCATTAGAACCTATCTTTATTCACAAAGATCACAAGAAACTCATGGAAGGAAGGTTAGCACGGATGGCACGTGGGTATGGGACGGATTTGGGTAGGTTTGTGTTTGGTTTTTGGGTTCTTTGTGGAGCTTGGGGTTCTTTATGAGTTCTTGATGGGTTCTTGATGAGTTCTTGGAAGAACTATCAAGGGGGACGTGTGATGTAGGGATGAATGAAATTTTGTGATGGGAAACGTATGATGGGAAACGTGTGGGAGAGAAAAGATTGTAAAAGATTGTTTCAAGAACTAAGAGATTCAAACTCCTTAGCTCTGATACCAAATTTGATGCATAATGAGACCAAGGAACAATCTCATTACACAAAATCTAAGGATCTTTAAAAGCGAAGATAAGAATCCTCTTTCTCAAAGTTCCAAAGAACCAAAAATGGCATAGAAATGGATGAAAAAAGGATGGAAGGAACTATGAAAGAAGGTTACCAAACAATTGGAAACAATGAACAAAATGAATGATGAACGAACGAACAATGGATGGACGAATGTCAAATGATGAACGTTGATGACGAACAAGTGCTTGGACGTGTAGAATGAAGATCACACGTTTCTTGATGAATGCTTGATGAATTCTTGTTGAATTCTTGATGAAGCACTCGAAAATGGATGATAATGGACGATTGGTAGATGGATAGTTGATGGCTTTTGAAGATTCTTTGAAGGATACAGATTCACCACCTCCAAGAATACTCCAATTCCTTCCTTTCACCACTAAGGATGCCACCCTTAGCTAGAAGAAGGGGATATTTCGAATCCCACAAAAGAGAGACGAAAACGCCTAGCACAAATGCTAGAAAGAACACAACATGTGTTTGAAAAATTCAATGTGAATGACTTGAATGAATTGAATGAATTACAAGCACCTAGGAGGGGGTATTTATAGCTACAACCACCCCTTAGCCACCTAGCTTCAAGATTCTAGCCCATATTGGCTTACATCATTCATCCTAATGCTTACATCATAAAGAAAACAATATACTAAACTATATTACAAATATGAATAACTCCTTGGATTCTCATCCAAATTCAAAGATTCTTGAACCATATGAAAGCTCTTGGAATGTAGAATAATCCCTTCTAGGATGACTTCTATGATAGCTTCACGGTCCTTGAATTAAGGAGCAAAAGTATACGTCCGCATGAGTTGATCCCTTCCAAGTAGAGAGATAAAAGAGAGACTTGAACTCTTCTACCTTCTAGGTGAGTATTAGATGTCTCCATGGTTGACCTTGATGCATAAGGCCATCAATTATGCATCATGCAGTTTGGCACGGGTGCCCGTGCCGATTGGCACACCTAGGTGTGCCGAACTGGAAATCCCAACTTCGCTTCTAATTTTCTGGCGCGAGTTTGTTGGCTTCCTTTGCTCCTTATTTCCAATCTTTTTCCTCTATTGCCATTATCATTTGCACTCGAATTTGCCTAAACATAAGACAATTAAATAAATTAGTTTCAATTAGCAAAGATGACAAAAATCACTATTAAACTTATACTAAATGACTTAGATAAGTTCAATAAGATAATAAAAACCGAGGTAAAAAGTGGTAAACCCGAGGCTTAACAATCCTCCCATGCTTAAACCTTGTTTGTCCCCAAGCAAGACTAATCATGAAATACCGGGGAGAAAAAGAAAACCTCAAGAGGAGCCTCCCCCTTTTGAACAAGGGATAAAATCCGGTAGTCAAGAGCAAAGGCATACAATAGGTAGCTTGGCAAGGCCCAAATTCAGATCAAAACAAAGTTGCAATTCATTTCAAAGATCACAAAGTCAAGTGGCAAAACATTCACTCAATCCCGTCCCTATATGCAATTCAAGTTCATTTAAGTGATTAGCGAACTAGTTGGGATTGGTAGAACCTCACTTTGGGGTATGTGGAACACTCTCTCTCATGTGTTTAAAATAAATTTGGTGTTCACTCAATACCTTCAACCATGCATGCAAACTACCATAAGCTTGACAAGACTCTCAATTCTCCACTGCTATAGACAAAATGCAACATGTTAATCATGAGGACTTTTCAAGGGTTGTAATGGGGCTTAGGTTTAGGGTAAGGAGGGAAATCATTTAGGAAATGTGGAGCTAGATAGCCAAGTACCTAAAGAGCAACAACACTTCCGTTTCATGAAACACAACACCACTTACATCACACTTTGATTAAGCACAAAACACTCCCCAATGAAAAGAAATTAGGAAATAGTTGATATAAACAAAAGATTATCATGCTAATCACCTCTTATTCAAAGCTCTTTTTTTTTCTTTCTTTCTTTTTTTTTTGTTTTCTTTGTTTTCCCTTTTTTTTGAATTCTTTTTTTTCATTTTTTTTAGGCGGGCGCATTGATATACAAAGAACAACTCTAATCTCAACAATTACTAGTTACAACCTTTGAGGATAAAAAAATAAAGGAAGAAAGAATATTCAATCATGCACTTCCCTTGTAGCAACAAACCATCAACTTTCAACAATTGACCACAAAACTTCCCCGTACAACTAAACTGTTGCTCATTCTATCTTGGCTAAGGATAGGAAATTAAGAAAAGGCCAAGGTGTACACTGATAGGGTAAACAACAAGTCCAGAAAAAGGGTTAGCAAGGGCTTGCAAAAAGAGGTCAAAATGTCAGGTGGCTTTTTGGCTACGTAGCTACAAAAAATGGGCCTCAATCATATCAACACAATGCACAAGTCAAATGCAGTTTGAAGAGAGTCAAGCCAAGTCCTAGAGATGCACACATGGTAAGGTCACACTCAAAAAGAAATTAGACTATAAAAATGATAGTCTTTTAGGCTCAAGAGACCTCACGGGTTCAACAGTACCACAATCACTGCAACTAGCTCCTTTTATGTACCAACCACAAGAACTTACAATCATGCACAAGGGACTTTCAAGAGTAAAAGAGTCACACACAAGACAATGATCTCCTCAAAACAAAAATACAATAAGTTTCTTACATCATCCAAGCCAAACCAAGCTTTCCATCATACACAATTACTATCAACCAACAAAGAAATCATCCTTGAACATTAGGAGGAGTTTTCGAAACCAACAACCAAGCCAAGCAACCAAGGATTTTCCATTTTTTTATTGAAAGCATAAAACTAAATCAACTAAGAAAGTAGTAAATTACCTAGGAGAGCGATAAAAACGAAAAACTAAAGCGAAGAGGTATTGGAAATGTACCTTTAGTGCTTGATAATGTCCCACTTTCACTTTGTTATCGCCTTGCGCCATGCAAAATGAATGCAATTCTATACTAAAATGCTCTATTTTAATGCCTAGAATGTTTTTAACTAACCTAAAATGCAATGTATAATATGATGATGCTAAAAATTGAAATTGAACCTAAACTAATGCAATTGTATAATCTAATGCATGAGCAATATAAAATCTCGATGAATTCACCTAAAATGCAAGTAAACACAACCTAAATGCAAACTAATATGAAATTACCAACACAATTGAGCCACTTCACAGCTAATATATGCATGTCGTCATGCTCAACACCATACCAATTCACCTCACTATATGCACAATCAACCAAATCAAGCACTAGGTCAATTAAATCACACCTCACCACAAGCTTGAAACTCCCCCCATGCTTAAAGTTTTCATTGTCCCCAATGAATGGTATACTCAATGAACTGAACGCAAGGGACCAAGAAAAGTAACATTAGTTGCAATGATTCTTCCCAGCAAGAAGAGGACCAGCACAAAGACCCCAAAAATATAGCAGAACACCACCCCCACTTTACTACCCACAATGACAAGCAAAACATTACCCATGTTTGAGCACAATGGGGAATCAGGGAGTAACAACAAAAATCAGCAAAACATCATGAATAATACGCCAAAAGTAGCACCCAAGAACTCACTAATAGGCGAGTAAACCACAGTACACAAAAATCATAACCAATCTTGTTCAAATTCTGTAATTAAAGTGTGCAATGAAGCGTAATTGGTATCTACACACTACTACAAACACACTCAGCACAATGAAGTGTTACATTCAAACCTTTTAAGCCCTTAACAATGGAATGCTTGCACCAAAGTGAAAACCTTTATGTAATTGAGCAA
Organism: Portulaca oleracea; assembly: GCA_029582165.1. Lineage (NCBI taxonomy): Eukaryota > Viridiplantae > Streptophyta > Magnoliopsida > Caryophyllales > Portulacaceae > Portulaca > Portulaca oleracea. The sequence goes on from CM055888.1 coordinate 25,578,259, forward strand.
TTGACACCCAAACTTGTGCAAATGTACACACTACAGCAATAAAACATCAAGACAGACGCATCATTTCACCCAACTAATGCAATCGAATTAACAAAAGACACACACCGAACAATGGAAATGCAACAGAGAAGACTCACGAAGGGGCTTGGTGATTCGCTGGGGGATAGTTTGCTAGGCTGCGTAGGTCTGAGTGTCGATCGTCGGCTGGGTCTCCGCGTCGGGAATCAGAGGGAGGTGGGTGCGCTGACGTGTGGGCGGCGAGATTGAGAGGTGGCAGCGAGGGGTTGCGAGAGTGAGAGTGGTCGAGCAAGCGTGGTGCATTGGGGAGGCGAGGGCGCGAGCAGCGGCGATGGTAGGTGCGGCGAGGGTGCGCGGCAAGTCTACGCGCGTCAGGGCTTGCGAATCTGGGCAACGCTGGGCTTCACCGGTCGGGGAGGATGGAGGGTGAAGGTGGGCGTGTGCAGAGGGTGCGGAGGTGCGAAGTTGTGCGCGAGGGTCGGTTAGGGAAAGGCGGCACTGGCGACCGACGGTAAGTGGGCTGGCGCGGTGGTGGCTGGTGCGACGCCGGTGGCGCTGGCGTGAGAGAGAGGAGAGAGGTGCGGGAAGGTTAGGGTTTGAGAGGGGGAGAAGTTGAGGGAAAGCAGCAGGGAGAAATGCGTTCGATTTTTTTGTTTTGGACTGTTTGGCACGGCCGTGCCGATTGGCACAGGTGGGTGTGCCTGCATTCTGGAGTTTTTTGCAACCTTGCTGTTTTGGGTGTGACGATTTGGCACGGGTGGGTGTGCCAAATTGCTGCTTCCAAATTTCAGCAATTTTCATTAACTTTGAGTTCAAAACACATATTTACCCTGCAATCGCACCATAAAAACATCAAAACACCTTTAATCAACCCATCAATACTTCTCAAACACACTTTCATAATTCACATCGATTTCAACCCCAATAAACATATTATTTCACTCAAATCCTTCACCCGCAATCACACACACACTCAATTTTTTTACCCGACAATAAAAACATAATAAAACAAAAGAAACGAAAAACCTAAACTAGAAATCATATAAACTTGGGTTGCCTCCCAAGAAGCGCTAATTTAAGGTCCTTAGCTTGACCTAAGAAATTCGGATGCCACTAAGGCTCGCAAGAGCTTATCAAACACCTGCGAGTACAATTCAGATGAATATAAGTAAGAAAACACTGGTAAAGATGAGAAAATAATAGCGAGTGTTCTCTTAACATTGTCTAATGAGAGCGGTGAACAAAAATAAGAACTTGGGAATGATTTAAAGGGATCATAGGACACAAACACATTTTGCACAATATTAGATGGCACATTCACTACACATGACTCCCATAAAGGAGTTTCGTCAAAATTATGACACTCATCAAATGCATTCTCTCACTCATTGGAAGAACAATAATCATGAGCAACATTGGGTTTAGTAAGGGGAGGGTCAATCTCTTCCTCTAGTCCGGACTTTAAAGGAATGAAAGACTCATCATCATCACACAGATAATCCTTAGCCCTATTAGTAAATGAAATAAGGTTAATATCATGCGACGATTCAAGTTCCCTCGTATGACTTTCAAGTATAACTAGTTGCTCATTCATGGTCTCTATCAACTTTGCAATTCTAGCATAACCTTCCGCAGAAATATTGTATGGACATGAATTACTAGTATGGTCAAAAGAACTGCAAAGAGAACATGAATCACAAGCATATGAGGAATTGTACAAATGTGGATCCTTGGGTTGATCTACAAATGGAGATTGAGTATGCAAATCATTACAAGGGGATGAGGGACAAACATTCACATATTGGTTCTCATAGTATGATTTAGCATGAAAAGCACAAGGGTCATCAAAAGAAGAACCCGATGAACAACAAGCCTCCTGAAACTCACGAGTATCCCAAATCAACCATTCAAGCAATTCCCAAGCCTCGCACTCACTCTTAGCTTGAAAACCGAAATAATCCAAAAGAGTACGAGTCTCAACATTCACACACTCATCAACAATATACAATACTTCCCACCTTGTATAAGGAAAACCACATTGAGCACAATAAGGAAGATAGTCATCTAATCGATTCCGGTAAGCACAAAACAACTCTTGCTCATATTGAGGGAAGTGGGGAAGATTCATTTTTTTGGATTTTTTAATTTTTTAATTTTTTTGGATTTTTAACGACCTAACAAGAATCCTCGAGAAAGCTCGAAGCCTAGGAAAGCAACAACTCCCCGGCAACGGCGCCAAATTTGTTGTCGTACTTTTGGGAGTACGGTTGTCGATCTCAGGGAGTTGTGTTCCAAGCACTCAGAGCAGACTCAAGTGTTTCAAGTTAGGCGAATAAACCACGTGATGGTGATGGTGTTGAAACTACAAACTACGAAAGCAATAAAAAGTTGTTCAAGCGACAAAATCGGTATTCAACAACTAATCAATTTGAACGACCTAACCTACCAATTCTAAACAAGCAATGAAGAGTGATCGGTTGCACCATCAAAGCTCACCAAAGCCCTCTCTCGAGGGTCAAGGGCTAGTCTAACTATTCTAACTACATATTCTCATGGAGTTAGTCTAATTAAACTACAAGAATAGCAACCCTAGACCTAGTTAGAATTCGACTATTCTCATGTCCAAAACCCTAACTATTTTCTCTACCACACTAGCAAATTAACCTCACCTCTCGGCATACATCAATTTCCTAAGAAATACAAACAAAAACTCTCTCGAGCATTTCATCGAACACATGGTGGGCACGAGAAAACCTCTAACTACAAGCATGAATTTAAATAGATTAGGACTAAAACAAGATTAATTCATTGTCAAACACATCAATTACTACCCAAACAACACAAAACTAACAAGAAATTAACATAGAAGAAAATAGAGAGAAAGGGATAGAAGAACTTAGTCTCGAATTGAAAGCCAAATTCAATCTCCTTCTTGAATTCATAAATTCTTCAATGGAAATCTAAACTTAGAATCATAAAGGCTTAGGGAGAAACCTCCCTTCAAGCCTAGAGAGAAAACTGAGAATGAAAAAAACAACGTAGAATGAAAATTGTCTGTCTCTAATTAATAAAACATCTTAAAACAAAAGACTGCAGTTTGGCACGGGTGCCCGTGCCGATTGGCACACCTAGGTGTGCCGAACAGGAAATCCCAACTTCGCTTCTAATTTTCTGGCGCGAGTTTGTTGGCTTCCTTTGCTCCTTATTTCCAATCTTTTTCCTCTATTGCCATCATCATTTGCACTCGAATTTGCCTAAACATAAGACAATTAAATAAATTAGTTTCAATTAGCAAAGATGACAAAAATCACTATTAAACTTATACTAAATGACTTAGATAAGTTCAATAAGATAATAAAAACTGAGGTAAAAAGTGGTAAACCCGAGGCTTAACATATATATATTTAAAAATTTATATATTTAATAATTAATTAGTGATGTGACTAATGTGACTTTTTTTTTTTTTTTTACATTGGTAAGTCGGGCCATCTATTGGGTCCCCTATCTCAGGGAGAACCCAGTAGGCCTACCAGCTCAAAGGGGAAGGGGGTACACCGTACACCACAATGAGGCCCACACGGAACCTCCCAAGGGCACCAACAATTCCCTCCAAGGAAATTGTGGTCACCAGGGATCGAACCCTAGTGGGAAGGATAAACCTCTCACCCTCATGCTATTTGAGCTAAAGCTCATTGACATGTGACTAATGTGACTTGCTTACTAACAATACGTTATTAAAAATCATAAATATTTTTCTACATTTATCCATCATATACACACTTTATCAAACTTTTCTAACTTTATTAATTCTATCCTAACTATGCATACTTTGCCAATTTGTTCACACAACTAATTAAGCATTTGTAGAAAAGAACAAAGCCTAAATATAAATTCATAATTATCATAGTTTAGTCCTAAAAGTACTTTTTAGTAAATTAATAAAAACTATAATGTGCATTTCACGGGTCATTAAAAGACCTAGTAATCATTATTTGGTGTTGTATGTGTTCGCTTTGTATCGTGCATAACTAAATACTATTGAATGAAAACTTAGGGAAAATGACATGACAAACGTAACTCCAGTTTCGCATTTCTCTTTCAATTTATGGGGTTTCCATTAAATATATCGTCATTATGGAGATTCCATTAATTTTGATGTTTAACAAATATCAAGTCACAATAGAAAACGTTCAATCTCAAGTATGAATGTGTGATATATGATCACTTGACTAAGATCTTGATAATACTTCCATAACCTAGATAATCTAGAATGAAACGTACGAATGTTGTGACAGGACACGTACTAAATGATCCTTTATTTTGTGTGTAATCGTGTTCCCCATCTTTATTTCCAATACTAAGCACCATATACTTTAATGTAATATTTATAACAATACATATTAAATTGAAAATTAATAATGTAATTAAATCTTATAATTAAAATAGTCCATATAGATGGTATGAAATTATACTTCTATGCATACATTTTTGAACTTACAAAAACAACATCTAAAATTTATCTAACAAATTGGATTGATTTGATTGGGTATGGTTTATATTAATTGACATAGTCAACTCATGCGAAATTTTTTATAATTAGTAATTAATTTTAACTGCAAGAAAAATTAATGTCGAAAATCATAATAAATATTAACCTCTTGCAAAGCAGGTACACATGCATGTCATCTTCAATATATAGTTTTTCAATTCGACAATTATACACATCTTGACTCAAGATGGTTAATAACTATTTTGAATTGTCTATATTTCACATTTTTGTAACTTTTAGTAAATATTTTCTCTAATAATTATATGTATTTGTCTACCATAAGAGTATAATATCTATTAGTTATGTTAAAAAATATAAATAATAGCCTATTTTTATCAATTATAGTAGAAAATGCACATTTCATGGTTAGTTTTATATTTACGAACAAATATAAATAAATAGTTTTTTTATATTGTTTATAAGTTGTAATAACCCTCAAAGTAACGAAACATACCTTTATAATAATTTAATTATAGTTACATTTAACTTTATGAATGAGTTAGGTAAAATACAAGATGGTGGTTAATCATCTTGAGTTAAGATGTTTATCATTTTACATTTCAATATATATATATATATATAGGGCTTTATGATGCTTTTGTTCAAACTATTATTCATGATCTTGAGCCTACGTCCAAGTAAAGAGTGAGAAGACTTCATGTCGAGCCCCAAAAAACATTCGCTCTTGAGATCCCTCAACTCTTTTAAAAAGGCCAGAATTTTACTTTTGGTTATTCCCTCTATCCTCCTTATACTCAGCTGGGTATTTTTCAAATTCCAGCTTTCCATTCATGTCCCTTCCAATATGCAGAATCAGCGAAAATGGAGCAAAAATGATGACCAAAAAGCTAATCTTGTTAGGTTTCTCCCTCCTCAGTTGAATAAAGACAAGAGGGGTTGGATGCTTAACCCTGTCACTGCTGCTGCTACTGCTGGTTTATCTGGTAAAAGACTGTCTTATTTGTTATGCCATTGTCCTCTACCTTTGTTTCCCAAATGGTTATACAAAATCTGAACTGGGATTCTAGTAACTGCTGTTAAGCTGTCCTTTTGTTTGATTTTCAGGCTTTATCATATTTGTTCTAACGCAAGTGATCCTATGCAATAAATTCTAAAAGGAAATGAAGCTAGCTCTTGACTATGGATGATTGTTAAGGTTTATTATGTACTAGATGTTTAATGCAGGGGCAGTGGTTGTAAATAGATTCAATGGCGTGCTATTTAATTTATGTTGGTAATGGTAAGTAGAGTGCAGGGGTACGTTAAGCAATAAGCATGCATGCCTATATATATATATATCTCTGTTAGATTTTGAACCATTTTACAGTGATTCTGAAGCACTGAATCGAATAGAAATATATGTTAGTACTATTCATTCTTGCCATTTTGGACTATTCCTCCTTTAGCTAATCGTAAGTTGCCACTATTAGAGCATTGTAATATATCCTTTTTTTTCAGGTGGGGCTGTGATCTGCGCTTCTGTTAGTGTGGGTGAAATCCGACCAGGACAGATAAGGGGGAATCACAGACACCGCACTTGCAATGAGACATTCATAATTTGGGGTGCTCAAGTCATATTTAGGGTACGAATGCTTTCCTTAACGTACTTACATTACTAGTATCATTCAGTGGCAAAATATGCGTACGTAGTCTTGCTAGCTAGCATGAAGGTAGGGTTTAATTATTGGTAGGGTTTTGATGTACGTTATCCATGTCTCTGCTATGAATTTTCTAAATTCATTGCAGCTGGAGAACCCAAAAGTGGGTGGTAAGGGCTATGCTGAAAGCATAATCGGTGCGGATGAAGTGGGTGTTGCTACCAGCCCAGCTGGAAGAGCCCATGCTTTGGTGAACATTGATCCTGTAAGAACTGCCTTCCGTCTCGGATGCCAAGACGGCATTGTCAACCATAACAGCTCCACCACTGTTTTCAACATCTGGACTGATCTTTAAATTCCACTTTCTTCCATCACTAAATCTTGCTGCATCTTTTAGATTAGTATTAGTTATCCAAGATGCATAGTCATCCAAAAAAGATGCAGACTTATCAAAGAAATCGGAGTCGGACGTCAGTAACATTAGTATTTCATATCTATGTTTTAGATCTACAATAATTGTTCAATCACGATTTTCATTGTAAGTGTCATATGGCGTCTATTAATGAAGCCGTTATGTTTGGTTTCAAAAAAAAAAAAAATCTTGATGCATGTTTACCATATATTAAGCGTTTTTGTTAGCATCTTGGCTGATCCTCGAATTCATGATGTATATGTAGTCCAATCAGAACTCATTCATCGACTGTTCGTAAATATATGATGTATCAAGAGAGTATATGGCATTCATTGATTTCTGAAGGAACGTACGTCTCAAGTTCGGATGGCAGTGTTTAATCAGTGTCTGTGGTAAACGATGCATTGTTTCAACATTTTGCTCGATTTAAGATTTTGCACGTACATAGTATTAATAAGTAGATAACAATGATGATTATCATTATTATCAAAATTACCCATCATGGATACACATTCTGTGTTGGTTATTTCCAAGGGTGTCTTATTCTATTATAGGTACCTCTTCAAGGCCTACAAATAGAATGTTATGGGTGCCATTTCCACCGAGTCAAGTCAAGTTGGTGATTCATTCTCATTCAACCAAACTCGCTTCTCTAGCTTTGAACTCGAGCAACTTTAGAGTTATCATTGGAAGACTGAAACTAAGTTCATAGATTTCTTGTCATAATTTTATCTTATAAAGTTTATACAACTTACATAAAATTCTATGAGCATTATGCACGCCTACGACTATCTTGCTATACTCGAAAAATTCACATCCATGTATGTAGCATTTCCAACAGAATTTAGGGTTGGTTCACGTGGGGTCAAGTGACCCTGATTTACAAATAAAAAGAAAACTGTAAGTTTTTCTTTTTTAACCAAAAACCAAATGTATTGCGAAGGATTGCAACTTGAAGTGGTGAATGTCTAGCCTAGTAGTCTTATATGGTTGTGAACTCAATGGTCGTGTGTTTGAATCTTATTGAAGCCATGTTTTTACTTCGTTTTCAAACCCTCACATTTCAGATTCTACTATTCTAATAACCTATTGCCTGACTGACTCACGTGATTAGTTATAGTAAAAGCATTTGAATTGATCCTCACAGAGATTGTACCTTAATCTCAACAACTCTTTCGCACTCTCCAGTGGCATAGGATTACAAAGGGAGACAACTTTTCTTCTCTATCTCTAGAAAGAATAGCAATAGCTACTGGCTCCAAAGACAATACTAGGGAATAAACATTATTGAAAGAACCCTAGAGGGGGGGGGGTGAATAGGGTTATGAAAGTTTCTGCACAAATAATCACTTGTAAAGGACGTTAGGTTCTTAGTCTAACTAGATTAAGATTCAATATAATGCAGGAAGAAGATAAAGGACAATAAGCGTATACTGAACAACTTCCTTTATTATATTGAAACAGAATGAAGTAATACAACCTGAGATGAATGTCCTTAGGTTGTACACAAAACTGAGCGCCTTGCAGAGGACGCTTCTTATTTTATGAATAACAACACACACCAAATTCACCCTTTGGTGTTTACTCTCAATCGATCCTAAGTCCGTCTAGGAATCGATTTCACAAGCATCAATCAACCTTAAATCCGTTAAGGATTTATTACACTCAACTTCTCACAATCACCAAATCTCGCACAAAATAGAAAACGCTATTTCTATTTCGAACACCCGATTTCTTCCATGGAATCGTTGATTTTCCTTGAGCAAGATGTCTTCTATTTATGTAGCTTCCAGACGCAATAGAGCCGTTGCAATTTGGATTCCTTCCTTCTTTGTGTTGAATGATAACTTCCTTAATTGTTGTCCTTCTTGGTCTCGATTCAGAATATCTCTACTTCAATCTTTTCTTCTCTTTCCTTGATTAGGTGTTTCCTGAAATAAAGGGATCAATTAGTCAATCTTAAATCAGAAAATAGGTGGCCAAAATTTCAGAGAATCAATTGAGAGATACTTCCCTATTTCGACTGCACTTTTCAAAACTCCTCGCATATGGTGAACGTCCTTATGCTGCCTTGGGTGAACGTCCTTATGATGCCTAGGGTGAATGTCCTTCTGCCTTCTTGAGATTTCTTTCCTTGCGCATTATATCTTTTCTGGATATTCGAATGTTGACTTTCATTCAAAACTGATCCAGTCGCCAAGGTCCTTGAGCCTGAGTCTATCAATGTCCTTGAGGGGTTCTAACAATTATAAAAAGCCCAACTTCCGTGAAATAAACAACGCGGAATAAAAATCGTGGTTGACACGAACCATGTCAAAATGACACGACGTGAGACACGACCCTTGTCAGACGGCATTGCCCAAATCTAGCACTCTACAAGGTAACATGACCGTGTCACTCTCCATGGCACCCATGTCGCACTATATCGAGCTTCTGCATTTGTCTTGGGCTATGCTAATGGCACCCATGTTGCACTACATCGAGCTTCTACATTTGTCTTAGGCTATGTTAAACTTCTCGGAGAATCCAATGGACCATACAACCAACCATCATTCTTAACTGAATACCCTAATTAATAATTTCCTTGTTGTCTAACTACCTAAAAAAAGGTAAGAAGCCCCATCTGTATATGTTGCCATCAACCTGGAGACATTTCAGATTCTACTATTCTAATAACTTCATTGACCCGCTCCTATAACCCAACCCGAACCCCAAAAACTCACAAATTAGCGGGTCAAACACCACGCGCCGTCTTACCCGAAAACTTTATTATTTAAGTACATATATGTAACACCCCGGATATGTGGTTAAAGTGTGGCTTAAAAGGATTGAAATGACTACTTATATCACCAAGGTGCACCTTCTTTTATGGTAGCTCATTCGTTGGGAACTTCTCAGTTAAGCGTGCTTGGTTGGGAGTAGTCCAAGGAGGTCACCCATCTTGAGACTACTCTCAGCCAAGCACGCTTAACTGAAGAGTTCCCAACGGATGAGCTACCATAAAAGAAGGTGCACCTTGGTGATATAAGTAGTCATTTCAATCCTCTTAAGCCACATTTTAACCACGTATCCGGGGTATTACAATATATATTAGAATTTGTGACTTTTCTTTATAATTCATGACTATTAATTAAACTATAACCGCAACTCATTCATTTGTTATTTCACTAATTTAAGGTGAAACATTTACTATAATCTATCATTACTAGAAGATAATTGTATTTTATTATGTATATTGTACAAAAAAAAATAGTATTTAGAGGCAAAAGTTTTTAAAGAAAAAGCAAAGAAAAGTCGCAGTCATAATCCGTTGGGTTGACTCAAACCAAAGTACATCACCCGTATTTACCCAAACCTAAAATACAGCCGACACATATTTACTCAAACCCAATATACGACCCATCTATAACCCGTCCTGTGAATTTTCTTCAAAGATGATCGATAGAAGATGAAGTACAAGAGAATTTGACCTAGCTTTTACTCAAGAGAAGAAGAAACCCAGAACAAGGGCTCTCATACAAGGAAAGAAAGTAATGTCCTTGATATCTAAACAAAGGAGGAAAAACCCCCTTTTTATAAAAACCCAAAAACGAAAAGAAAGAAAGAGAAAAAAAAAACTGGGCCAAGCAAAGACAAAACAAGCCCAAAAATAAAAGAAACAAAGAAACTAAAATAGATATCTCAACACCCCCCCCCCCTCAAATTGGAGGTGATGAAACCCCCAATTTGGATAGTAAAAATCTATGTTGTATCCCTGTGAGAGGCTTGGTAAGGAGATCTGCAAGTTGGATCTTGGTTGGAACATAAGAAAGCGACACCAGACCTTCCATGAGTTTCGCCCTAACAAAATGACAATCCAACTCTATATGTTTGGTTCTATCGTGATAAACAGGATTTTTAGCTATATACATGGCAGCTTGATTATCACATTTGACAGGGATAGGAACTATGTTTGTAATGGTAAGCTCATGAAGAAGTCTACTAAGCCATGCTAGCTCTGCCACCAATCTCCTCATGCTTCTGTATTCTGCTTCTGCCGAGGAAAGGCTGACGGCTTGCTGCTTCTTTGATTTCCACGAAATCAAGGTATTGCCCAAGAAGACCAAAAAACCACTCATGGACCTGCGAGAATGCACACAAGATGCGATCGAGTCACAATATGATATAAGTTCACAGTTTGGATCGTTACTAAGTAAAATACCAAGTGAAGGACTTCCCTTTAAGTACTTGATGACATGTAATCCTGCCTGGTAGTGAGGAATCCTTGGAGCCTGCATAAACTGACTAAGGTGTTGTACAGCAAAAGTAATGTCGGGCCTAGTGTTAGATAAAAAATTCAGTTTTCCCACCAATTTTCTATACATAGTTGGGTCATCAAAGAGATCTCCATCGTCCGGCATGAGTTTGGAGTTTAACTCCAAGGGAGTGACAACTGGTAGAGAAAACTCACATCCAAACTCATGTATGAGGTCTCTTGTGAATTTGTGCTGAGTCAACAGTAGACCCTCTGGAGTTATGAGGACCTCTATCCCCAAAAAATAACTGACATGTCCCAAATCCTTTACCTTGAAAGTCTTATCTAAGAAAAGCTTGATATCCCTAATTTCAATCTCATCGTTTCCAGTCAATAAAATATCATCAACATATACTGCAAGAAATACAACAAGAGAACCACTTTTCTTCCAGAATAAAGAATAATCATTTTCAGAATGATGATACCCTTTAGTGTACAAAGTTTCTGCAAGCTTGGCATACCATTGTCCAGAGGCTTGCTTTAGGCCATACAAGGATTTATTTAACTTGCAAACTGCATTTGGAACATCAGTGATTAATCCTTGTGGGATCCTCATATATATATCCTCGTGTAAGTCACTATGCAAAAAGGCATTGTTGACATCAAGTTGGTGCAAAAACCACCCTTTTTTCACAGCCACGGCCATTAAAGATCTAATAGTGGACATTTTGACAACTGGGGAAAAAGTTTCAGTAAAGTCAATTCCCTCTTTTTGGGTAAAACCTTGAACAACCAATCTAGCCTTAAGTCTTTCCACAGTCCCATCAGCCCTATGTTTTACTTTGTAGACCCACCTGCATCCTATAGGTTTCTTTCCATGAGGTAAAGACACCATTTCCCAAGTGTTATTAAGAAGTAAGGCTTGAAATTCATCTTACATGGCTTGTAGCCATCCAGGATGTTCGGAGGCTTCAGAATATGAGGTGGGTTCATTGTAATTAAGGTGTTCTAATAGTGACTTACTATCATCATCAAGGGAGGTAAAACAAACAGAAGAATTTGTGTGAACAGACAGATTTGTGATTGTAGCTAGACATAAATCGTTGACTGGTTGATTGATAGAAGGGCAGGAATAGTCTGCTAAGTATGAGGGAGGTCTGGGAGTCCTAGAGGACCTTCTGAGAGGAACAGCAGCTGGTTGGTTACTAAGAGAGGTTTCTGTCTTAACAGTGGGCTGGTTACCTCTCAAGGATTCATGATTAATGTGGAGTCTTTGTGAGTTTGTGTCAGGAGTTTCATAGGTATTGTCATGAGACTCTTGATGAAAAATTGCTTTTGAATTGCATGTTTCTTTATCAGTTGAGGGCAAAAAATGAGAAGATTGATACTTAGGGAGGAAAGGAAACATATCCTCATGAAATTTGACATCTCTAGATACAAAGAATTGCTCTGAATCTAGAGACATCAGCTTATAAGCCTTTTTGCCCATGGGGTAGCCAAGGAAAACACATAGTGTGGCTCTTGGTTGAAATTTCGATCTTCCCTGTTTAAGGGTAGAAGCATAACACAAGCAACCAAAAGTTTTTAAATTGTTGAAAACAGGTTTCTTGCCATGTAGAAGCTCGAAAGGAGTTTTATTTTCAAGAATAGCAGATGGCATTCTGTTAATTAAATATGTTGCTGTCATCAAGCAATCTCCCCAGTATTTAATTTGTAAATTTGACTGATAAAGCAGGGCTCGACTCACTTCCAATAAATGTTTATGTTTTCTTTCCACCACCCCATTCTGTTGGGGTGTTTGGACACAACTAGTTTGATGAAGGATTCCATTATTACTAAAGAAATCCCTGGCCTTGTGATTTAGTCCTAGTTCAAGAGCATTGTCAGAACGAATGGATTTAATTCTCTTGTCAAATTGAGTCTTGATCATTAAGACAAAAGATTTCAAAATAGAAAAAGCATCCTTAGTAACCATAAGATGTGTCCATGTACTACGTGAGAAATCATCAACAATTGTTAGGAAATACCTATGTCCACCATATGTTTTTACTGAATAAGGCCCCCACACATCCACATGGATTAAGTCAAAGGGGTTCTTGCTAGAAATCTTGCTACGGGGAAAAGGCAGCCTATGTTGCTTAGCTTTATGACAAATATCACACACAACAGTTTTATTATGATCTATATTATGAGTACAGCCAACAATGTCCAAGAACTTGAGTTTATTTAGAGATACATGACCTAAACGCTTATGCCACAAATCACACTCCTTACATCTTTGATCGTCTAGATATGTACTCAAAAAGCTATTACAAAGGTTATTCTCTTCTACTTTGTTGTGTGGTTGAGTGTTTTTATCTTCTTCAAGAATGTAAAGGCCGCAAGCAGATTTACCAAGAACCAGAGGCCTCCTCAGAGAAGGGCCCTGCAACGTGCATGTTTTAGTGGTAAAAACAACACTACATTTTAGTTGTTGACTAAGTTTCTTTACTGAGATCAGATTAAAACTAAAGTGAGGAACATAAAGAACATGCTTAAGAACAAGGTTATTGTTGTGTTTATAATCTCCATATTGAGTGACCTGGACCTTGTGCTTATTTGGTAGGGTAATTGATATAGGTTTAGACAGGACTCTGGTATTGCACAGATATGTTGAATCAGACACCATATGATCAGAGGCCCCAGAATCAATGATCCAAGTCTGATTGTCTAAAACCAAAACAAGACACAAATTATCAGGAGCAATAGAAGAGATACCTGCCATGTAGGTGAAACTTAATTCGCTTTCTTCTCCCGATACCTCTTTCTTGGATCCATTGTGAAGATCACTCATGAACTTCAGCATTTGTTTGGTTTGATCTACATCCATCCCGGGAAGAGTAAAAGCAGGTGTGTCAAGAGTTGGTGCCTGTTGCGTCGTTTCCGCGGATTGCGCATATCTGCCTCCCCCTGGATTCCTCCCTCTTCCTCTTCCTCTTCCTGTCTGACCCCCTCGTTCGTTTCTACTAGGATATGCAACTATCTTGAAACATTTTTCGACCGGGTGACCTGGTTTCTTACAATAGGCGCAAATGACTGTATTTTTCTTGGGGTCTTGATTTCTTTGAGAAGACTGAAAGGCAGCACTTTCTGATACGAAATTTGTTGCATGTCTAATTTGCCTTTGTCGTTCTTCCTGGAGAGCCATTGCTTAGACCTGGCTAAGATTCGGAAAGGGTGACATAATAAGGATGTTTCCCCTGAATGTGGTATATGATTCGTTTAAACCCATCAGAAATTGTATTATTCTCTGCTCCTCTGCATATTTTTGGAGAGAGACATTAATCTTTGTATCACACGAATACTTTCCACATCCACACTGAGGAAGAGCTGCCACCAAGGAGACCTCATCCCATATTTTCTTGCATTTGTTGAAGTAGCTTGAGACGTCAAGATTGTCTTGTGCGATCGAACTAACTGATTGTTGAAGTTGAAACAATTTCGCTTTGTTGGACTGCCCGTAGCGTTCGATCAGTTCTTGCCAAAGCAAACTTGGAGTCTCCGAATATAGTACACTCTCTCTGATGTCTTTATGTAGAGAATTGAGGAGCCAAGAAATGACCATATCTTGGCACCTCTTCCAAAAAGGGAATTTCGGAGAATCTGCCGAGGGTTGCTGGTAAGTGCCATCGACGAGAGCCAATTTGTTCTTGGTAGAGAGCGCTATAGTCGCCGATCTCCTCCAGTTCTCAAATTCATCTCCGTTGAAGAGTTCTGAGACAAGTGACTGACCCGGATGGTCAGATGGATGAATATAAAGGGGGTCCGAGGGATCGAGAACAAAGGGATTAGAGATTTTAGATTCCGCCATCGAAATTGAGAAGAGAAGATGGGGAAGAAGAGGAAGGAGAAACGACTATGGTAGAACGAGCGATCTGCAAGAGCTACCTTCGCTCTGATACCATGTGAATTTTCTTCAAAGATGATCGATAGAAGATGAAGTACAAGAGAATTTGACCTAGCTTTTACTCAAGAGAAGAAGAAACCCAGAACAAGGGCTCTGATACAAGGAAAGAAAGTAATGTCCTTGATATCTAAACAAAGGAGGAAACACCCCCTTTTTATAAAAACCCAAAAACGAAAAGAAAGAAAGAGAAAAAAAAAACCGGGCCAAGCAAAGACAAAACAAGCCCAAAAACAAAAGAAACAAAGAAACTCAAATAGATATCTCAACACGTCCACTCACCCGAATTGACGGGTCTAATTGAATTGAATATTTAAAGGTCTATGCTCTCATACAAATGTTTTTTACCTTTTCTTCTAAAGTACTCGTTTGAGTATTTTTCCCAACAAACCAGCCTACAATACATATAAAGTTTTATTGTCTTTTTTTCAATAATTGATTGGGCTTTAAACCCTTCACATTCCTCTACCGTCACACCTTTTTACCTAGCTGTCTTTCTTTTTTTTAATTTGTGTCCCCGCATTGCCAAGTGCTTCACATGTTACATATTAATTGTCATATATTCAATATCTATAATGTTACTCTTTGATTGATATTTTCTTTTATAATATTATATTAACAATTGCAATATTGTATTTTTATGATACTATTTCCGTTTCTATTTATCTGTCGCCTAAGAATTTGTGTTAAAAATTTTGACCGTTAATATCTTAATTTGTATAATTCATCATACAAAATTGATATCATTGGATTCGTAATAAAAATTACTATTAGAAAAGTATAATATTATATTTTTTTATATAAATTTTATATTAGATATTATTGATTAAAGATTGACACTGAAAACCGTAAATGACAGATAAAAAAGAACTAAGGGAGTAGTATTTTTTGTTATGAATATAATCGCAACAATCTTAAGTAATAAGTCATTATATATATTGAGAAATTTATGGTCAAAATTTTTAATATTTGACTGTACAATTTATAAAGACGACATTTAATATGAAACGGAAGATGTAAATATAAAGAAGGTAAAAGAAAAATTACTAATGAGTAGATATTTTAAAACTAGACGTATTTGATTTCCTCTATGTTTTTATTAGGTTGCAAAATTCAAGTGGACTTAATTCAAATTTGAAAAGCGTCACAGCTAAAAATATATGTATTATCAACCACTTTTTTCCAAGTAATTTAAGGAAGTTATTTTTTTCCACAATTACATTTAAACTTTCCTTAGAAAGAAATTGGTAACACACCGGATATATGGTCAAAGTATGGCTTAACAATTTTGAAATAACTACTTATATCACCAAGGTGCACCCTCATTTTATGAAGCTTATCTGTTGGGAATTCCCCAATCAAGCGTACTCAGCTGAGAATAGTTTCAAGATGAGTGACTTCCTGGAAAGCTTTCCTAGATAACGTGTGAGTGAGAACAAAGCACGTTGAAAGGACTCGTGGTGATTTGTGGGGCAAGTTGTTAATCCTTGAAGCGGTTCTGGTAACGTCTGCGGCCCGGATAGGGCCGGGGCGTTACAGATGGTATCAGAGTCGGTCCGTGACCGTAAACTGCGCCAATGGACTGGAGATCCATGGGAAGTCACCCAAGTGGGGGCAAAGATTTTGTATTTGATTGAGGCACAACAAGGATGTTGTACACTTAAGTGGGGGTGCATGTAACACACCGGGTATATGGTTAAAGTGTGGCTTAAAGGATTTGAAATAATTATTTATATCACCAAGGTGCTCCTTCCTTTTAAGAAACTCATCCATTGATAACTCCTCAGTTAAGCGTATTTGACTGGGAGTAGTCTCAGGAAGAATGACCTCTTAGGAAGTTTTCTTTGGCAGCATAAATAGTTATTTCAAATCTTTTAAGCCACACTTTAACCATATACCCGGTGTGTTACATGCACCCTCACTTAAGTGTACAACATCCTTGTTGTGCCTCAATCAAATACATAATCTTTGATAACTCCCCAGTTAAGCGTATTTGACTGGGAGTAGTCTCAGGATGGATGACCTCTTAGGAAGTTTTCTTTGGCAGCATGTGAGTGAGGACGAAACATGTTGTAATTAGAACTCATCGTTATTTTTGCGGCCAGTCGTCAATCCTTGAAGCGGTTACTGATAATATCCATGGCCCGGAAGGCTAGGCCTAGCAGTGTCTGTCTCCCTATCTCGATCATGATTTTTTCTACTTTTAAGATATTTCTAATTTATTGTGAGGATACACAATTTTTCTATATTATTTGATTTTAAATCTTCATATTTATCAATATAAAATACTTTTTATATTTCTAATTTCTTGTGAGAAAATAATATTTTCTTGTGTTATTTGATTTTAAATTTTCATATTTATCAGTATAAATAGGTAATGCTTGACAATAGGATATTCTTGCTCACATAGAGATCAATTTAACTATCTCATAAAAATTACATAAAATATTTGGAGGAGAATCAACATGGTAATTTTTAAAGAAATAAAAACTAAAATAGTACAAAGAGGGAAATTAAATATTATGTATTATAATATTTTTTAGAAAAATAGAAAGGAAATAGTAGTATAATTAGAAAAACTAAATGTGTATTACAAATTATGAAAAGCGAATACATAAAAGAATACGATTATCAATTTTTGGGGTTTAAAGTGGTAAAAATAAGTATATATCTATGAATAGTCAAACACTTGTTAATTGTTTCTACTTTTAAAATACTTCTATAATATGTATTAGCAAATAGCTAAAATCTTTTGGAGAAATAGTTTCTGCAAACTATTTCTATAAAGTTATTTTAAAGAAATACTAGGTACGCCAAACACACCCCAATTGACTTTTTTCAAATACAATATTGAAGAAATCTACTTGCAAAAATATTAATTCACATTTTTTTGAGGATCCACAATATTGAAGAAATCTACTTGCAAATAAATTTACATTAATTTTTTTTTTTACAACTTTTACTTATGAAAGCATGGTTTTGGGTTTAAAAAATTATTTTTTCACACAAAAGATAAACTTAGTACTATAACAAATGCGTAATGTGCTGCTTAGTTTAAGTATAGGTCAAGAACACTGTAAGTTAGAGTCCATTTTCTAAAATTTTTAGTACATGGTGGGTTATATATGCACAAGGTTATTTAAATTGGGATTCTTGTTATGATCGATGAGGGTAGTTATAATCGAAATCATAAAATCAGATCGAGTATCTTAAGAATCTAATATATTAGGCTAATAACAAACAATTAATGTGTTATCATAATTAAAATCATGACAAGTATTCACTAAGAATGAAGTAATATGCTAAATTATATTCAATGGATAACTTTCATATAAAATTTATATTATTATGACAAAATGTTTAAGTTGATAATGTGCACAAATATTATCTAATTCACGTAGAATTGTGGTTAGGATCGTACAATCGTTGAATCGTATTGCAATTCTAATACATAGTATTTAAACTAAACCAAGATCATAAAAACATAACTACTTTAAGATTCTAATAAGAGTTGGAAAAGATGGAGGGTTTCAGATTGTAAAATTGTAGGATTATAGATCCGAAATGGGATCTTAATAAATATGGTTATTGCATTGATCAAAATAATTCTGAGTTAAGCTTAGTTTGTTGATTAGCTAGATTTTGATTTAGATGGGTCACTTTGGAATTGTGTTTATAAGTTATGACAACCCATTCAAATAAATAATTCCATTAATTTATTTTGATTTAATTATTCATCATTTACTTCAATATTATATATGCAAATTAACCATAATAATTGCTTACAAAAAGGTTTGAAAAAATATTAATATTGGTTCGGGCTAGAAGTCGTATCTCCATCCGCGCAGGCGCAAGTATTCATAGGCTCCATGGGGCTATAATCAACTAATTGTCGTGAACTTTCGATGCATGTGTGAGTGTTTGTGGCCTTTTGACACAGCGTAAGTACCTTCACAGCCATTATGAGGTTGAAGGAGCTTGTTAAATTTTTCAAATAATTCAATTTGTCACTTTTTAGCTCTAAGCGAGTTAGAATCAACTAAAAATATGTCAAAATGTTTCCCACGTAAGTACTATTAGAAAATGCCAAGGGGGCCTCTGTGCAGGAAGGAGGGCCAACCAGCCTCCCAACTGAGCTGCCCTAACGCCCCAAGCCTCCCTCCGAGCCACCCCCGACCCAGATATCGGTGGTTAGCTCGGGCAGGTTCTTGCTATAACCCCCGTAATAGATCTAACTGCTAAAAGCGGAAAAAATTGGTTAAGCTAGTTTAACCCAAAACTGGCGCTTGGATTTATTTTCGAATTTTAAATAAAAAGCCTAATCTTTTTGGCTGAAATAAAAAGCCTAAGTAACTATCGTCTTGTAAAGGCACTAAAGTGCAGTACTTGAGCTTGATTGAATTTGATCTGACTTATTCAAGCATTTTCTCCATCTCTGATCTCATTCAAGTATTTTCTACGTCCCTAATCTTAGGTTCTCTACTCACCTTTGAAATGTACATATTCTTAGGTTTTTTACTTCATTAATCTTTTGCTTCTCGATATATATGTCACTGGTTGTGTTATTATTATGGATAATTTGAATTTCAAATGAGTTACTTAAGTCAAAAATATATTGGTGATGTATAGTTTATATGTATCTTCATTCTAAGTTTAATAGTTAATCACTTTTGGGAACTTTATGAACTTTTTTTATACTCGTGATTTGGTCTTGTAGGCTTTGGATTGGTTCAATCATTGGCCTAAGTTAACAGTTCTAATTTGGTCAAACCGATCCAATCATTTGACTCATTTACCCTCTGGGTCAATCGGTTTAGTGACCGGTCTGGGCTTTACAACATAACCTGATGACATGTGCAAGTTCTAAATCATATATTATGCTTTGTTTTCTTATACTCCCTCCGTTCCATATTAATTGTCGTCTTTGGAAATTGTGCAGTCAAATTTTAAAAATTTTGACCATAAATTTCTCAATATATACAATGAGTTGTTATATAAAATTATGATCACTAGATTCGTAACGAAAAATGTTATCATAAAAGTATAATATTGCAATCGTTAATAACATATTATGTAAAAAATTATCAATCAAATATTAATATTGGAGACCGTGAAAGTCAAAATTACGACGGTTAATATGGAACGGAGGGAGTAGGGGCTTATGCCATTTGCCCTAATAAAGTTTATGTTCTAAATCATATCTATGTCAAGTAATTATTTAGAAATTTATTTGAGTGAAAACAGAGGAAAATGCTATATATGATCAAACAAATCGACCATGTCTCTCTCTCTCTCTTTAAAGGAGACCATTTCTCTTTAATATAGTATTTAATACATAATATATGTTACTATCACTATTAATTAAAATTTAATTTTTCTTCTTTTTTACCACTCAATATCTCCTATTATACTCCATCAATTTATCTTTTGATTTTGACTTTACCATCTCATTTACTATACTTTGACCATCACTAGATTTTATCAATTATATTCTCAAAAATAATATGCAATTCTATAAGTATAATTCTATTAATTAGGTAAGTGATTTAGCCCATTAATCCCAATATGAAAGTAACCCTAATTTAATAGGTTTTTATTAGACGCAGTACGAGAATACCAATGTCTAAACTTAGCTCATTTTCTACTCACAACACTTCCACATTCTTTGAAAAAGGAAGCCTAATGAGGGTACTCTTGGGGGCACCATGCTTACTGCACTAGGAGTTCCTTTTTTTTTTTTTTTTACACAATGAGTTTGTTTAGTGTGTAGTCCAAATCCATTTTCAGATTCTAATTCAACCCATTTATATATATTTATGGTTCTTTAAATTTCCTTTGAAGTTTTCATTATTTTCTTTTTATTGTATTTTTTTCCTTACATTGAGTTTTTTATATTAATAATTTTGAATATGTGATATGTATTTTATGAGTATTGAATTTTATTTTGTTTTTTTTTTCAATTGAATATATATTGAGTTTTATGAGTATTATTATATAACCATGCTTTTTAAATTTTTTTTATTTGGGAAATTGGATTCTAATAATACAAACTTTTGGCTATATAAGACTTAATAATACGAACGTTCGATGCAGTGATGAATAATACGAACTTTGACCCCCTATTGCCCTCAGTAACACGCCACCGAGTTATGATTAACTTGACTCGGCAGTGATCTGATGTGGCAGCGGAGGCACGCGCCTGATTGTTTTGACTTTGCCACGTCATCCACGTTGACTTAAAAAATAATACGAACTTTACCCTATGTTGCTCTGAATAATATGAACTTTTTTCTCTCTCTAAAAATCTCATATCTCATTTTTACTTCTTCATCTTCTTCAATCCTCCCCCTCTCTCTCCTCCTCCATCGGAATCAAACCCAGAAAACTTCAACAGTCTGCAGCACTCATCTCTTGCTCCCCATGTTCAGATTCTAGAGCTTGCCGCAAAATCCTCCCGAAAAACTCACACAATCTCTTGTAATTATACGAATTCCCATAAACATCAAACCCTAAAACTGGAATTTCAGCCATGGTTTGAACCAACGACTTCAAACTATCAGGAAACCTAGCCAAATGCTCTAATCTTAGCACAACCTGATGTAGATTTGGTTCCAAAACTACATCATGGAAGTCAAGTACTTAGCTACATTGATAAAGAGCTTGAAACTATCACATTTGGTCTATATTCTAATGGTCTCAATCATGAAGGAGTGATTATTTGCTCTCTAACTCAAGAACCATGAAGCTACCAAAGAAAGTGTCCTAGAGTGAAATGTTCTACATTCCAAGAGCTTTCCAATGGTACAAGAATCTTTAAATTTGGTTAAGTATAGAGCAAGTTATCATCATTTGTAATCTAGCTTAGTTCATTAGTTTCTTTATGATGTAATCATTTGTGTAGGATGATGTAAACTAGATGGTTGTAGTTTCTTGCATATAACACGCCTAAGGGGAGCCTCTACTAGTATAAATAGACCCCTTAGGGTGCCTTGTAATTCATTCAATCATAAATCAAATACAAGTAAACACATGATGTTTTCTCTCTAGTTTTGTGCTAGTCCTCTCGTTTCTCTTGAGGGAGAACGAAGCCATCTCCCTTCTTCTATCCAAGGTTGGCATCCTTGGTGGTGATAGGAAGGAATTGAAGATCTCTTGAAGGTGGTGTGCCTTTATCCTTCCAAGAAGCTTCAAGTCGTCATTGTTGTTCATTCATCCAAGCGTTCGTTCGTTCATCCATTTCGTCCATCATCAACATTTTGGTAACCATTTCCCATAGTTCTTTCCATCTTTTCTATCCATTTTCATCCAATTTTCGAACCTTAAGAACTTTGAGAAGCAAGATTCTTATCTTGGTTTTTAAAGATCCTTAGCTTTTGTATAATTTGATCATCCTTGGTCTCATTATACATCAAAATTGGTATCAGAGCTTAGGAGATTGATTCTCTTAGTTCTTGATCCATCTTTTCATCATCTTTCCATCAAAAATCCATCCCCACCATCCCACCATCCCACCATCATCACGCCACCAAAGTTCTTCCAAGAACTCATCAAGAACTCAACAAGAACCCATCAAGAACTCATAAAGAACCATAAACTCCACAAAAAAAACCCATAGCCCAAACACAATCCGCCCCAAACACAAACCTCTCTCGTCCTTTACCCATCCAAAACCCCTAAACCGTGAATTTTGCAATCTTTTTGCACCAAGATTGATCAAGATGGACGATTCTAGTACGTCCACACCTACACCAACGGAACCCCAAGAAGATGTTGAAGCTTTGAAGAAAAGAATCACCTATCTCAATGATCAACTTAAGAGATACATGCATCTACAACATAGGGTGAACCGTGGAGATAGTGAGATTAATGAAAGTGATGAAGAAGTGCCTCAAAGACGTCCCCCAAGGGAGGAACGTTTCGACTTCAAAGTAGAGATCCCCGAATTTGACGGTAATCTTGATCCTGAAAACTTTTTAGATTGGATGCAAACCGTTGAACGTGTATTTGATCTTAAGGAGGTCCAAGACGAAAAGAAGGTCAAATATGTGGCTCTTAAATTGCGGAAACATGCGTCCATTTGGTGGACTAATTTGCAAAAGAAGAGGCAACTACAAGGGAAGGACAAGATCAAAGCATGGATCAAAATGAAGAAGAAGTTGCAACAAAAGTTCCTACCACCAAGTTATCTCCATGATAACTATTACAAATTGCAACGTTTGATCCAAGGGAGCAAAACTGTTGAGGAGTACACAAAGGAATTCGAGCGTATCCTTTGGCGTTGTGATCTACAAGAGGATGAACCTCAAACTTTGGTACGTTTTCTATATGGTCTAAATGATTGGATTCGCAATATTGTTGAACTACATCCTTACCAATCTTTGGATGAGTTGAGTTCTTTGGCCTTGAAAGTAGAAAGGCAAAGAAAAGAAAGAGGAAAAGAAAACGTGACCAAGTACCAAACCACATATAAATCCCCACAAAATTCACGCCCCTACATTCCACCACAAAATTCCACATTCCCCACAAAACAACCAAACACAAGAGCACCACAAAATCAACCCCCATCCATTCCCAAACCCCACATCCAAGAACCAAAACCCTTAGCCCCAAGAAGGTGTTTTCATTGTCAAGGTTTAGGACATTATGCTTCGGAGTGTCCTAACAAAAGGGTAGTATCTTTGGTGGAATATCAAAGTGCTTTGTATGTAGAACCGGAGTATCATGAGGATGAACATGAGAAAGAAGAAGAAAATGACGTGAATGAGGAAGAGGAAGTAGAGGAGGCCGATGAAGGAGAAATGCTAGTAGTAAGAAGGGCCTTAAGTGTTGCTAGTGTCCCAAACGAGCTAGAACAAAGGGAAAACATCTTTCACACAAGATGTACTATTCAAGGCAAGGTGTGTTCTCTAATCATTGATGGAGGAAGTTGCACTAATGCCGCTTCTACAACCATGGTGAACAAACTACAATTGGAGGTTAGTCCACACCCATCCCCTTACACCATTCAATGGCTAAGTCATGGGAAGGGAATTCGAGTGGTTCATCGTGTTCTTGTAAGTCTTTCTATTGGTAGAAACTACAAAGACTCTATTTGGTGTGATGTAATTCCAATGGATGCTTGTCATATTTTGCTTGGGAGACCTTGGCTTTTTGATAGGCATGTCACGCATGATGGGAGAATGAACACCTACTCGTTTATTCTCAACAAAAAGAAGATCACTTTGGCTCCTCTCTCACCATCATCGATCATACGTCTCCAACAACAACCACAAAAGGAGGAGACTAACATTGTGACATTCATGAAGGCCGAACATCATGAATTTCAAGAGCATAAAGATCTTATTCTAGCAAACTTGGAGGAGGAAGAAGCGACCCCAACTATTGAGAATGCACGACTTCACCCTCTTTTGGAATGTTTCAAACATTTGTTCCCAAAAGAGATGCCCAAAGGATTACCTCCAAGAAGAGAAATTGAGCACAAGATTGATCTAGTTCCGGGTTCTATGCTCCCCAACAAACCGGCCTACCGAATGAATCCAAAAGAAGCTCAAGAAGTACAAAGGCAAGTAGATGAGCTTTTATCCAAAGGCTTGGTGCGTGAAAGCATGAGTCCATGTGTCGTTCTGGTCTTACTTGTGCCCAAGAAAGATGGCTCTCAAAGAATGTGTATGGATTGTCGAGCCATAAACAAAATCACAATCAAGTATAGATTCCCAATCCCACGCCTTGAGGATCTACTTGATGAGCTACATGGAAGTGTTGTGTTCTCTAAAGTTGATTTGAGGAGTGGATATCATCAAATAAGGATTCATGAAGGAGATGAGTGGAAAACGGCATTCAAGACCAAGGAAGGTTTATATGAGTGGCTTGTGATGCCATTTGGTCTTACAAATGCACCATCTACCTTTATGCGCTTAATGAATCATGTATTGAAGCCTCTTATTGGCAAATGTGTTGTAGTTTACTTTGATGATATTCTTATATATAGTAGAAGTGAAAGAGAACATGTGAAGCATCTAGAGTTGGTCATGTACATCTTGGAGAAGGAGAAGCTATACGCCAATTTGGAGAAATGCCATTTCTTCTCATCCAAGATTGTGTTCCTTGGATATGTTCTTTCACAAGAAGGTATACAAGTCGACAAGGAGAAGGTGAAAGCTATTCAAGAGTGGCCTACACCAAAGTCCATTCATGAGGTACGAAGCTTTTATGGTTTAGCATCTTTCTATAGAAGGTTTATAAAGAATTTTAGCTCCATTCTTGCACCTATGACCGAATTGTTGAAAGGAAAGGAGTTTACATGGACTAGAGGTGCTAATGAAGCATTTGAAGTGATTAAGGAGAAATTGTGTCATGCACCTATTCTTGCTTTACCATGTTTTGACAAAGTGTTTGAAGTTGAAGTGGATGCTTTGTCAAGAAGGTACTTACTTACTCATGGTTTAGATTCAAGAGTCCTTGGTTTTGAGCATATTAAAGAGTTGTATGAAAATGATGAGGATTTCAAGGAGGTTTATGAGCTTTGTAAGAAGCACCCTCATCAACTTTTTCATATTGAGAATGGGTTTCTCTTCAAAGGGAATCAACTTTGTATTCCTAGAAGTAGCATTCGAGAGTTGTTAATCATGGAGGTCCATGGAGGATCCTTGGCGGGTCACTTTGGAATTGAAAAGACCTACCTTATGATGAAGGAGCATTATTTTTGGCCAAGCATGATTAAAGATGTTGAGCATATGGTAAAGAGATGTAATACTTGCAATATCGCCAAGGCACATGCTTTGCCACAAGGGTTGTATACTCCTTTGCCCATCCCACATCATCCATGGGAAGACGTGAGTTTAGACTTCGTTGTTTGTCTACCACGAACACAAAGAGGCAAGGATTCTATTATGGTGGTCGTTGATAGATTTTCCAAGATGGCTCATTTTATTCCATGCCATACTACTTATGATGCTACTAAGGTTGCAAATCTTTATTTTGAAGAAATAGTGAAACTACATGGCATTCCAAAGACCATGGTAAGTGATCGAGATTCCAAGTTCCTTAGTCATTTTTGGCTTACTTTATGGAAGAAGCTTGGTACAACCTTGAAGTATAGCACCGCATGTCATCCACAAACGGATGGACAAACCAAAGTGACTAATCGAACTTTGGGAGCTCTTCTTCGGATATTGGTGAGTAAAGACAAGAAGGGTTGGGATACTCTTCTATGTCATGCTGAATTTGCCTTCAATCGAAGTCCAAGTAAAGCCACAGGGTTGTCACCTTTTCAAGTTGTTTATGGAAGGAACCCTCTCCAACCTATGGATCTCACGCCCATCTCTACATCAACAAAGTTTAGCTTTGAAGCTAACAAAAGGGTGGAAGAGATTAAGAAGCTACATGAGGAGGTACGAGCTAAAATTGAGAAGTATACCTCAAATGTATCAAGTAGAGTGAATAAATCAAGGAAGAAGGTTGTATTTGAACCGGGAGACCTTGTTTGGATTCACTTGAAGAAAGAAAGATTTCCTTCTAAAAGGAAAGGTAAGCTTGCACCAAGAGGAGATGGTCCTTATAAAGTTTTGGAGAAGATTGGTGATAACGCTTATAAATTGCAACTTGGAGAAGACTATGAAGGGAGTTGCACTTTTAATGTGAGTGATCTCAAGCCCTTTTATGGAGATATTGGAGAACTTCCTAGTTTGAGGACAAACTCTTTTCAACTAGGGGGAATGATGTAGATTTGGTTCCAAAACTACATCATGGAAGTCAAGTACTTAGCTACATTGACAAAGAGCTTGAAACTATCACATTTGGTCTATATTCGAATGGTCTCAATCATGAAGGAGTAATGATTTGCTCTCTAACTCAAGAACCATGAAGCTACCAAAGAAAGTGTCCTAGAGTGAAATGTTCTACATTCCAAGAGCTTTCCAATGGTACAAGAATCTTTAAATTTGGTTAAGTATAGAGCAAGTTATCATCATTTGTAATCTAGCTTAGTTCATTAGTTTCTTTATGATGTAATCATTTGTGTAGGATGATGTAAGCTAGATGTTGTAGTTTCTTGCATATAACACGCCTAAGGGGGGCCTCTACTAGTATAAATAGACCCCTTAGGGTGCCTTGTAATTCATTCAATCATAAATCAAATACAAGTAAACACATGATGTTTTCTCTCTAGTTTTGTGCTAGTCCTCTCGTTTCTCTTGAGGGAGAACGAAGCCATCTCCCTTCTTCTATCCAAGGTTGGCATCCTTGGTGGTGATAGGAAGGAATTGAAGATCTCTTGAAGGTGGTGTGCCTTTATCCTTCCAAGAAGCTTCAAGTCGCCATTGTTGTTCATTCATCCAAGCGTTCGTTCGTTCATCCATTTCGTCCATCATCAACATTTTGGTAACCATTTCCCATAGTTCTTTCCATCTTTTCTATCCATTTTCATCCAATTTTCGAACCTTAAGAACTTTGAGAAGCAAGATTCTTATCTTGGTTTTTAAAGATCCTTAGCTTTTGTATAATTTGATCATCCTTGGTCTCATTATACATCACAAACCCTAATCTATCCAACACACCGAACAACAACTTCACATCGAGTTCATTCTTTTCACTCTCCTCATCCGAATTCGAAACCCCATCCCTAACCCTCTTTCTGGCCTTCAGAGCTCGTCGGATAGCGTGGAGGAGAAAGAGAAACGCGATAGGAGTGAAGAGAGAGAAGACTGGCGCGTCGGGGGAGAGGAAGAGAGAGAGGTAGATGGCGGCGGCCATGA
Organism: Portulaca oleracea; assembly: GCA_029582165.1. NCBI lineage: Eukaryota > Viridiplantae > Streptophyta > Magnoliopsida > Caryophyllales > Portulacaceae > Portulaca > Portulaca oleracea. Next base: position 25,605,765 of record CM055888.1, read on the forward strand.
GAGAAGTCGAGGAGTCTGTAATTTGAACCCTAAAACCCAACCCTTTGGACCCTAACCCAATTAGTCTACGATTCTGGGTTCACAAGCGGGTTAAGGAGCATCAAACCGGGCACCCGAGGGTCATTCATCACTGAATTTGGGGTTTTCCATCTTGAAAGTTCTGGGGATGGTTCATGGGGTTTTCTAGGTTTGATTTCGATGGATGAGGAAAGAGATGGGGAGGATTGAAGAAGATGAAGAAGTAAAAATGAGATCTGAGATTTTTAGAGAGAGAAAAAAGTTCGTATTATTCAGAGCAACATAGGGTAAAGTTCGTATTATTTTTTAAGTTCTGGGTTTGATTTCGATGGAGGAAAGAGATGGGGAGGACCGAAGAAGATGAAGAAGTAAAAATGAGATATGAGATTTTTAGAGAGAGAAAAAAGTTCATATTATTCAGAGCAACATAGGGTAAAGTTCTTATTATTTTTTAAGTCAATGTGGATGACGTAGCAAAGTCAAAACAATCAGGCACGTGCCTCCGCCACCACGTCAGACCGCCGCCGAGTCAAGTTAATCTTAACTCGATGGCGTGTTATTGGGGGCAACAGGGGGTCAAAGTTCGTATTATTCATTACTGAATCAAAATTTTGTATTATTAAGTCTTATATGGCCAAAAGTTTGTATTATTAGAATCCAATTTCCCTTTTTTATTTTCATTATTAGTATGTTCGGTCGCCGTAAAATTTAGAAGCATTGTAGTATATTCTTATGAACAATTTTCATGAGATTTATGGGTATTATAGTAGAGTTTAAAAGTATTTCATGATGTGTTTATGAACACTACTTTAGTATTTTATGAGCATTTTTTTTTTGAGTTGTATGAGTGTTATTATATAACCAATGTCTCTGTAAATTTTTAAGAGCATTGTAGTCAAGGTTATTAAAATCGGGATCCTAACTCGAATTCATGGGGTAGTTAGGATGAGAATTAACCCATGTATGATCATGGATCGTGTGTAGATAGTAGAATCGTATTGAAAATTTTTTATCATAAAATCGTAGGATCGTAGATCAGGATCGGGATTTTAATAACTATGATTGTAGTGCATTTTTATGAACATTTTTCATGAGTTTTATGAGCATTCAGGTAGATTTTGAGAATATTACATGATATGATTATGCACATTACTTTATTGTTTTATGAATATTATGGTTGTGTTTTATGAACATTGTTATATAATTGAAATTTTAAATTTTTTTATTGTCATTATTTTGACATGTTATATATATAAAACAAGTAAAAGCGAAAAAAGTAACAACGAGAAGGGTGGCAGGCACACTGAGCATGGTGCGTCTAGGACTACCATCGTGATACTACGAGAATTGAATCCTAGGAGGGAAGAATGGAAGGTGAAGTCCTTGCCACCAAGGGAAAAGCCAATTGACATAAAGTGACATGTGCAAGTTCTAAATCATTTATTAAGCTTTGCTATTTAGAGGGGTTTATCCCATTTATCCTATCTAACTTAAGTTTATCTATTTTTATTCATATTTTCAAAACTTTCAACTTTTACTTTAACTTATCCAACCTTTATTTTACCTAATTTTATCTTACCTTTAATAAAGCCTAATTAAGCTCCAAATCATATCTATATCAAGTAATTATTTAGAAATTTATTTGAGTGAAAATATAAGGAAATGTTATGATAAAACTAACTGATGATCTCTCTTTTCTTTTTTCTTTTTTTTTTTGAAGGAGATCATTTCTCTTTATTAATTTTACTTACTGCATATTATTTAATCCCTAAATGAAGAGTACTTACCTTCCAAATTAGGGGAGATTACTTCCTAAATGATTTTACTTACTAAACCTAATTTAAGCCCTAACATTAGTAATAACTATCTAACCCTAACTCCCTCAACCTCACACACACACTCCCCATCAATCAACCCTTCACCGCTCCCCCCTCTGCCTCTGCCAGAGACTCGCCGAAAACAACAAGCCGTTGTCGCAAATCATGCAACAACTACCATCACCCTTTCTCTTTCTCAAAGTCTCTCTATCTTGGTCAAGGTGTAGATTTGCAGTAGTCGAGCTCAATTTAGGAAATGAGCACGCCTTCCAAGTAACGTTTATGTCCTAACACCTCCTTGGATGCCTCTTTAACTGTTTTGTGCTTTTGAATGTCCTTATGAAACATGCACTCCGTTAGGGACCTTATGTGAAATCGAACTGTCCTCATTGTTCAATTATGTGTTGCAATTGTGATTTCATGTTATGAGAAAAGGAGAATAGTTCACGTTTAATCACTTGATTTCAGTTGCACCTTTGAAATTTAGATTAGGAACTGGATTTGAAAATATTAATTTGATTTTCATAAGATAGTAATTATACATACGAGTGGAAAGGAAAATTTAAAAAAGGGACGGGTCTTAGTCCTCGAGACTAAGATCTGTTCCTGTAGGGATAACGTCCCAAAATCAGGTTGTGCGTGCCTGATGGTCGTTTATGATTACTTCCCGGGGTAAGATGTGCACATTCGGTCGCCAAAGGTGATGTGGAGAGAGTTTGAGTGAAGTATCGGGCGCATTTAGTAATGGGGCGCAATGACCCGTTGTTGAGAAATTGACCTTGAAACGTTGGACCTCTGATAGGCCCCCTGCTAATAAATGAAGTGTTTTAAATGAATGATTGAATGCTTAAAGTTCTTGACTTACTTGCGTTGGATTAGGAACCACTAGTTTTGAAAATGGTTTGGCTTTCCCCCTTTCCCTAAAATGTTTGAAATTGAATTCAAATGAAATTTAACTGTTAGGGGTAAACATAATTGAGTGTCATCTCATTTTCTTAAAATGTTTTGCGTTCAGGTACTGACTATGTTGATGTCAGGGTATAGTGTGAGATCGACCTAATTTTATTTCCTGTTGTTTTATGAGAATAAGGATTAATGAGTTGTAATGTTGTTTGACTAGTTTTATCTTCAGTTGTTTGACTTGGTAGTGTCAGACAATTTGTACCTTCTTGCCTTGTATTTCTTCGGATATACGATAGTAACACCCATTTGTTGTTTTTCCACTTTAAAAACCTTTAAACTTTATTTTATTGATATTGAAGTTTTGTATTTTTGGGGCGTTATATTAACTGAGACCTCTGTTGATCTTTGATGAACAAGATCGAGGTGGATGCACTAGAGGATTCGAGGAAGTGTTTGGTGGTGATAGAAGAATGATGAAGACTACAATTTGGTCTCCAAGTTGGAGATTGTTGGGTTAATTGTGTGGAACCCAAATTATTATTTTGGTGGTATGAATTTTGGAAAGATAAAATTGTGCTTGGTGGCAAGTTTCATAAAAGATTGAAGATTCCTCAAAGATTGTGCTCCTTAAAGAAAGATGTTATATAAATTGAAAAATATTATATTGTTACCAAATTGTGATGGGCCAATCATATGTAGGTTGATTGATCAGATAAGAATATAATATTACTTTGAAATATAGTATCAAATTATTAGGAAACATGTGTTTTTTGAAAGGTTAATATTATTATTAATCCTAGTATTATATTGTAGTTTTGACTATAAATAGAGCCTTTGTGTCAAGCTTATTGGCAATGCAATTGAGATTGTTACATCTAACCACAAGAGATTGACATGATATCTCTGTATTCATGAGGGAGTTGTCTGAGGCTTAGCTGTGAGTGTTGAGTTCTCATGTTGTAACTCTAAAAAAGTTGTGAGAGATAGTGCAGGTTTGGGAATCTTTTAAATCCTGTTGGAATCATCTAATAGTGCATCGTTCGTGGTTTTTTCCCGATTTGGGGTTTTCCACGTAAACCCTTATGTTGAATCTTTATTTATATTTTTGCCTTACTTATTGTTTGTCTACTAACAATGTCATGAGAATCCTAATAGTTCATGGCTGCGCAACCCTTACTTACCTCACTTTTTTCATACCTTACTAGAAAAAAAAATTTAAATAATCACATCACTCTTTTACCTCATTTTTTTTCTTTTTTATCCACATAACAATTTACCACACCCTCAATTCTTACAACCACTTAACCATATCTAACCACACTAACTACATTTTACAAATTTAACTGTAACCACCATTAACCAATCACACAAAAGAACAGAGATTCAATTTATTTTCCATTTTATCACTTTGTTTCATTTGTTTTTCCAAGCTAAGAGTCACCTGAATATCCAAATTCAACCGACCCAAATTAAATCGGATTTGGTCATTAATTTTTTTATCTGAACTTTAAATTAGGTTAAATTTGATCGTACCCGATTGTAAAATTGGGTGAGGTTTAAATTTGGGATAAGGAATTGCGAGTTGTCTGAATTTGTATTAAATTTAAGTTTAAATACGTTCCGTCACTTTTAGATAATATATAAACCTAAAATAATTATAGTGCCAAGCCGACTTGAGTTGGACAACAGTGATGCCGCATTGAAACATACTATAACATGCGTGAAGGATAGGGGGCCTAGTCGTACGCAGTATTTGGCAAACATCTTCAACTTCGAAGATGTTATGAAGAAGTCTAAGACTACAGTCACATTTACCAAAATACATGATGGCCAAGGACTTTCCTTAAATATTGGAGCATATCAAGACCTGCTAATAAGAAGATTTGTTGAAGATTATGATCCTTCCAGTATGAACTATATAAGGTAAAGGTGCTACTAGAGCATATAGTCCATCCAGTTCCCCAAGCTACTGAAGTAGCAAAGGTGAAAGAATCAATTGAAGGGCCAATGAAAGAAATGGAGGACGAGGCTATGCCATTGGTTCAAGGTTTTGGAGTAGATCTTATATGTTGAAACCTAAGAATTCAGGGCTTTTTCTTGTGACAGCATTCCGTTTTCTCATTCTCGCAATAACATACATCGAGCCTGTGTAAGGTCAAGCTCAAGGAAAGGAAAGAGGCTTCTGGTTTCAGGTAAAATTCTTCTCCATGCAGGAAACAAGCTCATAGGAAGCTTCAGCGTGGGAGAATCAGACAAGGAAGCACTCTAGCTCAAGTTGGCATGGTCTGATCAAGAAAGAGGAAGGTGAGGGCATTGCTTGTTGTGAATCACCACTCACAGCTAGGGAAGCATATTAAAAGATGGAATCGAGTTTGGGTCAAGATTCTACGACAGCTTATGTCCATCAGTCCATGGCCCTCAAGATGGCGACAACGCTCGTCTAAAGAGGAGTAGGAGCTAGATCATGAATTTGCTCAATCCTTTTTCTTTAGTTTAGCTTGCTACTAGTTAAACTAACTTATATTGTTGTTTTATTGTGGTGTGGCATCTCCATTGGAAAAAAAAATCTATAAAATTGTTTAAATTCAGATTTGGACGTATTGGGACAAAATAGTTGTTAATGTATCAAAAATAATATATCTTCTATACAATAGAAAAGCAGAGACCGAAAATTTGTTCGAGGAGCCTGGCTGCTTGCCTGCCTGTTATCTTGTGTTCACACATGAATTTACTCTTTTGACATCGAATACAATATAATAACAAGCAACAAACCTACTTGTCTGCTTTGTAGCTTGTGTTCACACACAAATTTACTGTTTTACCCTTGGATATAATATAATAATAAACATTTTGTCTTGTAATTTATGTTCACACTCAAATTTATCATTTTGCCCTCGAATATAATATGATAATAAATGACTTCCTTTGTAGCTTACATTCACACTAAATTTACGGGTTAAATAAAGATTGTGTCTATATCTTCTTAAGGTCAATACAAGTGTAGGAGATAAAAATTTGTCGACCAAATTAAAAAAATGACACTTGGAAAATAAAATAATAGGTATTTGGCCAATTATCACCCGCCATGTGTCAAATTAATTACGGCCCATTTAATTAGATTTTAAATGGAAATGCATCCTGGCCAATAACATCATGACACGTGTCAAAGATGATGTAGAAAATCATAATTATTTCTTTTATTTAAAAATTAAAGGAATAATTAATTAACTTGGGGCAAGCCCAAAGCCCAACTCAAACCCTAGGGGTTAGGCCTCCAGAGCCTATAAATAGGGGTCCTCCCCCTTCATTTTGAGGCCCCCCGGGCATTCTACACTCCAGAGGCTTCAGAGGATCAAACTGCCAGCGACATCTAGCTATCAAGCACCAAGGATCGTCTGCAGAAACTCGAGATCGAGTCTCCAAGTCTTCAGCGCGTCTTAATCAAGAACAACAACACAGTTCTTCGGCAAGACACTCGGCAGTCTACACCCGGCGACATTCGGTATTCTGCACTCCAAAGGCTTCAGAAGATCGAACTGCAAGCAACCTCCAGCTACCAAACGTCAAGGATTAAGGTCTGCAAAAACTCCGAGCCTCTATTGCGTCAAGATCAAGAGTTGCTATAGAGTTCTTCAGCGATACTTCCAAAAGGCTTCAGAAGATCGAACTGTAAGCGACCTCCAGCTGCCAAGCGCCAAGGACCAACGTCGACTAGTTCAACAACTTCTATTCTTCACATCAAAGACTACAGTCGTCTTCTTTGTCAGGTTCTTCGACTGAGATCAAGTACTCAAGCCCTCACATCCAAGAACCAGGAGAATTACAACCAACAGTCAACCTTCAACCTCCAGCTACCAAGCATTAAAGGAATCAACGCTCAAGACCTTCAGCTTAAGAACTACTACAAGAGTTCTTCAGCTAGACCTGCATTCGAGATCGAGATTAAGCGTCCGCGCCCTCGACTCACCCAAATTTTAGGAGATCGAATCAGAGGATTATTTTATTTTATTTAATACAGAGATTGTACCCGCATACCTTCAAATATTAATACAAATTAATTTGTTTCTCAATTTTCTTGTCTTTATTTATTTTAGACTCGAAATTTGTGTTTACAAATTTGGCATGCTCGGTGGGACCTCTCTGCCTATCATCTCCTTCTCCAAGAAATCAAGTTCAACCTTCGTCTCAAGCGGCGAGATGACACCCAAGAAAGTTGTCTCTCGACTCTCAACAATGAGGATGGCTCAAGCTTCATCCCAGGGGTCGACAACTGCATGTGTCACATCAAGCGGAATAATGACGTGAAGGATGGCATCTGTCGCCACTGCTATTTCTACAGCGCTAGAAAAACTAATGGTGATTGCACCAACTCAATTACTGAAGAATCCAACTGTGGGTTCCATCACACTGGGGGCAACTCAAAGGGCTCCTCGCTCTTGGAAGCCAACTATGATTATATTCGGCTCAAAGAAGACTACACCTCACGAGCTTTTCCAATTTGAGGGCTTTGAAGACCATGGCTACTCCAGTGAAGATTCTTCCCCGATCTCTGAAGAAGAATCTATCTTCTCGCAAGCAAAGACTGAATCTACTCATACCATCGTCATGGCAGTGATGACAATTGTAGTTATTAACATGGAAGAAAAGATCGCCAAGTTAGAGGCTACGTTGAGAAGGTTTGTTGAGGAAAGCGAAGAGAAAGACAAAAGAATCGAGGAGTAAGATAAGTAGATCGCAAAGTTGATGAAGAAAATTGAAAAGTTCATGAGCAAGAGCCTAAAATGTTCACCAAAAAAAAGGAGTTAATTTTCATTTGATTTCCTTTCATATCATTGTAATACTCTTGGCCCGAAAGAGTATAAACTGTGTACGGCTAAATTAATAAATAAAATTTTCATTTCTCCTTTTGAATTTGAACTACGTTTGGCTTGATCCTTATGGGTAGCGTATCTCTTAAGGTATGTAGGCAATTTGGATTTAGACTCAGATACAACCATACTGAAAAAAAAAAAAAAAAAAGCTCCTCAGGTGAACAAATTTTGAAGATTTGCCTTGTCAACAATCTCCAAAGACTTTCAAGTCAGCAAAATTCAAAGACTTACAAGTTAGCAAATTCAAGACTCACAAGTAAAAAAATTCAAGACTTCCAAGTCATCCAAAAAAAAAAAAAACCCCTCATAGGTCAAGACTTCCAAGTCATTCAAATCAAGACCCACAAGTCAAAAATTCAAGACTTCCAAGTCATCCACATCAAGACCCACAGATGAAAATTCAAGATTTCCAACTCATTCAAATCAAGAGTCACAAGTCAAAAATTCAAGACTTCCAAGTCATCCACATCAAGACTCACAAGTAAAAAATTAAAGATTCATCCACATCAAGACTCATAAGACAAAAATTCAAGACTTCCAAGTCATCCACAAAAAAAAGACTCACAAGTCAAAATACAAGACTTCCAGGTCATCACAAAGTTAAAAACTCCCAAGTCAAAATCCAAGACTTCCAAGCCATCAACACCAAAGACTTACATATCCAAATCCCAAACTTTCAAGAAAAAGACTCTCAAGTCACCAAAAATTAAAAACTCCCAAGTCAAAATTCAAGACTTACAAGTTATCATCACGAAAGACTCATAAAAGTCCAAACTCAAGGCTTTCAAGTCAAACTCTCGGGTCACCAAAGTTAAAGACTCCCAAGTCGAAATTCAAAACTTAATACTCGGTTATATACATCAAGGACATCAAGGAAGACATCCAATATACATCATAGGAGCCTAATACTCGGTTATATGCCAAAAGAGCATCATTCACCCAAGTATCCCTCTCGTTTGAATGAATTCAACAAGGGCAGTTTGGTAATTTCTTCAGATAACTCTAGATACATGCGTCTAATGAGGAAGTCATCCAAAGACATATTGAAGAGCATTGAAAGAGCGTTCCAATGGTTTTTGAATCTTGGAAAAAGGACAAGTATTGAAGGAGTTATAGTCTTTTCTTTCTAGAGTTGTATTTTAGAGTTTTTATGATGTAATAAATGTGTAGGATGATGTAAGCCTCAAGGGGCCTAATTTCTTGAATAGTACACGTCCTAGGGGGCTTAGGATTACTATAAATACCCCCTTAGGCCTCTTGTAATCTCATTCATTCATATATCAAATACAAAGTAAACACATGGTGTTGTTTTTCTCTCTAGCTTTTGTGCTAGTTTTTGAATCTCTTGAGGGAGTTTCGAATATCCCTACTTCTAGCCTTGGGTTGGCATCCCTTGGTGGTGAAAGGTAGAATTGGAGAGTTCTTTGAGGTGGTTTGCCTATATCCTCATTGGAGTCTTCAAAGCCATTATCATTCATATCAATCGTGAGTTTCATTTCTAGTTCTTTTGATCTTGTTTTTGTTTCTACATTGTTTCAAATTCAAGATTCATTTGAATATCATTCTATCATTCAAGAAACTTACATTCCATTCATTCCTACATTCATTCCATTCATTTACACATTCGTTTCATTCATCCAATCGTTCATTACCATTCGTCCATCATCAATCGCCCATTTGGTAATCATCTTTCATAGTTCTTTCTATCTTTCCATTCGTTTTCCATCCCATTTTCGATTCTTAAGAACTTTGAGAAAGGAGATTTTCATCTTCGCTCTTAAAGATCCTTATATTGTTGTGTAATGTGATCATCCTTGATCCCATTATACATCAAAATTGGTATCAGAGCTTAGGAGTTGATTATCTTAGTTCTTGATCCATCTTTTTACAATCTTTTCACCATCTTTCCATCACAAATCCATCCCCCACCTTCCCCCCATCTCACGTCCACCAAGAACACCAAAAAGAACCCCCAATTCGAACTCAATTCCCACCTAAACACATTCCCCATTTCGTCCTCCACATCCCCACACCAAAACCGTGAGTCTTGTTTGAATCTTTCTTCATCAAGATTCATATTCTATGGCTTGCAAAAGATCTTTCATGAATTCACCAAGTGAATTGAAACGCTTGGAGCAATAAATTGATGATCTTACCAAACAAATGGAAGTATTTGGGATCCTTCAAAAGGGAGGATCAAGAAGCGCTTGTTCACGTATGGTTTACCCCTATGAAGTTGAATATGAAGCATCTTATGAAAGGAGTAAACGTTCCAGCAAGAAGAATGGAAATAAATTTCAAGAAGAGTTCTTGCCATTCAATTACAAAGGAGACTACATCGACAAACTTGAAAGAATGGAGCAAGGGAGCAAGGATGTGGTTGAATACACAATAGAATTCAGGTGGCAACTATGGAAGTATGCCCTTAAGGAGGATGATCCACAAGTTTTGGTATGTTACTTTCTTGGTCTTAATGATTACATTCGGTATGTTGTTGTAAATCAACCTTACACAAACTTGGAAGAGTTGAGTTCTTTAGCTCTTGATGTTGAAATACAAGTAAGGAGTAGAGAACTTTGGGAAAAAACCATATACAACAAAGACCACCATTCCCCACAAAACAACCAAACATAAAAGCTCCACAAAATCAGCCCCTAAACCTCCCCACACCTACTATCCAAAGCTCCTCAAAACAGCGTATAAACCTCCCCACTCCCATTGTCCCAAGTATATGTCTATGTTGCCAAAGTTTTGATCATGTTGAAAGTGCATGCCCTAACAAGAAAGAAGTGTCTTTGGTTGGGTACCAAACGTATGATAATGAATTATTTGAGGAGGAGAATGTAGTAGAAGAGGAGTACGTAGAAGAGTGGCTTGTGATAAGGAGAGCCTTGAAAGAAGTATGTGTGGCGAATGAACATCAACCAAGAGAGTGCAAGATCTCTCATTGTACCAACAAAGGAGAAGTGTGTTCATTGATCACAGAAGGAGAAATTTGTGCCTCCTATGGTGACATTGACACCCCTACAACAATGATCCACACGTCAAACTTGGAGAATTATTCACGCCCTACACAATGGCTAAGCCATGACAAAGACATTCAAGAGGATCCAAGAAGCTTAGTAAGTCTTTCCATTTACAAGAATTGTAGAGATTCATTATGGTATGATATTACTTCTATGGATACTTGTCATACTTTGTTGGAAAGACCAAAGTTGCTTGATAGGAATATCATGCATCAAGAGACATCTCTACTTCCATCTTATACCATACGGCCTAAGGAGAATGAAAGCAACATTGTGACGATTATGAAGGTGGAATATCATGGGTATGAAGAGCATAAGGGTCTTGTTCTTGCAAACTTGGAGGAAAGTAAATCGGATCCAAGCAACCACCCAATCTTGAATTCTCCTATAAAACGTATCTATCATATGCTCCCTAAAGATATCAACTTGAATCTCATGGTTGAAGTGCCAAGTATTCAAAGAAGTCAAGAGGTTCTAGTTGTCGATGGCCATTCAAAGATGGATCGTTTCATACTATGTCGTAATACCCATGATAAAGGCAAAGTGGTGAAACTAGACTTTGAAGTTGTGAAGTTACATGAGATTTTTACATCCATGGTGGAGTATCGAGAATCAAAGTCCTATGGATTATCTTGGGAGAAGTTGAAGAAGTTTTATAAAGGAGTCTATGATGACTTCAAAGCCTTTAAGAAGAAAGCTTGTAAATCTCATGTGAAGAAGGCGAACAAAAGAGAATTGATGCTCAAAGTTTGAGGACAAACTTTTTTTCAATCTAGGGAGTATGATGTATATTTGATGGCCATATACATCAAGGACATCAAGGAAGACATCCAATATACATCATAGGAGCCTAATACTCGGTTATATGCCAAAATAGCATCATTCACCCAAGTATCCCTCTCGTTTGAATGAATTCAACAAGGGCAGTTTGGTAATTTACTGTATAACTCTAGATACATGCGTCTAATGAGGAAGTCATCCAAAGACATATTGAAGAGCATTGAAAGAGCGTTCCAATGGTTTTTGAATCTTGGAAAACGGACAAGTATTGAAGGAGTTATAGTCTTTTCTTTCTAGAGTTGTATTTTAGAGTTTTTATGATGTAATAAATGTGTAGGATGATGTAAGCCTCAAGGGGCCTAATTTCTTGAATAGTACACGTCCTAGGAGGATTAGGATTACTATAAATACCCCCTTAGGCCTCTTGTAATCTCATTCATTCATATATCAAATACAAAGTAAACACATGGTGTTGTTTTTCTCTCTAGCTTTTGTGCTAGTTTTTGAATCTCTTGAGGGAGTTTCGAATAGCCCTACTTCTAGCCTTGGGTTGGCATCCCTTGGTGGTGAAAGGTGGAATTGGAGAGTTCTTTGAGGTGGTGTGCCTATATCCTCATTGGAGTCTTCAAAGTCATTATCATTCATATCAATCGTGAGTTTCATTTCTAGTTCTTTTGATCTTGTTTTTGTTTCTACATTGTTTCAAATTCAAGATTCATTTGAATATCATTCTATCATTCAAGAAACTTACATTCCATTCATTCCTACATTCATTCCATTCATTTACACATTCGTTTCATTCATCCAATCGTTCATTACCATTCGTCCATCATCAATCGCCCATTTGGTAATCATCTTTCATAGTTCTTTCTATCTTTCCATTCGTTTTCCATCCCATTTTCGATTCTTAAGAACTTTGAGAAAGGAGATTTTCATCTTCGCTCTTAAAAATCCTAAACCCTTTTGTGTAATGAGATCTTGTGATCCCATTATACATCAAAAACTTTCAAGCAAAAAACTCACAAGTCATCCAAATTTAAATCAACAAAATGAAAGACTCACAAGTCATCTAAATTCAAATCAACAAAATGAAAGACTCAAAAGTCAAGAAAAAAAGGACAATTACTTCCAAGTTAGCATTCTTCAAGATTCGCAAGTCAGCAAAAATTCATAACTCTCAAATCAACAAATTTCAAGACTCTCAAGTCACTAAATTTACCAATTTCCAAGTTAACAAAAATTTAAAACTTCAAAGTCAGCAAAAAATTCGAGACTTTCAAATCAACAAACTTCAAGACTCTTAAGTCACAAAGTCCCTTGACTTCCAAGTCAAATGACACGATAAAGACATCCAAGTCAGTCAAACTCCCGTATCAACAAGTCTCTTGACTCCCAAGTCGATAAAATGAAAGACTCACGAGTCAACCAAATTCAAATTAACAAAATGAAAGGGCTCACAAGTCAAGATCACGACTTCCAAATCTATAAAATTCGAGATGAACGATGCATACGACTCTTACGTCAGTAAATCCAAAGACTTTCAAGTCAACAAACTTCAAACTCTTAAGTCATCAAACCAACCGACTTCCAACTCAAATAAATTGATGATTTCCAAGTCAGCCAAATTCAAGACTACCAAGTCGTCAAAATCAAATTTTAAGGTGAAGAAAAGCAAACACTCCTAGGTCACCAAAGAAAAGACTCCCAAGTCACCCACCCGCGATAAAAGATTCATGAGTTCACGACTCCCAAGTCAAAATGAATAACTCATACGCTAACAAAATTCAATGACTCACAAATCAACAGGATACAGGACTCCCAAGTCAAGAAAGTTAAAGACTCATAGGTCAACAAGATGAAGGACTCCCAAGTCAAGATAGATAAAGACTCATAAATTAATAAGAGAGACTCTTAAGTCAGTAAAGTCCATAGCTCACTTGTGCAAGACTCCAAAGTCGACAAGGTTAAAGACTTTTACGCCATCACAACAAACACTCTCAAGTCAAAAGTGCAAAAAAAAAAAAGGATCGACTTCCAAGTCATCAAAATTTTGGGCTTTCAAGCCGCACTCTGGTTGCCAGGATCTTCATGTTAGTGGTTTGCTTCAAGTTAACACCACCAATAGGATATTCAGGCTAGTTGACAACTTCATTCAAGCATGTAATGCGGGGCATCCTAGTCGTGTTGGTTGAATTCTACTCCAAGATGACATCCTCGTCCATTAAATCAGCGGCGCACTTCGTTTGACCCAGCTAAAATTTAGGTACAATAGTATGCCAGCTAAATACAAATTATATTTGAGACTCAGCCGCTTCAAACAGTCAAAATTCGTGTTCGCGACCGATTCATGAAGGGCGCATTTGTATGAGGCAAAAATTTTTCGACCAAATAAAAAAATGACACTTGAAAAATAAAATAATAGGTATTTGGCCAATTATCACACGCCGTGTGTCAAATTAATTACGGCGGTCCATTTAATTACATTTTGAATGGAAATGCATCCTGGTCAACAATATCGTGACACGTATCAGAGATGATGTAGAAAATCATAATTATTTTCTTTATTTAAAATTAAATGAATAATTAATTAACTTGGGCCAAACCCAAAGCCCAACTCAAACCCTAGGGGTTGGGCGTCCCTCCAGTGCCTATAAATAGGGATCCTCCCCCTTCATTTTGAGAGCCCCCGGACATTCTACACTCCAGAGGCTTTAGAGGATCAAACTGCCAGCGACATCCAGCTATCAAGCGCCAAGGATCGAAGTCTGTAGAAACTCAAGATCGAGTCTCCAAGTCTTCAGCACGTCTTGATCAAGAACAACAACACAGTTCTTCGGCAAGACACTCGGCAGTCTACACCCAGCGACATTCGGCATTCTGCACTCCAAAGGCTTCAGAAGATCGAACTGCAAACGACCTTCAGCTACCAAGCGTCAAGGATCAAGGTCTGCAGAAACTCTAAGCCTCTATTGCGTCAAGATCAAGAGCTGCTACAGAGTTCTTCAGCGATACTTCCAAAAGGCTTGAGAAGATCGAACTATAAGCGACCTCCAGCTACCAAGCGCCAAGGACCAACGTCGACTAGTTCAACAACTTCTATTCTACACATCAAAGACTACAGTCATCTTCATTGTCTGGTTCATCGATCGAGATCAAATACTCAAGCCCTCACATCCAAGAACCAAGAGAATTACAACCAACAGTCAACCTTCAAACGGTTAAACTCTGAGCAACCTCCAGCTACCAAGCACTAAAGGGATCAACACTCAAGACTTTCAGCTTAAGAACTACTACAAGAGTTCTTCAGCTAGACCTGCATTCGAGATCGAGATTAAGCGTCCGCGTCCTCGACTCACCCAAATTTCAGGAGATTGAATCAGAGGATTATTTTATTTTATTTAATACAGAGATTGTACCCGCATGCCTTCAAAATTAATACAAATTAATTTATTTCTCAATTTTCTCGTTTTTATTTATTTTAAACTCGAAATTTGTGTTTACAACAAGTCATGTGTATTTTGGGTTTGACAATTTCGATATTAAAAATACGAGTAGTTTGTATCTAGATTCAGATAAACATTAATAATAAGTTTAATAATTTGAAAGCTTGAGTCTGGTTTTTTTTTTTAATTGGAAGGTGGAAAATATGAGATAGAGTAAATGGATAGGATATTGATTGGAAATCTAAGTTACATCAGTCAAATCATTTAAATATTTGAATTTTTTAATATATAGTTTATAAATTTTACTAAGGTATTGTTAGTATAACAAATCACATCAATGATATTACTTATTAAATATATAAATTTTTAAATATATATGATATAAGGTAAGTAAGAAAATATTAGTAATGAAAAAAAAGGTGGAATAAAATAACTAATAGTGTGATAGGTAATATGAATTTATCATACATGACAGGGACATGAAAACTAGTATAAATACAAGAACGAGGATCCAAAGTTGGCGAGTTGCAATTGGCACCCCGAGGGGAACGAAAGCTGAGCTCACAGCCATGGCGATGCTCCACCCCCGAATCTTCAATTCATAAAAACTTGAATTGATTAGCGATTGAAACGAAGATGTCGAACCCCAGAAGAAGCTTTTACATTAACGCAAGCCAAAACTCAGACAGCCCATTCCAAACCCAATCCCACACATTCTCCTCACTGAATTTCTTGAAAAAGCCCCATGCTTTCCCATTTCTTCTATCTGTCTTCCTTTTCCTCACTTGGGTTTCTCTCAGATTCCAGAATTCCTCCCATCTTTCATCCCCTCCACAGAGTATGCGAAGATGGAGTAGAGAGGATGACCTAAAAGCCAATCTCGTCCGTTATCTTCCTCTTCAGTTGTCAAAAGATAAGAGGGGTTGGCTACTTAACCCTGTCACTGCTGCCCAGGCTGCTGGTTTATCTGGTAAGTGGTAACCTCTCTTTATGCTGTAAAATTTGAGGCTAAAGCATTACTGATTCAATGTGTAGTCTGTGTTTTTGTTCATTTGAAGTGATTTTTCCTTATTGAAAGTTGCAACATGTGATACCCTTTTTGTTATGCTCGTTTGAGATAGTTTATTGCTGTAGGGAATGTTTGAATGGAAGGAACTGGAGGCAAAAGAACCATCTGTTCCCATCTCCTGCTATTGTACAATTTTGGCAGCCATTTTGGAAGAAAAGGAAAATTAGCTAACCATTTTAAGATTTAAACTTGGTCTTCTATCCTCTCTTTTACTCAGTTGTAACGGATAAGAGTATGATCTTTTACTTGTATTTGTCTTGCAATCAAACAATGGCGGAGGAAATATTCATGCTAGGCTTTCAGTGCCCCGCAAATTTTAAAAGTAAAATAAAAATTAGTTCCTTTGTTCTCGTGCGTCCAAGTGGCTGTCACAATCTAAATCCGAGCTCACTGCTGGTGGTATGATTCAGGTGGTTCTGTGATTTCAGTTGGTAAAGTATTGGGTTTGAATATCCAGTTCCAGGTTATAATTCTGCCTGCTGTTGACTCATTTTGCAGTGATTTTGTGAGTTGGAAGTGTCAAATTTAGAATGGAACAGATATAATAGTGTTGATTGTAGGAATCTTATATGCATGTTTCTCTCATTTTTTAGATTGTAACTATTAGGATACTGTTTTTCTTCTATTCAGGTGGAGCCGTAACCTGTGAATCTGTTCATGTTGGTGAAATCCGGCCAGGAGGGATGAGGGGAAATCACAGGCATTACACTTGCAATGAAACATTCATCATTTGGGGTGCGCAAGTCAAATTTAGGGTATGCTTTCCTCTTCGCTTGCTGAACTTTTGATGTTATGTTGCTTGTATGTCTGATGACTTGTAGGTAAATATGAATTTGCAATATTACGAGTGTAATAGGATAGTCAAATGTCAATATTGTTTCCTTATTTGCTCATATTTTTGTGCGATTATAAGATGGTAGCCTGTACGATTTTTCTGCTGTTAATGTTTCCTTTATACTTCGGGCATGGAAAAGGATACCCTGAAGCGTCAGGAAAGCTGAACACATAATCACATATAGGTGAAGCAGTTTGAACCATTCAGTTTTTTAGGTTGGGTCATTGACTAAGATGAAACTAATGCGATATTTTAGTAGTTAAGCTCAAGTGCAACTTGACCAATTATCTATCATCTATGGCATGTCCCGCTTGCGGGGACGCTTTGTGCACCAGACTACCTCTATCATCTATCCCATGTGTTGTAAAGTAAACCCACCAATATGACTGCTTCTTTGCCAATCTGCTGTGAACCAAAAGGCATTTAAAAGTAGAAAATGCATTCTGCAACCTTGAAGTAAACTTCGTTGGGTACACGTAATGCCAAGTGATCTTACTGACAAATATGGGGAATACACCCGATTAGAGGTGTTCAATTGTCGACTACATTTGATGGGTAAAGAGAGGGCGGTTTAATTGTGGGTATCATGCTTGACCCTTCAGTGAACTTCCACAGCTATGTTTGTAGTTGTCATAATGCTTTGGGTTATTGCTGTCAAGTTTTCACACAGGATGAGCTAGGAAATTTAAATTATAAAACTCAAACTTGGGGAGGATTACTGAGAATAAAGATAAAACTAATTTACATTGAAGCTCCTTTAAGCGCTATGTGACCGACTGTTGCATCATCCTGGAGAACAATAGAAATTATTATGTGGAGCCTATATGTGGACAACTACTATTGTCAAAGCTCCAGAGTATCTTTTGTTTTTGTTTGTTACTTTTTCCTGAATTACATTATTTGCAATTATGTGGATATATCCAATGAGAAGTGTTCAATCTCCAAATTAGCAGTGATAATTCATTTATGAACTCAAAATGATGGATTTAGGACATTTGTAAGCTGCTATGTCGGCTTGAGCGCTTAAGCTCTCACTTGGCTAGTGTTTGTGTTGGAAACTTGGAATTTGGAATCTATTTCCTCATAAGCACCGATTATTGTGTGTGCTGCTTCATCTGAGCTTAGGCCTAAAAGTCAGTCATTGGCATGAAATGTGATTTATCGATATGGACATGGCCATGATGAAAATTTCCCCTGCAGCTGGAGAACAGTCATGTAGCTGGTAAAGGATATGCTGAAGTGACAATTGGTGCAGACGAGGTTGGCGTTGCTGTTAGTCCAAAGGGAATTGCCCATGCTTTGGTGAACATAGATCCTGTGAAAACAGCATTCCTTCTCGGATGCCAAGATAGCATTGTTGACTATAACAGCTCCAGCACTGCTTTCAAGATCTGGAAGGATCTTTAACTTTGTCATTCTTATTTTCTTCTCATTAGCTCTTGTTGTATAGTCTCTCCCTCGTTCTAATGATAAACATGCAGTCATCTGAATTCATTTACGATTCATGATTGTTTCTGATTCTGATGACTGCTTCTCAATGGAATCTTCAAATATGCGTTGTTTGTATCTTCTTGGTTTAAAGGCTTCTTCTTTTATCCACTGGAGCTTTATTTTTTATTTGAAGTTCAGTGTCTGATAAAAAGTGAATGGTAGGCTAAGCTAATACTCTTTCCTCCTGTTATACCTGTGATAATTGTCCATAATAGACTCCATATGCATAATGCAAGGTCACTATAAATCATCATGATAAAACATTCAGTAATATTGTTTAGAAATGGTTCGTACAAGATTTTATTATTATTATTATAGAGATTAAAGCATGATATAAGAGATTCAGTAGCGTATTGATTTAGTTCGATCTCGACTTCTGGATGAACATGATGATGAGCTTAGTTGTTGCTTCCCACGTCCCACAGCAAGAAGGGCGCCTCAACATTGTCATCACTGCAGTACAAGCAAGGGTGCTGGTCATCGAACCCTTGTTCTTTCAACAACTCTCGAGCCGAAACCACCACCTCCTTATTGGAAACTGAGCTTTGGTGCTTCCTCAGTACGGACTGGACTGCGGCGCTGAAGGCCCCCTGGGGCTTGTGGCCGGGCCCGCCGGGCATATCTGCCGAGGTCTCGTTGGTCCCACACCCACTCAGCAGTATGCCGGAGTCCGGCCCATGAACCTGGCCGAACAGCTGATCCAGGTCCAGTTTGGGCAGGCGGAACTTCAGGCTGGCTTCATCTCCAAACAGGGTGCTTAGGTGGGCCCCGATTTCAGACTCCACCAGGCCTGTGAGGGAGGCAAGGTGGCCCAGTAGGGACTCATAGGAGATGCTCTTGGGCTTCTTCGACATGCTGGGCCCTAACTCATTGGTTTGGGCTGTCGGAGGTGAATAGTTTGGCCCAACTTGCTCTTTCTCCTTGTCAATGAGACCTCCACTGTGGCATGAATCTGAGAGGATGGTGAAGGTTGCTCCCTTTGGTAGCCGGTTCACGAGCAGTCGAAAATCCACATCTTCCAATAAGAGGGAATGCCACACATTTTAGCAACCATTTTAGTCTAATAGCACATGTGTTATTGTTTCTAGATTAACTGGTACATGATAAAATGAGTATGGTGAAAAGAAATTAAAATGAGAAATGCTTGGAATTGAATGAAACCTGTTATAAGGTTGAAATCACAAGGAACAATTGCTTCGTCCCTCTTGTGGTAATGCTTGTTGAGTAGAGTGCCATGGCCGCTGTAATGAAAGAAGAGGAGATCCCCTTCCTCAGCCTGATCAACCATCTGGTTAAGTGCCTTCCTGATATTAGCACCTGTGGGCTTAACCTTGGATCCAGGACCATCTGTTAGGAGCTCAATCGATGAGGGTTTGAAGCCGAATCGCTCCCCAAGCAGCTCTTGCATCGCAACCACATCGTTGATGCAACCGTGCAGCTCATATTCAGTGTTAGGGTAGTTGCATCCCACCAACAATGCCATCCTCTTGTTTGCATTTGCCATGTTCTTGGGTTCCCAAAGTTTGACACTTGTTAAGATGTTTATTGTTTGTGCACTGTGTCATACCCCTGTGTTGCGCGGTGAATATATAGAGAAATTGTGGCATGCCTTGAAGGCGGGGCTAAGCAAGATAAGCAAGCAATGCCCTTGTTTGGTGGTTGTAATTAAAATTGATTATATCCTGATCTCACTTCAAAGCATAGTGATCAAACAGTTGATCGAGATAACATAGTTTTTTGCTATTTTGAGGGGAAAGACTAATGGAGATGGAGCATTATCAAAAACATCTGCTAGCTTAGGATCATGCTTACATATTTGGGTTGATGAGCTGTTGACTATTGCTTTGTTTGGTTCATAGGCTATCTTGCTTCTATTTCAGTATTCCCATAGCAGGATAACTGTTGCTTTTCAGCAAAGAAATGCCTTCCAGAATATATTTGAAACAGTCAAGGAGATCCTGAAGGCATATTCACTGCTTTTATACAAGTTTTTGATGAAACCATCTCATTGTCAGAATCCATAAAAGGTTTTTTCAAAAGAAAAAATTTAAAACCAATTGTATTTTATTTATCAGTGTGCTTGTTGGCGATTTTTCTCTTCATTTTCATTAAAAAAAAAAGATTTTGGGGCATCAATAATACTAAATTTTAGGGTATTGAATACTAATAATACAAACTATTTTCTTGGATACTGACAGTACCAACTATCGACCTATTTTCCCCCAATAGTACACCACCGATCGAGTTGTTATGGTTTTAACTAATCGGAAAGATGATGTGGCTCCATAATGTGTGACGTGGAAGGCAGATTGTCCACGTCAACATTTTCTATACAAGCTAGGCCTTCCGCGTCACGCATTATGGAACAACGTCATCTTTTCATGAGTCAAAACTATACCAAATCGGTGGCGTACTGTTAGTGGAAATATATCGATAATTGATATAGTCAACTATCAAGAAAATAGTTTGTATTATTAGTGTCCAATATCCCCAAAGTTGATATTATTAACGTTCAAAAATCCTTAAAAGAGAAAGCACATGGCAATTGATCTAGTGCACATTGAAACCATAGCAATTGTCAGGGCCAGTCTCAGAGTTGGACGTTTAATAGATGACCAAGTAACTCGTGCATGGCTTTCTAGCTATATGCAAAAGTAACACTTCCAGTTAACATTCCCTTGTCACATTCAGATTTCACCACTATTTATCTGTCGACGTTTATTACAAATTCTTCTTCCTTCTGATTTCCAAGCACATTACGCATCCAGTGGCTCAAATTTATCGGCCAGGACCTGTCATTAGTCCATCGTGGGAACAACTTCAACTTAAAATTGATCCATTCTGCGGACATATATATGGTGTTATCGATCCCATGATACGGAAGGGCCTATAAATTTACAAAGGAAGGAGGAACACGAGAAAAGACAACTACCCATGTCTTTCATTGATTTACATGTTTATTGCTTAATTAGATAAGTAGAGTTTTTCTTTCTCTTTTTCTTTCTTTTTTTTTTTTTGTAACTCAAGTAAATGGGTGGGTAAACACTTTGACGGGAAGTCCCATGCATACTTATTTAATTAGATAAGTATCATGAGTAGTCAATAGAGTATCATGAGTCCCTCAAAACCATTCCAGCTTGTCTTTCCTGGATATCTAAAAAGGGAAACCATAATTCGCCTTTATTGATATCCATGCATATCTACAAAAGCAAATTATGATTTCCCTTACAGACATCCAGGAAATAAACACCAAAGTTTGAGAGGTTTGAGGGGCTTGGGAAGAGGGAAAGGGGAGGTTTGGGTGTTAGTGGCGGTGCTGTGAGTAGTCGGAAGTGGTTTCCAGCGCCGGGGTGGTGGGCAGATGTTTAGTGGTGCTGGGAAATTGAAACAGGTGGTGGTGGGCGGTAGTGTCAAGCAAATTGAAACAAAAAAAAATTTAATTTTTCATTTTTTATTACAAATTAAAACCTCTTGGTCTTTCACATCCATAAGTGTCAAATGTGTTTTGTGGTTATCTTTCTTGAGTTCTTGGTCAATTGCCCAAAACTCAAATGATTACAGCAGGAATGGATACAATAGCAACAAAAGTTAAATGGGGTATGGCAGAGCTTGAGGGAAACCCAAGAGCCCAAGGTACGAGAGGAACTTGACAACGTGAATAAGCAGGAAAGGAGCATGACAGAAGAAGACTTCCAAAGCCTCCCTTATTTGCAAGCAATTGTGGAGGCCCCGGGTTGCACTCTCCAACCCCTTTGTTGCTGCCTCACCGTGCCAATGTCAAGATCGGAGGATATTGTCCCTAAGGCAAGGGTACCACCATGATCGTTAATGTTTGGGCTATTGCCCATGAACTGAATACTTGGCCCGATCCATTTGAGTTCCATCCTGAACAGTTCCTTGAAGAAGATGTCAACATCAAGGGTTAACTTTCGATCGTCGTGTACCCCCAGGAGCAAAATTGGGTTCGAGTGAATGTTGTGTTGTTTTCTGCATCATTTTAAGTGCATTCCAGCGGTCAAATATGAAGACACTGATCTGTCCTAAAATGCAGGAATTGTCACTTACATGGCAAACCCCTTATAAGTTTTTGCTCTTCCTAGCTTAATCGCACATCTATATAAATAGGCTCTAGAATATCATTGTACATTATGGCCCTCCTCACCTGAGGAGCTCCAGGTGGATTCAGTGAAACAAATGTATTTGTATGCTGGATTCAGGTCTCTTGCAAGCTCCAGTCATGATCAAACTAACCACCATTAAGCTCAAGAGGCCATATACATGCAAATAAATCATTGCAACTATAACTTTAATGAGATTCCACTTGACTAGAAGCATTCCCTCCCTCGTTCAGGAATGGAGTAATTCATCTTTGTTCAGAGAGGATATTCTTCAATTCTCATTCGGCAGTTTGCTGTTTTTGACATGTTTCACGCCTTCAGTGTTGTGAGGTCCTCAAGTTAGATGAATTTCTACATAATTTCCCATGCATATCAACCAAACCAAATCCTCCACAAGTTGAGTAATTTGAGCAAAAGGAAATCAATCAAACTTCGTTCTTTTAGCAGGGCCTTGGTCAATGATGGGATCCACAGAAGGAATCTGCTGCTGCTCAGTCCCTGGCTGGGTTTCCGAGCCTTGTTCTGCTTCAGTTGACTGAGGAGGTGCATAACCCTCTGGAAATGGGGGTGGTGGAGGCACTGGTGGTAGCTGTATATTCACAATACAAGACTCACTTGGCTTATTTACAGAAACACAAAAATCAATCATTTGGTGGGTATAACATTCAAATATTCAATTCACAGGAGCACTGAAATAAATCATGAGGCAGTGAGCAAACGACAGGTGTAAAATAATACAGCAAGCAATGCACATGAGATCCACAATCTTACAAAACCGTTACCCCTTCCAAGGGCAACGCCAAAGCGAAGTGCTACTCTAACCCAGTAATGTAGATAAGTCTCCACACTTTGAGGAGACCAAAAAGCAGGCCAATAGACACAAGGTGCTATATTTGCAAAACAGCCATCATTTAGGGAAACTAATCCAGGAATTGAAATACTATTGAAGTACAACTCACCTTACGCTGCATGGAGGCAAGAATGTGGTCTAATCTCTTTAGTTCTCTGATGTCAATTGTCTCTTTGGTAGTTGGTGCATCATCATTTGCATCATCACTCTCACCATCTATAGCATTCAACAAAAGAAAATCAATTAGGTTAGGTTTCAGCATTTCCATTGTATTAATATTTTTGTGAGGGGAGGATGGGGCTTGGATGCAGAAATTATTCTATGGAACTGTTAAGTCTACTTCATGGGTTGCACGGGAACTTTTTTATTTTGGAGGGGAACTATATATGAATGGGAACTTCATGGCAGCTGTCAAGACTGTAGCTTGCCTCTTTCTATATTCTCTTTCCCAGCCTCTCACCTTAGGGGCATTACCACAAATAGAAGCAGTTGTACAGCAGGTATACACCATATACCTCATCTCATGCTGTACTTGCAGATGGAACGCACTACCTTACACTAACATCCAACTTGTTTCTTTCGTTTTCTGGTTTTTATTTTATTTCATTTTCTTCAGGACCATGAGCATATAAAGAATAATATGCTCAACTTGACCTGTCCGATTAAAAAATAAGGGAACTCACACATGATCCTATAAGACTTGCAAAGCATTTTCAGGATTCTGTAAGACACAGCCATCTTGGAAAGTTTTCTTTCAATAAATTAACAAATAGAGCTTAGTTATACGAAAACAACTACTGATACTTATTATTCACATCTACATATACAGAAAACGAACCATCTGCAAAGTTGTAAGAAAGTTATAGTTCAATTAGATACCATGCCCAATCTTCTCCAACTTTGAGGCCGCCGTTGAGAATGCCTTTGATATGTAATACAAAGCTCGTCCCTGCCCATTAAAGTACACTTGAATAAGTTGTAAGGATTAGTGACAAATAACATTTTTTTGGGGATAGGAAAGAGATCAAAAAATTGTTGGGGGGTGTCACACATCTTTTTTAATTGACTCGTGGGTCACAACTTTTTTTTAATGCATTCCCATGTGACGTTAAACTTACTTAAGTAACTCGGGGGTGACATTCTGGCGTGTTTTGGCCGGAATCATTGAAAAGTCTGATTTACCCTTCAAAAAATGAGTGAAGTGTCCGATTTGCCCTTGATTTTCCTGCTCAAAACTTCTCCTCCTCAAATTCCTCCATCCTCATGAGCTCCTCTTCCCACCACCTTTCTCCTCCACCACTCTCCCTCTGAATCACCAACGACCCAAGCTGCCTCTCGAACCCCTCAAACTCGCCAGAAAGACCCAGAACAAGAAGCTCCCACGAGTTCTCCCATGGCGTCGTGGTGACCCTCTTCGCCATAAACTCTGTCCTCGCTGTCGTAATCCTCTCCTTCACCCTCGCCTTCTGCTGTCGGCGCTGCTCCTCCCCGAACTCCTCCTCTGGTGAGCTCTACCGCGACGACCCAGATGCCGCCATGAAGTGGCGGAGCAGCTACGACAGCGAGAAGCGAGTCTACGCAAGCAACGTTGACAGCGACACGAGTGACAAAAGCAGGCTGGTGTTCTTCGACCGGAGGAAGCAGTTCGAGCTGGAGGACCTCCTCCGTGCATCGGCAGAGATGCTCAAAAAAGGCAGCCTTGGGACGGTGTACAGGGCGGCGCTGGAGGACGGGAGCACGGTGGCGGTGAAGAGGCTGAAGAGGTCGGTGACAGCCATGACTCACCTCACTTCAGTTGTAACAATGGTGGTGGTGGTGGTGGTGGTGGTGATGGTGATGGTGATAGTATTGGGTGATGAGAATTGGGGATTCTTTGACAGCCAATCACAAAATCAACCTTCCAAAAATTAATTTCTCTCCCCGTTCTCTTTCCCTATCTCTCCCGTTGATCTAATCTGATTGATCAATTAGGGTTTGAGTGAGAACTGAATTGAGCAATTTGATTTGGGGTTTTTCGGTTGATTATAGAGGATTTGAAGGTATAGACGAAGGTTACAGAGAAGAGGAATTCGAAGAAATAGAAACTGAGGATTTAAATTGGAAGATGAGTCAAGTCTTTGAAGGCTACGAACGCCAATACTGCGAGCTTTCTGCAAATTTGGCTCGGAAATGTACATCTGTTGGCCTTCTTAATGGCAAATTTGGGGAGAGAAAAGAGGGAAAAGAGAATTATGGAGGAAGAGGATGAAGAAAAGAGAGGAAGAGAGACAATGGCATATTAAGTTAAATTAAAGAGAAAAATAAGGGTATATTTGTCATTTTCAACATATTTAGCCGAATTTCAGTCAAAATAACCGGAATATCACCCCCCAGTTACTTAAGTTTAATGTCACCTGGGAATGGATTAAAAAAAAGTTGTGACACGCGAGTCAGTTAAAAAAGATGTGTAGCACCCCCTAGCAATTTTTTGGGAAAGAGATATATCTTAATAATGGGAATAAAGAACCAATGCTAAACTAGCACCATACAAAGTTATGTACAAACAAAAAACAAACTTTCCACAAAAACCTACCACATCAAAATAAGAGTTAAACTTGCCATTAACCCAAAAGAAGAGAAACTTGACAAAATTGTCATTCAATATCTAAAGAGGTATTTCAACCCCCTCAAAAACCCTTTGGTCCCTTTCCTTCCAAACAACCCAAAAGATCACAGGAGGTATGAGCAAGGCCTTCTTCTTCTTGGGTTTCCTTCCAAAGAAACTATCCCAAGATGGGAGATGACTCCTAATAGGATAGAATACAACTCAAGACACACCACTCAATGCTAAAGCCCAAAGAGATCCGACAAAGTCATAATGCAACAAAAGATGATTTGGAGATTCAACGTCCTTCTTGCACACGCTACACATATTAGCCCTAATTTCCCCCTTTTTTGTAAATTATCACTAGTCAAGATGCTCTTGTAAGTTGCGTCCCAAAGAAGAAAAAAAAAACGCAACCTTCAAAGGGGTATAAGACTTCCATATGATGATAGATGGAAAAGCTCCAACCTCCAAAAGATGCAACTGGGAAGAATCCCACTACGAAGACATGCATAGGAGCTCATAGAAACATTCTCATTCTTACTCAAAACTCATCTCACCGAGTCTATAGAAGAGTCCCCAAATTTGGCCTCATTAAGGGTATTGAAGAAAGTAACCAAACTGGCTTCGTTAGCAAACCCATCCCGAGCAAAAATAGGAGACCACACATTAGACCCTAAAGATTGCCCCCGATAATATGCAACATAAGCATTTCTATCCGCTACAAGAACATAGAGAGCAAACAGATCTTTCAAAGGAGCCTCAAAGCACCAACGATCGCGCCAAAAGGAAGTGGTAGAACCATCACCACAACAAAAGAAACGAGTGGATAGAAGCGTTCCCACTCCCAAACGATATACCTCCAAAGACTACAATTATATGAACTATTGGGTATCAAGGGAACCCACCTAGAGCCCAACTCACCATATTTGATTATAATTACCTTCCTCCAAACGTTGACTTAGAAAATCTGGCCCAAGCCCTCAACAGCCAAAGAGGCACAATTTCAAGCAAAAAAAGAGTGAACCTCCTTCCTCTACCATTTTCAGAAATTTTCAGCCAGTCTTCCTTGAGTCCAGCGATTGAAAAATCAAGACTTGCTTTCAAAGCCACAAACTTTTTACAATCCCCTCTCATAGCAAACAAACAACGACTACCTCCACAAACGCCCACAACACTGAAGAGGGCAGCAGAACCTTGGTAAAAAGAGCAAAATGGGACCAACTGATGGAGGTCCTCCATCAAATGTTCAAAGTCCAGAACCAAGTGATCCAGAGCCAACATCAAGAGCAACAACGACCTCACCATCATCAGCAACAAACACTGACATCCAGGAGTGTTTCATGGTGGTCCAGCAGGTCATGAGGTCATCCAGCAGCAACAACATCACCATCTACAGCAGCAGCCAGCCAGTGAGGCTACTTCTCAGTTCCATATCTTTGGATTGAGGCCCTCACCAGTACTTTGAAGACTTCACTTTAGAGCTATTGAGGACTTTCCAACTAAGTGAAGAT
This sequence comes from Portulaca oleracea, assembly GCA_029582165.1. Lineage (NCBI taxonomy): Eukaryota > Viridiplantae > Streptophyta > Magnoliopsida > Caryophyllales > Portulacaceae > Portulaca > Portulaca oleracea. Next base: position 25,633,084 of record CM055888.1, read on the forward strand.
GATTGCCAGTTCTGAGGTCCTCTATGAAGACATCACTTCTGGAACTGTTGAGGATATTCTAGTCCTATGAGGTGATCCTGCATTGAGGTCCTCCATGAAGACTCATTTCCAAGCTGTTGAGGCCATTTCCAGCTTGTGAGGTGAACTAACCGTTTTGAAATAATGAAAGCGCGTTTGTTATCTTTATTTCATTTTATGTTGATGTAATCCAGTTTGTAATGAATCTTAATTAGCTTACTAAGTTAGTTAAGTAGCTTAATGCCGGATTATGAAAGTTTCTTGAGCAAGGGGAAACCCTTAATCATCTAGCTCAACCCTAGCTTTATATACTTTGTAATCGGCAGCTTGAGGTCATTATCTATCAGTGAAATCAATAGCATTTTGAGTGCCTTGTTGAGCCTCATGTTTGTGAGTGACGTTAAACTTTCATCCTTGGTTAATTCTACTACAGTATCAAGGATTTGGCAATCCTTATGGTGGGTGTAGAGCTTGGTGATTTCAATGGTGGTGTGCCTGTATCCATTGAGGTGATCGAGTCCATTGCCCTTGAAGCTCTAGCTGTGGTGGGCCTGTATCAGCCCGAGCCTCAAGCCTATCTTCAGTTACTGTTTGATTGTAAGTTTGTTCATCCGATCATCATTTCATCATCATCCATTTCATCCATTTGTTCATTGGTGTTTGTGCTCTATTTTAGAGGAGGTTGTAGTTGATTTTCTATGTGAGGTTTGTTGTAAGGTGTGTTTGTGCTTGATTCTCCGTTGTGAGGCCAGAATCTATGCTGTGTGTTAATGTGGTGTACTGTGAGGTCATTACTCTGATCCTAACGACCTTGCATACATCATAATTGGTATCAGAGCTGAGTTTCATTTTGGAGAAAGGTCTGTTTGTGTTATTTGTGTTGTTTATGATGTCGGGCTGTAGTAAAACACCTCAGGAAGTAGCAGAACAAGCCTTGAGGGAGAAGGAGGAAATGGAGGGGAGAATGAAAATTATGAGTGAACAGTTGCAATATTATATGAGGTTGCACAGGAGAGAGATCAATAGAGAATCTGATGTGGAATATGAAGAAGAAGAGGAGGAGAATCCTTTTAGTGAAACTGGAAGAGAAGGCAGAGGTCCTAGACATTTCAGGAGAAGGAGGCATGTAAGAAGGTCACCTAGGAGTAGTGGAGGTGAATCTGGGAGTAGGAGTGAAAGGGAAGAAAGGAGGGAAGAGAGAAGAGTTGAGAAGTTGGATTTCAAAATAGATATCCCTGAGTATGGAAGTGAGTTGGATCCTGATGTATTTCTGGATTGGTTACAAACAGTGAAGAGGGTGTTTGATTTGAAGGAAGTGTCTGAGGAGAACAAGGTGAAGTTGGTTGCATTGAAATATGCATCTACATGGTGGAATAACTTGCAAAGGAGAGAGGAGATAGATGAACCTAAGGTCAGTACATGGGTCGAGATGAGGCAAAAGCTCAAGGAGAAGTTCTTACCTGAAAGTTACATGAAGGAGAATTATTTCAAGCTTCAACACTTGGTCCAGGGTAGCAAATCTGTTGAGGAGTATACCAAGGAGTTTGAGCATCTACTGTGGAAGTGTAACATGAAGGAGAATGAAATTCAGACCTATGTGAGGTATCTTGCAGGATTGAATGATAACATCAAAAATGTAGTGGAGTTGCAGGTGTATAATTCACTTGATGAGCTGAGTTCTTTGGCTCATAAGGTGGAACAGCAGAAGAAGGCCCAAAGGAAGGAGTATGGAAGCAAGTACCCAGCCAAAGCCTATCCTCAAACCAAATCAGACCATTACCACAAATCTTATAAACCACCTCAAAGAACCTATCCATCCCCACAACCACAAACCAGATATCCAGCCCCTAAACCACCTCAAACACAATCCCAAAATCCCCCACAAAGAACCCCAGTTCCTACCAATCGACCATTCCCGGAGAGGAGATGTTTTAGATGTCAAGGACTTGGACATCTAGCATCAGAATGTCCAAACAGAAGAGCAGTGACCTTAGTAGAATATCAAGCAGCACTGTTTGTTGAACCTAAGTCAGTTGTTGAGGAAGAACAGTTTGATGAACCTGAAGGAGATCTTGTGTATGATGAAGAGGAAGTTGAGGCCAAACCAGATGAAGGTGAAATGTTGGTGATCAGGAGGATCCTTAGCAGCACAGCAGTTGATGAGGAAGCTGAGCAGAGGGAGAATATTTTTCACACAAGGTGCACTATTCATGGGAAGATATGTTCCTTGATTATTGATGGAGGCAGTTGTACTAATGCAGCCTCACAGACTTGCAAAAGCTTAACTTGCAAACATGTCCTCATCCAACACCTTACACCATCCAGTGGTAGAGTCAAAGCAAAGGTATCAAAATCTCATCTAGATGCCTTGTGAATTTTTCAATTGGTTCAGTTTATAAAGATGAAGTGTGGTGTGATGTTATACCTATGGATGCTTGTCATTTGTTGTTAGGAAGACCTTGGTTGTTTGATAGATTTGTTAACCATGATGGAAGAGCCAATACTTATTCCCTTAACCTGTTCCACAAAAAGATTGTCCTTACCCCACTTAAACCATCCCAACTCATGAAAAGAACCCAAAACCTCATTGTTGAACCATCCCTTGATGTGATCTTACCAATTGAACATCATGAATTCAGTGAACAGAGGGAGTTTCTTTTGCTTAACCTTGATGAAGAACCAGCCTCACAAAATGAGTCAGCCCCACAAAATAGTCATCCCTTATTCCAACCCATCCTAAACCAGTACCTACATGTTTTTCCAGAGGAAATGTCATCAGGTTTACCCCCTGAAAGAGACATCCAACATAAAATTGACCTTGTCCCAGGATCTATCTTACCAAATAAACCAGCCTATAGAATGATCCCAGCTGAAACCAGTGAGATCCAAAGGCAAGTTGATGAGTTGTTGGGGAAAGGAATGATTAGAGAAAGCTTGAGTCCTTGTGTAGTGCCAACATTGTTGGTCCCTAAGAAAGATGGAAGTCAGAGGATGTGTATTGATTGTAGAGCCATCAACAAGATTACTATCAAATATAGATATCCTATTCCAAGACTTGAGGATATGCTTGATGAGCTCCATGGCTCAACTGTGTTTTCAAAGATTGATTTGAGGAGTGGATATTATTAGATCAGAATTTACGAGGGAGATGAGTGGAAGACAGCCTTTAAGACTAAGAGAGATCTATATGAGTGGCTTGTCATGCCTTTTGGTTTGACCAATGCAACATCTACATTTATGAGGCTTATGAACCAGGTTCTGAAACCTTTGAATGAGAAGTGTGTTGTAGTTTATTTTGATGACATACTCATTTATAGCCAATCTGAAATGGAGCATGTTAGTCACTGGAGGAGTGTTATGGAGATCTTGAGTAAGGAGCAGTTGTATGGGAACCTCAAGAAATGTCAATTCTTCACCAACCAGTTTATATTCCTTAGTTATATTGTGACATCAAAAGGTATTCAAGTAGATGAGGAAAAGGTCAAAGCAATCAGAGAATGGCCTGTTCCTACATCCATCCAGCAAATCAGGAGTTTTCATGGATTAACATCTTTCTACAAGAGATTTGTGAGGAACTTCAGCACTATTTTAGCTCCTATGACTGAATTAGTGAAGGGGAAGAGTTTTACTTGGACACCAGCTGCACAGAAAGCTTTTGAGGAGATTAAAAGGCAGTTAACCTCAACACCAGTTCTGACATTACCTTGTGTTGCCAAAGTCTTTGAAGTGGAATGTGATGCCTCAGGTGTGGGCATTGGAGCAGTGTTGACTCAAGAGGGAAAACCAGTAGCTTATTTTAGTGAGAAACTCAATGAGGCCAAGAGGAAATACAGTACATATGATAAGGAGTTTTATGCCATCATTAGAGCTTTACAACATTGAAGGCATTATTTTATTGGAGCTAAATTTATTCTGCACAGTGATCATGAGGCCCTCAAATTCATTCTGGGGCAGCATAAATTCAACACTAGGCATGCTACTTGGGTGGAGTTCATGCAGCAATTTCATTTTGTGATCCATCATAAATCTGGGAAGCTTAACAAAGGAGTTGATGCATTGTCCAAGAGGTATTTGTTGTTGCAAGTTTTGGATGCAAGAGTGCTTGGTTTTGAATAGTTGAAAGCTTTGTATGAGAATGATGAAGATTTTGGAGAGTTGTACCAAAAGTGTAAGGGACATCCTCATAGTCTATACCATATAAACCAGGGGTTTCTCTTCAAAGGAGCAAGGTTATGTATTCCAAGGAGCAGTTTTAGAGAGTTGTTGATCTCTGAAGTTCATGGAGGTTGCTTAACAGGACATTTTGGCATTGAGAAAACCCTTCTTATGTTGAAGGAACACTATTGTTGGCCTAAAATGAGGAGAGATGTGGAGCATTGGGTCAGGAGGTGTGCAACTTGTCAATTGGCCAAGAGTCATAGCTTACCTCAAGGGCTATATACACCTTTGCTACCCCAAACAAATTCTTGGGAGGACATCACCTAGAGTTCATTTGGTCTACCAAGAACTCAAAGAGGGAAAGATTCATCATGGTAGTTGTGGGCAGATTCAAAGAAATGGCTCACTTCATCATGTCATACCACCTATGATAATCGTGAGGTGGTCAATTGTATTTCCAGGAGGTAGTGAGGTTACATGGAGTTCCCAAGAGCATGGTGTCAGATAGGGATGTCAAGTTCCTAAGTCATTTTTGGGTTACTCTTTGGAAGAAGTTGGGCACACAATTGAAGTATAGCACAGCTTGTCACCCCCAAACTGATGGGCAAACAGAGGTCATAAACAGGACACTTGGAACACTATTAAGGTCACTGATATCCACAAACAAAACAGGATGGGACACCCTTTTGTCTCATGCTGAATTTGCTTTTAATAGAGCACCATCAAAGGCAACTGGCCTTTCCCCCATTCCAGGTTGTCTATGGTAGAAATCCTATAACTCCATTGGATTTATCCCCACTAACAAATTCTGTGAGATTTAGTTATGAAGCAGGTAAACATGCAGAGGAGATCAAGAAGCTTCATCAACAAGTTAGGGAGAAGATCATCAAGTATTCTGAGCAAGTTTCTACATCAGCAAACAAGCATATGAGGAAGATGGTTTTCGAGCCAGGAGATTTAGTGTGGATTCATCTAAGGAAGGATAGATTTCCAAGCAAGAGGAAGGGAAAGTTGACACCAAGAGCAGATGGACCTTTTGAAGTGCTTGAGAGGATTGGAGACAATGCTTACAAGTTAGACCTTTCTGAAGACTATGGAGGCAGTGCTACATTCAACGTTGCAGATTTGAGACCTTATTTTCCAGAGCATGAAGACCTTCCAAGTTTGAGGACAAACTTTCCTCAACCTGGGGAGGATGATGGAGGTCCTGCATCAAATGTTCAAAGTCCAGAACCAAGTGATCCAGAGCCAGCATCAGGAGCAACAACAACCTCACCATCATCAGCATCAAACAATGACATCCAGGAGTGTTTCATGGTGGTCCAACAGGTCATGAGGTCATCCAGCAGCAACAACATGAGCATCTACAGCAGCAGCCATCCAGTGAGGCTACTTCTCAATTCCATATCTTTGGATTGAGGCCCTCACCAATACTTTGAAGACTTCACTTTAGAGCTGTTGAGGACTTTCCAGCTCAGTGAAGATGATTGCCAGTTCTGAGGTCCTCTATGAAGACATCACTTCTGGAACTGTTGAGGATATTCTAGTCCTGTGAGGTGATCCTGCATTGAGGTCCTCCATGAAGACTCATTTCCAAGCTGTTGAGGCCATTTCCAGCTTGTGAGGTGAACTAACCGTTTTGTAATAATGAAAGCGCGTTTGTTATCTTTTATTTCATTTTATTTTGATATAATTCAGTTTGTAATAAGCCTTAATTAGCTTACTAAGTTAGTTAAGTAGCTTAATGCCGGATTAGTAAAGTTTCTTGAGCAAGGGGAAACCCTTAATCATCTAGCTCAACCCTAGCTTTATATACTTTGCAATCGGCAGCCTGAGGTCATTATCTATCAGTGAAATCAATAGCATTTTGAGTGCCTTGTTGAGCCTCTTGTTTGTGAGTGACGTTAAACTTTCATCCTTGGTTAATTCTACTACATTATCAAGGATTTGGCAATCCTTGTGGTGGGTGTAGAGCTTGGTGATTTCAATGGTGGTGTGCCTGTATCCATTGAGGTGATCGAGTCCATTGCCCTTGAAGCTCTAGCTGTGGTGGGCCTGTATCAGCTCGAGCCTCAAGCCTATCTTCATTTACTGTTTGATTGTAAGTTTGTTCATCCGATCATCATTTCATCATCATCCATTTGTTCATTGGTGTTTGTGCTCTGTTTTAGAGGAGGTTGTAGTTGATTTTCTGTGTGAGATCTGTTGGTGGGTGTGTTTGTGCTTGATTCTCTGTTGTGAGGCCAAAATCTGTGTGTTGTGTGTTAATGTGGTGTACTGTGAGGTCATTACTCTGATCCTAGCGACCTTGCATACATCACCAACCCAAAAGAAGAGAAGGCCACCTCCAGAAAAGAGAGGGGGGAGGGGGATATATAAAAAAAGGATCTGGAAATTTCCGGCACCCTTTATGATGGTTGGAAAAGTCTCCGGCAATGGCTGTACCAGCAAGAACCTGTCCTCCGGCATCAGAAACTGACGGCGACCATAGAGCACAACTTAACTCAGAAAGGAGAAATCAGTCGAGCAGATCAGGGAAAGAAAAGGATACTGCCCGTTTTTCAAGACCGGCAGCGACAGAACTCCGACACCAACCACCCAGACCACCCACCTCAGAAAATGCCGACCACCACTACAAGCACCGCTACGCCGGAAAACAAGGACTGGAGAGTGGAAGGATCTCCCAGAACTTGACAGAGGCTCCCGGGCAGAACTCCAAGGACTGGAGAGAGGAAGGATATCTCTCTCTCTCTCTCTCTCTCTCTCTCTCTCTCTCTCTCTCTCTGACAAAGTTCTAAGTGACAATTGGGGAGCTTATTGTGGCACTAAGGATCTTGTCAATATTTTACTATTCACATAGAAACATAATGAATGCACCAACCAGAAGTGAGAGGGAAAATTAAACTCTCCAAATTCTATTATAAAAGGGGTTTTAGTATGTTGCCAAAGCTTTTGTCCACTAGCCAATTATTCAAGCAAAAATACAATAGGATTATCATTACAAAGACAGTGAATGGAAATAAACAACAAAAGCTAACACTAAGGATTACACAGTTGGGAGTCTCCTTTGCATTAATTCCCTGCTCAATTTCATTTGATATATTTGAAATATGGATGCACTAATTTCCAAATTCTTGAATTTCAATGTTTTTACAATAAAGAAATATTCTGAAAAGCCAAATGTGCAATCTGGAATTTTAGATGCAAGACAATATTCTGATCTGTGGATGCATCATACAAAGAGGATATGGAAGGTAGAAGATTATGAGATAACTTACAATTCTGGCAGAGAAAACATTGCAGAGTTGTGGCGCTTGGTAAATTGAACCATCCAAGACATAGTAGGTCAACATTGGTGTAACTTTCTCAGGACTGTCCCTCTTCTGTTTTCGTATTACAAACAGATTAGGCTCAATAACTTCATTCAGCATGTACTCTATCCCCGTCATCTTCCTGTAAGACAACAATATCTACTTGTTTAAAACACTATCCAACATAATGATAATCTAGACCACATACATGTTGGAACTAACTTAAACACCCAGACATATGACAAGCCATAGATTTTTCGTTTAGAACAGCAAAAGTAAGCTTCAATGCCACGTTGAACATTAAATTGAATCTGAAATCACACATATGGCTAGAAAAATATACCACTGAACCACATACCTCAATAAACCTCCTCTACAATCCTAATCAAAATCATATATCATGAAATTACCCAAAAACAAAAGGCACATGTCATTTGCCCAGAGCACTATAACACATGGCTAGATCTTTGCTCAGAACAAGAAAACAAAAATTCATGATGGGCAAAAACATGGCTCCCTCGGCTTTGTGAAGACATGAGCCAATCTGCCGATGAAGAAAAGTCTCCATGACAGCAATCCTTTGAAAGATGGCTGATTCTCATTGCACATTTCACATTATAACTGTGTTAAATTCTTCAGTACACGTCCCCCACCCCCTGTCCCCTACTCAACCCTTAATTGCTAATTCTCAACATGATCCTCTAATTTCATTACAATATGATGAAGGCCATACAAATCCGATCTTGAGCCCCTTGCAGAGCACCTTTTCATTTATAGACGGCTCTATTACAGCTCACTAACCACCCATATGGCATTTATTCACAAAGTTTCTGCATCGCCTTCAACAAATCGATTTTATTTCATCAAAGAGAAAATCAGCAATGTCAACCAACAATAATGAACAAATCCGAAACTAAGAACCCAACCGAAAATAAGAACGAAAGAAAATAGGGTTTTGAGGAGCATACGAGAGGTGTGAAATGTCGAGGGGGTGAATAGAATTCATCCGCAGCTGTTCATTATTGCAGGTGCGATCGTAAAACGGAGACAACGCAAAATAATCAAAGACGAAATTCCGATCAAGAGGATAAGTATTGAGCCACAACTGATCTCTAAAGCAAATTCCGGTCATGTCCGTACCCGGTGGCGGAGGCAATGGCGGCGGGCCTCCGTCGAAATTAGGGTTTCCTGGCATTGGCGTTGCTGCCATTTCTACTACTTCTAGGTCGGAAAACTTACAAGCCCAAGTCGATCGACTACCGGAACTTCAAAATCCGAAAAGAAAATTTCCAATTTGCGGATGGAGTTTAAAGAGCAGGAGTTCGCAACGATAATTGTCACACGAATACTATCACTCTATCTTCTTGATGCATGTTTCAGTTCTAGGGTTTCTGATGAAAATTGAAGTTTTAGCAGGCTGTGCTCGAGGAACAAAAGCAAGGATGAAAGCCGACGGTAGCTTTGAAATATTTTCGGTTAAAAAATGTACTTATTAAAATTGTCTCTATAATTTGTTGTAGTCGGTTTAACCAATTAAAGAAAGACTAGCAAATATCCGGGTTTTGCCCAGACAAAATAAATAAATAAATATCCGAGAGTTCATGTGTAAATATATACCACCGTTTGCAATTGAAAAATATCCAAGAAATGAATTACTTATGCACTCTAATTTCAAGAAACAATTTTTGACACTTAATTTTTCAAAACTAATTTTGCGCATCTAACTTTTAGGATTAGAAATTACTAGGTGAATTTCCCGCGAAACTCCGATTGATTCAAATCATTTTCGTCCACGAAAACAAAGGCATTTTCATCCACAAAACTCTTAATCAATTTCCGCCTAAGACTCATCATTGAATTCAAATAATCTAAAATTCACCTAATTATTTCTAATTTAAAAGTTAGGTACCCCAAAATTAGTTTTTAAAAGTTGAAATGCAAAAAACATTTCAATTAAAAGTTAGTGACTGCACTAGCGTTGCGTGGTACTATTATGATCATATGTCAAGTGACATTTAAAAGACTTAATTAGAGAGAAACAAATGTTTGTTGAAATGAAACATAACTACAAAAAAAAAAACATAAGTTCAATAATACTTACGATATGCATGAGTAAAACAAACAATCAATAAGATAAAAAAGAATATTGTAAATGAGACCCCAACTTTTTGCATGAAAATTCTTTGGGCATCTATGATAAAAATACAGTAAAATGACTATAAAATTATGAAATATCAATATACGGAATTAAGTGGATGTCGTCATAGAATTTACGTATAACACTAATGACAATTATGATGCTTCGACATATAATTCTTCTTTTCCAATGTGATTGTTGGGATTCACCCTCGAAAAGTAAAGAGAAAGGACATAGTATATAAGTCAAGTGAGCTACTTCTCTTAACACCAATTGGTTTTAAGATGGAACTTCACTTAACTTGTGTACCATGGGCCTTGGATGATGTGGGCTCCCGCCTTGGATCCCCCAACAAGTGGTATCAGAGTCGATGGTTAGTTCGGCTGGGCGCGTGCAAGGTGCGGGAAGATCACCATGGACAGCAACAGGGACCATAGCGCGTGCGCGGCTGGGTCTCCTGAATGCGCAGAGTGGTGGCATGAAACTCAAGTGGAGTAGGGTGCAGCTTTGTGGAGTAAGGTGCGGCTGGGACTCTTGAGGCAGAGTGGTGGCATGAGACTCAGGTAGAGTAGGGTGCGACTTTGTAGAGTAAGGTGCGGTTATGACGGGCTCCTGATGGCGACATAAAACCTTGGTAAAAAGAGGCTTTCGATCAAATTAAAGGGTGAAAGACTCTTGTGTGAAGGGAGAGATTGGTAGGATCCACCCATGAGTAAAAATGTCCAACATCGAAAAAGTAAAGAGAAAGGACAAGATATATAAGTCAAGTGAGCTACTCCCCTTAACACCAATTGATTTTGAGATGGAACCTCACTTAACTTGTGTACCATGGGCCTTGGATGAAGTGAGCTCCCGCCTTAGATCCCCCAATAGTGATCAACTCAATCAAGGGTTCATATTCACCATTAATAGGGGGTTTAATGTCAAAAACTCATGATTGGTGTAAGTGCTCGGACAATATGGCTCATAAGATACATACTGCTTCGTGCTATATGAGATAGAAGGTAGGCATGTTAATTATTTCCAACATAGACATGGTGAAGTAAATGGAATCTTTACTATAATAGTAAATGAAATCTTTACAATAATAGTCAAGTCTTCGTTAGACATGTGTAGAAGAATTGTCGCAAGATGCTGAACAACAGTGAATGTTCGCATAGCTCCTTTATTGTCGATGAAATCTATTGTGAAGTAAAATCTAAAACGAAAGAATGCAACGTTAATGTGAAAAAAGGCTAAAAAAATAATTGGATAGAAAAATTATTGAATGTATGATATGAAGAAAAAATATACCTGTTAATAGTTGAGTTGGTTGGAGTTCGACACTCACAATATGACAAGTTTAGGGAAGAGATGTGACCTCTTGAACAACCTTTGCAAGTAGAGCAAGTAGGAAAAAGCATTGGATCAATTCTAACAACTTCAGCAAGGATGCGATAATATCGAACCTGCAAATGATATGTATTAGAATGCATTCCATTGTTTTAGATACATAGTTAAGATAAGATATATAAATGAGTGGTAAAGGGATATCATATAAATTGGGAGGTAATGAATATAAATGTTATATCTAGCGATTGGGAGTATGCGATTGGTGCGATCAGTGTAGCAACAAACAACTTCTCCAAGTTATAGATTCGCAACCGCTTACGACGAATAAAATCTAAGCAATGTTGAAGATGTCCGTCGTCGGCGCACCTATTAGTTGAGAATCGAATAAGCAAGGAGGTTTGTATTGTTATGCTTTACAAAATGGTAATGTGAGCATATAAAATAATATTGTCAAATATGTATATACCAAGTTTCAAACATGCGAGTATGTTTGATAAGTGGATTAATCAACAGTCTGCTTTGAGTTCTAGTTAGAAGGTTGACTTCCCCAAAAAAAAAAAAGGTTACCAAAAGGTACGTAAAGAACGACATATCCAAAAAATCTATCACAATAAATAAACAATACATACAGGAATAATAGTCTTATACCTTTATAACTTGAGACAATTATCCTATAAGCTAGGAGTACATTTTTCTATGATTAATTTTTGGTAATATACTCGCCTTCAACTTCAACAAAATCCCTCCATAAGGTAAGTTTCAAAGTATGTAATCTACATTGTAAAAAGTAGCAATGGAGTGTGGAAGATGAGTTAATACTCGTGCGTTGATGCGCCTTCCAAAAGAATACCCGCACGTTGTTGGATACAAATACAATTATGTGCACGATGAAATTCAACCTTATTAAACCAGAGAGAAGCAATTGTTTGATCAAATGAAGCAAATCAACCAAAAAAAAAAGTTCATAGCTATTTTTGAACTTATGTTTTTATTGTGGATTTATTTTATTTAATCAAACAATTGCTTCATATTATCAACTTCAGCAATATATAGTGCTTCATGTCATATTGTAGACCATTATATATATTATCGAATTAATTGTTAAAGTTTTTACATATTTGTTGCATATACCTTATCGAGGTATAGTGTTTTTTTTTGTTGCAAAGAATGAAAAATAAGGAACTTAGTTATTTGTTGGTGCAAAAAAAGTAATAAAAAGATAATAAGCGCATAAACTAAAATAATTACTATTATTTTCCCATAAAACTAAAAGATGAGACTATCTTTTGATGTGATAATTTTATTACAATATATTTAACAAACATAAAACAATCAAAGTTTAGAATTTATGACAAAAGGACACCCGTTTAATTTATTATATAATGATGAATAATATAATAGAACTTTTGATAAAAAATAAAATAAAAAGTAAATAATACCAATTTATTACATTAAAATAAACAAATCAATACATTATAGGGCGATAACATAGGAAAGACAAAAAAGAAACAAATTGGAATGCAAAACTCTAACTACACCAATGAACGGACCAACAAAGTGTAATAAAAATAATTACAATATATAACTACCAAATGAAGATATTTACTCCACATTCATAATGAAAATTATATATATAAAAGTATAATAAGTATATTTCATTTTAAAAGCATACTAGAATTCAAAAGTATTGTTAAACAATTAATTGTTCAACTTTATAGATATATACTTTATATAGATTACACTTTAATAATTCAAAATCTAGTTTTATTAAATTATGTAAATATAAAGTATCATATTATACTGGATATGCTTTAAACTACAATTTATTAGGTGCACTCGAAGCATGTGCTCCAGATAGTATGATTGTTCACCCACGTATATTAGAATGTTCACCGCAAACATTAAATTGTTCATTCATATAATAATGATTGTTCACTTATAAATATCTGAAGCACATGCTCCAGGTGCATGCAATATATATTAACTTTAAACATTGGTATCTCCATAATATAATTTTACTCCGTCAATATATAACTATCATTAAAAGATAAGAATAATTTACTTTTATAGTATCTATATAATTTAATACCTATAATGTAACTCTAATGTAATTTGACTCCCCTAATGTGTGGTTATCAATTTTCTTAAACACATTATCAAGAAATATTTTATTCATAGATCAAGTGGTCATCATTGATAATTACAAAAAATAGTTACTGGTGTAATTAAGAAACCCACTAATTCATTTGCACTAGTCCTTAGACCCGTGCGCTGCACGGGACGAAAGTTAATCTCACATAATATTGATATCATTTTAGACTATGTCCACAATGATCATTATTTTGTAAGTATAGTATTGTAATAATTTTACAAAAATACAAAGTTCTAATTCAACATATATATTATATTGAAACGTAATCATTACAATTGTGTTCACTAATACCATAATCTTCTCACTTAATACAACGACCAAACAATAGAAGACAAAGTGTATCTGATCAAAATGTGACGTAGGCTTTATACCTTGTATAAGAAAAAATGGACTAATATATAATCCTTTTTTTAACTATACTCTTTATAAATTTCTTCAAAACTCAATTCAATATACATTATCACTTTATTTCGTTGTGTTACAAACATTCCTAACATATAAATGGATTTTTTGTTTATATGTATTAACAATTAAAAAAAGTGGCAATCAATGATAGAAAAATATTAACTATGATGATAGTCTCGATAACAATACTAATTTTGATAAAAAAATAAATGATAATATTATTACATGCCTTACATATGAGTATCAAAGAATAGATGATGAGAAAAAAAATAGTAATCTATTTAAAATGGTTTGGGCCGTCTAACATTTTGGGCCACTTGTGCAAAGTGACATTCATGTGATAAAAGCCTACAACAATTTTATAAATTAGTTAATAAATAAATAAATAAAGTTAAAAGAAAATTGAACACAATCATAAATTTAAAATATAATGGAGGTTTACAAAATGTTTGAAAAATCAAGGTCTTTTCTTACTAATAATAGTACCAAATAGATTATGGAACTCATTTGCATTTCATAGAAAAATAAGCACTATATTTAAATTGTCAAAAACTATAAAGAATTATAATGTAAAACAAAATGAATTTGAAGTGTAGATGGCTTTCAATTGCTAAAAAGAATGAAAATATACACTTCCAAACTAATTCAAGATGAATCTTCAAAATATCAAGTTTGTTGTAATGATAAATTAATAGAACATGAATAATATAATTTGACTATATAAACGTAACTGTTACGATTACCTTCACAAATCTCATAGTCTTTTCACTGGTCAAATGCAACGTCCAATGAATGCAACAATATTGAACACATACAACAAAATCTAATGAAAACTTTTGGTTTCTTGTATCATAAAAAATTAAGCGAGACTTGTTTTATTGGGATGAAAGAAGAGGTTTGCTTTATTGGCCGAATGAAAGAAATGAATCAAATCAATACCAAAATAATTAATGTAATCTAACGTGTTAAAGTTACAAAAATCAAGAAAACTATACGGTCCATACCACTCCACATAAAGATATACTAATAGACAATTAAGACAACACAATGAGTCTTAAAAAAACACATACCTTCATCGAGATTATGTAGTGTCTGCAATTTACATAATATCTAATCTTCCATCAGAATTAAACTTCCTTGCCAATTTCATGGAATTCAACTCTAAAAAAAAATTAACATACAGTCATTATACTTGATGGTGATCAAGAACATCCAAATTAATAAAAAAATCATTCATCACCATACCTTATCATGAATTCCCCTATATGCCTTGTGATTGTCTTGACTTGTAGGCTTTGCAATCATTATACTTCTTTGAACTCTTCAAATAACACGTGTGCAACTCAATATCAATATTTAAAACAAAACGAATAAGTTCACAATTAGTTACTACTATGATTATTAATTTTAAAAAATTAACTATAAAGTTAAATTTCACCTCAAAAGTTACGTCAAATCTTTGTTGTCTGTATGATATACAGACACATTGAAATTTGTAATCACATATATATAACCACAATATTACATTCACTGCAAACAAACGTAACCATATTTATACCCACTTAATAATATTTTAATTAATTTGAATAAAATATTTTTAAAATTTAAAATTTTCAATTATACCTTTCTAAAATTTCTCTTTTAAAAAGATACACATATGAGTCCTTACCTTTTCTACATCGAAATGCCCAAAATATCCTCCTAAAATCACATAAATTTCAATTCTTACTAAGTATGATGAAATTTACTTTTGTTGATTTGAGTGAAGTAAATGAAAATATGTTCAAATATATTAAGATTGAATTTAACAAAAGTTATTGTTACACGTACATTAAATACAATCAACTATATATCAAATTTTATGAAATCAAATATAATGAATTAATTAATATAAAAAATATTTGCAACATATTAAAAACTATGTAAAATCAAAATTGGATCGATGTATAGCAATAAAAATAAAAATAAACTAATGAAAGGCAAAATTGTGTTAAAGCATACTAACATATTATTAACAAAAGGAATATATTTCCTACTCCAATTGTTTTTACCGGTACGATAATAATATTGGATTGTTTGGATATAAAACTTCAACAAAATTTGTAAAGAATTTTTGTATTCAAAGCTAAAAATAATATCTGTATAGTTTTAACAATAATATATAACAAAACAATTAAGTTGGCAATACTACATTTCATATTACTATTTATATGATATATATTTTTAAATAGTTGTATAGTTGAACGATATAAATAAATTTGAGTAAAATAATATACAATATATAATTATATATAATATGTAAGTTTGAATTGAGTAAAATATGTAAACATACCTTTCCATCAATGGAGGATCATATCTTTACACACAAATGTATCATCTATCATATTATAGAAAATTCATAATCTTAAGACTCCTACATGAATTTTCCGATCTTCTTCAAATGAGAGTTGATAAATAAATGATAAAACATTGTGATTATATTGTGATAGAATTAATAATTGATACTATTGGAATTATTGTAATGCTATGACTATTTATCTTAAAAGATGAATGATAGATAGAAAATTAGAAACCACACTAAGATTTTTATGGAAACATTTTTTAAATTGAAAACTTTTGAATATAAGTTATTGGTTTCCTATAAATAAACATTTATTTGGGCGTTGCTTTATTTTCTTTGATAACGGTAGGAATGAGACTGTTGATATTCATCATTAATAATTAAATTAATGCTTTAAATATACATTAACATTAACCGTGGCTAAGTTGGACGTGGTCATTTTTTTTAAGAAAAAATATAACTGTAGTGCTAATGATATTTAGGGGCAACAATTAAATACGAATTAAACATATGTTACATTTACCAATTAATTATCAATTAAGCATGGGTTCCGTTGGACATAGGTTGTTTAGGTGCTGCATTAGAAACAAAAGTTTATTTTTATTTAATGATTAATAATAATTATTTGGAATGACCTTTACAAAAAAGAAAAATAAAAGTTTGGATGAACTTGAAATACCTAAAATACCCTTGTAAAATCATATAAATTTCGACCCTCACCCTTTGTACCCAGAAATATATATATATGATATATGATATATGATATATGATATATGATATGATATATGATATATGATATATGATATATGATATATGATATGATATATGATATATGATATATGATATATGATATATGATATATGATATATGATATATGATATATGATATGATATATGATGTGTATTTTTTTTTTTATGGGAACATATGTACTTGCTCCATTTTCTTATTTGTCATTTAACTTTTTTAGATGTATCTGTAATCAATAATTTCTCAAATAATATTTTTTATAAAATAGATTATAGAAGTGGCAAATTTTTTCTGACTTGAAAAACCTGAATTATGCAACCTGTAGACACCGGAATTTGTACCGGCATAATCCTCACTCATAAAAAATCAGCAAATCACTTGGGCCAAATAATAAACGGGTCATTGGGCCCAGAAAAGTCAACAGCTTAAGCCCAATAAGTCAAATGGGTCGCCCACATTCGCTAAAACCCAGGAGGGTTTTATAATTATCAGAAGACAAGCCCACACAAAAGCAGACCCAAAAGCGCGCCCCGGACCAGGAGTCCCAAAACCCGCCTAGGTTTTGAGAAGAAGAACGGAGCGACGTCGTTTGGCTCCACGTCACCGATCCGCGTGCTGATGCTCTAAAATCCGCCTAGGTTTTAAAGTGTCTGGCGCCAAAATCTGCATGCATGCAATTGAATCCCTTGATCTTTGCCCACGTGTTTGACTTTGCCCTTGACCTCCCAAAACCCGCCTACATTTTGATTTCTGGAGGGCATGATTTGTGGGGTATGTCCCCCCATGTTTTCCCTCCAAACCTCTCATTCCCTCACCTATAAATACCCCTCCATTTCACCTTCATTTCATCAAAAACTATCATCAAAATACCCTTACTCTTATTCACATCAACCATCATCTATACTATACTTCTCTCTAAATCTTCCATAATCATTCTTATTCCTATCATAATCATCCTCCTCACATCATCGTTCCGGGTCATTTTACATTACTTCATCCAAGCTCCAAGTCTAGGGCGAGTCAAAGGATCAAGTCCATCGTTTCTACCACCTTAAGCAAGGTTCGATTCCGTTGTTTATTTTGTTATAATTATTCATGTAATCCATTCTTTAATTCCATTACTTGTGCATATTTTGTAAAGTAAAAAACCGCATTTTATATTGCATGTTTTGAATAATAACTTCGCGAAATTAATCAAACTTCTCCCCGCTCTCTTTCTTTCAATGTCGATTTTAGTAGAGTCTGTTTTATAACAAGCGGATTTGAGAGTTCTTATAACTCTCGAATTCGTAACCTTACCCCCGAATCTAGAAATCGGGTTCGTAGACCGGAGTCTTTCTTTTCTTATTTTATGGTTTGTCGATTTCCTTAAATCGGCTGGCGACTCTTTTATATGTTACAAATTCGTTTAATTATTTAAAGTATTCGATTTTTCGCATAAAAGTAATTTAAGAAAATAGTTTGATCCATGTCCAATATTAATTCTCGGCTTGGCCCAAGGAGAAAGTGGGTCAGAAACTAGTAAAACCTAGGCGGGTTTTACTAATTTCAACCCACTTTCTCTCTGGGCCTGGAGGCGAGAGGCTCAGCCTAGGACTCGTTAAAACCTAGGCAGATTTTAACGAGCTCTGGTGGCCCGCTTGCTTTTTGGACCCCGATTTATTAAATGGACCGGGGTTAAATTATCGTTAAATTATTTTGTGCAATTTCGAATAATTTAAATAATACAAAACATGTTTGTAAATAAATAAAGTTTCATCACCCCGAAAATGAATTTCGAAAATAAAACATCCTTATTTAAGGATTAAGCAACCTTAGTCGGCTCCCGATCGATTAAGTAGTGCATCACGGGGAAAAGCGGTCGCTCTTTCCCCGGGGTCCTACAGATTGGCGACTCCACTGGGGACTTAAACTTAAAAAGAGGGTAAAAACTTGAAAAAAATCGAATTGATTTGAAAGTGTAAAAGGGAGAAGTTAATTTATTTCGCGACTTTATTATTCTTTTAGGCATCCTTTTGCATACCGGGCCACTAATCGGGTCTTTTGACACGTTAGCACAAAGGCGACGGTTTAAGATACCTAGCATTTCCCTCGAGAGCGGGAGGCCACTACTATAGGGATGCACTCCGCATCGCTAAGCATTTGGTCGCTCATTTCCCCGTGTTACACTCAAAGGACTTCCTTGAAGTTCTTTGAGCCATATCTCACACATCTTACCTTAGAGTATGATGAACCGGGGTGAGAACATGCAGTAGGCCATGTAACCCAACCATAAAAATCCATGAATTTAGAGCCTCGGTTTAGGGTACCCCTTCATGTGTATGCTATGTGCTATGTGCACCCCTTCCCTTTTTCTCTTCTTTTGTAAAGAGTCGTCCCTAGTTTGGAGGTTTTGTTTTAGTCCATATAAAATTCATTGGGTTGAGAAAATGATTATTTATTAATTAATATAATTAACTCAATGGTATTATGGTTAGCATAAGTGGAAGGGCCCATTAATGTTTGAAAGTTGATCGTCTTCATTAATAAATAAAAATTGACTCACCTTTGATATTATATGGCCATTTGCGAAATTCTCTTAACAAAGATCCAAAAAAAAAATTTATTAAAAAGTCCAATAAATTAATAGATAACGTCTTAGATTGCATAGTAGTCACTAGCCTTGAGTAAATCAATTTATCGATTTAACTAATAAATCCCTCACATTTATGGCCGGCCCGTTGTTAGGCCCAACCATATAGGATTTGTCAATTAAGCCCATAAATTAATTATGACTTGCTTATTGTTGACTTTATCCAATCCTTTACAATATCCATTTCCCTCGAGTTAAAAAAAAAAACAAAAATAAAAAAAGGTTAACAAAAAAAGTGGGTCGTCAGTCTTGTCGAGCATCATTCTAGTCCGCATAATAGCCAATATGATTTGAGCTGTCTGAGTTGTTGGGCCAAGTTACGGATTCTCCTTAAAACGGTCGGCTTGTGGATTGGGCCCATCCGAATTGAGAAACACTGACTAAAGTTTGTCAACTCATGATCCGCTCGCTGTGTTTGACTTTATTCGACCCTTTATAATGCTATGTTTTTAGGTCCATATACAGTTAGGTCATGCACTCCCAAAAAGTGGGTGAGTCCTTCGTGTCAGCATATATATGTCGAGTCAGTCAGGATCATATAGGCCTCATAGGACATGCATGCATTGGGTAGAACGTGTCGGAGTATGTCATCGAGTGTCCTAATTTTGAATTTCCATACATGCATCATTGGTGATCGACTCTGAGCCCGCATTCAAGATCCACGAACCGGTCGTTTGATTCCAAATCCTCACTACGATCCATATGCAACCAGTGACTGCATCATGTTTGGAGAACAGTTCCAAGAGGTCCTGATCCAAAGCACCGAAGCCAATATCACGAAGCATTTGGATGACCTTTACACCAAAATGCAAGGTCTGGTATTCGCCAACACCTTAGAACAAGAACAGAAGATGAGCAAAAGACTGAATAAACAGCAACAAGTGATGAATGGTATGCTGCAAGCCATCACTAAGATTAATACCAAGTTGGGGTTGAATGTTGAAGAAGACAATGAAGAGATCCAGGGATATGAATCCGAACCTGAAATCATTAAGACATCCTCAGATTCAGGAGGAGTTGGGATATCCAAGACAAAGATTAATACCCCTGAGGCATTTAAACCCACGAAGGACCCTGCTGTTATGGCCCTTGAACAGAAGTTGGAAAGCCTCACTAAAGCAATGAGCACTGTGCCGGCCTTTGCTGACAAGTAACTGGAAGTGCCATTGCCTGTTCAGCCAATTCTGAAGATCGCTGATAAAGTTGAGGTACCGAACATCCGGTTCAAACCCTTCGAGAACCTTGTTCACCACGTCGAAGAGTTCATGAGGCTAGCACCATTAAACCGGATTGATGTCGGTTTATACTCTACTGTCTTCCCATCCACCCTAGATGGTGAAGCCAAAGTGTGGTATCAGCCTTACCACCCCAAACGAAGGCCGACTGGAATGAATTGTTCAAAGCCTTCATTAATCACTATAGTCGCATCCAGAAGAAGCAAGCTACGGTGGATGACTTGACCACCATGAAGCAACGAGATGACGAATCCGTCTTGGACTATTTTGAGCGATGGCATACCAAACTGTCTCACATCAATGAGACAATTCCTCTCCGTCTACAGTTGTCTACCTTTAAGCAGGGACTGAAGGGCAGCTTATCCAAGCACTTGGGATACCACGTCATTAAGGACTTTGACTACTTGAAGGACATTTGCATCCAACTGGAGGCGATGCATAATGATAAGACCGCTTCGCCTGGATGGAAGGGGTCTAGTTCCAATAGGAGGGCTACTAGTGCGCCTAGCCACCCTCCTAAGATTATGGAAACTAACTCTATCCAGCGCAAGGGGGCTATCATACCGAGATATGAAACCTACACACCACTAGACGTCTCTTACTCACAGGCTCTTGATCGGTTGGTCAAGAAAGGGTTTTTGGTTTTGCCTTTGCCAAAAGAGGAGCCGGCGGTTAAAGGAAAGAATTGGGATGCTAACCAATTTTGCCGTTATCATCGTTGCCGAGGACATGATACTGAGAAATGATGGACTCTTAAGAACAAGATAGAGGACATGATAAGGGATGGGACGCTGCCCATGCCAAAAGCTGCCCAGAAACCTAACAATCAAAGCAACCCGATGCCCGAGCATACAAATGCTATCTTCCATGGAGTGTGTAGCTTTGATCCTTCCATTCTAATTGTTGAGACGGGTCAACCTATCCCCGAGGTGCTTGGTTTTCATGAAGGCCTATCCATTCATGGCATTAAGGACAGTGATGACGATGATCAACAGGAACACTCCAAGATAGAATGGATGGAGACGGATGAGCCAACGTCGGATGATGTAGCATTTCTCACTCAATCAGGCCGCCATAACAACAAGAGCACCACCACCCTAGTGGCTGTTTCTAATCCTACGCCGATGGTTAGCGATGACAATCATATTCCTCTTGAAGATCCTCTTCTCACACAACTTAAGAAGACCAGAGCTGAAGTCACTATCTGGCAGCTGATATGCACATCGCATTCACATAGACAAAAGATGATGGATGCTCTTACTGCATTAACAATACCCCCCACGACGACTCCTAAATCTCTAGTTGCTCATGTGGCCACCCAACAAGAGGCCATTACCTTTGGAGTTGAAGATCTGCCTCAAGGAGGAGCATCCCACAACAAAGCGCTATACCTTACAGTGCAATGTTCCAACAAGACTATCCCGCTGGTCCTGGTCGACAATGGTTCAGTAGTGAACGTGTGCCTTTGGAGGACGACACAGAAATTGGGAGTCCAACAACAACATTTAGCTCAAAATAGTGTACAGCTCAGGGCCTATGACAATTCTCCTCGAAGGTCGGTCGGGTCAATAACATTTCCCATCATACAGGCAATATCACTCGGAATGTGGAGTTCGTAGTGTTATACATTCCAGCCTCCTTCAGTCTGCTACTAGGGAGGCCATGACTTCACGAATGCAATGCTACAGTATCTACCTTACACCAGAAGGTAAAGATGTTGGTCCAAGGTCAAGTTATCACCATCTCGGGAGAATCCATCAATGTTGTCTTTACTCCCAAGCAAGCGACCCTTGAAGTGGAACATAGTTCCATGGACGAAGAACTTCACAACTTTGAACTTGTGGCGACTTTGAGCCAGGATGAAGCTTCCTTTGACTTTGATCCCTACTCAAATCCCAAAGTGCATGCTATACTCAAGAGATAAGGTCATTTCCCTGGGATGCCGCTGGGAAAGAACCCGAAAAACAAGATCCCTCCTGTGATCAAGACATTTAAGCAGAAGGGAAGGTTCGGCTTAGGATACAAGCCAACTGAGAAGGAAGTTAGGCTCGCCAAAATAGCCATAGCTGAACAGAAGAGGATGGACAATCCTCCTACTTTGTTCCAAGTGAAGCCCTATCCACTCACTCTGAATAGATAGTTTGTTAGGGAAGGT
This sequence comes from Portulaca oleracea, assembly GCA_029582165.1. Taxonomy (NCBI): domain Eukaryota; kingdom Viridiplantae; phylum Streptophyta; class Magnoliopsida; order Caryophyllales; family Portulacaceae; genus Portulaca; species Portulaca oleracea. The sequence goes on from CM055888.1 coordinate 25,655,707, forward strand.
GATGACTTCCCTTACTATGGATTCCCTGAACCATTCTACCTGAAGAACAAGGGAGTTCAAGTTGCTGGGTTAGAAGTTTTTAATGACTATACCATTAATATGGCTACTGTTTTTGTCCCCGCTCGGGACAAACAACCACCATTAGAATGGAGCCACCTCGCCGGAAGCAACATATTTGGCATGCTGTTTGGACAAGAGGTCGTCCAAGAGAAGACTGAAGCTAACGCTGTTATTGCTGCATTATCCAACCCAAGCTTTGACCCAAGTCTCCTGACTACTGAATAAGAAGAATTCAAAGCGGTCTCGTGGGTCGATGCTAAGGAGAATAGCTTTGTTTTATCTGTAGGAGAGTCTTTCCCTATGGACAAAGAGTTAGGTCCTAAGGGTCTAGAGTTAAGTGAGTCTGGTATTGAGTCTGCTGGCGATGTATTCCTTTCTGCATTCAATAAGATGAACCTTTCCACTTACTCTGATTCTTCTTTCCCCTCTTCCTTGAACTGCTGCACCAATAATAATCTGGAATTTAATGAACCCTTAAAAGAATTTTCTAATGAACATGAGCATAAAATGGCAGTGTTGGAAGACACCATCACCGTAAATGTGGGCACGGAAGAATAACCTCGGGAGTTGAAGTTAGGTAGTTCACTCACAGCAAAAGAACAGGTAGCATTCACGGAACTCCTCAGAGAATTTGTGGACGTATTTGCATGGTCCTATGAAGACATGCCGGGGATTGACAGGGAGATTGTAGAGCACACCAAACCTTTACTCCCAAATGCAAAACCGGTTCGATAGAAGTCTAGGAGGATCAAGCCTGAATGGGCTAAGAAAATTGAAGAAGAAGTGATCAAGCAGCTTAACGCTAAGTTTATCAAAGCAGTCCAATACCCTGAATGGATTACTAATATCGTTCTAGTGCCCAAGAAGGATGGGAAAGTGCGCATGTGTGTAGAATTTTGAGACCTTAACAAAGCCAGTCCCAAGGATAGTTTCCCACTACCTCATATTGATGTGTTGGTGGATAACACTTGCGGACATGAGCTCCTGTCATTTATGGACGGATATACCGGTTACAATCAAATAAAAATGGCAGAAGAAGATATGGAGAAGACCTCCTTTACCACACCATGGGGAACGTACTGCTATGTGGTCATGCCTTTCGGTCTCAAAAATGCCGGCACAACATATCAAAGGACAACCAACACCCTACTCCATGACATGATGCACATAGAAGTAGAGGTTTATGTGGACGACATGATTGTTAAGTCCAAAACAAGGGAGGAGCATATTCCTAACCTCCGCAAGTTCTTTCTGTGACTTCACAAATACAAGATGCGGCTCAATCCAGCAAAGTACACCTCTGGGAAGCTGCTAGGCTATGTGGTCAGCCAACGAGGCATTGAGGTTGATCCTTCAAAGATAAAAGCTATCCAAGAGTTACAACCACCCAGGACAGAAAAGGAGATAAGAGGTTTCTTAGGACGAGTCCAGTACATAAGCAGGTTCATCTCAAAGCTCACCATGACATGTGAACCCTTGTTCAAGAAACTGAAGAAAGAAAGCAAAGTAGAATGGGACGATCAATGTCAAGCTGCTTGTGATAAAATCAAGGAGTATTTACAACATCCTCCAGTCCTCATGCCGCCAGTACCAGATGAGCCTCTACTCCTTTACCTAACAGTTACCAGCTCCGTAATGGGAGCTATGCTGGCTCAAAAGGTAAAAGGTCAAGAGAGCGCCATCTACTACTTGAGCAAGAAGTTCCTAGACTATGAAAGTCGATACGCAGAGATAGAGAAAATGACTCTCGCATTAGTATGGGCCACCAAGAAGTTAAGGCATTACATGCTTTCGCATACCGTATATGTTATAGCTGAAAATAATCCCATCAAATTCATTATGGAGCAACCAACCATCAACAACCACATCGCCCGATGGGTAGTCATGCTTTCAGAGTTCAATCTTCAATATTTACCCCAGAAATCCATCAAAGGGCGGGTTGTTTCAGACTTTCTTGCTGCTTCACCATCACAGGAATCTCCAAGCTCTCACTTGGAATTCCCAGACGAAGACATATTCTTCACTGATGAAATTACGCGGGAAATGTATTTTGATGGAGCTTCTAACTAAATGGGTTGCGGAGTAGGAGTCCTATTGATATCTCCAGAAGGGGCACACGTCCCTGTATCTATAAAGTTGGACTTTGATGCTACTAACAACGCTATAGAATATGAAGCATGCACCAAGGGTCTACAAGCTGCCTTGGCTTTAGGCGTACGTCACATAAGGGTCTTTGGAGACTCTAGCCTCATCATCAATCAGGATAAGAACGCATGGAAGGTTCGAAGTGAGTGCCTTTTGGCTTATCAGCGGAAGATTTTAGGACTTGCTGATCAATTTGAGCAAATTAGTTTCCAATACCTTTCTAGGGACCACAATGAATTGGCTGATGCGCTAGGCAAGTTGTCTTCAATGATATCTATCCCATTAGGCACGCTCCAGCTACCAATAATAGTAGAGCGGCAATCTGAACCAGCATATGTCTGCGCCATGGAAACGCAAGAAGAGGAGACTGAGGAGTGGTTCCTTGACATATACAATTTTCTTCGTAAGGGAGAATATCCGGCTGAGTTAGATGCTCGAGGACAGCGGGCAATCATGACCCTAGCAACACAATACTGCTTGATCCAAGATCGTCTGTACAAGAAGTCACCTACAAGCATCAATTTGTTGTGTATCGATGCCAAAAGTGCAAAGGAAGTTATGGCTATAATACACGGAGGAGAGTGTGGGCCTCACATGAACGGGCGCATGCTAGCAAAGAAGATTCAAAGGACTGGTTACTATTGGACCACTATGGAGGCAGACTGCTTAAATTTTGTTCGAAGATGCCACAAGTGTCAGGAGTGTGCTAACTTGCAGCATCAACCTCCTTCATATTTGACTACACTAACATCTCCATGGCCATTCTCGGTATGGGTTATCGACATCATTGGCAAAATACACCCAACCGGAACAGGAGGGCATGAATACATCCTGGTTGCCATCGATTACTTCACTAAGTGGGTAGAGGCAGCCTCTTTTGCCAAACTCACATCCAAACAAGCGGCCAAATTCATCCTTCAGAACATCATATGCCGATATGGAGTGCCTCATGAGATCATCAGTGATAACGAGAGTCACTTTCGAAAAGAAATGGAGGTTTTGCTCACCACTTACAAAATTCAGCATCACCAGTCTTCACCTTATCGACCTCAAGCTAATGGAGCTGTGGAAGCGGCTAATAAAGGATGGCGGGAATCATTAAGAAGATGGTTGTCACTTACAAAGATTGGCCTGATAAGTTAGCATTCGCCTTGTGGGGATACCGAACTTCTATACGAACTGCTACAGGAGCAACAACATATTCATTAGTGTATGGGATGGAAGTAGTCCTGCCAATTGAATTAGCAATTCCTTCATTACGAATAGTGGCAGAGAGCCAATTGCCAGAAGCAGAATGGGTTAGGGGAAGGTTCGAAGAGTTAATGTTGATGGACGAAAGATGATTAAGGGCGTTGCATAATGTGCAAGTGTACCAAAGTAGGATCACTCGCGCTTTTAATAAGAAGGTGAAAAGTCGTTCACTTCAAGAAGGTGATTTGGTGCTTAAGGAAATGAGCTAGGGCACCTATACAAGACCCAAGGGGAAAATTTGCACCTAATTGGAAAGGTCCTTACATGATTAAGGAAGTTTTACCAGGAGGAGCGGCTCAGCTTGCTACTATGGATGTAGAAGATATGATTCAACCCACAAATTTGGATCAGCTCGAGCGATATTATGTTTAATATAGCCAAGCAACTGGAAAACTAATTTTCAAACACTTGGTGAATATTTAATATATGCTCATAAAAAGAAGGAAAAATAAAGTTTGCAAGAGCACAATAATTGTAAACAATACTTCTTCTTTTATTAATGATTAAAATGCAAGTACACTGCTTGTAAATAAGAAAATTCAAAAGGCGTAATTAAATAAAATTTTATTCTGGCAAAGTAGTTCAGTTCCTTCACTTCCATCCATCTTCTAATCTTGTTTCACCTTATCCACTTCGCCAGTGGTCTCATGGTCAATCTCCATGTCTCTAGGCTCATTTGGGTCCATCTCTTTGTCTTTAGGCTTATAGGCTCGCCTATGTGATTTCCGTGTCTCCACCCTCGGACCAAGTCGGTATTTTGCTGTCACCTTCACACCGAGGTGATCTTTTATTGTTGAACGAAGACCCAGTATCTCTTTCACGGATGTTTATCTCCTTCTTGCCTCTCCAGTACGGCGAGACTCGACGGCCCCAATTAACCATCCGTGATATCCAGCGTCAGCAAGCTGTGATACATGTGCCTTTGATGGAGCCTTAAGAGTCGGCCTCCTTGCCCAGTACTTCAGCCAAGATTCTATCACCGATCCACGGAGCTTCAATTGCTCGTTGGCTTCACATAGCCGCTCGGGGATGTTTTGTTTGCGGCCCATCTGTCGCCACACCTGCTCCGGGAAGTAGAAGGACATATGCGTCAAGCCAGCGATGAACACATAGGTGTTGCGAAAATCGCTTGTCACATATTTAGGAATGTGCCACCATTTGATCCACCAAGTGATATCGCGAGACTCCTTCAGAAAGGCGATCCATTCTGTTACTAATTGACGGTCGGTATACTTGCGCTTCCTTTAACAATAATTCGCAAGTGCCGAGGAAGTTCGAGGCTCCTCGATGAGGCTCAAATGCTCCATCAGCCATATCTGCTCACAAAAGTTAGCACGGGTTACAATTGCATGCCAATTATTCCCAATAAAAAAAAGCCTAAAACCCGCCTAGGTTTTACGGGCAGTAGGCAGGCACACAAAATGAGAAGACAAGGAAGGAGGGAGAAAATGCACCTGAAGAAGTAGGGGGCTCCCACGAAGTTCATGTTCTGGATTCAGATCATCCAAACCCATCATAGTTTCCGCTAGCATCAACGGCACTGGGTTATAGCCTCGGGCCATGTCTTCGACAATCTAAATTAAGCCCGCCGGCCCGGTTTTTTGCCCACCGTGATAGAAGCAGAACTCTCCAAAAAGACATAATACGAGTGCTCGCACTCGTATCACCGGACCATATTCCAAAGTGTCAGGAGATTGAAAGTATTCGACGATAGTTTGGAAATGTACCTTATCGCAGAAAAGTGCGCTTCCTATGACCCGGGATGGAAGGCATAGTAACTCCTTGTATTGTTTAGTGTCATTGGTCGATATTGGCGGTGACGTCGGACGTGCGAAGTGATTCGTCCCGAGAATAGAAGACCACTCTTCAGGAAGCGGACATAGCTCCTTCAATGAAAAGCGGAAAACGTGCATCTTCGGATCCCAAAAAGTCTCTGCCGCACGGAGGAAATCATGGTTGACTCTCACTTGCCGGAGGCTCAGCAGGCTCGTCAGATTATATCTCCCGAGCTCTTTCTTCTCTTCTTTGGACAGGGTGCTCATCCAAGTAGCAAGCTTCTTCTCAAAAGCCATGAGAATTAGGAGGATTTTTTTCGTGATTTTGGAGGATTTTCAATGAAGAGTGCAAAGTGAAGATGATGAGTGATGATCACATGCATGGGATGAGGTATTTATGCACCTTCATCCATAATCAAAATGCGGCAAAAACGATCAGCAAACAATCACATAGCCGTTGCCATCACATCCATGATTCAAGCCATTCTCCAATGGCTAGCAAAAAAAAAGGGGGGGGGGGGGGGTAAAACCCGCCTACGTTTTAACCTCAACAGGCACACGCGCACGCATCTCAGCCAGCCCAGGCCCGCCCCCCTTCGTTTGCTTAAAACCCGCCTAGGTTTTAAGCGGCCCAGGCCCATTTTTTTTAGTTGCCGCGGCCCATTAGCTGGTTGTTTTATTTTGGGCTTTTCCCTTTGGCTTCAGCCGGCCCATTTGTGTATTTTGGATGTCTCGGGTTTTGTTATCGACCTAATGATGCTTGGTTCTGAAATTTTTGCTCGAGTTAACTCCGACACTTAAATTATTTTGGTTCTTTTTTATTTTCTTTTCTTTTTGGGGAAGCGGGATTAATTGGGATTAATCCCGTCATGTAGAAAATCACTCAAAATTGCATTAATAAAGCATCAAAGTTGTGCATTCACCAAGTCTTGCATAAAATAAAAATATTACAAAGAGTCTTGCATAATAA